>JANFCV010000099.1:0-681012 GCA_024500475.1 Phthorimaea operculella
ATGGTTAAGTATTCATATTACACCAATGAGAAACTATCCAGAAAAGAAAATAATTTGAAAATTATAGATCGCAATTACTTTGCCATAAAATTGTTCAATGTTTTTTTTCCAGCCAGTCTGTTCTGTAGGTACCTCGGGTCATACACAGCTATACAAGGAACCTACCAATTTTTTGAACCTCAAACATTGCTAAATCAATTTCTATCCTTGAGGATATTTCTCGCAAAATACCTTTAAAACCACGTCTAGCTACCGGTCTCTGCATAATTCCTAAAGAAAATCAAAACATTTATTCATATTTTACAAAATATTTTAAAATTTTATCGATAACATAAGCAGCTGTTCAAACGACGCTTGCTTATGGCGCTTTACACACATAACGTCCGTTTCAACGGATCGTAGCATTAGGAAAACGACGACGCATCGCATGCCTAAAGAAACGGTAACGGATGCGTCTGTCAAACGGTTTGTCAATGAAAATTGAAAAGGTTTAACAATTTCCACCTGGTATTGCGGTGGAAATTCCCATTTTCGTAATAGCGCAAAAATTGCGGTGATACGGGCGTTATGTGTGCAAAGCGCCTTAAATGGCTTACACGCCTTCTCACAAAAGCGGGCTTTCAAGAACAGTTTTTTCCCCGGCTGTGTGTAGGTACCTACATAAGGGCCCACCTCTTTATTGGTCTCATACATTGCCGGCAGCAGATGTGTTCGCCCTTAGAGCACCACTTTATTCCAAAGTAATTTTGTTAAGAGCAGTGACAAATTTAGACTAGTCTTTTAGTAAGATCAAACAGTGTATAAAAAAGCTGACTGAAACGATAGTGACTTTGTAACTTTTTAAACGCTCGCGATTGTTTTCACCGATTTTAAGTTTAATATTTACCATATACGGCGGTACTTTTACGGCCGTTGACGCTCTGCCTACCCCGCAAGGGATAAAGGCGTGATATATGTATGTATGTATGTTGTTTAGTTTCGCATCAGGTATACGCGCGTTTTATTGTTTCCCGCCATTTTCGTCTGACAGACCGTGGCCTGTGACTGACGCCAGCTAGTCGGCCGACGCCATCTTTTTTCCTTTGTCAGTTCAGTCGGTTCGATAACCACGCGGCCGTCGGCGATATAACCTTACTTTTTAGTCACTCGCGCGTCCAGTGTTAGCCACATATTTTTAAGTAATTTCTCATGCGGGAGAAGTCCTTTGGTTCGCGTATTGTACAGTAAAACGTGTTGCTGTCGCGAGCAGTGGTGTGCAGGAGAAATCTTTGTTTTCGCATGCGCAATTGCTGCCAGGAAGAGTTCCTGTTCTTGGGCAGTAGTAAACCAAGTGAATAGTGGTTTTGTAGTGCGCTTTGAATGCGAACTGGGCTTCTTATTGAGGGCCAACGTGGCCGAACTATGAACAACAGTGAACCCAAGTGCTTGTGAAAACTAAGGTGAAACCAAAATTGCTGAAGGGACGGAGTGCCATGAGCTGGTGTCCGGTGCAGTAAGTCTAGTACCTAAATTCCAATCCAAATGTCTTCCTCCAAAACCTGATACCTTTTTCCTGTCAAAACTAGACTTACAAGGAAACGGCGGCGTCATGGTTCGCACGGTAAGCAATTCGCTGCTAGGTCCTGTTTAAGTAGATCTTGGAAACAAGAATTTCTCGGCCGGAAACTTTCCGGAACAAAATTCTCTCATTAAATTTATTTTATTTAGCTATAGTAAAGAGCACTACGAATCGTAGTCAAATGTTGTTCCGAGGCTGATCGACCATTTAGTTTTAGATTTTAAGATAACTTTAATTTGCTTCCACTGCGCTAAGATCAGCTTCGGAATCAAACATTTTTTGGTAGCAGAGCGTGGTTGCTTTATTGCAACATGTTAACCGTGATTTAGTATTAAGCGTGTTTTATACTACCCATATTTTATTAATTTTGGAAAATATTGTTTCGGTTTTTTTTTGTGACTGTATTGTTTGCCTAGTGAACGGTACCTTATCGGTAAGGTCTAGGCCAGTCAACTAACATTTGTTTTTCTCGCCGATCGGCTTTGAAACCCTGGGCCCCTGGGGGCCAGAGGCTAAGAAAATTGTGAAAGACCTTTCAGTGCGTATCTTCAAGGCATCTGGCGATCGGCGTGCTGGCAGCTTTCTTGCCCAACGAATAAGCCTAGCTATTCAAAGGGGGAATGCTGCCAGTATGCTGGGAACGATGTCTTGTGGAGACGCACTGGAAGGTCTTATTTAGGTTTAGTTTGTAAATAACTTGTAAATAATTTCTCTTTGTACATAGCTGTAGTAGTTAGTTGTTGTAAATAAAAGTTTTGTGGTATTTGTTTATTGGTTTTTCGTTTTTATTAAGTCGAGTGTGTAAAAGTTGGTACCATGGCTCCCTCGATCGCCAGGTATAAGGCTGCTATAAAGACAGAATTAAGGTGGTTTACTACCACAGCGGCAATGATCGGCCGCGAGGACCGGGAGGACGCGCTCTTGAAAAGTGCTCGATGAACGGGTTCGGGTTGTGTCGGAACACCTCACAGAGTGCCTCATGCTCCAGGAAGCTCTAACCCTGAAGATAAGGAGCTGGTTGAGGGCGATGTAAGCCAGTGCTTGGAGCTGGCACAGGACATTGCGCAGGCAGCTGCGGACATATCTAGGCGACGTGACGGAAAGGAAAAGCCATTCCGTGGTAAAGTGGGACAAGGATTACAGGTGCCTCTTCCGCCTGTTACGGTTCCAGTCTTTGCAGGCGATTACGCCGACTGGCCGGCGTTTGAGGACCTGTATAGCAGTGTGGTCCACACACGGACGGACATAACGCCGGCGTACAAGATGGCTCAGCTGATGTCCAGGCTACATGGAGAGCCTCATGAATTGCTGACGCATTTGGCTGTCTCGGATAGCAATTATGAGGTGGCGTGGAAGATCCTTACCGACCGGTATCGAAACAAGCGCCTGATTGTAGACAGGCTGTTAGACCAGTGGCTGTCAATACCAACCATAACGCGAGGTACGGACCTCCGCGAGAAAATCTTCCACCCAGTCAGTGTCGCGGTCAGCGCACTAGAGCGACAGGGTTTGCCAGTGGCGGGCTACGGTTATATCTTGGTCCACACAGTGCTTCGCCGCCTGCCGAGCGAAATGGTCGCTCGATTCGAGCAGCTCCATGGGGCAAGTCCTCGGACCACCTCCCGACCTACGAGGATCTGAAGTCGTTCCTCGAGGCCGAAAACAGGCGAGTGGACGTCCAGGCTGGTGAAGCCCCACGCAAGGAGACCTCTGCCCTCGCCACCCGGAACGGCCGGGTGCACCGGCGCGAGGAGGCAACAGTAGGCAACCCAGGCGGTACAACACCGCATTGGAATCAGGGTGTGCCTACTGCAGGGAGACCACGGGGTGGCAGCGTGTCAGGAGTTTGCTGCGCAGCGGGTTCAGAGGAGACGGGGTGTGGCACAGCAAAGGCGTTGGTGTTTTCGGTGCCTGGGGCCGCATCAGGTGCGAGTGCCCTTCAAGCACCAACTGTAGGTACTGCCAGGGTGCACACCATCCGCTGCTCTGCATGAATCGCTCCGGAGGCGCCGGGGCAGCGCTGGATCGGATCAGCGAAGGCCTGCCCACCAAGGAGGAGCAACGCTCCCCACCCTCCAAGGAGGAGCCCACCTCCGCATCGGTCACAGGGACAGGCAGGGGACGTCAACAGACGGAGCCCACTTACCAACGGACGTGGGGACGATCTCCACCACGGCAGCAGGTGCCGGATTGGGGAGGAACGACACGGGAACATGGCCAAGGACACCCATCCCAGGTACGGGATCAAACGGGCGGGTGTCAGGGCACTAGGCAGCCACCAGGGTACATGCAGTATTCTGCGGGCAGAGCCACCTGGTTGGGTCTCAAGACCCACGCATGCCTCCGCCTATGCCTGAGTACCCGCGGCTACAGGCGCAACCTCGGTACGGACGTTTGCCGTCGGGGTACTATAGAACTCCAGCCATGGCCTTTATGGGCAGACCTCCTACCAGCAGGAGTGGGACCCATACACGGGTTTGGGTAGCGAGGATACCCCGCGGGACGCGGCCTCACCGCGTTTAGATTCCCGCTAGGTAATCGCCGCCTACTCATCAGCTTCGGCTCCCCGTCCAATCACGGTACTTTTGCCAACGGCTAAGATTTGGGTATGGGGATACGGTGGCCGGACCATTCAAGTAAGAGCCCTACTGGATACAGGGCTCAGGGATGTATTGTATCGAGTAAGCTGGTGAGTAGGCTAGGCCTAAATGTACAGCCAAGTGCGGATGAAGCTGTAGGCATCGGGGCCTAAATGTGCCTGACATTCGGGGTCAGACGAACTTTGAGTTCGCATTAGGTAGCACATGTACAGGGTCAGCTATCAAGTCTCAGCCGTGGTGCTGGATGAAGTGGTTGGGAAACTCCCTCAGGTTAGGTTACCACCAACGGTACGTTAACCACAGGGTTGGAGTTAGCTGATCCTGATTTTGATACTCCTGGTACGGTGGACGTACTTCTCGGGTCAGACGTCCTCGGGAGATTATGGTGCGGTAGGAAGAAGGTACTCCAGGAAGCTGGTTTGGTGGCCGTAGATACCACAGGGGTATGTTGTTTTCGGCCCAGTTTGGAGACCTCAGGACCTACCAGAAGGGATACGGTCCTCTATGGTAGTGTGCTGTCAGAGGTGCTGCAGAGGTTTTGGGAGTCTGAAGAGCCGCCCACGGCGGACAGACGGAAGCCAGAGGATGACGAGTGCGAGTTGTTCTATCAATACAACACTGCGAGATGCCCGTCAGGCAGATTCGTGACCAGGCTACCTTTTCTCCCAAACCGCCCGCTTTAGGTAGTTCGCGACAGCTCGCGGAACGGAGACTACTCGGAATGGAGCGGAAGATGAGGCGAGACCCAGCACTTCGGCAGAAGTATATAGAATTCATGCGGGAATATATTCAATTGGGCACATGTCGGTGTCCAGCCTGAATTGGAGGTGTGTCGAGCATTATTACATTCCACACCTGGCTGTCTTGAAGTCACCTGAGGCGAAAATACGGGTGGTGTTTGACGGTTCTGCTCCTACCTCGAATGGTGTGTCTGTGAACCAATGTTTGCACGCGGGTCCTTAATTGAACCGGGACATTGTGGACATTCTCACAGACTTTCGTTTGCACCAGGTAGCGTTCGTCGCAGACGTCAAAATGATGTTTCGCCAAACCATGATACATCCGGATGACCGTCGGTATCAGCTGATTTTGTGGCGTGAGAGCCAGATGAGCCGATGGTCACATACGAACTTAACACGGTGACGTATGGACTTAAGCCAAGTCCGTATTTGGCAGTACGTACGCTGCGAGAGTTGGCCGCACAGGAAAGGGTAAGATATCCTCGAGCCGCAGCAGTACTGGATCGCGACGTCTACGTGGACGATATCTGCACGGGTGCTGATAGCGTGGAGCAGGCGCTAATTCTACGAGACGAGCTGATCGCGATCATGGGTTCAGGAGGTTACGAGTTGCGGAAATGGTTGTCCAGTTGCCCAGAGCTCCTGGCTGGTTTGCCAGGCGAGTTCCATCAGGACCCGCACCTCTTTGAGAACCCGGACAATCCAAATACGTTGGGCATCCTCGGGGGCAATATAGGCCAACGCATGACGTCGTCACGTACCAGATCAACCTTTGGGCGAAAACTTGGACTACGCGGTCGGTCGTGTCGACAGTCGCTAGACCGGTCGATCCGAACGGAGGGGTCGCCCCGGTTCCGTTCATGGCGACGTGCTTTTACAAAGGTTGTGGCTAGCCAACTTAGGATGGGACGACCAACTCTCCGGAGAGTTGTTGAAGGATTGGCTCAAGTTTGTGACCACCTTACCAGGGATTGTGCACATCGCGATACCCCGCAAGTTAGTCCCATCGGTGGGATGTAAGGCTACCCTACATGGGTTTTGTGACGCCTCGGAGCGAGGGTACGCGGCAGCTGTATACCTTCGGACAGCAAGTTCAACGGGAACTGTGCACGTGCGTCTGGTTATGGCCAAAGGTAAGGTGGCACCAGTCAGAACTAGATGGACCATCCCCAAATTGGAATTGGCAGGGGCAGCTCTTCTAGCGCGCTTGCTAAATCATGTAACCTGCAATCTGCGTGGTACCATCAACTTGGATGAAACGGTGTACGCGTGGACTGACAGTCGGATAGTTCTATGCTGGTTGCAGACGTCGGTACATACACTTGAGGTTTCGTGGCAAATCGGGTGTCACAGATTACGGGGTCGGAAACTCCGTTAGTGTGGAGGCACGTACCGGGAGTATGGTAACCAGCGGACTGCGCTTCGCGCGGGTGCAGGGCACCTGATTTGGTGAGTCACCCACTGTGGTGGGGACCTCAATGGCTGACTGAGTCGCCGCAGGAATGGCCATTCAACGAGTGCAGGGCGCCGCTTGGGCCACCTGATCGAGGTTTGCGAGTGAACGTGGGGCAACTCGTACCGAAGCCTAACCCAGCTTTCTTGCTGGAACGGTATAGCTCCCTCGACAAACTTCTTGGGGTGACAGGTTGGATCAAACGGTTCGTGAACAACTGCAGGAAGCCTCAAGCAGAACGGAACTTTGCACCAGTCCTCTCGCCTGCGGAACGGAATGCGGCTCTATGCTCATTAGTTAGAGTCGTCCAGGCGGATCATTTTGAAGAGGAGGTCAGGCTGCTCAGGGATGGACGTGGAAAGCTGAAGGGAGGAATTGTGCGCCTCAACCCATTCCTGGATGAGCAAGGTATGCTCAGGGTTGGAGGCAGACTTCGAACGCTAGCCTGCCCTTTTCGGCTCGGCATCCACTGTTACTTCCAAAGGGACCCTTAGTTGAGCTCTTAGTCAGGGATCGTCATGAGAAAAACTCGCACGCGGGCTGTAATGCGCTATTGGCCATCCTACAGCGCGAGTTTTGGATCTTATCGGGACGACGAACGGTACGTAGCGTTGTGTTTAGGTGCTTGCCTTGTTACCGCTTGAAGGCAGCCACAATGCAGCCACAGATGGGAGATCTTCCACCGGACCGGGTGACGGAGGCCTGGACGTTTGCAGGTGTGGGAACGGATTTCGCAGGCCCTTTCATGGTGAAGGCATCACGCCTGCGGAACGCAAAGTCTATCAAGGCGTACTTGTGCGTGTTCGTGTGCCTGCCACCAAGGCCGTCCACTTGGAGCTCGTGGCCGACCTTCTACGGAGGCCTTTTGGCAGCGCTGGAGAGATTTACGTCGCGACGAGGGCGACCAGCGCTGATCAGGTCGGATTGTGGTACCAACTTTAAGGGTGCTGATCGGTGTATGAAAGAAATTGTAACGTTCTTACGGGAGAACGAAGAAGCCATCAGCACGGGCCTCTCCCGTCAGGGCATTGCCTGGGTGTTCGATCCACCAGCGTGCCCTCACTGGGGTGGTATTTTTGAAGCGGTTGTAAAGTCCGCTAAGACGCATTTGTTGCGCGTTGTAGGGTTAACAATTTTGACTTTCGAGGAGCTGGCGACCGTGTTTTGTAAAATTGAGGCTGTACTCAATTCGCGTCCTTTGTGTCCGCTCAGCTCAGACCCAAATGATTTAGAGGCCCTGACGCCAGGGCATTTCTTAATTGGCCGCCCACTTAACGCCTTGCCGGAATATCCCTATACGGAGGTGAATAGCAATCGTTTGTCGCGTTATCAGTTGTTGCAGCAAATGACTCAAAACTTTTGGAAGCGTTGGTCGCTTGAGTACTTGCACATTCTGCAGCAACGCCTTAAGTGGACGGACAGGACTGAACCCCCCTGCATTGGGGATCTCGTTCTGGTTAAGGATGCCAACCTACCGCCACTGCGTTGGCGCCGGGGGCGCATTCTCAACCTGTTTCCGGGTAGTGATGGCACTCCTCGAGTTGCAGAAGTTCAGGTGGGGGATTCAGTTCTTAAGCGAGCAGTAGCTACATTATCACGCCTGCCATGCATTGAGCGGACCGATGGGTCGGTCCGGGGCGGGTGAATGTTTAGTTTCGCATCAGGTATACGCGCGTTTTATTGTTTCCCGCCATTTTCGTCTGACAGACCGTGGCCTGTGACTGACGCCAGCTAGTCGGCCGACGCCATCTTTTTTCCCTTTGTCAGTTCAGTCGGTTCGATAACCACGCGCCGTCGGCGATATAACCTTACTTTTTAGTCACTCGCGCGTCCAGTGTTAGCCACATATTTTTAAGTAATTTCTCATGCGGGAGAAGTCCTTTGGTTCGCGTATTGTACAGTAAAACGTGTTGTCGCGAGCAGTGGTGTGCAGGAGAAATCTTTGTTTTTCATGCGCAATTGCTGCCAGGAAGAGTTCCCTGTTCTTGGGCAGTAGTAAATCAAGTGAATAGTGGTTTTGTAGTGCGCTTTGAATGCGAACTGGGCAGGATTCTTATTGAGGGCCAACGTGGCCGAACTATGAACAACAGTGAACCCAAGTGCTTGTGAAAACTAAGGTGAAACCAAAATTGCTGAAGGGACGGAGTGCCACACGAGCTGGTGTCCGGGTGCAGTAAGTCTAGTACCTAAATTCCAATCCAAATGTCTTCCTCCAAAACCTGATACCTTTTTTCTGTCAAAAACTAGACTTACAAGGAAACGGCGGCGTCATGGTTCGCACGGTAAGCAATTCGCTGCTAGGTCCTGTTTAAGTAGACTTTGGAAACAAGAATTTCTCGGCCGGAAACTTTCCGGAACAAAATTCTCTCATTAAATTTATTTTATTTAGCTATAGTAAAGAGCACTACGAATCGTAGTCAAATGTTGTTCCGAGGCTGATCGACCATTTAGTTTTAGATTTTAAGATAACTTTAATTTGCTTCCACTGCGCTAAGATCAGCTTCGGAATCAAACATATGTATTTACCATAATATTACCGCGACCCGGTTAAAATACCTAGTGACTTTGCATGCATACCAATCAAAGAATACAATTTGTAAGCAGTCAATAAGACCTCAAAATACTTATATTGAACAGTTAAGAAATATCAAAAAATAAATTAATAACTAAATGTGTCTGAATAAAAATAATGTTCTGTAGAAAGGTCCAAAAATTTTGTACGGAGATAAAAGAATTGCATCGAAATCTGAATTGTAGCGATGCTATGCAGCATAGTACCTACTTCTCACAAATCTACCTATCCCATCCCATTTATGAGATCAGCTTATCTAGTTTTTCTTAGTATTTGTGTGATAGATAACCAGTATAAGTTGCTCTCTTAAATGGATTGGTGGATTTGCTGGCAATATAGTACTTACCTACCTACACCGGTTCAAAAACCGTTGATGTAAAATTATTTAGTTATTACTAAGTCTATGGTATTCCAAAATACGATCAAATCCAACCTGCGGTGAAATAAGTTTTCCAAAAATTGTATACCTAACACGAGTAGTGTTTTAAAGGGTATTTAATACTGTATAGCTAACATGCAGTTTATAATTTGACAATCTTCTTTTTTGAAGTCGGTACAAAAACCTACGTGTACTCCAGCAGGTACTCACGTCCCGGTACAGTCGGTGCCAATAGTGCTTGAATTAATGAGTCGCGGGCGGAGGGCCTGCAATCATTGACACGTCGCGTCCCCGCGCATCTCGCCGTCTTTGTGCAGCGGGGTAGGCAGGTTGTCAACGGCCTGATAAATGTACCTAATACGGAAAAAATTGCCCAATTTATACTGGGTGTTACAAAACAACCAATAAAGCTGAAAGGAGGTAAAGGTACTCGTGAAACTGAACTTTCCCCATGGAACATGGGTCGAAATATGAAAAAAAAATTAGACCTCCCATTATAGATGTAAGCCCGGTTTAAAACCAATTCAACCAAATCGTTTTAAACGAAAAAAACCGTTTTAAATCATAAACAACCGTTTTTTTCGGTTTAAAACGGCGGATGGTTGATAACAATGTTTTATTGATTTTAATACATTTCGTAATATTACAAAGTAAGATCACTGAAATGGATTAATGATGTGAATTTATTATCTAGTTTGTCGCTCAGGCCCGAGCGTAGGTAACTATGATGAGCAAGTCGTAAAATCGTTGAAACACCGAATTTTGTATATAGGGTTATATTAATAATGATGTTCCATACAAAATTCATACGTACCTAGCAAAAATTTTTGCATTTCAGACTACAACGAAATATTAGTCAGACGTCGGCTGTATTGTAGTACCTACGGCTGTTTACGCTCTGCCTACCCCGGGATCGTGATTTGTGTATGTATGTATGTGTATGTAACACAGAACTGTAGGCGAGTCGGTTGAAAACGGTTGATTTCAGGTTTTAAACCGCGAAATTTGGTTTTAAACGTTTTAAACCGGTTGATTTACATCTGTACCTCCCATACAAAACGAACTCAATTTGTATGGGAGTTTTTATGGGTTGTTTTGTAACACGCTGTACATTAGGTTTCAATGACTACCCAAAAGGAACCTTCTTTTTGTAGTCGGTACAAAAACCTACGTGTACTCCAGCAGGTACTCACGCCCCGGTACAGTCGGTGCCAATACTTACTGTGCGGTCGTTCGAATATGCCATATCTGACAGCTGTCAAAATCGTGTTAATGCTAAAAAGGTCAATTTTATTGACGTGTCTTCTAGTATGGGTTTATCAGCTGTCAAATATAGCCTATTCCATACTTTAGTGCTTGAATTAATGAGTCGCGGGCGGAGGGCCTCCCGCGCTCGTCGGCTTCTATGTGCTCAGCAGCGGGGTAGGCAGATTGGCAATGGCCTAACTTTTCTAAGACATTGAAATTTTCTGCCCTTAGATCTATCTAACTAATACTGTAAATCTTGCGGAATTTTACACTAACTATTGTTTTAATAACTACAAGTTGGAGATAAAAATAAAATATTGAAGAATGATACCTATTCGAATCCGTGACCATAATATTTGTAAAGTAGAATGACTAACCAACTGGTAGACCAACTTAGCTACCGTGGTTAGTCCACAGTAGACGAAATTACCTATCAATGTCTTGAAGGCTATCTGAAAGCGACGACGTGCTGCACATTATAATTAATAAGGTGTAAAAAATTTACTGCAAATCGGTGAAACTAAACGACTTTCCCCAAAGAACATACCTACTAGGTATGTTCTTTGTCGAAATATGAATAAAATGGATCTCTCATACTTTACTCAGACGTCTAGTAAAATTTGTATGTGATCTACTTTTTTTCGGCCTATTTTTCGACCTATGTTTCACTTTCATGGACTGATTCTCCCCGTAAAGTATATGTCGTTAATTTTTTTTTCATTCTCTATCTAACGTAACCTTCGATTTCCTGCCCCAATGTAAAAGTGTTGTTTACGGACACAGAAGAATGGCTTATTTTATTGATGTCGAGTCCTTAGAAGGCACATCTGGGCACAACGAGCCTGCAGATAAAACATACTACGAACGTAGACGAAAAAATCTTACGCCTGACTGCTGTGTTGCCAGACACGGCCAAGAAAAATTTACGAAACACTTAAAATGTTATAACTTTACTAAAAAAAAATACTGCACAGTGGAGTTACAGAAATATAATAAGGAATAACAAAACCAAAAAAATAATACATAAACAAAAAAGTCTACATATTATTATGAATACCTTAATAAAATAGCGTTAGATACATAGACATATATAGATATGATATATGTAAGGTTAAATTAATAAACGAATACTTATATGTACTTATAAATAATTATTGCAAACAATATGAATAAAATAATGATCGTAAATATTAATATCATCTGAATTTTCATAGATTGAAATAAAAGGAAATGAGGTGAGATAAAATTGTTATAACAACACATTAATGAGCGGATTTAATAAAATATCAAACATTTACATTTCGTAATCAATTAGGTAGGAATATGAATAAAGAATATTTGGTTTCGTTCAATTTTATGAAATAAAATAGGTAGGTAGGTATGTGAATCGTGTGGATGGGTTTATTCGCATCGTAATAATAACCTACCACATGGCCACTGTATTTTTTTGCGATTGGGTCATCAGGTCGTCCTACGACCTAATGGACTCTGTCTTTTTCAACCACCTACTACTAGTAGCGGGTCTCTGACATGGTTGTTTATCGACCGCCATTAAAGTAATCATAGCCGTGTGGTGCCGGCAGAGTAGAATAGCACCACCCCCTCTCTTCCCGTGGGGGACGTAAGAGGCGACCGAGGGATAAACCCGATCCCAACAGCCAGGGCCAACCGTATGGTGGCGGTTAATCCACCCCAAAAGCATTCCTAAGGAGGGTTGATGACTGGTCGGCAGCCGGTCATAAAATTAAGCCAAATCCTTTGCAACACGATTTCGTGATCAACAAAACGTTTTGCGCCGACCCCAAGTAATTGGGATAAGGGCAGGAACATGATAATGATGAGACAGCAACCAGGTCGATGACCCTTCTTAGGACACAGACTTTGGTTGCAATGGTCGATACCAAGAAATAGGATAGGACGAGATAGCAAGAAAAATGTTGTAACTCGGCATCAAAAAACAATATTTTGCATTATTATCAGGTCAAATGCAAGCAACCTTTTGGGTTTGTTATAGGTACAATTCAGAGCTAGATCAAACTTTTAGGCGAAAACACACGCAACGTCCGTTTGTACGTCATTCATTCGATTCTCCACCCTACCTTCATACAAATACGGTTTATGTCAAACGGCATCGCACAACGCTGCTTCGATGGATGCGTCTGTCAAACCGTTTGACATAAAGCGTATAAGTATGAAAATAAAGTGGAAACCCGAAAAAACGACGCACTACCCTTAGAATACATTATATTTCGAGTAAACTTAGCTAAAACGATGTCACCTTAGAACAAACAGACTATATTTTGAACAAACTTAGCTAAAACGATCGGAGCTGGCAACCCATCTTCGCGCACGTAGGCACATTTACGGGGGCTACGGAGAAAAACTGCTCAATAAACACTGTGACAGACACACCCGGGGGATCGTAGTTTGTAGTAGACGATGACTACACTACCTACCTAGGTATATAATAAATACACTGTGTGTTACCGGCGAGCGGGCATTTATAGAAACTGGTGATTCTAGGCATCTATACTAGAAAAATAAAGCCGAAAGGAGGTCAAGGTACTCATGAAACTCAACAACTTTGCCCATGGGACATTGGTCGAAATATGAAAAAAATGCACCTCCTCCCGTACAAATTGACTCGGTCGGCTGGTACATTATGTGCCTATGGGTGGTGCATTTTTTTCCATATTTCGAACCGGAAGACAGTGGTTCAGTTTTGTGAGTACTTTGACCTCCTTTCAAAATTTGTTGTTTTGTAACACCCAGTAGAAACAACTTTTACTACGGGGCCACGAAAAAGATACAGTTTTCCATAGAAAAATCTAATACCTACCGAAGCAAAATGTATAGAACAGCTGCTTTCTGGTTTCGCAGACCCCATTAGTAAAGGTTGTTCATATAGATGCCTAGAATCACCGAATAAATGCCACACTATACAATACAATTAACAAGCAACAACAGGGCACTAAAGTTTTCGAAAGCTGCTTCTCATATCAAGCATACCTAGGTCAGGTTTGGGGTCGGATTGCATAAAATTTTAAGTCATATTTTTATTAGGCATATGATCACTAGTCATAATGAATTCAAGTCATAACATCAATACGCATAGCCGTTGCGGCATAAATTACAGAGTCATAATGTCAATATAAGCATAAACATTAATAGACATATTATTCATAGGCATAATTTTAAAAACGCATAATGTTAATAACGCATAATATTCCATAACCATTAATCATTAAGCATACATGTCAACCTAACACAACCTAACCTACCGAAAATCTGCAGTTGTTTTTTAACTGCAGGGGCTACTTGATAAATACGTTGAACATCATGCAACAACACTGTGTTTGAATCCAATGTTTCCCATATAAAAATATGCTGATTGATCATTATGTCAATAGATAAATTAAGCGACTCTAAATTAGTCTAAAAGAAAATAAGTCAAAAGCATAGTTTGACTATCAGTGCAGTATGACAAATAAACATTATACTGAACAAATACTATGTCAAAGAAAATTATGCGAATCGAGTTATGCCAAAGTATATTAGGAACTTCAAAAATATGCAGAACAACGGTATCTCCCTAGGTCATAGACTCCATGTATGAACCGAACTGCCTCCATGCCAGTTTCTTAACAAGCTCCAATTAGTTGACTACCTAAGTCCTGTGTAACAACACTAACAACTAATAAAACGACCTGTCTAATTAAGTGTCTTTATATAGTACGGCCGTTCGAAAAGGCCATATTTGACAGCTGTTCAACAAAGACTAGAAGACATGTAAACATAGAAAAATATACCTTATGTCGAAGACTTAACATGATTTTGACAGCTGTCAAATATGGCATATTCGGACGGCCGTACTGTAGTTTACCCAATCAAACACATTAAGTTGCTCTTTGAATCAAACTCTGAGAGAAAGCATCTATAGGGAAGTAAGTAGGTACCAACTTCATGCACAAAAGGGTGTTTTCGCCTGAAATGTGCAATCGAACTGAAATACATTCATTTTTTGGAAAACTTGCAAAATTTTCCACCGCAGGCAGGATTTGAACCTGCGACCTTTGGCATCTGTACTGCCGACGCCACTACAGATGCCGAAGGCCGCAGGTTCAACTCCTGCCTGCGGCTGCGGTGGAAAAAAAATTAGCAGGTTTTCCAAACATTGTACTTATACCTAACACGAGAAGTGTTTTAAAATTTGGTATTGAAATACATTCATAAAGGCTGTGATAAAGGGCAAAACCTTAGGGCAAAACAAACCGCCTCCGTACTCCGTCAACTCTCATGGTGGTGAATTTGACAGATGATCCCTCAATCTGAAAAAGTTAACGCCATCTAATTCGGACTCATTTGCTCCTGAAAAAATTCTCATTGCTCTGCAAATGAGGCGATTTTATGCAATCAATTATCCCTTTAATTAAAGTTTGCGCACTCATTAATTACTAAGGTTGTTGATGCGTTATGGTATCGCTTTCCAACTATGCGCCATTAAAATTTGAAGTGCATACGTTATTTTATTTTATTGCTCCATAATGGTATGCCATTTACTGTCACCCCTGTTTATTTAATAGGTGCAATTTTATTGAAAATGCTTTTTAATGTATGTATTTCCAGGTAGTATATTAGGTGAATGATGAAAGTACTAATTATGTCTTGTGGTAGCGGCTAAGTATGCTGCCACCCCTAGTCCACTCAGGGTGTTCCGTAAAAGCCAATTCCTTTTGCTCTTGGCTTTTGCTACATAGTTTTGTGTTCTACAAAATTTCTATAACTTTACTTTTTTAATCTGTTTACTACTTATGTAGTACTTACCTGATAATTCCAAAAATTATTTATTTATTGCTAAGATGATAAGAAACATTTTTACAGTAAGCAACAGGAAGTAGGTCTTGAAAGCTTCTGTCTTGCTACATCGCTTGTCAAATAACTTTGACAAGTAAAACAAGTCGTAGGTAGAAACCATACTATCGCCAGCATATCAACCAACCCATTTATGGGATCAACTGCTACTAGTTTTCCTTAGTTTGTGTATGAAAAACCAGTATAAAATGGTCTGGTATGGTAGATCGATGTGTTGGCGATTGTACGTACTACGTACCTTATGATGACTGTAAAGTGAATCTTGACTGAAAGACAAGGAACTTATAATTCAATTGCTTTCAACTAACTGCATCCGTTGGTTGTAAAGCGCTGTCTTTACAGATGAGGCGTGTCAAGCGAAACGTAAGATGACGTCTGTCAGATATGTGATCGTCAGCCGTCATCGATGCGACGCGCATCTCACTTGTGTTTCATACATTTTATATAAGTAGAAACGGTTACAAACAACGCGATGTCACACATTATGCCGTCTTCGTTTCATGCTTTACGTCTCGTCTGTGACTTTGGCCTCTAGAATTCATAATAGTAAACAGGCAACCACAAATCCATCATTGAGTCGCAGCAGCGGTGTCCAACATAGCCGACATACCTAACATACCTAAAGTGGCTGTGGTCGGGGCCGATAGCATACCAGACCAGTGGGCTTTACTAGCAAAACCACTGATACCTACCTAAGGCATTCTATACGAACCACAGTGGTATAATTAGATGTGCCTTTGTAGTGAAATGGGTATAATATGTACTTACTCTCGCTGTCTTCGTATGACACGGAGTCGTCCAACGGCCCAATGAACGGGCCCTCGGGCTTTACTAGCCAAACCACTGATACCTACCTTAGGCATACTTCGAACTACAGTGGTATAATTAGATATGCCTTTGTAGTGCAATAGGTATAATATGTACGAGCGAGAGTAATCGCTCTCTTCGTGTGGGTCACTGAGTCGTCCAACGGCCCGATGAACGGGCCTTCGGGCTTTACTAGCAAAACCACTGATACCTACCTAAGGCATTCTATACTCGTACGAACCACAGTGGTATAAATGGTATAATTAGATGTGCCTTTGTAGTGCAATAGGTATAACATGTACTTACTCTCGCTCTCTTCGTGTGGGACACCGAGTCGTCCAACGGCCAGATGTACCGTGGTGTCAGGGTTTTACAACCGCATTCTGTAAGTAGCAGGTTCTTACAGAACGCGGTTGTAAAACCCTGACACCAAGGTTCTTCGGGCCTTTCGGTTCAGCGGGCTTTACTAGCAAAACCACTGATACCTACCTAAGGCATTCTATACACTTCTATACGTACAACAGTGGTATAATTAGATGTGCCTTTGTAGTGCAATAGGTATAATTGTTCTTACTCTCGCTCTCTTCGTGTGGGACACCGAGTCGTCCAACGGCCCGATGAACCCTACAACCGCCTTCTATAAGTAGCACTCCTCTGACATGGTTGTGTAAAGGACCGCCGGTTAAGTAATCATATGCCTACAGCAACCGACGGCTTAACGTGCCCTCTGAACCCCGGAACCACATTTTCTTTTCGGGCAATAAGGTGGTTATGGCCTGCAATGTTCTAACTAGATTGGGAACAAACTCACAAAGTTATTTTCAACTTTGTGATTGTGACTGACCCACCGAGAATCAAACCCGGAAGCTTCTGCGAGACAGTAGCACTACCACTTCGCAACATCGGGCGTCTTATTTACTTACCTAAGTATCTATTAGGTTCTAAACATCTTTATCATCTTGCTTCTCTTATTTTATTTAACGACATTTACTATCGCCAGGGTCCAACGGATACCGATATTTCATACAAAAACTAAGAAATACTAGTATAAGTTAATCCCTTAGTTGAGTAGGTTGATGTGCTGGTGATTACAGGAAATGTACTCATTTCGCATGAGAAAGAGTTGGTTATAAAAAGCTTATCGAATCTCCAGCACAACCAATAGTGGGTCCAGATTATAACATCGAAGGTCGTTACATGGAATGTCGCAACATCGACAACGCTGCATCGAAAGGTCGCCACATCGAATGGTCGCCACATCGAATGGTCGCCACATCGAAAGGTCGCCACATCGAAAGGTGGCCACATCGAATGATCGCTACATCGAAAGGCCGCCGCATCGAATGGTCGTCGTATCGAAAAGTCGCCACATCGAAAGGCTGCCACATCGAATGTGCATTACATTGAAGGTTGCCATGTCGAATGTTTCTGCATCGCATAATGCTGTATTAAATGTTGCTCGTCAGGAGTGAGACGACGCGCGGGGCGCCTTTACAGATGGCTCACTTAGTACTAGTGGTTTTGACGCTTACCGACTTTAACTGGAATCTGAGAGGAACTTAAAGGCAATAACTAAGAAAATGGTTGCAACCAACGTCATATTTCTTGGATTTAAATTAGTTTAGAATCATATGACCGCCCCACGCGCCGTTTCTTTAATTTGTGATATGACGTTTGTATCAAGTTTTGCTGTTATGATATTCTTATAGTACCTACCTACTTTTAGATTTTTGACAGAAGCAACCCTGGCTATGTAACAAGTGGCAATCGCGAAAATCCTAAATAGGGTTGAGTTATCCTTCTGTAAACTCTCTATTTTGTATCTCCAGTCTCTTACAAACATACACAAACTGTGAGACAGGACGAGCTGAATACGAAATTACGAATCAGACTAGCTTTTATATCGTTTTAATGCATCAATAGAAAGAGGGTTAATTTCTTCATTTATGGGGAAAGCTTCAGATATTAAACAACTGTTTTATGAATAACGAGCTAGAGACCGTTTAAATATACTTAATATACTTCGGACATAGGTAAGTATTTGATAGGTAACTAGCTACTAACAGTGCTAGATTTCAACTCATTTCTTTTTAAAATGTATAGGAATAGAATTGAGATAGCAGATATAACCTTTTGTTTACTACATTAGTTGTAGGCAGGTATATTAAAATTAATTTAAGTTGAAAATCCTTAAGATTTCTGCCACCCTAATTTCTTCTAAGACCATTAGCTATATTGTATTATAGGTAGGTACCTAACTAATCTTCCCCTTCACTCGTAAAAAAGGTCTTTTATGGCTGGCAATGAAAAATCGATCCCAAACGAAGGTAATTAAACACGTTATGTGCGTATACAGAATAATTGCGTATAAAACACCCATAAAGAAGATAGGCTTTACTAGTCAAATGGTATGGGTTGCATTAGATTAACAAGACGCCATTATCGCCACTAAGGAAAATTAAATAAAACTGCGTATTCTTCGCAATAGGTTAGAACTTAATTACATATGTATTATATTGCAATACCCTTGTGGTGTATGTACTGAGTAAGATTGCCACTAGACCGTGAGGATTGGATTTAGCAAATCTTTAGGTAGACAACTATGTTTGACCCTGCAGTGGATGATTTGAACCTCCTATACTCTTATTTTTTATCCATTGTAAAGCCAGTGAACCTCAACCAGAGAGAAGACGAGCGTGTGATTCAACTATCATTTTATTACCACTGTGACACGCCCGAAATTATCTACGTCTTTGATTTGCGCTCTTTGTTAAAACGAATGCAGTACAAGTAGGTACATCCAAATACAAAATTACTTACAAAATAAAGGGCGGAATATGCAGTGTGCGTCCGGGGAGTAAATACTGTGACCACGTGCACGAAGACTCCAGTACGAGCTAGTGCTATGGGGAAGCGAGGCGATATTTCAGCAGATAAGTACTTTAAAATGAATCAATTTTAAAATATAATGCATGTCAGTTTATAGAAAGCTGTCACGGGCAAACATACATATACCTATTAGTTATGTCAAATAACTGAGACAAGAAAATGCTCATTTTAAACTGTATTTAGGTAAATATATCTTGTAGGTAGTTGTTGTGTGTCAAATACCTAGGTAAGTATATAAAACAGTATTGTCCATATATTATGTATGGTATTGTCAACCAGTTTTAAAAATAGGAAATCGAAAAGATAAACGACATACCAGTTTTTCCACATTTAACATCTAACAGATAGGTAAATCAAAATTTTACTTAAGGCGAAATCTTTCCTTTTCGCTGCGTTAGAGAGAAACAGACGATGACGCTTCAATCGAGAAATCTGAACATTTTGTGTAATATAAAATGATACATAGAGATATTTGAAAATGTAAGCCCATAGATTCATTATAAATTCAAAAAGGAAGAAGAGGACACAAAATAAAATAATAAATATTGAACAACAATGAAGTCCTTCAGGTTTTCAGACAAAAAAACAACGAATTCGAGCTTACCTTGCGTTTTTTTTCTATCGAGGCAACTTTATCAAATCGTGTTTTGGGTCCCATAGTTTTGTAGAATATATCTTGAAAAAGTCATAAAAATAATTACTTATTATTTTATGGAAATTTCAAGAAATGACATCAAAAATTCCGAACGCTTTCGCGGACGTTTCTGAGCTGATTTCGCCTTAAACGTGACTATATATGTATTATGATTTCTTTTTGAAGATAAGATTTAGGTTGTAAAATACAGAGTGCAAGCGACAGCTTTTAATCGATAAAATTATCAAGAAAATGTGTCAGGAATGCTCAAGTAGTTTTAAATTCCCATAGTAAAATGCAGTAAAGTTCAGTTTCATGATCTGCATGCACACTATCAGTATAGAAGTGTTGCCCTAACACGCCGTAGATGTAAATTATATACCTGATATGTTAACCCGAGAATTGTAACCTACGCGATTACTTTTTCCATGCACTATTTACCAATGTCAAACGATCACAAGAGTAGCCAAACTAGCCAATCATATTATAGCTTATAGTGTACACAATCATAACTGTGTTCTAATAAAGTGTCGAGGTGTCGCACACACACGGTTTTCTCATTATGCTAAAATTGTTTCAGTTTTCGCTTTAAGCATCCTTACATTTAATAATAGAGTACCTTATATAGATCAGTAAATTAACACCCGGAAATAAGAAAGTATTATTTTAATTCTATATTGGTCTACTCGGTCGCGCCAACTAGACAATTGTCAAACGACATTTTTGAGAAATATATGTAGTAGGTACCGAAGATAACAAAAAATATACTGCATTACATTATAAATATTATCCAGTTTAGAAAATAAGTAAGTAGGGAAAACAGATACTCAGAAAAATTTAAAAAATGTTAGAAGCTAACTTAGTGGTAGATGGTATAAAAACTCTGCTACCAGGATTTGTTGGTTCGTTCATCGACTCGGTGTCCCACATGCCAGACTAACAGACTGGACCATCTCGGTCAAAGGATATAACTTGTTGAAGCGAAATGACACACCCTCATAAAGTTGTCACCGTCTCGTAACAACGAGGAAACATCTTCACGACTGAACATTTACTATCAAACTAATAGGTGTTGCACATGTAGCCGGCTCTTGCGATCACAGACAAGGGATTTTGTACTACGGCTTACTTACTTTTGGTGGTCATATAACTTACCTTATCTTTAAACTTTTCAGCCACAACTCTGACACCACGATTCATCGGGTAGTTGGACTTCTCCGTCCCACTCGAAGTAGAAGAAGAAGCCACAATAGTCAACTTTCAGACATCGGCATTTTCCGTTTCGGGGGTTATTGCTATACTCCATAGTCTCCATACTAACCACGCTTGGCAGGCGGATTAGCGAGCGTACCTAATGCAAGATGTTTAATTCACAGGAAACGCGCTTTATACGACACCCACAGGTAAGATTGGTCTGACACTGATACTATTATTCATAAGATTGGTGAATAGTGTGGTCAACACTATGCGCAAATATTTTACAGGGCGAAATTAACCATCAAACTGAACAACTAACCGTTAGGAATCATAAGTCAAAATATTTAAGAAATATATTGGGCATCCACTACAAAAACCTCCGATCAAGTCTGTGCGTATGAGATCGTTCCATTCATTTCCATGGGGAAAGTTTCTCAGAGTCATGGACTTACAATATCTGTTAGTGCTTTATTTTTACCCTGTTTTCTTACCAACTGGAAAAAGAAGTTTCGCTGCAGTTCAAATCTCTTTTCTCCGATTTAGCTCTCCACATTGCATGCTGAGGGCATCTGGATTCTGGACGTTTTCCAGCTACGGAACAGAACTAATCTGCTGTTAGCTAAACATGTCTTGGACACCTCCTTACAATGAGGGAAAGGTTTGTTCTAGATTCACAGAATGGTCTGCACTACCTAGGTACTGTGAATTAGTATGACTAATCTGTATGATATTGGAATTCGAGAAATGTTACCTAACCATATTAACCATTTCTAAAATCAGTGATGGTAGTGGTTAAAGCCTTGTTTCCAAAATATTGTCCTATAGTAAGTATCACTTACCACAAAAAAGTTTTGGCGCTCATGTAGTTAAAAGAATAAATTTCTTTATTTTGTGCTAATCTGCTGTTAGCTAAACATGTCTTGGACAACCCCTTACAGCGAGTGAATGGTTTGTTCTATATTCCCAGCATTTTCAGCATTATCTAGTTCATTTTGGACTATATTTCTATATGCCTTTTTAAGATAGCTGGGAATCCGAATGACCAACCAACTTAAATTTTATTAGACTTTGAGAAAAGTTAACCATACAACCATTTTCATAATCAGTAATAGTAGAGTAGTTAATGGCCTGTTCTGTTACCAAAATAGCCGTAAATCTCTTTATTTTGTGATATAACTAAGTAATTGATCTATAATTATTGCTGCACTGAAATACCAAAATGCCTTCATAACCTGTTTTAATATTTATTGTACAAGCGCTTAGCTTAGCCGTGTAAAAAGCGTAGCTAAAATCTTGCAAGGACTTAATTTACCGCCATAACTGACCTTTATTGCAGCGAACAATTAATCACCTTAACACAATATCGTCAGAAGCGAAACCTATCAAGATAATATACGAGTAGTTACTACATAATATACCTACAGAACCTAGACTAAACGAAAAAGATATGCCATGCTGAACATAGGCAGTGTCTACAGTAGGACATTTTAATATTGGGCATTAGGACGTGGACTTTCTTATGTCATTTTTCAAATTCGACTTCCGGTTCAAAAGCACCGCATATTTGTACATTGTACGAATTTTATCAATCGTTTGATATTAGATTAAATATAGTAGATAATAGTTATGGTTGGCACATACGCAACGCATGCTTTTCCGGTATCTCACCGTATCTGGTTTTTTGACGAAAACAGTTTTCGTAAACCTAAATAACCGGACCGGATTATTATAATATAACACACGTCGTCGCATAAGACTACGGCCAATCAAATTCTTCGTTGCACTTATCTGGGAAGGTAAGTATAGGTAAATACATTAACTAAATCAAGCACATTTAAATAATAGGGATACTGGGATCAAAGTGGCTCAGGCGGTAACACAAAGGTCTAGCCAGCTCCTTATCTAGATGGCCTGGGACCCGGGGCGGTCAGGAATAATTATCATGCTTAACACCAAAGGTTACGTACTGTGACGTCATAGACTTGAAGCCACCTTAGCTATCTAATTTGAAATAGCCTTCTTCTATTCAAGTGGAACACCGAGTCGTGCAACGCCCCGATGAACCGCGGTGTTAGAGTTTATCAACCGCCTACTACAAGTAGCAGACCTCTGACATGGTTGTGTAACGACCATCATCTAAGTAATCATAGACAGCAACCAGACTAAGCTTAACGTGCCCTACGAAACACAGAACCATCTTGCTTTTCGCACAATCAGGTGGTTCACTCTGCAATATCCTAACTAGACTGAGAACAAATTCACAAATTGACCGGGAATTGAACCCGGAACCTTATGTGTCGCAGGCAGTCGCACTACCACTGCGCCACAACGGCACATTGAAACCTTGCCGTGTGATGCCGGCTTAGAATAGCATCACCCCATTTCTTCCCCGAGGGTGTTCTAAGTGGGGTATATGGGTCACTTACCTTGCCTCAATATCTTTGCTACATTGCTGTTATCTCGAAGTAAATACCTAGTATTGACTGACACGTTTATCGACGGCAACCATTGGCAGAAACCGTATTTGTATGGGAATAAGGTTAAAAATCGTATTGTCCTAACGCATGCGTTACGCAGGGCAAAAATACCGCACCAACGGACATTACGTGTGTTTGTCGCCAAAAGTTATCCCTTCGACAGAGTACACCACAGGACATGGCAGGCACGACAGTGGAAATTGAAAACAATGTCGCTAATTACGTACCTGCAAACTATGTACGCATGTGGGTGGAATGCACGACACATCCATTGAAAACATCACATGACCTATTCTCCAATCTGCTAGTACTAGTGCTGTGAATTGGTCGGCAATTTTAGATACTAAGTTAATAGATTGACCCGTTATTGAAGGCGATTCAATGCCTGCGTAGTACATACATAGTCCTTTTGTACCTACTAAACTGTGTCGGCCACTTTTTTGTCGTGCATCGGTAGATAGATCCCTGTCCACGACCTGAAACAAAAATATTCAGATTCTTCAAAATAGAAAATTGTATATTGGTGCCTTGTACCGAAAACTTTGCAGACCATGTCACATAACAACTTTTCACATAGAGCATTATGTGGATAAACGACAAAAATTAGCTTCAAATTCACAGATCGTGAATATTGTATGAATGGACGGAATATTTTACTCATTTCATATCATAAGGAAAGTTGTTTAGTTTCATGGTCTGATATGGCACAGTTTAAAGTTTTCTGTATCTGGTCCCTTATACCCTCCAAATACGAGTAAATCATCTTCCGTTCCATATAAAATTTACTTAACTTTACACATACATCACGTCTATATCTCATGCGGGGTAGGCACAGCGTAAACGGCTGTAAAAAACGGCCATTTACACCACGTCTAACAAAAGATTGAGAGTCAGAAGACAGAGTGCATCAATGAAAAAAGAAAATATTATAACACACTGTGCTAAAAATAGATTCTAGTTACTTTACGCCAGCATATGTTAGTGTTATTTTAGGACTACCTGTCGTGTCAAATGCCTAGGAGCGATACGCGTGGGACGTATACCTAAAAAGTAAAAAAGGTATACCTAAAAAGTAAAAAAAAAACTAGACCGGCAGGATTTTTCTCGTGTAAACTGCGCCAAAAATAGCCGCACCTACAGCAATAATCTCCGCTGAAAATAAGTGTCGTTTAAGTACGTGTATTTTTTAAATATGCCCTGAGGGGAGTCGGGGCAAATTGGAGTTTTTAATAAAATATGTTGACGGAGCGATCCGGTGAGAGAATATTATTTTCCTTGATGTACGAAGATGGATATGTACGTATGTACCAAGTATTCTATGATATAATATGATCATGACGTGACTGAGTGCTTTTGCATTCAAGAAATTACACTTGCTGATTTTTACTGTGTATTTTCAATGGTGAAAGATTTTTGAGTAGATTTATTGGTTTCATAAATTGCAAGCAAAGAAACAAATCTTATGGAAAATATTTGGTGCGAGTACTTTTAATATGTAATTTTTTGGAAAATGAACTAGGCTTTTTAATTAAATTTTCTCATCTTTCGTAGCTCTGAGGCAGCTAAGTTTCTAATATAATTTAAGGTAAAACCACCGCCGCCCACCTTCGGAATCCAATTCGCATCAAAATGGTCCTAAATTATGGACATTTTTTAATGTTGATCCTGTAAAGAAAGTTCATACTTTTACATCTTTTAGAAAATGTTCAAAATCACATCACAACAGAGCGTCAGTCCACTGCCGGGCGTAATAGGTTTACCCTATGACTTTCTCTTTTCTAGTGGTACACTGAGTCGTACATCGACCCAATTAACCCGGGGTAGGTACATTTTAAGGAAATACCTCTAGTTCATTCTCCATATTATGTGACGGTAACAGGGATACTAGCGGCTCGGACTGAACTAATAGAGAAACCAGAAGCGCAACATGTTTGAATCAGTTTTGCACTGGTTTTGCATAACAAATGCCTACCGCTGCAGGCAGCAGCGTTCCGCCAAACTGAATTAGCACGATGAAACTCTAAATCCCAGACATTGTAATACGGTCAGTAACTGATTTACCTCCGCGTATGTCACAGTAGTCGACACCACATATCAGTGTCAGCCGTGACGGCACAATCTCCGAGTCGAAACCAACAAAACGAAACCGAACCAAGCCAGTCTATTCGATTTCGGGTTTTTGACGGTCCACTTCACCGTGCGGAGCGCAGTGACACAACTGACACTCGACTAGTAATTGCACACCGCTGCCGCCTGCCGCGCGCGGCGCTAGTGTTGGGTGGGTGTCCCGATTTACCCGACTTACCCCTTTCGATATACTTACAAAATAATGTCGTTCCACATGAGTGCCTTTAGGGCCTTTACGCATTTTTCTGAATTATCACTGTTTCTTTTTCTATGGAGAAGAAAAGTTAGTTCAATTATTTGTGGGAACATATTTGTATGAGACTTTTAGAGTGCTCATTCAGAAGGCCACCAGAGCATTACAGTATTTGCAATGAGGAAAAAATACTGCCACCAACCGTTTTAGGGTTGTTCAACGACACGTATTACAGAAGAAGAAGAAGGAGCACATTTAGATACTATCAGCAGCATATTGTTACTAAGAATTAATAGTATAATTTGATCCCTTACATGGGTAGGTTGATTTACTGCTGATAGCTCCAGATCATTAAATTTAAAATGAACTCCATCAAAGCACAGTAAACTTACAATATTCACATTTTATTTGTGGTTCGTTTGCAAATGAAACATGTTTACTTCTCCTGAAAAAACATCCTTTTGTCAATGAATTCATATTACTCGCAGTCGATATGTTTCATTTGCGGTGCACCGCCAGACTCCATGCCAATAATTAAAACTGTTCAATCATTTTGGTTGCGAAAAGTGGGTGAAATATTCAAATAGAAATATCTACCAGCAGTAAGTATTTTTGTAACGAATAATATGGTGGTAAAAAAACGAAGGTGACGTGATCACCCCACACAATTCATCGTATAGTCCATTCAAAATCATTGCGTCAAGATCAGCCAAACCGGGAGACCAAGTAACGCTGGTCGCGTAGTATCCAAGTATTGCAATCAGCGTAACTTGGCCTCCCGCTTGGGCTGGTCATGTCATTTTATGACACTTAATAATTGTGAGTGGACTTTATTCCTGCCCGATTCGGCATACCTACATTGCTAGTTATTTTATGGGTAGGTTCATACATAAATACATCACCTCTATAGCCCTTGCGGGGAAGGCAGAGTGTAAACGGCTGTAAAAAAACTACCATTTACACCATGTCTGACAAGAAAAAAGAGAGTCATTCTAAAGACTGTGTATTGTATTACCGTAGTGACAGGTAGTCAGCCTGTCGCCTAACATTAGGTAGGTACAATACACATCAACTCTCAAATCCCTTAGTCGCTTCATACGACACCCACGGGAAATATATGTGGTGATGCTATTCTAGTCCGGCACCCACCACACGGCGGCATCACGAACATGGCACAAAAATAATTACTAGCAATGTTGGTACTCCGATTCGGGCACAGTATATCGTGTATAGTTTGATCGCTGCTTCACGACTTTAGGCAATATTTGGTAGGTACTATCTATCTATACACGAATCACTTTTTTGCAAGGAGCATTGACAAAAAGGCTTCCGTCGGAAAAATTTACTCTCAAATCTCTTAGCTGCTTCTTACGACACCCTCGGGAAAGATATGGGGTGATGCTATTCTAGGCCGGCACCACACGGCACCACGATCACGGCACAAAAAATAATTACCAGCAAAATTGGTACTCCGATTCAGGCACAGTATATCGTGTAGTTTGATCGCTGCTTAACGACTTTAGGCAATAGGTAATTTGGTATAATAGTAACTATCTATCTACAGGTAGGTAAACGAATCACTTCTGCAAGGAGCATTGACAAAAAGGCTTCGATCGAAAAAATTGTTTGACGCAAACATTTACATACACACACCGATGCACATTAAAAAGGGGAAACTGAGCCGCCACACCCTTTTGGGATTAATTTCAAGCCATGGCGGTTCAGAAAATACTTTATTAAAAATACCTACTTTGAAGATGCAGGTTTTGTCTTACAGGCCAGTACTTACTAGTTAGTAAAATCATCACGCACGCAAACGTTTGCAAGACACAAATAGCGTTCAAGTAATAGTGTGGACTATGATTTTCTAAAATTCCTTTCTTATTAACTAACAAAGACTCTTTCCTAGCAAAATAAAATATTTTAACATAAATTAAGTATTGGTTCATATTTCACACAATCTAGAAGAAAATCCAATATCTTTTTCGGATGTAATTTTCTTCCAGCAAATCTTGAAAACGTAAACTGAATTTGGCAAGACTTGTACCTACCGTTCAGATTTTATCAGCGTGAGTGTACTTACGTTATTTCGAATAAAATATTTATTACAATCAAATTGATTTTATTGCTGTAAGGTAATAAACAGTAGTCACATACATATTTTACCATACTATCACGCTTGGCAGGTGGATTGTCGAGCGCAGGGCAAGATGTTGCATTTACAGCCTGTAACTTACAGGGAACGCTGCTGTCCATTCCCTGGATGATTATCCCTTAGTCGCTTTTTACGAATCCGACGGGTAGAAGTGGGGTGATGTTATTCTAAGCCGGCACCACGAGGCAAAGTCTGACGTATGTAGAGTTCTTTAACACATTCCCTGCGTTACGGGAAGTATTTGGCCGTATTTGACTTTCCGCCTGTGCGGCAGCCTGCTATCCTTGTTTTACCGTCGGTGCGGGGTGTATTTTCCTAGGTTCCTGTGTAGGTGACAGAAGTGAGACAAATATATTCCTGATATTACGTTTTTAAATATTATCCTTTTCTGAAGAAAAAATATACGGGAAGTATTTTGTCGTATCGCACTAGATGATTATTGTTTTCGTTCAGTGCTATACGGGAACTATTTTGTCGTAATCACAACCCCGTATAGCACTGCGAGGCGCGTACGCGGCGCGCCAGTTTGGTCTAGTGTTGTGCGTAGTGACCTTGTCTCGACGACGCTGCGCTAATGCAATTTCATCAATAATTTAAACTAGTTCAGCTTTTTGATCAAAAACCTGATTTTATTTGCGCCCTTATATTATATTTGTGAACAAACGCAAACATACCTGCTTAGACAGCTGTTATTGGTAAAGTAAAGTATTTGTTATAATTTATTAAACTCCGATCTCATATGAAACTTTGAATTACCTATACATTAGAGTAATTATGTACAACTTAAGTATTTTGAAAAGGCGCTTGTCATAAAAACATTGTTCTTCATTGGCGTTAATTAGCCTTAAGGAACATTTTTGTTTTCATGGTCTTATCCAAATTTTATTTTTTGGTTAAATGACACCTACTACGATAAATACCGTCAAATTCTTCGATAAGTTTCGTACTTTTTTGATTTTACCCCATCCCTATCATTTTTTGTGTTCTATGCGGCGGGGGAAGTAATTTCCCGTAAAATTTGTGTTTTTGAAAAATGCATATAACTTCTACATTATTACTTAGATCCCCGTGCGACCAAAGCTGTATATTGACAATGATATTGTCTATAACCCTGTGAGAAAAAAAAGTGAAAATCTTGATTTTCCACGCCTGTAGGAAAACTCAAAGTCAGGGCATGATACGGGAAAATACTTCTCGTACCGCAAGATTGGCTTTCTTCATACGGGAACTATATGACTCGTATAGCACTGGCAGTAAAACTAGGTGCAGAGGCTGCCGCAGTGAATGTGTTAATTCACTGTAAATGATGGCATTTATATCAGGTGAAAAAAAATGGATGTATTTTGAAGGGCAAACCAGTCCACGAAACTGAATAACTTTCCCCAAACTGAACAATATACCGGGAAAAATAAAAAATAATTTTGACTTTCCATACAAAATGTATTAGTAGGTAGGTACTTAGTCGACCAAATCAGTATTTGTATGGGGGACCCAATAGTTTTATACTTCGACATGGTTCACCGGTTCAACCCTTAAAATACTGTCTGTTTTTTTTTACATCCTCTATTTCCACAACTACTTTGATCCAATTTATGTGTGTAGTTTCATCAAATTGAATCACACAGGTCGTATAGGTACCGGTAGCCGTCGTAACAATGCAATTATAGGAAACCTATAGCTTCATTGTTTGCCTTCCGATAAAATACATTAAAAGGTTCATAATTACATTAAATCTTTTAAAAGGCGGGTAAGTACTTGGCTTGTCTTGTAAATTGCTTTTGTCGATGGGGAAATTGAATCAACGTGCACACATAAATACAGCCGTGGGGCATTACATTACATGGGCACTGTGAAAAACACTTTAATGCACGCAATAACAAAAATTTTGCTCAAAGGGAACAGTAAGTGCAAGTACAGTGTGCGCTTTCGAATAGACCATATTTGACAGCTGTCAAAATCATGTTAATGCTATTATTATTATTTATTAATACAGATTTCTTATTCTGCCAGTGTCAGAATAATAAGATTCCAGCGCTGCTGCGCTGGACGCTTGGTGGCTCCAGCAGAAAGATGATAGTGTCTTCAACAGGAACCAGCGACGTCCTCTTGATACCATCCGCAAATGTAGACTTGGCTCTTCAACTCCAATTCTCCATTCCATGTTCACATTTGAGCACTTGATGACTGACTATGTTAATGCTATGACATAAAGTCTATGTTGACATGTCTTCTAGTATAGATTTGACAGCTGTCGAATATGTCATATTCGAACGGCCGTACTGTAGTGCCTCTGGTGTGAGTGCTTTCCATCAGGCGGACCTTTTTGCTGATTTTGGTAAAGCTGATTGTCACGAACTTTTGAAAATATCTACTTATTCATTTTAATATGCTCCCATTACGTTGGGATATATTTTGACTGTGATGTTCGGGGCTATCTTCACAGACGAGACGTGTGCCTCGAAACGTAAGATGAAATTTGTCTGTCAGACAAATCGTCAGCCGTCATCGATGCGACGCGCGCCTCATGTGTGTAGACGGCGTCTCTTCTAGTCATATATTTTATATGGAGACGACTTTAAGCGCCGCAATGTCGCATGTTTCACGTCTTCGTCTCATGTTTTACGCTAACCTTTGAGTTAGCGCCTTCAAGTTTTCTACTCATTTTAAATGTTTCTCCAAGTTATTTTACGTCATTTTGAGAGGTAGCAACCGAAGCTGATGCAAAAGAATATGACATTTGACAGTCCTTGACTTTGATTTGGAATACAGACTGTCATCATAGGTCACATCGCGTCATAAAATATTAAATAAACTTATTTCTGCCGTTAAGGTAAAATATGGATTCAGCAACTTTAAATTATGGGATCTACCCCAAACTATTACACCGTTCTAAGGCTCTGTCCGTACAGCGAATATTATTCGCGTGCCGCGTTTTTTTTCTCGCGCGATATCGTAATTGTATGAAAAAACAAGCCATAAAAGCGAGAAAAAATCGCGCGAAATAAAATCGTTGTGCGGATAGAGCCTAACCCATGTATAGGGACTATTTTTATCGATAGGTACGCGACAATGCCCGTGATGGAATTTTATTTCTAGATCCATTAAAAGCTTCGACAGATGAACGAACGGACGCTCAAACGAATGCATATGCATATCGAATATGTGATATGAATTGCCTGCACACATGATGAGTTAAAAGGCATGTCAAAATCAGAAATAGGCGTAATTAATATGAAACTGCCCTAACAAGTTCATTTTTACAGGTGGCAATAGAATTAGACATTTCAAAAGCATTGTTCAAAGTAATACCAGTTATTGAATTATCGTCTCTTTTCTACTTAGTTATACCTACTTTGATGGCCGTGTGATGTCGGCTTAGCATAGCATCACCCGAATTCTACCCGTGGGTGTAGTAAAAAGCGACTAAGGGTTAATTATCCAAGGATTGGGCCGCAAAGTTCCTTGTGGATCTTGCACTGCGCTCGCTAATCCGCCTGCCAAGCGTGGTGGGTGAGTATGGGAATTCAAAAGAAGAGGAGGCGCATGTCCAGTAGTGGACTGTTTTGGCTGTAAAGGAATCACGGTATTTTTTCTGCTTAATTATACCTATTATATCTACAATACTTACTTGAAAATTTGAAATCATGCTTAATCCTTTCTAATTTTAGTGATCTAATATTTAGTGGTCTTATCCAAAGACAAAATCCGTTTTTCGGTAAATTGGTGAAACCTGTAAAGAAAAATGATTCACGTGTTATAAGAAACTTGTACCTTTTCTGTGTATTTAATTATGAAAGCGAAAAATATCATAAAAGTCAGTGTTTTGACGTCATTTAAAAATATTGAAATATGACGTGTCAGGGAGTCAGGGATATCGCAAATTCATACGTAATCATCATCTTCCTGCCGTTATCCCAAATCAGTTGGGGTCGGTGCAACATGTTTTGTTAGTTTGTTAGAGCACAAAATCGTGCAGTAAAAGGATTTGGCTATGTTTCATGACCAGCCGCCTGCAAGACGTTCACCCTCTTTGGGAATGCTATTGGAGGTGGTATCACCACCATGCGGTTGACCATAGTCGACAGATATTCGCCTTTTACTGAACTCCCTAAGTGGACAAAGGGTGGCAGTATTTTACAGTTCTACACGGCAATACAAAACATTGTTTCAAAACATTTTAAAAAGTAGGTAGTTCATTTGACCTGTCTGTCAAGTAACAGATTAAAGTTAATTTAAAACTTTTAATTCGAATTTTCTAGTCTAGATATACCTACATACACTTCCTGTTTCGTAAATTTTATTAAATTTTTTACCTGTTAAGCTAATATTGGTTGGTACTCCACTTAACGCAAAAATGATGAAAATGTGAGAGGATAAGTAAAATGTGCTTTAGAAAATGTGAGAAGAAGAGACATTGTGAATACTGCACTCTTTTGATTTAACTAGGTATCTTTTATAGAGTAAGTACCTAATAAATTTTCATTGGACCAACAATGTCTTTAACAAAGTAAATTCCATAGTATCCTCGCTAATAGTTAGAAATTTTTAATAGGTACTTAGGTATTGAGAATATTATTTTGCTTAATTTTTTAAGTATATAATAGATAGGTACCTACCTAAATATGATTCGTACCTGCGCTACAAATAGTTTTATTCCATTACCGTAGGTAATTTTTGAACTCAGTACCTATTGACTTTACAATTCACCAACTGCAAAAGATTCTTTGCTTACAATTCTCACTGTTCCGAAATTAGGATTCTCTATTGACCTCCTTCTATCTGATCTTATTAAGGTTTTCATTCCCAATTACATTTTCACTCCAAAGACTATTTCAAACGAAAAAAGCTTTCGCAATCTCATCTTGTTTAACACCTTTTTTATTTTCTTTTCTTTAATTGCTATCCTCAATTGTATTTCACAGCTGTCTCCTTTATCGCCTGATCATTCAAGCAAGATATGCTATTATTTATGTTCCCATTTGAGTACCTACCTACTTACAACTTGACATGAAAACTATAGCTTACGGTAAGAATTCGAATCCGACGCGATTTCCATATAAATACAATGACGGCACAATATCCAATCTGACATCAAACGAGTAGCAATACGTTGTAAATTTGATTGTAGATAGAAATGCAACGAGCTTTAAGCTCGGGTAAGCTCTGCTCGAATGGAAAGCGTGGGCAAGAGACAAAGACCCCACAGAGTGTCCCAGGAGACGTGTGACCACTAAGACATGTCGGTTTCATTATCTACAGCAGACCCTGCGCTTCAATCAAAGACCCGAGGCCGTTCTAGGCCGACGCAACGCACTCCAACATAACACGTGCATTACTCACGAAATATTTTCATAAAACCGAACCAAACGCACCCGTCCACCCTCCCCTCCATCCGCTCCCCCCGCGCCAGCAAAACCAGTTCAGTTCGTGCCCGGCTGCCGTGCGCGTCGGTCGTCTTCTCAGAGGGAGTGCTTCATCGCGTTGTGTTACGGAAAAACATTTTTGTATCAAAACTAAACCAGTGTCGTGGATTGTTGCTAAGTGTTCATTTAAGATTGTGTCTTTCTATGTGATGTTTCGTGTCAAATGATGCTCTAGAGGATTTCTGTTAAAAAGTGTTGGACGGGTTCCGCCTGCCGCCGGACGCCTTTTCTCTCCGATCTCGGGATATCATTAAGGTATTTATTGTTACACCGGCTCATTGTTGTAAGGAATTCTTTCTACGACCCTCGTGTAGAGTTAAATCGATAGTCTCGATTCGGTTTCGTGTGGGTAAGGAGGCTCTGTAACGCGTTGGTAGGTATTGAATCGCAGATTGTGGATGGTGTTTGTGGATTTGCATTGTAGATGCGGCGTTCGCTGTTTACTGCACATTGCAGCCTCGAAACGGGTTCGGGCGAGTCGAGGTGCTAGTGGGTAGTGGGCGAGTATTAATTAGGCAGGCCACTGTAACGGTACTTGTAAACCCGAGCCACTTAACGATCTTTTGATAACTTTTGTTGTTGAACTTTCGACGATTCGATTATAATTGAGTTAAACGACTCTTCGTGCTTGCAAGTTTAATCCACGTTGTTAAATAGCCATACTATGAGAGATAGTCTTCATTCCTCCTGAACGAGCTTTTTAGGTGGCAAAGCGAAATTCCCTTTTCCTGTGTATGTTTTTCAGATTGCTAAGCGAAATTTACTTTTAACTGACAACAAAACTTTATGCACTTTTCCTTCATTCACACCAATTTACACAAATCACCGAAGTTACGTTTTCAAGCGTTTAAGATTTCGAAAACATCGGCTCACGAACACGAGACTATTTTGCAGGACACGCGACGGATTCAAAAGGACTCGGTTGACCGCGCGAGCTTTCCAACAGATGGCGCGATGCGACGCCAAACAATAAGAACTCGAAGCTTTCTCTTCGTTTCTCTATTACCGTGTATCAAATTGCCGCCGTAATTATTTGAACCACATAATACGACGGTTTATCGAATAGGTACAATCCGTTTACAGCCGCTAATTTGAACTCACAACAACAAATTAAGCTTTGTCAGCTTTGGACATTCTTACACGCACAGTTTTCACGCATTTCTATTTATTTCACTGAAAGTTAAGGTAATTGACATGAAACAGTGTTGTTTTTACAATTCACTATCACGAAATCACACAAAAATTCCACCTGAGTTCCATCCATTGTTCGGCGTAAAAATTACATGTCTGCCAAAATGACACTAGCTAGGCGCGCCGGAAAAGTGCATTTAGTTTTAATTTGTCAGTTAATGATCAGGCATAGGTGCTATGCTCCATGCAGCCATTAAATAAAAATAAAAAAGTGCGTTCAAAACGTATTCTTAAACTGGTCGGATGACTAGCTACACCAACGAAACGATCAAACCGGATAGCCATAGCGAATATTTTTCATAATTTTTATGACGTTGCCAATATTAAGCGACAATATAAAGGAATTTAATTAAGAATGTCGTTTTATTGCGAATAAATTACGTATAAGCTATTTTGACAAACAGTTTTATGGCTTAATTTATTATTTAAATAAATTAAGCAAAAACTGAGGTTTTATCGTAAAGAAATGCAATAAACGCTTGACAAAGATGCCTACCTATATATTTACTGTCTAGCGTTTAGTGTATTTTTACAATAAAATCGCCTAAACAAAAAATATTTTTACGTTTTTTATTTATTTTTGAATAAAGTTTTTTTGTTTAAATATTTGTCTGAGTTTGGCTGAGACCAAACTTGGATATTCCTGGATGGTTCCTGCTTCGGAGGGCACGGTAAGTCGCCGGATCCCGGTTGCTGTACGTATTTCATGTTGCATGTGTGTTAGATAATAAGCGGATTTAAAACTCAGACACGAGGGTCGATCAACGATTTTTTTTGATGTCGGAATTTCAGGTGCACAACTCGATCAAAATAGATCGAACTTCCTAAGGCATGAAGACATTAATTTAAATTTCTCCATAGGTACTAGATTTGACAAACAACGCAGACGAACTAAATAAAAATCTTAAAGTACCCAAGAACTGTACCTATGGAAAGCAGAGAAATTTAAAAGAGAAATTTAAATCAGCCCTGGTGGCATTTTTGATAAGAACAAAAAGATTTTTTGGCATTTTTTATTATGCTACTTTGAATACACACATATCAGAAACGAACGCATAATTTTATGGTGAATTTAAGGGTTACATTTACAAGATGAAACCGTTGATTTAGTCGTAAAGTGAGTCATAAACTTGTATTGATGGGGCAAGGCGGTCGTGTAACAGATAAAGTTGTGGATTTTGAATACTTACAATTATTAATGAAATTGAGATTCGGATAAGTATCCTACTTTATTCCATCTAAATGATCAAAGATCTATTAAGTAAAAGTTGCGGTCGTATACGACTACGAAACCGCAAATACGCGTAGTCCTTTGTAAAGATTTGAAATTCAGTCCACATTACTCAAAACGTGATTCTTATTAAAAGTTTTATAGAACGCCGAAAGAAGACGATTACACCCCAAGTAAAAATAGCTCTCACTTTTTGGCACATGTTACGAGCCTGGGGCAACAAAAAATACACTTTTACCGGTATTTAAATTACCAATATGCGACAACCACGTGTGTTTTTGGTTTCCGAACATGACCCCAAGCCTTAATTTTGGATGAAAAAATTCGAAAACGTCCGGAAATGTGTCCCATTGGTGGTTGTCGAACAGATGTCGACATGTGTCGTGACAATTGTGGCGTGGCATGCCCCGAACTGAACTAAATTACTAGGGAAAAGTGAGTTACGATCTATTTTCTATGGTAGTACCGCTTTGATTAACGTTCAAATAGGACGCGCAGCGGTCGAATTTTGATTTGTGATGGTCGATCGTAACGCAAAGATGTCCCAGATTTACAAATAGAAGTGTGAGCGTTTGGTTGTCTATGAAAAAGAGCAACATGACTTTAGAGTAAAACAAATCTGACGTAGGTAAAAGAAAGCTCCAATAATCCAACAAAGCTCCATATAAATAATCAAATCAAACACTTTATCAACTTTTTTCTCTCCGCCATATACAACTTACACATATCTTCGGAGATAATGAATGACATGTGTCAAATATCGGCTGCCTGTGACAGAGCAGAGGTGTCAGATATCAGATAAGAAATGAACTCATTATTGTGAACAAGAAATGCGACGATACCGATGCGATAAGAAGTGAATTTGGAAGCTTTGAATTCACTTTGAATATTATGCGTTCTTTCTTTTGTTGAAGTTTTAATTGAAATAAAACAAACTTTAACATTAGAAAAGCCAAACTAAAATGACTGTGGTCAGACCAAATATCTACCTACTTCTTCAAAATTAATATTCCAGGAAATTGGTTTCGTCCTTCAAGGTCTAGGTAATCTCCTCCTAAGCTGAAAAGCCGCCTTTGCCTCAAGACCCAAATAGTTACAAGTCCTAGAAACGGTTAAAAATTCAAGCCGTTTTAGGCAAAACGGATTGAATTGTCGACCCGAGTGGAGTACTTAGTGAACAATCCGTCTGACTGTTCGACAGATAACAGTATTAGTTTAATAGACGGTGGACGGTCACCGTTAGATGGTGAGCACTGTTGGTAACAGACCGTACTTGAAAGAGGCTATTAGGGACAGTATTGATACGATCTCTTTGACCGGCCTCAAAATGAATTGTTTGATGTTAATGTTGCGTCAGATACGGACACAGCACGCAAAAATGTAGATCCTAATTATGTGTCCAAAGTTGAGAGTATTTTATAAATTATTGAAAACTTAACACCTTTTGGAACTAACTTCAAAAATGCTATGCATATAGAATTTGGAGTTCCCTACGATTTGTCCGAGATCCTACGATGAAATCCTGACATGATGTGGTGACTATGGGACTACGCCTAAAAACCTTGGTGAAAAAGAAATTAAGTAATTTTTTATTTCGTTGAAAGATTCACAATCCGCTCCTTTTGTGAAGACTGCTAAAATATACAGCGGCTAAGAAAAACAGAAATTGTAAGAACCATATTATTGTTTTGTAACACACTGTTCATAATAACAGGGATCGAACTAGAAACCTAGTAATATGCTACCAACTGCGGCTTACTAACGGGTCATAAATTATCATCATTAAATCACCAACAGATTAATTAGCTTTGACATGACATTGTACCTAACTGACGAAAGGTACAGTTAGTTGCGCTGTCATGTTAGAATTAATTATTAATGAGATCAATGCCTAATTCAATTTTGGAGCGATGAAGTTTGGGCTTGTGTGTTAACGGATTATTATTTCGGTGGTACCTCTGTTATTTTGGGCATAAATGTGTTACAAAGGTAACTTTTCAAAACAAAACACAATACAAAGAAGCAAAAGTGCGCTTACTTAAAAACATTTGTAGAGCTTAGAATTTTAGAGTTTCCTTTAACAACTATGATCTAATTATATGTAGATACACCAGTATACAGGTAGCCAGCTAAACAGATTTATATTTTACTACCTCTAGTAAAGATATTGAAAAATTTAATAAGTTGATCTTGGCAATTCATAATTTCGATTGCACTCAATCGTCTCGTTTAGGACTTCTATTTCCTTTGAGACGCAGCAATCTATTTAGCAATGCAAAAATAAGAGGAATAAATATGTCCTTTACTAATCCGGTAAATCGATCATTGTGTTACAAGTTCATTCAAACCGAATATACCTTCTATTGCATAGATACGACTGATAATCAAAGTTGCTTTTCCCTTAGGTGAATGACAAGTAACTTACTACTTACGGGTAAGCTACTTAACCGATGGAAACCCCGCTTATAGCTGATTGCAACACTAAAGGTTTTGAGCTTGTTTGCCGATTTTGTAAAAGCCTCGTATTTCAGTTTCACAGCAACAAAAGCCAATCCGACTGTAAATAGTGGGAACCCAGAAGATGAACTTTCCTATTGGTATATGAAGTCCAAATGCACTCTAACTTACTGCACCAAGGTTTCGATCACAGAGTAACTTCTAAAGCATTGAAAGAACCATAATTAATTATCTTTCAGCGGTAAGACGTGGATCTTTTAAAAGAGAACGACTCATTTTAGAAAGCGGTGAAGCTTAAGCTACTTAGTGAGACTTTCCCAAGTGTCACGTCCATTAGGCACAGAGGCATTGACCGACTATTGTCAGCCGAAAACCTCTAGCGAAAACACTTTTGTGGATGACATATTCAATTTGTCAGAATTTATCCGCAGTTGAGCGTTTAGTGTTTAGTTGCTTGGTGTGTTCCGTCGGTCCATCATTACGTGGAAATGCCACTTCGAGGTTTCTCGGTGAAACGCTCTATTGTCCACTGCAGCCTTTGAGACTGCAGGTATTAATTGATCTGTGACCTCTCAAAGCCCAGACTTGGTCTTCAAATCCATTTGACCTGTTGACGAACAGACACCCGCATTTGGTTAAATTAAAAACGTTTACGGCAAAGCTAAAGTAGCTAAGAGGCTTTAATGTTGTCAGGTAAGTGCAACACACAATAAGCATATATCTACAGAATTTGAATGATCTCTGATATGTTTCAACTAGTACCAAGTTTTGTATTGTAATAGTTTTAAGGGTGTGGTTTTAAGTGCGCGTTCGCTTTACTGGCTCTTAAGCCATAAAATTTGAATAATGCCCGTTAGGAACAGAAATTGTGGAGCTTTTAGTCTTTCAATATAGATACGTTAACAAGGTGTTATGGTCAGATTATGTGTTTCTCGGAAGTTAATACGAGTAAGTAGGTACACTTGCAAAGTAGGTATTGAGCAATAATTAGAAGCACTTACAAGCTTTTGGAGTTCGTCATTCGAAACAAAACTTGAATTATACGTGTAAGTAGCGTCAGTTGTCCCGCATTGATATCTGCCTGCAAATCATACTTTATCGGGCTTCAATTTCTTATCTTTGCTCAGACATTCCCACGCGGCTTGGTATCGAAAAGGTATACCGTGTAGCAAATATCAAAGTAATGTGCAGAGAGCTCATTTAGGTATGTACGAAGACTACGAAGTTGATAGAATTTTCAAAGGCTCAAAGACTATCGCCCCTAAATTACAAACTGTCATTGCGTCCACAAGACGCAAAGTGTAAAAAGCTTTTTAGTTTTTAGTAGCGTTCGGAACCACTATGGAAGCTTTAAAACATTTTTAAAGCATTTTTAAAAAGCCACAGAATTTTTTTACGATGTCCTCGTCGGGAAGGATTCTTGAAATATTTTTGTGTGGAGCTTCTACTTTTGATGTGACATGTTCTGCTACTTGTATTTTGAAGTATTTTAGAAATGTTTAGGGGCGATTGAGTTGTTTCAATGTTTTATGCGAGACAGTTTTATGTATTTGTCCATATATGGGAGCTCAATAATAAAATTTTAGCAGGTTTTAGGAGCAACCAAATTAAATCGTACCTTTGACTTAATTGGTATCTGAGCTGGACCTACTGTCGACAATAACCAAATAAATGGTTTTTCTCAAACATGCTAGGAAATATGTCAATTTCTTTCAAAAAAACAATCCAGAAAGTTTGACATTGTCTGTGAATTTGTAATTTCTGAACGATTTCATTTTTACACACCTGCAATGGATTTCAATACAACTTTTCTGGCGCGATATCGAAATCGTTCAGAAATTACAAAATAAAAAAAGAATAACTCCAAATCCACATCTTGACTTAGTAATCAGTAAAACAACTTTTTATATCAAATTACTATAAAATAAATTATAATCTTTATAATTTCCTAGCATTTTTTTGAGAAAAGCACTATGTAAGCCTCGGGGAAAATGACTTTGCCAGACTCGTATTTTTAAAGTCCTCGCCTGCGGCTCGGACTTCAAACTCTACTCGTCAGGCAAAGTCTTATTTTCCGTCCTCGTCAACAACCTACTATTGTTGCTTATAGTTTATTTTAGCGTAATAAGCTTTTCTACTCTTTGTCGTTTCTTAGATTTCTTATTTTCTTTTTGTTTTTCATTGATAAAGCTTTTCATATTAGCTTTAGACGCATCTATTACCTATTTTGTTTTCATCATTAAAATGTTTTTGCTTACTTTACTAGCTAGTGCCGTGAAAAACGGGACTCGTGTCCGTGTGGCGAAGATGCTCATTATTGCATCCTACTTCGGAGTACCGAGAATGTCATTGTGTCTAATCTTTAGATCCCGGGACACTCGTCAACCTGTCACGTCTATTTCTACCGTTATTCGAAAAGATTGAAGCGACGGGAAAACGAAGAAATTTGTTTACACTACCCGCTGCGGAGACTGGGAAAACGCTGCGAGTTTTTAACCCCAGCAATGGATATTCCCATACAATTGTTTCCAATCCGCGAAACCAACTCCGTAGTCATCAAATTACACTACCTGCTTGAAAGCCAAGATAACTTTTCTAGCTATAACAACTCGGCGATGTATGGTCACACGTTCGTCACTATAATTATGCCGTTGTCGTGTTAGGACGCATTTTAAACCGTTTAGCGTATTACAGCGATTAGGTGTTACTACCGCCATCTGTAAGTCTGTTAGTCTGTACTTAAATCGACTCAGGCGCACCTTCCTGGTGTGAAGTAAACGCTAGATAATTAGAGAAATTACGGAGATAGTAACTGTTCTGGAGTTATTAAAGGAAAGAATGTGAACGGTCTGTACGGTACCGTTTGCTTTATTCTATGACTGACAGATTTTTAATTTTAAAATTGATGACTTATATGGCGTACTAGGATTGGAATTGCCTTCGGCACAGAGCATATCAGATTCGATTCCCTGTTGGGGCATATATTGATTGGGAATGGCAACTGCTTTGCCAAGCTTTCTTTGAAACTGGTTTTTGCGATCCAATAATATGTTTTCTATCTTAGTCAGGCACTTATCCCACCCTGAACCAGAAAATTTAGGATTTCAATGTATTATAGCGTTATTATTGTGTCTGCTCCTATAACAACAGGGGTTGTTTGGTACAAAGCGTAATGTACCTAGTAAAAACAATATTTTATAGCTGAGAAGGCCTTTTTCTGTATTAGCCCGGAAGGTTATTTCAGGAAAGGTCGGGCTGTGGTTTATGTAGATTGGAGTAGCTAGTAGTGACTTTATCGACTGGATGGCTTCCATGTTAGTGGGTTTACGTAAAGTAGGAGTGTCCCTATAATGAATCAATCAGCTGATCCGATGTGTGTGGGAGTGGCGAGTTAGACCAACAATTTTTTTCAGCGACGCCTTGGCTCACATGACTTATTCAAAAAGCACTTAGGTATTGGAAATTGTAAAGTATACGGAAATAGTAAAAACTATAATAGTCTACATCGAAATAAGTTTACTTTTTAATTCAAATAAAATAAAATTGTATATTACTAGCAATCGCCGTTCGTAATCAAAACGATTACGCAGAATTGTAGACGTTCAAATGCGATAAGAATAATAAACTCAACATACGACTATAAATGAAGTAATGATCGAGCTCGAGTAAATTCATTTCGTTCATTCAGAAGATTACAAAGCAAAGACCTTTTCAATCTTGCAATCAGTAGAACAAACGAAGGATATAAACCTCCCTGAGCGGCTTCATCATCCAATTCTGTCCTTTGAAGACCACAATAACCCCCGATTCTCACAAGGCACGCAATGCACCAAGATTTAAGATAGGTACTACATCCCTAAATCGTCGGATTAGATGACGCCTAACACCATTTTACTCGCGACAAACTCGCTCCAGCAAAAATTGCTGATCGATCGCCCACTCAGTTCGACAAATGTAGAGGAATTTGCGTTGTGAAGCGGCAATGGAAGACAGATGTGTCGTTATGTCGTTACAGCCGCGGGAAAGGTTTTACGATTCGAGGAAGGGAGGTTTCGAAGGAGCTCGTTGGGGAAGTTTTGCGTCATCAAATGTGAGCCATAAACTGGATTGTATGGCTGCTTCGGAAGATCAGATTTTTAGCATGTAAATTTTGTTCCTTTCTTTCACTGATGGTGAATAATTTTCTTTTTGCTTGTCTTGTCGGTCATAGCTAGCTCATAGCAGTATCCAATTTACTTACAAACCCTGGTGCTAAGTATTAATGCTAACTAAAGGTGGGCTTAAAAACCAAGCGACAGAGACAACGACGCGCGTCGTTGCCGCTGTCAAATGACTGGTTTGTATGGGTTTGTATGGGGAACCAGAAAAACCGAGCGACGGCGTCGTTGCGGCGCGCCACGACGCCGTCACGTTTACAGCACGCTGAGAAGCTTAGAGTTTGTATGGGATGCGGTCGGGTTTTTCTACAAGACCGCAGCGACAACGACGCCGTCAAAATTTGACGGCGACAACGACGCGCGTCGTTGTCGCGTCGCTTGGTTTTTAAGCCTATCTTAACAAGTGCCAGATCAACTTACATTTTGGGATTTATATCTTATAGGTATCTGCTACCTATGGTTTTGAAGTTACTAAGTGACAACGTAACTTATAGCTAGCTCTAACATTAAGTAAAGCTGTTTCCAAAATAGTATTTGCGGATTTCTGGTACTAGAATTCAATGCATAGTCAATTAATATTAAAGTTAAAAATAACTCAAGCTTCCAAAACGCTGCGTATATTTATTGAAGTTTTTGAATGTAACTGAGACGTCACTTAACGCAAATTCTACACAATTTCTCAAGAGGACTTTAGCTAAATCATATTATGAACTATCTAAGCGTAATAAAATTGAAGGTCTGTCACACACCCTTGTAGATCCACTGTGGAGCAGGTAAAAGTGCCCTATTCATTGAGGGGATGTAGTGGGTTCGATTCTCTGGAATGGTTTCTTAGATAATTCTTAGCTAAATATGGCTGTCACTTTCAACTTGTCAAAATGCTAAAATTTTCAACACATTGTCTACCGTGCTGTTCGTGCTATGTATTTATAAGGTCCTATTAAATTCACTGCAAATATTTTAAGGGCATGCGTAAATATGTATAAGAAAAACATCTAAGGCATTTAAAAAAAAATCTTTAATATGTAAGCATTAATTATAATATTTTTTTTTCATTTTCAAACAAACTTTTTAATTAATTATGTGAAAATCCTTTGACTGACCCGACTGACGTTCCGCCACGTAGACGGGATTCACTTACACGGCATGCACACTGACAACCAACCAATCACAGCACCTTTTTTTATTAACCATAATCCGAAATCAAATTTTGTCTAGCAGAAATATGACATGTTCTTCTTTTTCTTTTGTTTTATCATAGAAGCACCTTACAAAGAATGTTTAAAAATCAGCTAGGGCCATGTTCAGCAGAATCGTGGCCCACTGTCTCACTCGCACACTGCATGCGGAACAAGGACGGCAGAATCGAACAGATGTGTCGAAGTATTCACCTTAGGAACTAATGACGAAATTAGCCACGCTTGGCGTGATTGCGTCATTGCATTTTTTTAATGGATTTTTCGAATTTGGAATGTCGGTTCATTAGAGGGGGGCGAAATTTAGGAGGGTAGGTGGAAAAAATCGCTAATAGCTGTAATCTGCATCCGCGGGGGTGCATTTTTGATCTACGGTACTTACGGAAGTAAGCATAGGCGGTTCTGGACATATTTCATGTTAATGGTCTAAAAGAGATATTTTTTCTTCTTAGCTAATTTAAATAGAAAATACACTCGAGCTTTCCCGTATTTCTTTTTACTCACTCAGGTAATATGAGTATGAATTGAAGTTGCTTTGAAAAGTCCACTCCAGATCTGCTTTCGGATAAACATCTGTCCCAGAGCCCAGACAGAAAGTTACAGGTCTTTTGCATTGCCCTAAATTACAAAGTTATTCAGCTCTGCCCTAATCGCATTGAAGCTAAATAGCACTGCGGCGACATTCATAAACTACGTGATTCCATCGGCAGCAAGCATCCACAGAGGGGCTGGAGTTCCTATTACACTACTTTGCCAACAGAACCCCAATCGGTATACATTGCGTGTTATCTTGAGTTTCATGTAATGCTACCCGTGAAATAACTAGCGATGTATGCCGAATCGAGACTTCTTGGCAGCGCAGTGAATACCAAGTTGAATCTTTATTCAAGTCGATTCGCATACAAAGATTAAAACCAAACGTTTTCTGTGGAGCGCAATTGACTATTGCTCGTAGTTTGGATTGAGACATTTCCACGTAGAACGGAACGGAACGCTTGCCAAAGTGGCAGAGGCGAAGTTAAAAGGCGAAAGGTTTTGCAGTTTCGCTGCGTACCTTTTATATGCCGTTGCCTAAGTATATGCTTTAACGCCATGCTGTGTTTATAATAGCATCACTCTATTTCTATACCTTACGCTACAGCAGCGTTCCTTATCAATTGATTTCAATTTTACGTCTTATTTTGCGGCGCTCATCAAGCTACGTGCCGAACGTTGAAAACTTGTTACAATAAATGGACGGCATTTAGGGACAAGCAAGCTAAGCAAGCTGTAAGCCTATATTTAGTGGCTCTTAATAAGGTAGACCCGGGTATTAAGGCCCACCTAACAACGAACCGAAATAAAACCTTTATTTTATCACCCTCAGGTAAAACAACGTTTGCAACGTATAGCAAAATTTACTACTAATTAACCTATATGATTTTTTTATGATTTTGACAATAAAAAGTTACAATTTTGATCATTTTTCAAAACATCTATTTTTGGCCTTCCTAAACTGGGCATGTGTTATAAGGCCCCTGCTAATTTTATTACGTTTGGAGTTAGAGTAAGCGTTAATTACAAAAAAAGGTACACTTATATGAATATTTACATATTATTGAACCTAAATAAAAGCAAAAAGTTGTGAAATCATCAATATTTTCCGAAAAGACTTCACTTTCTCAGTGAGGAAGAAAACAGCCTGGCTATTGAAATTTCAGGAGCTAAGTGCAAAAAAATTGCCATTAATCCCAAAAGTATTTTTGTTTAGCTTAGAAAAAGGTATTTATTTTTAAAATTACTTGATTTTAAATTTTCATACATTGGGCCTTATTACCGGTATTTAGTTTGGATAGCCTCGATTGCGGGTTGCAAGGCCCAAAATAAAAATGTGGTGTCAAAACTTATTCTTATTAATACCATAAGTGGATGTAAAGTTAATTTAAATTCCAAAACTGTATGGGCCTTATAAGACAGCAACAGTGTAGAGAGGCCCCAACAGGTCTTGTAAGGCCCAATCAACAACACTGTGGGGCCTTCCTAACCGATCGGGGCCTTGCAACCCGTATTCACAATTTGTGAATAAAATAGCGTTGAAACCAGACCCTATTACCTACACTAATATCAATGGAATGATAAATAAATAAACACATTCAACAATAACCTACTAATAAATTGCAGTATTAACTATTGAAAACTACTGTTTAGTGGGAGCGCAAAATAGCAAAAACACTGGCCGTGCCCGAGGTCACCGAACAACCAGCCGTCACTGGCAAAAAAGCGGCCGCACGCGGCCCGCTCTCGCGTCCCTGCGTTCCTATTGGTTCATTTTACGCTTGCTATGAATTTGGCGCCAAGCGAACGTATTCTAAACGGTTTTCTGCGTTTGGGCCTTCGAAGACTGGGGGCCTTACACCCCCGATGTACCTTACTTTAATGTTTTAAAAGTCGGACTTTGCTTCACATGAAGTTTCACAACTATTTACGATGGCCGCTTCTAGATGTGACTTGGAACACTACAAGACTTTGTTTTACATGAGGTGACTTCCGTGTATACTCTTGCTTTTCGCCGAGTCTAGGCACAGAATTCTAATACTGCGAATTGCGATACAGCCACCAAAGTACAGGCACCATACGCTGAGACAATTTCCTGTAATGTTCTCATGACTCTCACCTAAAGACCCTGTAACGTCGTATCTGTTCTTGCCTTTTAATAGCACAGAACGAACAGGGTATTAAGTTTTATCAACCATCTGTAACAGTGTCACGTCTCTATTGCTACTTATTCTTTGGCCTTGACATGGGGGTGAAATGTGTATGTGGTTATTGGAACAAGTATATCTAAGGCACAGTTTTATCAGAAGCTGCTTAAATAAAAATTCTCCTAAAATTGTGTGATGACCACCACGTATCCACGGGCCAAAAAATATGTCGTCTAAATACATGCCGGTTTATAAGTTCTCTTTAATTTGTGCATCAGATCTCAACACAATTAACACCTTATTACAAATCATTCTATTATCTTTCTTTTTTGTTTTTTTTCTTCTTCGTGTGGGACACCGAGTCGTTCAACGACCCGAGAACCCTGGTGTCAGAGTTTTTTCAACCGCCTACTTCAACTTCTATTATCAAATTGTAATACTAGAAAAACTGCTGCTTCTTACGTAACTCTTTTAGTGACACATCTCTTTCAAAGAAAGGGTTCTTTAGTGTCAAAACATGCAGAACTACCTATTTGGATAATCCTATTATGCCATCATTTCACCCCTATTTGCAACTTTGCACGTACTCGACATTATTTGACAAGTCTTTCAATTCATTTCTTTCCCGTGCTCTTTTAACCTTCCTTTCCTCCACAACTGCAACTCAAAAAGGGACAAAATCGTGCCGTCCCTTTCCCACTAGCGTTGCTTCTTTGTATGAAATATTTCTGTCCCTTTCATGCATAGGTGTTCAATAAAAAAGTACGTACTTACCTGGATTGGACCATTGGACCCTTGGTGTTTATACATTTTTCTTTGGAAAGATTCTGTTAGGGTTTGATGTGAATCGCGATTGAATCGTTTGCGTGTTATTAAAAAAGTTTTTTGGCGGTTCAGCAGATTTATTGCGCTTCGTGGTTATTATGAAGTGGAGGCTGTTGGGGTTGCGCTTGCGATACCTACCTAGGTATTTTTCAATTCTTCTTAAATCCTTAGAAGGCATTCATACATACATATACCCAAATATCTTGCAGAGTAAGACATTCACCCGAAATAATAATTGTTATCCACTAAATAAGACATAGGTGTAGAAAAATATTTGGCATTTACGCCATAAGAATATCATACTGGTTTGGTTATTTTAATGTAGTTTTTAAAATATTGTGAATTAGAAATTTATACAAATAGAACGCTACATGTGGTCTCCCCGTTAAAGTACCTAACTTATTAAGCTAACTTAAAGGCTATTGACAGTAAAATAACCACTGGCGCAAAATGTCGCGTTAACTTATTAAAATGTTATTAAATTTCCATAACTTGCTTGAAAACTAATCAAAGTTCGTTACGTACTTGTTTGTTTGTTTGTAATTATTAATAATAACTTTTTGTGCCCTATCTAATCAAATTTAATTATTATAAAGTCGCTTTACCGTTTTGGCTTGCTGTGTTTCTAAGGGAGTTGAAATTTAACTTTCTTAATTTATACTTTCACAAAGACAGATCATTATGTATCTACCTACATATTTATTTTGTTTAACAATAACTTGCTTTAAGTTCATAGTATTTCGTGAAACTTTTGAATAAAAAAGAAACATCTGACATGGCAGATTGTGCTGCTTTTTAGTCAGAGTCGTGATTTTGTTAAAATTTTACCGTCTCCACAGTGCAAAAATACTAATCAGATTTTACAAATAAAATATTTTGTTAAAATTTTACCGTCTCCACAGTGCAAAAATACTAATCAGATTTTACAAATAAAATAAAACCAACCATGACGGCAGTTCCTTATGACTTCGTAGATAACAAATTCCTTAATCAATATAAAGGAATCAACGATAATATTAACATTAGAAGAAACTTACACTCATAGTGCTTTGGGCAGAGAAGCGTGAAGATCGCGAATAATTTAGAATCCCGAGAATGCGTGTGAGTGTCTAAGTGATAACCTGCTTTTTGAAATCGGTTAAAAATAAACTGCAAGATGGCCGCCGTGGAACAGCTGATTCGGCGTCACCTTGCGACGTCGTCGTCTAAGTAAAAGAGAAGTGTTTGTACGCTATTTTTGTTCTAACTCAGCTCGGAAGCCTGCTGACACGGAGAAAATAGGAAAACTCTGAGAAAATTGAGCGAATTTACAGCTGAGATAAAATCTACATAACGTTTTGCACCTTATGTTAGTCACTTAGCGAGCAACATATTATGCATGTTATGTTTTACATTTACTAGGTAGGTACATAGTTAAACTCCAGTTCTATAACCGTCAAGAAAATTTGTTATGGCCTAATGATCAATTCATATCATAATAGATAGTTCAATACCTAGTAGGTATACCCAACGCGACAAATAGATTACCTACACACGCTGAAATCGGAATACCTACCTACCATTGAACATTTGAAAACGCCCTAAAAGACTACGATTTGAATCACTAGAACCGACGTTTTCCTAAAAACAACAATCAACTAGACAAAAAATTACCTCTCACCTATAATTTTATTCACGTTTCCTCTCACAACACTTACGTAATTAAGTTCCCCAATTTTAAAGACCACCCAAGTAAACAAATTGTACGTTTTGAATTTGGAACAACTAAATTCTGTTATCTATGGATCAACGGTTCTACCGTGTGAAGACATTGTAACGAAGCATTTGCGAAGTAAGTTTTGATACCTACTTTTAATTCTATGGTTTGGGCCGCATGACGCAATCGAGGCGTTACCGTTGCTTTTAAAGTTTTTTTTATCTCTGAAATCGTACCATGCGAACGCTGGCCGGTAAGAATTTTATGTTATCTCAATTTTTATTAAGGTGACTCACTCGTCCTCTGATAAAAATGAAATCAATGCATTACGGTTTACCAAAATGGACTTGTAAAGTTTTGAATTACATATAGTAGCTACGTTACTACTACTGCTAACTGCAGTCAGCTACCTTATTTAAAAGTAAACTGAAAGACACCGTAGCTGCACAGCATTAGAATCAAAACACGTGTTTAACAATCCGCAGAACTAAAAAACTCATACTTTGTCCCTTTTCAATGAAAACAGTACTCCGTTTTCCGTCTCTTTCTTTTTTATACAAATAGGGGTGTCAGCAAATTTCCCGCGTTAAGGCAAAGGCACCGGTTTTATGATGCCTACTGCCTACTCAGCATTCCCTGGTATCCGAAAGCGTTCCTCCATATAGGTCAAGGGTTTCGCCCTGTAAGAATAGGTAAAATGAGTCCTTATGTACGCATTTGAAAGTACTTATACTTACCAAGGTACCTAGCTTTTGGGTTGGTTGAACTTCCCAACAGGCAGTATAAAAAAATTACCAGAGCTCTGGATGGTTGTTTATAATGACTAGGTTAGGTACCAAAAGAAGCATTATAGGCGAAAAACACACGCGAAAAAACAAACGTACCCTCACGTTGATCCTCATACAACGGCATGGCACAACGCTGCGTTGACAGATGCGTCTGTCCAAACGTTGGACATACACCGTTCTCGAATAAAAATAAGGAAGAAAATCGAACAAACGACGCAAAAACGGACGCTACCGTGTGTTACTTGCCTAAGATCAGGCTGCCTGCGTATTGCAACGCGACGTCTGCGCTGACCCTAAGACTCTGTGCCCTAAGCCACCCACCCTAAGTTTATCGAACTCGAAATATAATCCCATGTTTTCTTATAACGTATGATTGAGAATTAAAAACATCGAGGTACAGCTACGACTAATTCTAGACGTAAACAAAGATCAAAATAAAGGCAAACAAGTAAAGATTACATTACAAATTCCAAATTAAAGTTCGTGAGACCTTTAGATGTGATATGTGCTTTACAGGTCGCGTGTGGGGGTCATAACTATCATAAGGTTATCATTTCAAATATTATTATCAGAGTACGTCTGGGGAGGTCTTAGTCCAATTTCAAGTAAATTCTAGAAATCTAGGGCGAGCGAAATAGGTATAAAATTATATTATGCTCGTAAGTTGGAATTATGACAGCTTCACAAGATACTGAGTGAGAAAATATTGCTTTTGTAATGTAATACATATTGTATTTCTTCTAAGAATGGATAGCAAGTAGATAACTCTTTTATCGAATGATTGGGCTTATTTTTCGTGTGGGGTAGGTACCGAGTTGTTAAGTACTATTGATTTAAGAAAATATTTCATAACGCTCGTAGGTTCCACCTCTCTCTCTTCGTGTGGGACGTCCAGTCGTCTAACGACCGGATGAACCCTGATATCAGAGATTTGCTACCGCCTACTTCAAGTAGCTGGCCTGTGACATGGTCGTGTAATGACCACCGTCTAAGTAATCATAGATAGCAACCGGGACTGACGGCATAACGTGCCCTTCGAAACACAGGAACTTCTTACTTTTCAGACAATCAGGTTGGTTCGGCCTGCAATTTGCAGTGATAGCTAAATATCAACTTTGTAAGTGGGTCACTTACAAAGAGAGAATCGAACCCGGAACCTTCTTGAAAACAAGACCCTATAAGGTCGATCTCGATAAATTGGTTGATTTTAATGATACCTACCTAATGAATGATAGTATAACTTGTAAGGAGGTAAAATCTGCATATTTTTTCTCACTGCCATTGTTTTACTTCAAAATATCGCACCAACCTAACCAATTAAAGCCGCAAAAGTCATCCAACCACAAAGAACCAATTGTTCGAAAAAAAGCCAATGCCTGATTTTGGCGTCTTTTTTTTCTAGGTGTTACACGGATGGTACTTATATATTTGAATAGAAGACAATGCAACAAACAAAAAAATATATGCCAACTATACCTCTAACTGTCACTGGAACAGAGATATACGCGTTTGAAGTTACTATGGGGATGTTTTTTCTAGCTGTTACACGGATAACACTTATATATTTGAGTGGAAGTCAATGCAACAAACAAAAAATATACGACAACTATACCTCTACCTGTCACTGGAACAGAGATATACGCGTTTGAAGTTACTATGAGGATTTTTTTTCTAGGTGTTACACGGATGGTACTTATATATTTGAGTAGAAGACAATGCAACAGACAAAAAAATATACAATAACTATACCTCTACCTGTCACTGGAACAGAGATATACGCGTTTGAAGTTACTATGGGGATTTTTTTTTTCAGGTGTTACACGGATGGTACTTATATATTTGAGTAGAGGACAATGCAACAGACAAAAAAATATACAATAACTATACCTCTACCTGTCACTGGAACTGAGATATACGTGTTTAAAGTTACTATGGGGTTCTTTTTTTTCTAGGTGTAACACGGATAGTACTTATATATTTGAGTAGAGGACAATGCAAGAGACAAAAAAGTATATGACAAGACAACTATACCTCTTCCTGTCACTGGAACAGAGATATACGCGTTTGAAGTTACTATGGGGTTTATTTTTTCTAGGTGTACATGGATGGTACTTATATCTTTGAATGAAAGACAATGCAACAGACAAAAAAATATATGATAACTATACCTCTTCCTGTCACTGGAACACAGATATACACGTTTGAAGTTACTATGGGGATTTTTTTCTAGGTGTTACACGGATGGTACTTATATATTTGAGTAGAGAACAATGCAACAGACAAAAAAGTATACGACAATTATACCTCTATCTGTCACTGGAACAGAGATATACGCGTTTGAAGTTACTATGGGGTTTTTTTTTTTTAGGTCCTACATGGATGGTACTTATTATATTTCAATGAAGGACAATGCAACAGACAAAAAAATATATGACAACTATACCTCTTCCTGTCACTGGAACAGAGATATACGCGTTTGAAGTTACTATGGGGATTTTTTTCTAGGTGTTACACGGATGGTACTAATATATTTGAGTAGAGAACAATGCAACAGACAAAAATTATGACAACTATACCTCTACCTGTCACTGGAACAAAGATCTACGTGTTTGAGGTTACTATGGGGTTTTTCATTGTATTATTTATAAATAATATTATTTGCCGTGTGATGCCGGCTTAGAATAGCATCACCCCAATTCTTCCCGTGGGTGTCGTAAAAAGCAACTAAGGGATAATTACCCAGGGAATGGGCTGCAGCGTTCCCTGTGAATAAGACATCTTGCACTGTGCTCGCCAATTCGCCTGCCAAGCGTGGTGAGTATGGCAACACCCCCCAATACGGAGGAGGCCCATGTCCAGCAGTGGACTGTAGTGGCTGTAAAGGTTAGGTATAATAAATAAACATTTATTTTATTATAGCTTACACTTACGTTACAGCTACAAAAAAGGCTCATACCATTTTTTTTAAACTTCAAACGCATATATCTCTGTTCCAGTGACAGTTAGAGTTTAGTTGTCATTTATATTCTTTTTTTATTTGATTATGTTTGACTACAATACATAAACGCCATCTATATAACACCTAGAAATAAAATCCCGAAGGATTGGTTGTTGAAATTCGAACGCATATATCTCTGTTCCAGTGACAGTTACACGTATAGTTATCATATATTATTTTGTTTGCTTATTATGTTATGCTCATTTCAAATATATCCACGCCATCTATGTAAAATCTAAAAAAATGAAATCCCCATAGTATATTTTAAACTTCCAACGCGTTTATTGCTGTTCCAGTAACAGCTAGAGGTATAGTTGTCATATATTTTTTTGTTTGTTGCATTGACCTCTACTCAAATATAAGAAAAAAATCCCCATAGTAACTTCAAACTCGTATATCTCTGTTCCAATGACAGGTAGAGCTATAGTTGTCATATTTTTTTGTTTGTTGCATTGACTTCTACTTAAATATATAAGTACTATCCGTGTAACACCTAGAAAAAAAAGAACCCCATAGTAACTTCAAACACGTATATCTCAGTTCCAGTGACAGGTATAGGTATAGTTCTCGTATACTTTTTTGTCTGTTGCATTGTCTTCTACTCAAATATATTATAAGTACTATCCGTGTAACACCTAGAAAAAAAAAGAACCCCATAGTAACTTCAAACACGTATATCTCAGTTCCAGTGACAGGTAGAGGTATAGTTGTCACATACTTTTTTGTCTGTTGCATTGTCCTCTACTCAAATATATAAGTACTATCCGTGTAACACCTAGAAAAAAAAAGAACCTCATAGTAACTTCAAACATGTATATCTCAGTTCCAGTGACAGATAGAGGTATAGTTGTCATATATTTTTTTGTTTGTTCTATTGACCTCTACTGAAATATATAAGTATCATCCGTGTAACACCTAGAAAAAAAATCCCCATAGTAACTTCAAACGCGTATATCTCTGTTCCAGTGACAGGTAGAGGTATAGTTGACATATATTTTTTTGTTTGTTCCATTGACCTCTACTCAAATATATAAGTGTTATCCGTGTAACACCTAGAAAAAAAAGACGCCACTAGTCCATACTAATCCGGCATTGCCTTTTGCATGACAATCAAACGGTCACATGTGTGATAGTACGGTAGTCAACACACATGCTGCACAATGCTGCGGATTTGCTGGTTTGGTGTGATAAAGGAATAACAACCCACATGAAAATTGAAAAGTATATGCCTACAGTCCACCGAAGACTGCTAAATAAAAATTGTTTCGGTTGTGTGTTCATGGCATGTCAGTTGGATGGTTTTGGTAGCTTCGTATTCTGCAAACAGATTTTAGTACCTATAGAAAATCACAGCGGCAATAAAATGGGAGTTGATTGTCGCTAGCATTATTTTATTTTAATTTAATTTTTTTTGAGGAATGCTAACAGCACCAATTTACATAAAGTAGTACGATTTTAGATACAAACAGGCTAATAAGAAGCATCCAAATATGTAAGTCTTATGCGCGTGGCATAATAACGCTCCAAACTGCTTAACAGAGCCTGATCTAGACTGTAGGTACATTTAACTTCGGATCTCCACACAGAAACTCTTTTTTGTTGCGCGACGGTTCAGCATCGCTGGCCAAATCCGGCAACATTTTACGGGATATGTGTAAACTACCTATAGCTTGTGTACCTACATACAAACAAACACTATTGGCTAATATTATATGAGTCAGTAACTGTGTCACATCATTGTTAGATTGTAAATAAAATGGAATCAAAAGGAATGTTTGAACAAAGTAGGTAAATTGTTGGCGATTTCACTATTCCACTGTTCTATTATTGTGGTAATAGTGGCCATTATTTCACTTTCAATGTTCAAATGGGCTTGTCCTAGAATTAGCATGTTTATTGTGTGCCATAGTGGCCATTTTCAAACAATCATCACCGTTTAAAGTCCCGCCACATGACAAGTTCATTTTGACACCTGTCAAAATCTTTACTAAAAATAGGCATGTATGTGTACAAACTACTAAGGAAAGTGGACTTAGGCTATAGTATTAGCACAAATTAGGAAGACGGCACGCGGGATACCTCTACGTTAAATGACATAAAATTTATGGTAGGTATTACCACAAATTAGGGAAACGGCGCACGGGCGGTATTACCAAGGATTTGACAGCTGTGGAAATGGATTGTAAAATATCTGCATGCAATGACGGTAAGTACATAAGTAAACTATGACGCACCATATTTGTTGGCTAGAGCAAAATAAGTTAGCGCAGTCAAGGGTCAAATTGATATGATACTCATGATAATTGCAAAGAAATTACACCTATTCGCAGATAAAACTATACGTGCGTAAATTGCTGCGATCTTCTTCTTCTTCATCGAGTCAATAGTAACAACTTAAATAACTTTTGACCATTGCTTGGCCACGGCAATGCCTCTAGTATTTGCTTCTTGCAGGTCTTGAAGCGTGCATGAGTTTGGGCAATTGGGGCAGGAGAGTAGTCCCATAGTTTGGACAGCAGTCGCAACTGTCATCCTGCGATCTTGCATAACACATATTACTCGTAATCCAAACAATTTTTAAAAGCTCCAATACAAACCTGTAATAAAGACCTCATGTTACACTTACACTCGTAAATCTTTACCTGCCGAGTGTCACATTATGTTCTCAGTAGCATCCTCAGCACAAGGGCCCCATTGTGTCGCGGACATATGCGCAGGCGCATACAACGCCGCCATTTTTGTTCCCGACTATAATGGCCGCTGTGCGAAAATGCAGCGGTGTAAATGGTCGGAGAGCTGGCTACTTTTTAAGATATTCTTATGTTTAATGTGATAAGAAATTAAAACTGTGAAATGAAGGTAGGTACCTATAGGAAAATAGTGTTACTAAAAAGTAATTACAGGAGAAGAAACTACATAATTTCTGGTTAGTGGGAAAGCAAATCAAAGCATCGTAAAGGAAAAACTACTTTTCCTGATCATATCTTCATAGAATTTGCTCCTGCAGAACGATTTTGACCTTATTTCTAAAGTTTCTCCTACATATTTGAAGCAGGGCCTCATCCTTTTATTTGTTTGCCAGTGTAATGCCAGGGATACTGAACTGTCATTCGAAATATTTCCACATTGATAGGTAATGTACCTACTTCAAACTATTAACAGAACATGAAACTACTAAAACTATCCAACTGACATGCTAACGACAGCCAGCCAATTCAACTGACATGCTAAAGACTTCGGGCCCTGATAAAATCGTATGCCTTCTATCGCACCCAGGTCTTCAACTGAAAGTTATCTTCTCGTTGGTTGACTCAAATATCTTTCTTGGAATCTTTGGGGGGCAAATCGCAGTGTCGACTGACGACCACCTTTGACGTTTGAAGTCCGCGGTAGTGCAATGCTATCCGGTAGTAAAAATTACGGCTTTAGTACCTACTAGCGCAAGACGCGATCATGCTTGTAGATCCCTTGCGGAGTAGGCAGAAAGTACACGCCCCTGATTATCGTAATTCTACTTTCTACTGAGTATCATTTCTGAAATACGTTTACCTACGTCCTACATAATAAGTTGTCAATTGACTATGAATAACAAGTAGGTATGTAGGTAAAAGATATTTTTATTGTGCAACACACTTCAGTAGGTTCTCTTATCGGTAGGTCAAATAAATACACGAAAAGAAACTCACTGTAAACCAGTGTTTACGATTTTCATATCCGTTAATAATCGCAATAAAAGAAATCAGATCGGAACTGTACCGAATCGATGTCGAAACTATATCGATTTTCATGCTTTCGCGCACAGTATTTTTTTTAAGAGGCGTATTCCTAAAAGCCTAAAAGTAAAGTGTTTTTTTATCAAAGTATGTAAGCCGATGTCTTAAAACCCCAATTTTATCATTAATACCAATTCCTAACTTCGGCGAAGAGTCCCACAAACAAAAACAACCCTAAAACTCGCGGGAAGAAATCAGGACATCGATTGTTAAACTTAATACCTACGTACATATAGCTATTGATATCGAAGCCATATCGACTGAATGTTACGACCGTAAAAGCAAGTAAAAGTATGGAGATCGTGTTTGCAATGTAAAACCACAGTATAACTACTTTGCAGTAGATAAAACATCCCAGAAGCGTCTTTGAAAATTTGCTTGTTTCTATGGCGCCATATTCTCTCATTCGAACCGACGACGGGAAAAAAAGGCGGAGGAAGTCCCAATTCACTTTTCGCTAAATCAGCTCCAAATACACAAAATTACGTTTCAATATGCCATTCTTTATCAGTCTTTAAAAGAAATACAATAGTGCCAAAATATCCGACAGAAACTCTTTCGATACGCAACGCAACTGAACTGAGTGATTCATTGGACGAAGATTGGACATAGCGAAAATTATTGTCCATCGTGTTTTTTGTATTAGTAGCATTTTTCGAAAGACATTTTATAACTTTATCTATATCTACTATCTCCTTTACTTTGACTGTGTCAAAAGTATGGAGAGCGCGTTTGCACCGTAAAACCACGTAAACGTACGTAAAACGATAGCGGAAGAGAAAATCGTAAAATTGCGATGTTTCTTTAAATTAACTGTTTCAATTTAAATAAATGTAACATTAAGGAAAGGATAGTAATGGTAGAGAAATATCTGTATGATACGATATGGCGATAGAATCTCTATTGGTTTTGCGTATCTATTTCTATTATGATATTTTACGACAGTATCGTTTCTTGTGTATTCATGTCTGTTATTTGGTATTTTCAAGATCACCTTACATTGCTTCGGTACTCATTTAAGAGATCAGCATAAACTGGTGTTTCCTATGGTTTCCAACAAATTTACTAGATTTGTTGATCCCTGATGGCCCTGGGCACGTGTAACTTTCGCCTTCCTCTGACAAGCTGAGCCAGAAGTAACAAACCTTTTCTCATTCTCCTTCGCACTCAATTATCTTGGAGCCGTCCACCGCCTCATTACAATTCCATTAACGAGACCCAGGGTTACTCAACATTTTCTTAGAATGAACCTTGCACTCCGACCCAGGGTTTGTTTGAATAGAAAAATAGACGGAACAGTGAAGCTAGCAAAAGGAACGCATACACGGGATAGACGATATTTATTTGGCCTTTCAACATATATAAAAAGTATCTTCCTGCTGGTCCAGAGAAATATTTGCATGACTCATAACCACTCGTACTTATTTATACTTGTTATGAGCAGTTGTTTATAGATTATCACCAGAGTCAAGTTTACAAGTTACCACAGAATCTGCATTAGGTAATTTTTTATTTTGGCTTCACAAAATTTTATTTTGTCTGTTAGCGTGAACCTTCTTAATTCGAAGTTTAGTGGGCGGCCTCTCGTCCCATTGTGAGTCGAGTTATTTCAAGTGTCAAATTAATGATCCGAAACAGTGTGGCTGTGCGCTTGCGACCTCGTTTGGACCTCTTGAGATCCTCTTGTCTCGAGCCATTGGTAGAAGTTAGGAGCGGTTTAAATGAACGACCCACTGAACCGTGTTATCAGAGTTTTTGAACTGTCATCCACATGTTCTAGAACTTTGTGTATGATCGCTATCCTAACAAAGATCGGTCAGGAACTAACTGGGATGACGACTGAACTAGCGGGATCGTGTAGGTATAATCTACGCCGTAATTCAGGGAAAATCAACCTTCCTTGTGACTGAAGAGTTCTGACAGTCAAATTAAACTGCACCGGGTTCAGTGCGAATGATATACCTACTATATTCAGGATTTACGACTTTCCTCCGTCTCATCGGGTCATGAGGTCATCATCAGAAATCACACCTATGAAACACGACAAATGCATGACAAATTCGCTTGTCACTCATACGCGACCCGCAAGTCGAGATTACGCTCCGTTTTGTCATTACGCAACACAGCGAGATGGTACACGGATAATCTCATCGGCAATCTGTACAAGTACCCCGAACTTTGCATAGAGGTCGCCCATTCTTCTATTCTTCACGCATTCTGTTGCACTGGTACAATGTTGAGTGGTATTGCCTAATACGGTGTTTCTAAATTATCGACTAGGTATTGTAAAGTTGTTTCGTCATAACAGGACGCCCATCTTTTGTCTTCTATGAGAAACATGGATTCAATATATACTGCTGGTAGACTTTGCAAGGCCGTTGTAACCACTACCTCAGTCAGGCTATTCTAGTAACCCTGATTTGACACCTGTGCTATCCGCATATTTCTAGAACAGTTGGCAAAATATCTCAAAAATCAACATACTAGACAATTTTGCATAAGTATGAGCCACCACTAAAAGGTAAGTCTGACATTTTATTATAGTAACTGTAGCAAAGACAATTTGCCAGCTTACAGTCCTTTTCATCACCATCCGTCTCAGCGTTAAGGTTTCTCTCTCCCTCAAAATTATGTTTCTAATATTCCGTACATACCGATATATACTTATTTAATTAGCCCAACCAGTTTCCCTAAGGAGGCCCAGTAAGATAAAACCTTACAACTGACCGCACCAATTATTTCCACTATTTTGTAAACCCCAAGGGGGTTTCTTCTGGAAGCCTATGCTTATGCGTTTCGGGAATGGGTTAAGACGTGATAAATACTGTAGATACGTTATAGAACAGCGCTAATACTTATCCACATTTTACTTACTCGCAGAGTTTAAGGATAGATAAGTATGACAATTTTCGTATAAAATCATGGATGTCATATTCAAGCTGACATGAGGCGACTAAAAGATATAGGAAGGGCCTTGACCGAGGAAATGCAGCTCATATTTTTGATAGATTCACAATAGTAATTGTTTTGTCCATGTGCTATTTTTTGGAATTACCACTCCATCTACCAACTAACCGAAAACATTTGCAACTGCGATAGCCAAAAATCAAAGTGTTTGTGTCCATGACGCATCTATTTCCCGAAATCTCCGCTCTCGGTTATCTAATTGATTCGTAGTAGTAATCTTGGCTCGGGCGTGTCCAGGTTTAGAAATTAGGTCGAACGTGTCTCTTCGGCCCCATTCGATAGTTTCATCGGGTTTTGTTGCTATTCCGCAGACAGAATAAGAATTCGATACGAGTTGTCTTTTTGTTGCGCCAAATATTTGGGTGATGAATTTGAATATCTGTCCGGGATTTTAGTTCTTTGTGATCCCGTGGCAGTCTGGTCAGCGCACTGTTTTTGTGGATTCTGTGAGAGTGATCTTTCAGCTGGCACATAAACTCTGATTCAGAGAATAAAATTTTGTTGACATGGCGATAAAGTGTGAGCTCCAGTTGATTTTACTAATCTGGAACTTTCCTACTACAGCAATCGTAAGGTCAGAGGTGAGCGCTTGATAACTCTGAATACCGGGTTAATTGCTGAGCATAATTTACCCCCATCACAGATAGTCTGGTTTAGCAAAATTCTCAATCAGGCACACGTATTACCTCACCTCTATAATTCATTATTACTCATTACTTACTCATGCGAACGGGTACAAAAGAGCTAAATGGTGCTAATTCGGCCAATTTTGTTGTAAAACCATCCATCAATGTCGGAACATGGCGTATCTTTTTTTTTGTTTTGTATACCCATCTGAGGATTCGCGAGAGATTTTTTGTGTTATTTTTTTAAACTGGTTCAGCTTAATTAACTGCAGTCGACCTCAGTTCAGAGATGCCGTGTAATTTTAATTGATACTTATAGTTCGAGAGCCCAGGGGGTAAGTGGCTATCTCATAAGGTACCACGATAGGCTAGGTTTGGATCGTTAACCAAGACTTAAACAAGTCGTATGACCCAGGTCTGCCAGAGCCAATCCTGCCGAAACATAAAAATAATCGATATTTTTCAGAGTATTTTTTTCGTCAAAAATATGTCATAAGGTACCACAATGAAAGTGCTGGCATCAGTTAACCATTAAAAAATTATGTAAAAAAAGCTTGGTCTGCCACTCCGCACCCTGCCGGAAGTGCTTGCCAGACCTCTCCAAAGCGACACCCCTAAACTATCTCATCAGGTACCACGACGCGACCACCACAACATAATAGCCAAGATCACTCTGACAATAGATCGCAAGGTCTGCCAGGCCTAAACTTGCCGCATCCTAGTGTTTCAGACATTTGAAGTTGTAGGTCCAGTGTATGAAAAATGACCTATATCTTTTTCCCCCCGTGTTTGATTTTGATGGTGCCTTAATACGAAATGCTCTCCATAATAAGGAGCTTCGAGTCATATAGGACAGTTGGGTGGAGGGTTTCAGTATTGAACGCAATCCTGTCAAAAGTTTGAAATGGAGGTTTGGTCTATGAAAACTGGCCTATATCTTATTCCCCAGGTTTGATTTTGATGGCCCTAATATGAAATGCTCTCCATAACTAGGAGCTTTGAGTCATATAGGTCAGTGAGGAGGAGGGTCTCTGTATTGTACACAATCCTGTCAAAAGTGTGAAATTGTAGGTAAAGTGTATGAAAACTGGCCTATATCTTTTCCCCACTGGTTTGATTTTGATGGTGCCTTGGTATGAAATGCTCGTAATGATTAGGAGATTCGATTTGTATAGGTCAATTGGATAGAAGGTCTCTGTTCTGTGCACAATCCTCCTAAATATGAAAATATTCGATAACTTCTGCAGATTTTATCAGTTAAAATTGTCATATCATAAGGAACTCGAATAGAAGTGCTTGCATCAGCTTACCATTGACAAATTATGTTAAAAAAACTTGGTCTGCCACTGCGCACTCAGCCGGAAGTCCTTAGATGAGATAGGTTAGGGGTGTCGGAAGGGTATATTTGGAGGGGTCTCCCAAGGACTTCTGGCAGAGTGCGCAATGGCAGACCAAGTTTTCTTAACTCAATTTATCAATGGTAAGCTGATGCTGGCACTGTCATTCGGGTACCTTATGAAATTACAATGTTAACGGCAAAAATCTGCAGAACATATCCAATATTTTCATGTTTAGCAGGATTGAGATTTTTTCCGTTAACATTGTAATTTCATAAGGTACCCGAATGACAGTGCCAGCATCAGCTTACCATTGATAAATTGAGTTAAGAAACTTGGTCTGCCACTTCGCACTCTGCCAGAAGGCCTTGGGAGACCCTCCAAATATACCCTTCCGACACCCTAACCTATCTCATCTAAGGACTTCCGGCTGAGTGCGCAGTGGCAGACCAAGTTTTTAACATAATTTGTCAATGGTAAGCTGATGCAAGCACTTCTATTCGAGTTCCTTATGATATGACAATTTTAACTGATAAAATCTGCAGAAGTTATCGAATATTTTCATATTTAGGAGGATTGTGCACAGAACAGAGACCTTCTATCCAATTGACCTATACAAATCGAATCTCCTAATCATTACGAGCATTTCATACCAAGGCACCATCAAAATCAAACCAGTGGGGAAAAGATATAGGCCAGTTTTCATACACTTTACCTACAATTTCACACTTTTGACAGGATTGTGTACAATACAGAGACCCTCCTCCTCACTGACCTATATGACTCAAAGCTCCTAGTTATGGAGAGCATTTCATATTAAGGGCCATCAAAATCAAACCTGGGGAATAAGATATAGGCCAGTTTTCATAGACCAAACCTCCATTTCAAACTTTTGACAGGATTGCGTTCAATACTGAAACCTCCACCCAACTGTCCTATATGACTCGAAGCTCCTTATTATGGAGAGCATTTCGTATTAAGGCACCATCAAAATCAAACACGGGGGGAAAAAGATATAGGTCATTTTTCATACACTGGACCTACAACTTCAGGTGTCTGAATCACTAGGATGCGGCAAGTTTAGGCCTGGCAGACCTTGTGATCTATTGTCAGAGTGATCTTGGCTATTATGTTGTGGTGGTCGCGTCGTGGTACCCGATGAGATAGTTTAGGGGTGTCGGAAGGGCATCTTTGGAGAGGTCTGGCAAGCACTTCCGGCAGGGTGCGGAGTGGCAGACCAAGCTTTTTACATAATTTTAATGGTTAACTGATGCCAGCACTTTCATTGTGGTACCTTATGACATATTTTTTACGAAAAAATGACTCTGAAAAATATCGATTATTTTTATGTTTCGGCAGGATTGGCTCTGGCAGACCTGGGTCATACGACTTGTTTAAGTCTTGGTTAACGATCCAAACCTAGCCTATCGTGGTACCTTATGAGATAGCCACTTACCCCCTGGGCTCTCGAACTATTAGATGTATTGTTGCAAAAACAAGGTTGTGTGGGACTTTTTTTACAAAGATATCTGCTAATGGAATCCGGAGTGTTAATGGACAGTATTTTGTTAAGAAAGGATTGATCGAACTAAGTGGAATTGGTTACGATGTGAACGGACCTCAGCAGTACATAATAGTCCAGTACAGAATTTTTTCGAAATAGATCGATGTACCTATGGAACTTCATAGAGTCGTGCATGCAACAATCAACCAAAAGTCGACCAGTTAAGTAGCGGCCAACTCAAAGTGGTGCTGATGGTACACAATGCTTAAACTGGTAAACTAGGTACAATCAACCAAAAGTTGACCAGTTAAGTAGCAGCCAACTCAAAGTGGTGCTGATGGTACACAATGCTGGTAAACTGGTACACTTTCCCGCTCGTCCCCAAGTCGATCAAAATAGGATTTACGCCAGACCATTCAGGGATGCCATTCTACTGGCGCTTCGTGACGTGTCTGAATTTCTTGATCAGTATGGAGCTAAAATTTGTTTACCCTTCATATCCATCCCCCGAACTTACAAAAAACGTCGGTACACCTTCTTACTATGAGCTACTAATATACAGTCGAGAATGATAGACCAAAAACAAACTCTCGAATTCCACACCACCAGACCTAACTTCCGTTTGTGCTTAAGAAATAGGTATTTGCATCTATCTTATTAAGTGCAACCAGAGGAAGATGTCAACATGAGTTCTTGCGTTGCTCCTGCGTCAACGTCAGTTGTTAGTATAGGGAATCTGCCTTGCATCTGACAAACGCATGCGTCACGAAAGGACTAAAAGTGCGCACCAACGGACGTCACGGGCAACCGCCCTTAGAGTACCTATATATACGCAAGCTTATAGAGTGCGCCTAAAAAGTTTGAACTGTTGGCAGTAGTCTGGGCAGAATCTATCTGTCTGTCAGTAGCACAACGTCAGTGACAGCACTATTGAACCTCTATGGCTGCTCATACATTTGACGTCTGTTTCTAGGGGGCAACTGCTGACGCTTTGACAGTACGCTGCAGGGCCTTATGCGCACATATAGCTTGCTTAATATACTCTAAGCAACCGCCTTAGTAGAATAAATTTTCAGGACTTTGCCGACAGCAGGAGGGTTAACCCTGCCAAAATGTAATTCTGTTTTTGTTTATTTAGATCAGGTGGGATGATTGCTCTCCGAAATTGGCAGTGTTATGTTGTTTGCCATTAATTTCGAACAAAGTGTTTGCGCCAAGAGGCAAATCTAATTTCGATAGATTATTTTTCAAATTTACTTTTTGGTCCGAAAAAATGTGAATTAATTTTTACTTGAAATCACGCCAGACATCAACGTACCCAGTTAATGGATCAAGTTATACTGGTATATCTTAGTATTTCTATAAAAACCAGTTTAAGTTGGTCCCTTAGTTGGAAAGTTGTTGAGCTGGCGATGTACCTAAATTGGTAGGTAAATCAAATGTGGGGGTGTCTACCTAATTTGGCTGGGTGTTACGAAATGCCATCAATATCAAAGCCATATCAGGATGCATCGGCTAATAGGCTAGCTCGGATTAACCGATCAATTTTGATCGGCTCGAATTCAGCAGCACCTTGAGTTAATCATTTAGTGTAACCGCAACCACTTACATAATAGATCAAAGCTACCTATTCTAGATTCCGTGTGTATAAAAGAATTACGAATAACCACCGTAAAAAGTTCGCAATTTCGCAGGCATCGGTTAAGCCGCACTAACCCAGTTGGTAGAGATAGCTAGTAACGATAGTGAAAGCCGCAGGTTCAGATCCTACCTAGGGTATTCTATAAGTTTTATAAACATTAAATGAGTTACTAGAGCTGCTTCTGATAGTACCTACATATTAAGCACTGATATTTCAGAACTTGGTCGGCAAGATCAATGGAAATAATAAATGTCATTTATTAAAAAGCCATAAAGACCAATTCAACTAATTTATGCAACGACTTTTTATAAGTGCCGATAGAGCAAGTTGAACAAGCTGTATTGAATGACTATTACTTATAATTTCGATACAGGATGTAACACAATCACAATTATTAAAAAACAAACACCCGACTGCGGTAATTTCAAAACTATACTTTGCGCTTCATAAGCACCATTTTGATTTCATGAAATTTTAATAAAGTGTCACTCGTGCTGCTGCTGAGAAGAATCTAACAACACCTCATAAGTCAACATCCGCCCCAGACGTTTGGGCTGTAGCCCGGGAAAAGGAGTTTATTATCCACATACATACCTTGGTACTTACTCTTGATAAACATAACCCTCCGTCTGAAGCAGTCGGGTAAAAATACGGTCATCTGACGGTAAAAGAAGCGAAGAAATTGAAGCGATAGAAATATACCACGAGAAATATTTTTGTATCGCTTCAAATTAAGGACTTACTAAAAGAATTTCTTGAAATACTTACAATCAATCTTTACTACACCCCGTACTGATTGCTCAAGATATAGTAATCAAGTTGAATTCCATAATAAATCACCTAGTGCTGAACTGCTGAATTACTTAATTAAGTACTAGAATCTAGCGCGCTTGATGTCTAGATTTGAACCTAGACTGAATTCTAATCTTACCTCGGAATTCTAGATAGAATTTATGGTAATGATACTGTCAATGTGAGGACTGGAGTAATTTACTTTGGTAAAGATAAAACTTTATGTATCTTTTGAATTTTTGGGTATATTTAATAGTAGGTTGTTGACGAGGACGGAAAATAAGACTTTGATTGACGAGTAGAGTTTGAAGTCCGAGCCGCAGGCTTACATACGTAGTGCTTTTTTCAAAAAAATGCTAGGAAATAATAAAGATTTTAATTTATTTTATAGTAATTTAATATAAAAAGTTGTTTTACTGATTATTAAGTCAAGATGTGGATTTGGAGTTATTGTTTTTTCATTTTGTAATTTCTGAAATTACAAAATCACAGACAATGTCAAACTTTCTGGATAGTTTTTTTGAAAGAAATTGTCATATTTCCTAGCATGTTTGAGAAAAAATCACTTACCTCTTCTTTTTAACCGTTTTTAAAAAAGTGTTACATTTGAAGCCGGCTTTATGCAAAATTCAATCTGTTGCCATTTTGAGCACTTAACGTTCCACAAGTGTACAAAATTGGAGAAGGTATAATGTTTGACACGATTTTTTCCTATTTCGCTTCTTGAAGTCTTCAAGTTTCTATTAAAAATCATTTATTTACCCATCGAGTCGACATGTCCCGTATCGTCAGCCACTTAATGTCTATCAACACAGTTTTTTTTCATCCAATCCCATACATTCTCATACACTTTGTTAACAAGAAACCCATATGGCTCAAAACATTAACTGCACGTGTTTACTTCATCGACCAATTCTTAAATCAACGGAATAAGGATCAAAATAGCGTTTCCAAATTAGGACTTCGGATTTCACAACATTACTTTGCGGTTCCAAAAGTTATGTTCTGAACCGCCTGGAATACTTCCAGTGGTTTAAGAACGGCAAATTTAACTTTGCAATTGTGGAGTGAACTAACAAAGTTATTTTTGCCGTCTGTTTAGTGATTTCGTTACCGAAATTGGAGTAAAAGCGAAGTTTGGAAGTAGCCAAATTATGTTTGTAACGTAAAGTGGCAGTGTGTATATGTGAGCTGAATGACAGACAAGACGCAACTGTTTGAACCTTAACAGTTTTTTAAAGTTGTTTTCTAACTAGAGTCATTGATCAGGCAACATTATGATTTGGAGAAGAAGCTATACTTATCAGTTTTTTCCTTACACTATACGTGCCGTTTGGTGCCGGCTTAGAATAGCATCACCCCATATCTTATTAGTGCCGGATTTTTTAAATTGGTACATAAACCTACCTAAATTAGGTAAACGTATTGAGTACCTACAGTTTTGACAACAAATGGCTGACATTTATGGAAATTTTAATCAGACGTACGAGACTTACCTACGAGTACACAATTCGTAGAGGCATAGATAAGTAAGTAGATAGGTATAATTAACTGCTTACTGTTGTCGCCAGCTCACCAACTTAAAATACAAGGGATCAATGTTTATTGGTTTCTCTGAGTATTTGTATGACAAACCAGTTTAAATTGGTCCCTGAAATGGATACGTTGGTGTGCTGGCGATCCTACACGGGTAAAACGTAAAATGGACAGCGGCCGTTTAATTTGTAAATAGTAGGGGCCCCTGTCCCCCACGTAACCTGAAACAACATACAGAGTGTATCAGTTACAAAGATGATTTAACTAACTTACTATTACTACTGCTACAGCCACAACAGTCCGTAGCTGGACATGGGCCTTACTTAATTCGGGGGTATAGCCAAAACTATTCTTAAAAAAATCAAGACACTTCAGATTTATAGTTAAACAAAATATGAAATATTATTTAATTAAAAGTTGAATTTAAAACATTAACTAACATGCAGATTCAAAAACGTGGTTTTCCTCTCTATTGAACGATATTATAGACATCAGTTGATAAACAAACACATTTCTCAGATAATGTGATCCGTACAAATCGAAACCTTTAAGTGACTTGATTTTTTTATGAGCAGAAGTGTAGTTAAGGTTTAAATTTTGGACTAGGAGTGTAAAGGCGATTCTGAGAGATAAGAACTGTCATTCATTGAAATACCTTTTAGTATTTAATGCATGATACAAACATAACAACGTTTAGATGTACTTAGGAAGTGTAGTCGCCTGTCTTATGCGTACGCTTGTTCGCATTTAAGGGATCATCCTTATACTACCTAGGTTTTGTATTAGTAGGTAAGTTACAGTACTGTGAGGTGTTTGACCCAGTGCTATGTCAAGTGCCAAACAAACTGACATGGCGCGGCGCACCAGCCCTGTATAAGACTTTTCCTCTCCATAGCTATTAAATACAATTCCATACAATTTCGGCCGGCGGGAGAGCCCTCACCACTTCCGGGAAGCTAGCGACTTCCGCCGCCGGCTTCCGGAAGGTTTTTTTATTCAGTACTTTTTAAGGACCCTTCGGCAGAGTGCCTTTTTGTACTGAAATAAAGTTTTCGGGGAAAATTTTGAATGGGAAGATGATTTTTTGTGATAATGTTCAAATTTTATGTGAGGTCTTTTTTAGAGGTAGATCCGCATGAAACTTCAATTTCATTGTTCGCATACCACAACCAATAAAAATTCAAGAATCTTATAGCATGGATGGTTTATTCTCTCTTATGTACTTTTTATCCTTTACTGTTTAACCACTGACCTCTAATGTAGTCTAGTTTCAACTACATCAGACGTTAAAAATCCACATTGGGTCGTTCGTTTACGTGATAACCCCCATAGGTAGTAAATCTATTTTGGTATTGATAGAATATTGAACGAAATCGTACCTGTCATATTTTAAAACGCTACACAACTGAAAATGCGACAGTACTAATGACGCTGTCATATCTATTTCCGTACTATTCTTTGCCACCGGGTGTGCCTGAGTCCCTGAACAACAAAATGAGACAGTCGGAAGAAAGCAGTTACTTTATGATGGCAAATTGCCTGACAACTGATAGTAAAAATGATTTTTGGTGAAATCTATCATTCAATCATGGCACATCCACTGCTTGATTCTGGCTTATAGGAACTACGTGAATATGTTGTAAGATACTGTTTAATACATACCCCAATTGTCATGCACGTGGTCATGAAAAAATAACTCTCTGTCCCTATAGACACTATAGATATAGTTTTCAAATATTATGTTGACAGATATTCTTGATCAAGTAAATAACTGCTGCGATGAAGTTCTTCTAGGTACAAAAAATAAAAATATTAGTTCATCAATCTTTGAACTAATTTTCGACCCAATATTGACCAGTTTTCACAACTTATTCGTCCCTATATCCCGTGTATTAATTGCTAAGCTCCACAACACAGTCTATAAAACTATTAACGGTGAAAATAGTTTGAAATAGTTTTCTTTGGACGAACGCCAAACGGGATTTACTATGACGAAGGCTGGGTACTGCGGTAACAGTAGTGGAAGTGAAAGCACAAAATAGAAAATGTACAGGAGGAAAGCTCGCCCCTTTTTATAACCATTTATTTATACCCTAAGGTTGCAACTTTTTTTTCCTAGTTTTTGAAATAAGTTACCTGGGTTAAACATTACTTACCTTATATCACACTTCCGACATACTACAAAAATATTTGCACTTGCCAGTTGTCGTTTTGCCATCCGCCCGAGAGAGTGAACAATTTGCAGCAAGCAGTGTGGTAGCACCTTTGAACAGTGGACATTAAAGTACATTGTTACAGTTACATATTTTGGTTTTGAGATTTTCATTCAAATTTACTTACATCATTTGCCTGCCCTTATCCCAAATCAGTCGCGGTCGGCGCAACATGTTTTGCTAGAGCACAAAAACATGTAGCAAAAGGATTTGTCAATGTTTGATGATATGAACGACCGCTTGCCTGACGTAAACCCTCTATAGTATCACGGCCACCATGCGGTTGACAAATATTTAGCTAAGGTCAAAAACTCTACGTCGCCTTATACGAAACACCCTGGACTAGAGCAGAGGTAGCATTATTCTTGGCACATTTACGATCTTGAAAAATACTGTAATATTCACTGCTTGACTAATTTTGTCTTTTCTAGCTTCTTTTTACCAAGAAGATGCGTGTTAGTGATTGATACGTTGATGGATAGACTCTCTGTTATAAAACTAACAAGCCACTTCCATTTGCCTGCTGATAGATCGCATTTCGTTTGACATCGCTGTTGTAAACAAAAATAATAGTATGACGAAATATTTTTATAGTGAGCTTTTGTGAAATGTTTGGATTTTGTCGGTTTGTTTGTTTAAACGGTTTATGGCTTTTGAACTCTGTAAAAGTTTATGGGCTCCTTTTTGTTTGAAATCTAGACACACGGCAGTGTGTGCGCCAAGTTCGAGCAAAGAACCGACACACCGGCCGTGGGTTATATTACACGAACCATTTCGGGCCAAGTTCGACCCACCTATAACTCAAAATCTATTTTATCTACGCATATGAAATTTCTAGTATCTGTCGAGATCTACTTACTTATCTAAAATACAAAATTTCATGAATGTACCTATTGTAGGTCTTGAGATATTGACGTCAGAAAATCGCTATTTTTACTATACACTCACTGACTGACTGACTGACTGACTGACTGACTGACTCACTCATCAAAAACCTAGACCACTTCCAATGGTCGTATTGACTTGAAATTTGGCATGGAGGTAGGTCTTTAGGTCAAGGTAAAGGAAAAAATCTGAAAATGGCCAAGTGTGAGTCGGATTTAAAAATAATGAAGGTGTAAATTCATACCCCTAAGGAACTAAAACAAAAAATTCCAATGGTCGTATTGACTTGAAATTTGGCATGGAGGTAGGTCTTTAGGTCAAGGTAAAGGAAAAAATCTGAAAATGGCTAAGTGTGAGTCGGTTTAAAAAATAATGAAGGTGTAAATTCATACCCCTAAGGAACTAAAACAAAAAAATTATCTATATCTTCCAATCGTCGTACCGACCTAAAATTTGTTACGAAGGTTTGTATTTAGTCAAAGTAAAGTATAAATGAAATATTTCCTTACCTAAATTATCATAAGAAAAAAAGAAAATAAACCTTACAAAAATAAATGAAATCCCACCCAAAACATAAATGTGAAAGGCTGCTTCGATAATATTGGAATGCTTCGCCTATAAAGAAGTGAGATCTAAATAAGTACCAAGTTCCATACACAGACCTCAGTTAAAAATAGTTACAGGAATGCACACTTGATTTTCCGCAGTTTGGAAAGTAGATTCTTATTTCCAAACTGCGAAAAATCAAGTGTGCATTCCTGTACTTATTTAGATCTCACTTCTTTTATAGGCGAAGCATTCCAATATTATCGAACTTGGCAGCCTTTCACATTTATGTTTTGGGTGGGATATGGTTTACAAGATTAGTCGAAATTAGAGGGGAAGTCAAGTTTTAAAATCCAGGCAGGCAGCCATCGAACATTAATATATTGTGTAGGAATAGATCTACGAATCATTTTTCTTTGTAATCTTTTCAGTTAGTTGGTAGGTAGGTATTAAATAATATACATTTCGGAATAGGTACTATTTATAAGCTAGGAATGTGACTATATTCGGCACCATTTTAGCCGCTCATCCGCACAACAATGTTGCCTCTTAGTAGGTTTGTCAAATTGAACCGTCGTATTAAATCCCTAACCAGTTGCCATCCAACTTGTAAAGGGTTGGTATACATCAGTGTCGTTTGGAACTCGCTCCTTACGAGTTCAAGGGCGGCTTTTAACGCGGCAGTTTATAGTTGGGCTGTCTGTGTGAATGACAGGACATTTTGTTGGTCGAAATCGAGCTCCTTTATCACTTTTTTACCTAGTTTTAATTTTATAGTATAGACTTTATAATATACTTCTCCTAGGCTCTGAACTTTAGAGACTGGAGTAGTAATTAATTCTAGCTGAAAATGATATATAGGTAGGTATTGCAGCAATTTTATTTGCGGATTCGTAAAATTACGTAGGTAAGTAATTGAATTATACCAAAACTATTTAAGTACGCGGAATATTATTATCTAAATGACTCTTAAAATATCACTCAAATCAAACCGCGATTTGAAATCACATTATCGTTAAAAGCATAAATTATAAATGTTCAATCTAATAATTCCAGAATAGAAAAAAAAGCATTAAACCAAGTAATTTTTACATTATGGCGGTAGGCATGATATTACTCTGGCTACATTAATAAAGTCTAAACACCTTGCCATAGTTATATGACGTCACGCAACGTCAAATGAAAGGTTGAACGAACTTTTAAGCAGGTATTTGCGAACACAGTTGTGTATAAGCACGTGTGAGTACGAAACAATATTGAAAATTTTGCCGTTAATGTTTGTTTTGTATTCCTTGAACAAAATAAGTGAAACAAATATACTAGGGGTGGGATCGAGACATTGGTGCAAAACTACGGAATTTTGAATTGTGTAAACATATCTACCTTAATTTCAAGACGTCATAGATTTTCAGTCATAGCTGTCATAAATCATAATATACCTATTGATATTAAACTAGTTCAAATATTTCTTCGCTTTATTTTACTGTAAGTTAAAAACTCGATGACACAGTAAGTTTAAAATTTGGTCGAGTTTGCTATTTTTTACAGCGTGGAGCTAACTTTCAATCCTTACTGTCTTCAGTATAATCAAGCACCGACACTAGAATCCCCCATCACCTATCTCTATCCTAATGAGTGGGGTGAATAACCTTTGGCGCGGGAATTTTGCAACCACAGTACTTCGAAGCTCCTTGGCTCTTCAGTCACCCGTTACAGGGTTGTGCAGTGTGCACTTGCCTTTATTTATAGTTCTATTTTTAAAATGTTTATTTGTAGCAATAGAATTCGAGTAATGACGAGCAAGTAGGTGGTTTTGTATTTTTGTCTTAGGCCGAAATTAATGCTTAGAGAAATTTGAGTAACATCTAAAAATGTGTCTAGAATTAAACTTTTCACCGATCTAAAAATAAAATTATCATGAACAAAAAACAATACGAACGGACCGACGCCTACACGCGGAGAGAGAATATAATTCTGAAAGTTAGCGAAATTCCCATTACGTCAGCAAAAATTAAAAACCGAATTAACCCTCGGTCGTTCCCCTCGAAAATGCTTCCGAAAATGTGCAAACACGGTTTCGTGAAAACACTCGAAATTAACAAGATCAGAAAACAATCAATGGTGGAGGCGGCATATATCCGTTGATCCAGTGAATGTAGGGATACCCACGCGTTCGAGGGGAGATATAGACGTACGGGGACGATTTTAGGTCCGATAAATAAAATAATCAGAGATCAAGACAAGGCTGGCAGTGAGTATGATAAAGTAAAAAATAAGGTTATTTTGAAAGTAAGTACTCAGCGCAACGATTTACCTGATATTAAAAAAAACATATTTTCATCAATGGAACCGCAATGAGATAGTATCTAATTCAAGTCTCATAGCTCATAATAATATGACGGACCTGATACTGTGTTTGAGACACGAAGTGATTATCGAGTAGACACTTTAACGTCACTCATACATAATCATAGATAACATGCCTAACAGTACAGCTGGCATTGCAGTGACATTGTCTGTTAAAAGTCTAGCATTAAAGCTCCCACGATAGACCATTATAATGATAGGCATCTTTTCAATCAAGCGTTTATTGTCCCTTTATTGTTTTTCGATGACTATCGAATTGCTATTTTTAACATGAAATATTTAACACTTTACAATAATAGACTACATACTACTATTCAAGAATGAATTACTTTGAGTCACAGAACTTTGAGTTTATGAACCAGAAGTTCAGTTTAGCGCTAAGCTGATTGCTGTGTTGGTGACAGTTGGCGTGAGGATGCCAATGATCCTTCAGACTTCAGGGTGAGTTTAATAGGAGAATCTGTTTTTGTATTGGCGACCGAGACTACACCAAGTGTTGAATCAAGCGCTAAGTGAACCCCTTCAAAATACTTTAAACCACACATTTAATAATATCGGCGGTATTGCCCCACATAATTTGGCCATAGGTTATAAGTATTTCTAAGAGGTCTAGCTTATCGTTCCAGATGTTTGCCCGCAGTATGTGCTAGCCGTATAGGAAGTCATGCAGTATGTTGGCTCTAGATGCAACTACCAACTGCTGTTGACAGCCCTGCCGCTCAATATCTGGAGAGCTTTCATCGGTTCTTACAAATCGCTTATTCCCCCTTCCCCCTCTAGCCCTGCACGCTTGAGGGGTATAGTGCTGGTTGTATTTTTAACCTATATCCGCCTCAGGCTAAAACCTACATTACGGGATAAAGTTTCAGAGACGCGTGGGAGGTGTCAATGTAGAGTTCTTAGAATGGGTGTCAAAGGGCATGTGAAGTCTGTGGGAGCGGGAGTTGATGTGAGTCCCAAAACGGATTTGGCCCAAAATACCCAAGGGTTTCCGAGATTCACTAGTTTTTCCAGATTATTCTATTCTTCCATGCATTTTTCTTTTAGATGCGAAAAAAAGAGCAATCGTTACAAAGCAAGTCATTTATTGGACGCCGCTAAACATACAACCCAAGACATTCCAGCTCGATATATTTCTAGTAGGTAACCAAACCACCTGCTTATCGCAACGTGCCCTCGTCGGATTCTCGAAAGAGAAAAAAAGCCATGAATAATAACTATGGGGCGAAATGGGATCCTAAATCAAAAGTCCACCCTGACTCCCCATGGGTGCCATGGGTATCATGGGAAACGAATGGGTTATGGTGCGTTACTTTATGTCTGTCTGTTGCCAATGCCATACGTTGTTAAGGGAAGTATCGCAGAGAAACTAGTGCCACTACATGAAATAAAAAATATTTTCTTCAAGCCAGCTTTGTATCAGAAACATCTTAGACCGTATTTTTTTTATTTTACAGCGCCTTTGGAATTTATAACGTTGAATATATGCAGTAAGACAATTGGAATTCGGAAGCACAAGACCAGGACGGGTGGTGCGAAAGAGGGGAGGCCTTTACCCTACAGTGGGGCATAGAAGAGGCTACATGAAAAAAATGCGGTAGAGGCGCCAGTTTCTCTCGGAATTCTCTCAATATGCAATCTTTCGGTGGCCCTAGGAGAAGTTTGCGTTCCCAAAGTAAACTTTCTTTGCTCAACCTCGAGGCAAACAGCGCTAAACCCTTACTATCTTAGCGTTGCGATTGAGAAAGTTATAAAATAAACTGGATCGCTCTTCAAACTCCGAGCTGGATACAGGGTGTCACAAAGGCTACGAAGTTTTAGCTTTTGCATTTTTACACTATTTGATACGGTGTTTACCATTCCCAGAAATCTATATTAAGCAAAAACATAAGCCAATAAACATTGGTACTGTATTTTTTTAAAGCATAAGACCTACCCGTATAAACCTGTAAAAACAAGTATAGTAAGAAAATTGCAATTTGACAAGTCACTTGCAAAGGAAAACACCCAAAAATTAACTTCGTATTTTCAGAGTTTCATATACAAATACCTATAGATACCAATTTTTTTTAATATTCGGCAACTTACAAACTGATATTTCGTTATAAAGCCAACGCTTATTTACAGATAGTGGGTATTGCATAGTCCCGGCAAAAGTGAAACCTCTCTGTTTTTCATCCAGTTTTTTTTTCTCTGTAGGTATTTGTGACACCCGGTACGCCGACGCCCGGTTTACCCGGGTCAGGTACGAGAGTGGCGGGCAAACACCGGCTTGTTTGCCTACTAGATTGCGGGATTATGACTTGTTCCGACACGTTCCCGGAAAAATTACGGTTTACAGTTTTGAGTGGTGGTTTAAGGGTTTAGGGCCGGTGATTGATTGTCGGCGCTTTTAAGCTTTTTGTGGAATAAATCTAGACGAATATCTAGGCGCTTCAAACCTGTTCAAAACAATGTTCTATACCTATACCTAGGTCCTCCGCATAATTATTTTTCTGGGTACGCACTATTAAGTTCATAACGACATATTCCGACACGTTCCCGGAAATATTACTGTTCACAGTTTTGAGTGGTGGTCTAAAGGTTTAGAGCCGGTTACTGATTGTCGGCGTTTTTAAGCTTTTTGTAGAATAAATCTAGACCCTTCAAACCAGTTAAAAGACACTGTTTTATAGGTCTTCCACTGTCTGCTGCCTATGCACGCCTAAAGTTCATTATGACATTATTTCGACAAGTTCCCGGAAAAATTACGGTTTACAGTTTTGAGTGGTGGTTTAAGGGTTTAGGGCCGGTGATTGATTGTCGGCGTTTTTAAGCTTTTTGTGGAATAAATCTAGACGCTTCAAACCCGTTAAAAGACACTGTTTTATATAGGTCTTTCACATGATTGTCTGCTGCCTACGCAGGCAGTCTGAAGTTCACTACGACATATCTCGACACGTTCACGGAAAAATTACAGTGTACAGTTTTGAGTGGTAATTTATTAGTTTAGGGCCGGTGATTGATTGTTGGCGTTTTAATGCTTTTTGTGGAATAAATCTAGACACTTCAAACCAATTCTAAGACACTGTTTTAAAGGTCTTCCACATAATTGTTTAGCTGCCTACGCAGGCAGCCTGAAGTTCATTACGACATTTCCCGACACGTTCCCGGAAAAATATAGATTACAGTTTAAAGTGGTAGTTTAAAGGCTTAGGGCCGGAGATTGATTCAGCGTTTTGGAGTCGTTTGTGGAATAAATCTAGACCAATATCTAGACGCTATTTTAAGTCGGTCAAAGACACTGTTTAATAGATCTTCTATAATTGTTTTGCTGCCTACGCACTCTTATTCCAACGAGTCCCCGGTTTACAGTCTTTGTGGGGGTTTCGGGGGTTATTGGGTCGATGACTTGTGTTTTGGACCTGTTATAATAGTACTTAGGTGAAGTTTTACGTTTCAAAGTCGATTGAAAGTTTCTATAAATTGATTTGCTAAAAGTCAAAAATGTAATTCACTCTTATTGTATTCTATACATATTTATTACCCTCGCACTTAAAGTAAAAATATGAGCTTGACACCTAAAAGCGTATTTACAGTCTAAAGTTACTCAATCTTGTTTTCGTCGTAAAAATCCTTAAAACATTTTGACGGTTTAGTATTCCTATCAAATGGGCTGTTAAAAACGCAGCCGAATTTCCAACTCGCATATCTCGCACAAAAGGCAGGCATAAGTATCCATTGTGAGAACGCAACGGTAAAAGTGGGAAATAAAGACCCCTGCAGACAGAGAGGTATCACTTTAGCAAATTACACAGACAGAACAGACAAAACGTGAGATGCCCGATTCTGAACAATGCGGCACAGTTGGGAATTCCTCAAATGCCTGGATTTCGATGGATATAATTCCGAAAGCAACATGGGAATCGTCCTCGATATCTGAGAAATGAATAAGATAGCCACTATTGCTTACAACTAGCTACAGGGGAGATACGTTTGTTCTATGTGGACGGACAGACATCTACCTATATCTATCTATAGGTATGTAGGTTGCAAGACGGCGATAGATGCGGGTGGACCACATTCATTGGATCAGTCGGATGTTCTTGAGTCTTCTATAAATTGAAGGAAAGGAGAGAGCCACTCCTTAGTGTACTCTGTCTCTGACATAGATTCATCTAACATAGCAACAAATATAAAATAACTTATAGGTGGTTTATGATGTGATTCTCCTTTGTAGTAAATTGCATGCGCTGAAAAAGTCTGTAATAATAATATCGACGCTTGAAAGGCAAAATTATCTAAGCGACATCAGAGTAACTTTACAGGAGAGCAGTTTAAAGTTTGGATTTTCAGAAAAAAAATCGTATAAATTTTTGTGATAGTCCTAGAAACCTAGATTTTACATATTTGTTTTATTATTTTTTTACCTAAATTTTAGTATACATATCAATAAAGAGTAATGCTTAGTTTTAGAGTTAGTGTCGCTTAGTCAAAAATTACCTAAAAATAAATACAGGCAAATTTGACTAACCGACAAGCTGGGAATGACAAAGGTACGGTAAAATTTTAATAAACACCTTTTTTAAGAATCTACGACAGAGTAAAAGTTGCCTAACTAACATCAAAAGTACTTCGAATTTGAGGCAAAACTACTTAGGTTACAATTTTATACTAAATTCTTCCCGGCAATTTGACTTAAATAACATTTGTTACAGAAAATTTACCTAATTATTTAATTCAAGTGTTATATCAATAACCATTAAAATCAACACTAAGGTACACAGAGGCCTATTTCAACTAGGATCATCATCACATTAGCCTTTAGCAGTCCACTGCTGGTTGTAGGCCTCCCCCAGGGTACGCCACAAGGCACGATCATCCGTATTCGCCATCCATTTGCTACCAGCCGGTCATTTTCATCGTCATCGGTCCATCTATCCCGTGGGCGCCTAAAGCTATGCTTGCTAAGGCTTGGCCTACACTCGAAAACCCGATTACAACATCGTCTATCGTTTCTACGGCAAATGTGACCAACCTACTGGACATTTAGAAGATAATCTCTTTCGGGCCTTATCCATTAGCGACATCTCTAACATAGACCTCTTTTCGTCGGTCTCTGAGTGATACATAGCCGGTGGGACAATTTATTTGTCAGATTTCACGTCTCGTCTCCGTTAGTCATCACCGTACATGATAAGACACTCCGATTGAACATCTTGGTCTAGAGGCATGGTGACAAAAGTGGCTCCAGAATAAGACGCAACTTCAAAATGCTACCCAGCACAGCTTCACTCTTCTGGTGATTTCAGCCTAAATTGTATCTTCCTAACTGCAATGTTTGCCCAAGATATTCATACTTCTGGACAACTTCAAGGTCTACCTACGTCCTACACCTACCACGGATATTGGCTCAGGAACGATTTCATGTTCATTCAAAATTATCTTGCTCTTGACCAAGGCCATCCCGAATTCAACATGCTTCGAGACCGTATATAAACAGGACAGCATTTTTTGCAGATCTTATAGCAATTTGGCCATTATGACTATGGCGTCGGCAAAGCGGAGATATATAAAGTATTCGCCGTTGACTTTGATACCCAAACCATCACACTGTCAGGTTTTGAAGACATCCCATGGCATTTTGGTGAAAAGTTTTAAGGATAAAACGTCATCCTGTTTTACATCTCGGTGTAATAGTATGAACCTTGTTTTGTGGTTTTGTACTTGAACGCGGGTCTTCGCCAATAGGCTTCTCCGCACCTCCACATACAGCCATTCGACTAGGCACGGCTGCAAGGACACCAGAACAGCCTAGGTTTTTCTCGAGTCAAAAGCTTTCTCGTGGGCTACAAAAGCCATACGCAACGGTTAGTTGAAATCTGACTTCTGTATTTTAGGATGTGGTCCATTTGTACTAAAGCCTTTACGATACCCTGCCCGTCCCAGTGGTTGTAAGTCGTCAAATTTTAGTCCTTTTATTACGATCTCTAGAAAAGTCTATAAGACATAGCTCAGTAGTGTGTTCATCATCATCATCAACCATTCAGGGTTGTCCCATTTGCTATTACGGAGATAAAATTGTCTTTTTAACTCATCAAATCCAGGTTTTTCACTAGCCATTAGCCATTCCTACAAACACCTAGAAAATTTCGTCTGCCCATTCCGAAAGCCCATTACTATTTCTGAGCCACGGTCATAAGCTTTTTTCGAGAGTCGCTTTGAATGGTCTGGCATCAATATTTGACGGTTTCTAGCTACTGGAACAGACCGGGTCTTGTAAAGGCACTGTGGACCACATTAATGCTGTACGGAAGGTTTTACAGAAATAAGAATATTATGACCAACCGCTTTGTGTGGCTTTTGTGGACTACAAGCAAGCCTTCAACTTCATCGAAACCTGGGCTGTTCTTGAGTTTTTGCAACGACGCCAAGTCGACTATCGGTATCCCCACTCCACAGATACTGAGAAGCCTGTAATTAATAGCATTAATAGCATAGCGATATGCGTTCCAGTATATAGCCATTCAAAGTAACTAAAACATTTAGGCATTACTTTGCGGAAGTCCGAAAGCACTTATGAGTGAACCACACTCGCGACCGCAACTTAATGCAAATGTACAAGCGACGCACCTCTCACGACCACAACCACCGTTTTACACTCTATAGGTATACTTCCATGGAGTATCCTCAGGAGATCATCGACAGTCACGTTCCGAGGACCGACTAATAAGTAACTGCCCCTGTCGATTAAGTTGCGGTCGTACGTGTGGTTCACTCAGCGGCATAACTTGCCATCATAAGCGCGGAAAAAGCTGAACATATTTCTATCACTTTTAACAAGGGCCATTTAATTACTGCGAGGTGTGAAACAGGGTGACGTTATATCGCCCAAAAATTTCACCAATGTGCTTGAAGACCTTAGTATGGAATGAACTGGACAATGTCGTCAACAGTGAATACCTCACAATCTCCGCTTTGCCACCTACATGGGCAAAATCATCAGAGAGGAACATAGAATCGCGGCAGGTCCTGTCAAAGGTGTTCAGTTTAAATACGGCCTCGAGGCGTGATGGACTTGGGATGAATTTGGAAAAGACCACGGTCCAGCTCAATAGCATATCTCCGTCGAAGGTGTAGTAGACCTTAAAATTGACCAAAAGTATGAATACCTTGGGCAAAATTGTACTTAGAAAAAGATAACACTGAGGCTGAAATCTCCAGAACAGTGCGACTGGACTGGGTAGCATTTGGGAAGACGTATCTTGTTCTGGAGTCACCCTCGCCGCAATAAGGTGTTTGATCAGTGCATCTCACCGCTCATGATGAATTATGGAGCAGAGACATGAAATCTGAGAGTAAAACTGGGACACTGGTTACATGTCATTCAGAGAGGGGATGCTATGCTAGGGATCTCGCTAATATGTCGAGGTTAATCCGGAACGATTATTCGAAGACCAAAGTTACGGACATACTGGAAATAGAAGTGTAGCAGGCTGAAGGGTCAGTGGTCTGGCCACATCTGTCGTAAAGCGATTGACGACGGAGTCAGCGGGTTCTCAGTGGATGCCACGCCCAGAAAGAGCAGTGACTTGAAGAGAGCAGCTGGTAGGGACTGGATGGTAAACGCAAGGATTGTACCTTACGGCGTACCCTGGTGAGGCCCACGTTTAGCAGTGGACTGTTATTATAGGCTAATGTGATGATGACCACAGAAGAAGGTAACGAGCTAAGAAACTGAATGAAGCGAATGAACAAAATTTATTTATAATCTGATTTATTTGTAAATTCTACTGAAAATTTTGGGACTTGTTACATGAAAAGTGCATTCGTCATATTTGGCGACATCGTAATCGAAGCACGCGCGTGCATCCCAAGCGACGCCCTGCCATGCACTGAACTATCTAAGTAGCTTAAACGCTAGATTCACTGTTTGCACAAGCGACTGTTCGTGTGTCATCCGTAGGAGTAACCAACATTTTTATGTAAACTACTTTAAATAAAAATATTCCAAGCGCCTGTACGTGATGCTACCATAGGTTCTAACCGACATTGGATAATCGTATTTGGTCAAGTAAAAATTGTCTAAATAAGAAAAGAACCTTTAAAAACGGCGGGTAAAAATTGACTAAGCGACAATCAGCTTTATTTTTAAGACAGGTAATATATACTGAACCAACTGAATAAAGAAAAATTATAACAGGCATTTTTAACTAAACGCCAATTACGCAGAAAAACGGGTATGCATAAATTACTTAAGTGATGAAAAAACGAGATCTTTGTAAGGAAAAAAATAGCTATGCGCCTTACACTGTGTTGTCAGATTGAGGCAAAATTGACTAAGTGGAGAAAATACTGTATGAAGAGAACGGTAAAATTTGACCAAAGTCAAATTTAGCATTATTTAATTTCGGTAACCACCAAATTTTCAAAAATGGACGAAAATCGTGTCGGTTAGTCAACCGAAAAAAGTGAATTTTCGCGAAATTCAAAATGTCTAAGCGACAAAAAAGTCATCGTAGAGAGACGTGAGTAGGACCAAACGACGCAGAAAAATCAGGCGATTCCAACAATGTATATAACTCAATTTGGCCAAAAATGTCGCTTAGATAATTTTGCCTTTCAAGCGTCGATATAATATTAGCCATTAATATTTTTGTAGCACCGTCAAATAGTTTGACTAAGGCTCGATTCAATAAACTTTCATCCTGGCTAAACCCAATAAAGCAGATGATAAAAAGTGTGTCTATAAAAGCGGACGTTACGAAAATGTCCGTCGGCTAAACTGAAAATATTAGCGTCGAAATGTGTCGAGCCCGATGATCAGGCTTTTAGCCGCCATCGACTCGGTCCCAGGGCCAGTTCGCCACGGCGCCAATTCGCTACTTAGCATGGTCGTAGATAAAATACAAAAGTTGTTTGCTTAAAACTATTGTTCAAAAATGCTACAGCATTCATTATTCATCGTTTTTCAAAATATAATTATTAAATAAAAATTATATAAAAGTTATTATTTTGACTCCATCCAAAAATTTTTAAACATGACTTACAGGTTAAATGAGCTATTTTTAAGACGACCAACATTGATATTTTGAATGAAATGTTTGAAATATAACGTCATATTTCAGTCACGTTTCAAAAATTTCATTCTCTCAATGATCACCACTTCGTCATACAGCGCTTTATTTTGAGAAACTAAACCGCAATACGGCGTTACAACTTACGGATTAATTTGTCTAAAAACGCGCATTATGTTAAAAGCTAGTTTATGATGTAACTACGTGCCAGTTTCTCGCAGCTACAAAACTTACATTAAAACATGTTAAAAGGCTCTGACAAACTCTCTAAGGTAAACCGGGGCGGTAGTCAACTCGGAGTCCCATACGACAGAAGAAGTTGATACTTTTAAATTGATTCATCAGTATAGATACTTTAAAAGATATTGTAGCGGACCGAATCATTTTTGAAAATAGGCATATGTTTTGTGTAAACTTTTTTTATTCGTGGCGAACCGGGCCTGTGGCAAATGGAGACTAGCTCCGCCATCTTGTATTTTGGACAATAACGCCGGATTATTGGCGAGTGAGAGATTGTTTAGGAAATTGAGTGTGATGACGGTATGAGGTAGTTGGGGCGATGTCCTTTCATATTTTTCGGGAATAGCTGAAAATAGAGGAGCGATTTTTTATTTTCAGTTTTTTTACAGGCGACTAAAAAGAAAATAGCTGAGGCAGTTTGCACTTTATTTCATTATTTTTGGCGACTAAAGAAATTGAGATTTTACATGTGTATTGCAATTTTAAGCGATGAGCGTACAAGTTACTACCGTAGCTTTCTGAAATGACTCTCAAATGTTTGTCAGGACGTGTCAATAAAGACTGTTTTACCGGGACTGTGTGTCCTGCCTTCCCCGCAAGGGATTTGGGATGTGTGTAAATGTATTTTAACGGTCACATCTTTTGTAGACAGGACTTATAAGCAAGTGCGTCTACTATTGAACATACGCATTTAGGGGATCCACTTAAACTAGTTTTTCTTAGTATTTGTATGTACAGTCAGTTCAAGTTGGTCTTTTAAATGGATAGGTTTATGTGCTATTATGTATGACTATTGACATGTTACCACTAACCAGTTATAATTGGATTTTATTTTACTAAAGTATCGTGTGAGTTTCTTATATTTAAATACCATATTTTAATTATGTTTTTCTTTTTACAGGTAATTTAAAACCAGTTATCAGCACCGACAACAGCTGTTAAAGAATATTATAGGTAAGGGTGTGAAGTCAAGTGATGGATTTTTAATAACACAGGTATGAACTAAAGTGCCCATTTAGCTACGGTACGGTATAGTTAGTATTCTTGAAAGTCAGGTCAGTGAATTAGACATACGTACATAGGGTAAATATGCCAAATCCCGGCACCCCGGATGCATTTTTCAACTTTGACTCTCTTTAGCTTCTTCAAATAATGTCCGATAAATATGTTTGATACATTTTTAGATAGCTTAATTAACCTTTTTTCGAAAATAATGCTTAAACTTTTGTAAAATACAGGGTGATTGGAAATTCGATGCATTCCCTGAAGGTGGTTAGAGGGGGGGCCATTTCCAACATATTCTTCCATGGAACCAGGGGTCGGAAATGATTGGTTACAAAATTATTAGGACTTTTGATTTTCCCGATTTCAACTTTAAAAGTCATGCGAGCTAGCCAAACCGTTTTATGCATAGTTTTTGACATGATCTCATAGTGAATGAATAGGACAATCATTTTAGTTACAAGTTTAGTTAGAAATACTCTTCTTTTTAAAATACAGCGCCAAAACAAGAAAATATTTTGGTGGAAAGGATTTTTTCAACATTCATAGTAATCTACTGTAAAAATCACTATGGAATAATCCGTAAAACTTCATAACAGAGTTCTCTGTTGCATTAGCTAACCAAAAGGTACAATAATCTACAATCAAACATGTTTTCATAAAATAATTAGCATTAATGCAAAAGCGGCGTGCGAAACAAGGCAATTGACTATGGTCGGTCGACTACGCCAAAGTCAGCAAATGCTGTTTAGACAACTTTTCAAGTATTTTCGTGGTCTAATGGATGGAGCATTCCCCTCAGGAGTCTGTGGTTCCAGGTTCGATTCCCGTGAGTTGACCTACAAGGTTGATATTCAACACTTTGTGAATTTTTCCAGTTTGGTTTAAAAATCACGTTGAACCACCTGATTGTCCGTAAGAAAATATCGTGCTCGGAGGGCATATTAAACCATCGGCCTCGATTGATGTCTAATAAACGCAGACGGTGGTTGTAACACTACCATAGCAGAGGTCTAATACTTGTAGAAGGTGGTTTAAAAACTCCGACAAAGATTTATCATTTCAGTTTTTTAGGCTGTTTAAAGCTCAGGAGCTCCATTTCTGAATTGTCGCAATCCAAATCCGTGCACGGAAATCTAAAACGAGTGGTCTAACCATTCGTATTACACGTTCTACTACTCGACACTTTAAATGTTAAGGGTTTGTGTGAATTTATTAGGGTGTGCATAAATTAATAAGTTTAGTAGAACATGTGATACGAGCACAATTAGTAGCAGATTTTCGCACGATTAGGATTACGACAATTCAGAAATGGAGCTCCTGAGCTTTAAACAGCCTAAAAATCTGAAATGATAAATATTTGTCGGAGTTTTTAAACCAGCTACTACAAGTATTAGACATATGCTTTGGTAGTGTTACGACCACCGTCTGCGTTTATTAGACATCAATCGAGGCCGATGGTTTAATATGCCCTCCGGAGCACGATATTTTCTTGCGGACAATCAGGTGGTTCAACGTGATTTTTTAAACCAAACTGGGAAAAATTCACAAAGTGTTGAATATCAACCTTGTAGGTCAACTCACGGAATCGAACCTGAACCACAGACTCTGAGGGGAATGCTCCACCCATTAGACCACGAAAATACTTGAAAAGTTGTCTAAACAGCATTTGCTGACTTTGGCGTAGTCGACCGACCATAGTCAATTGCCTTGTTTCGCACGCCGCTTTTTGCATTAATGCTAATTATTTTATGAAAACATGTTTGATTGTAGATTATTGTACCTTTCGGTTAGCTAATGAAACAGAGAACTCTGTTATGAAGTTTTTACGGATTATTCCATAGTGATTTTTACAGTAGATTACCATGAATGTTGAAAAATCCTTTCCACCAAAATATTTTCTTGTTTTGGCGCTGTATTTTAAAAAAGAAGAGTATTTCTAACTAAACTTGTAACTAAAATGATTGTCCTATTCATTCACTATGAGATCATGTCAAAAACTATGCATAAAACGGTTTTTAGCTGCATGACTTTTAAAGTTGAAATCGGAAATTTCTTTAAAAATCAAAAGTCCTAATAATTTTGTAACCAATCATTTCCGACCCCTGGTTCCATGGAAGAATATGTTGGAAATGGCCCCCCCTCTAACCACCTTCAGGGAATGCATCGAATTTCCAATCACCCTGTATAAGCATAAAAAAGAAGGAAGCATTTAAACTCGGGAAGGGCGAAAAGCTCTAATGTCGGCCGTTTTCAGTCTATTTCCGGCCGCGATTTTGTCTAATCCCGGCCGTGTAAAGGGTGCTCCAGAATTAATAGATTAAATCCATGTTTTGTTGAGTAATGGACATGAAAATATTTTTATTTGTTAGTTTTATAAGTACATAATGTGACTAATATGAAAATAATGTAAAAATGAATAAAACACAAAGAAAACAAATAGAAACTCTTTCGATGTAACTTTAGAACATCCTGTACATGGCCCTGCAAGTAATTGGAGACGGCCGGCTTTACGTTGTTCGGGATATCTAATGTCGGCCGTATTTTAAGATCCAAATTGCTATGAAACTAGACCATGTAGCCCCGGCCGGTTTTTGAACAGGAGATGCAAAAACAGCAAATCTAATAACTGACATGGACAATTTCATCTTTAGAACGATAGCCTTAAGATAAATGAAATTATAAAAATGGAATCGAATAGCTTATACTCGGCCACCGGCCGAAATTTGAAAATTTACGGAAATCTTAATCCCAATACCGGCCCCCCTAATTTATTTGTAATTAAGCAATAAAATAAATTTAAAATGAAGTTAAAATATAGTTTAGACAATCTTCTAACAGATATGATGCAATAAAGTTGTCAAAACCCTTTCCTTTCCTTCATAAATGCAATGCCCAGAATGGACGCGAAGAGCTTCAATCTTACTTCTTCTCAAACAAACCGTCCGATCCAGCGCCTCAGTCGCAACCAACGTCTATTGCTCGAAGTGTGAGGTGGGTAAAGGATTACCAATGGTTTTTTAGGGAAGTAGATATAATAAGGTTGTAAATAGAATAAACAAGTTTTAAGTTTTTCCAGTCATTTGGAAAAGCAAGCCAAAATTGTGAAAAAGGCCGGGATTAGGCGGGGGGCCGGAATTCGGCATATTTACCCTACCTATTTCGTCCCAGTCACAATTGTCCACTCTGACGTGAATCTTTCTGTAAGTATTGCGGTTGCCACCCACCACGTTTGGATCTAATCGTATAAGCCCAAAACTCTGACCCCAGGGTTCATCGAGTCGTTGGCCGACTTGGTGTCCCACTTGAAGAAGAAGAAGGAAAAGAAGACCCGTCAGGATCCCACTGCTAGCAAAAGCCCTCCTCTGCTTTTCTATCACTGAACTCGAATCACAGAAAATCCGTCAATTTTCTCTCGCCGTCTGCGTCTGGGCCTTTGGCTCACAGTTCCATAGAGGCACTGTCCATGTAATTGAAAAGAATATAGATGGCGCGCTTCGCTTACAGGTGCAAATGACCAGCCGATCCGACATCTTTAAACTTATTCTTTTCGAAAACGTGGTCTTGGAGAGTGCCTCAATGGTCTTGGGAAAAGAATATAGATGGCGCGCTTCGCTTACAGGTGCAAATGACCAGCCGATCCGACAAAGAATATAGATGGCGCGCTTCGCTTACAGGTGCAAATGACCAGCCGATCCGACATCTTTAAACTTATTCTTTTCGAAAACGTGGTCTTGGAGAGTGCCTCAATGGTCTTGGATTGCTGTCTTTGGATTTATCATTTAGTCGCATTTTACGACACCCAGTGCTAGAAATGGAGTGGTGCTATTCTAAGTAGTCAAATTCGTCATAAAAACCTCATACACGCGATGGCCGTTTTATATTCATGGCTACTATTAGAGCATTGTCACTGAACCGTGCGAAATGAGTTAAGAAGGCATGAAAAGCTAAGAATCGGTTAATGTGTCTATTACTCGTTGAACGACGACTTAACACTCTAACTTCCGGATGTTAAAGAAACTGTGAAGTAAAATTAAACCAAGGACTCTTCTATAGCAAGCCCAACGTGACAGAAAATTTGACAAATCTATACGAAGAGTCTATACGTAGATACTAAAAAAAATAAAGCAAAGTAACGATTTGTAGGTAAATAAATAAAAAAATCGTAGGTACTGTCGTTATTTCAATTTTACTTAATTTGGAAGCAATAAGAAACATAATATTTCCATTGCCACCTACATAAAAAAAAACAATATTTGTTTAAAGAATTTTGTTGACTCTCAGCTGTGAAATAAATATTTTGATCTTATTAGCTTCTATAATAATCGATTAATTTTATTTCTTATCGTATGAAAATGCGTGTATTTTTTTGTCGATAAGACGCAAAATTAGGTCTTAAAATGTGTCCAAGTTGGACATTAGAGGTGCATTCTGAGCAATCAAGATGTTAACAACTTCTCACACGGTATTCGTATTAAAAAGTCGTCAGAAACGTATTATAGCCGGTGCGGTGGTAGCTTTCGTGTCTAAGCGTTACTAAGGGTTCTAAAGTCGCAAGGAATTCGCTTGAGAACTGATGAAGGACGGTCGGACGTTTTTCGCGCGAACTTTACACAAGATATACGGTAATGAACTCTATTGCGAATATTTGCTTGCACTGTTTTTTTGGAGAAATGTTTTCTATCTGTCTATCTTCTATATCTAAATAGATTGACTTTCGCTCGAATGACAAGTATCGCCCGCGGTCAATGGATGACTCCTGACTTCGAGCCTGTATCATCTAAATTGTTTATTTCATAAAAATGTTATAGTACATACCTATATGAAAATAAAAGTTCACACGAGTCGGATTTGGACCCACAACCTCGGGGGTCCATGCCTCTGATTTATAGGTATACCTACATTTATGTCAAAAGAACCTTACATCAAATCATCCTTTGTTTCCAAGTTGTTTCTACTTGTCATGTGTGTAGGTATAGATACTACCTCTAGGTAGTGTCTTTCTTGGGTAGTAGGTAGATGCACACAAAAAGTGACAAAACAACTCATAGTAACCCACTTCAAACAAAATCTCCAACGAAATTGTACACGGAATTCGACTTAATCTCCTTACAATAATGAAGACCAGAGTCCCCTTTCCCGTTTACCATTCCTGTCCTTATCCCCTCACCTTAAGGTCAATTTTCGTGTGCCAGCTGCCCCCGGAAGGGAAGGAACAGGTTTTCCTACTCGCGTCTTTCGATTGTTGCATGGAATTGAACTTGCCTTAATATGACGTAATAAAAGTTCGTATTGAGGATTGTCTTTGATTTCTTCTTGGTAGTGATATTTGTGGATGCTTGGACAGTCACTTGGAGGTAAGTGATTTGTTTGCTGGACTCCACTTGAAGCATTTGTAGAACATAGGTAGTCATAATATAAAGTAAGTAGGTGCTACTTTGGATATCTGTAGTTACGAGTTTATATCAGTTTGATCCTCTGTTGCCCCAAGATTTTGGTACAGTATTACGAAGTAAATTGTGCACGGCAAAAGATTAATTTAACAGCTGAACAACTGTCTTATTCCAAGTATGCAGCATTTCATAAATCTTCAAATAGACTACACGAACAGCATTTAATATCGTCCTAACAAGACATGGCAGTTCTAAACTAACAATATAACCCGACGGAATACAAAACACGTATCCGGCAACACAAAGTAAGGCGGTGTAAGATCTTCTCAAGTAGGTCGTATAAATTCAAAGCTGTCCGCGGCAAATCGGGTGGAAACTTAGGACCTAGACTCGTGATTGTGACACCTTTTCGTTGGAAAATGGACCTTTTGTGAGGGATAAAGAGAGTCCGATCGAACGTTACGCTTAGACCCGACTTGTGATTGTGTGACATTTTTGTATATACCTTGGGAATTTAGATAATCAAATATTCATGTCGGAAGACTGATTTGCCACAGGTAAATTAAATAAGCCTACAGTTTATAATATTTCCAGCCCCAATTCGTACGAACAGCTTTAATAATATTACTTACATTTGCGCATTTTAAAATTCATAAAGACAAATGTGACTTTTGCTTCCACTTTTAATTTTAAATCACGTATGAGTTCTTTTCCAGGAATAACTTGTTCAGATGTGAACAAAATTAATTAAATGTTCTCATCTGACTCTTTTCATGAAATTCGTATAAAGACGAGGTTAGTAAGTAGTAAATGAACCAAGTTTCTTTCAGAGCGGCTTCGAAAAAACAAATTTATTTTTGTCCTTCTTTTATTTTTGGTTAAATCCAAAGGATTACACTACAGAATTGAATGAAAAGCCTCATGTTAGAACTCTGAGAAAATGAATAAAGTTTATTCGACTTTCAATAAAATACTACCTTTATTTTGTTTTGTGAGTGTTTAGTTAAGTATTTCGAAGATCCCACCATTCTCGGTTAAAGCTAAAACATATACATTTGACTAAGAAACTTTAAAACTTCGGCTCTGGTCAAATCTTATCAAAAGGTAACGAAAATTGCAATCTTATCGATCAAATTAAGTGAATAGGTATCTAGGTACAACCACGATACTTTGTATGTATGTTACGGGCATTTTGATAAGTCCGGGCACTATTAATAGTGACCGGTTAGTATTAATAATGCCCGACCTAATTGGGCAATGTGATTAAAACAGCATGATTAATTACTTTTCCCGGTCAGTATGAATAATTCCCACCCTACCTTGGGCAAAGTAATAAAAATAAACAACTTTAATGTATTTTTTTATTAAATGAAGTAATAATTACATTATTTCAAAGAAATCTTATTAGAAAACAAACTATTGAACGTAGAAGTTGAATAATAAACAGTTAAAAATGTAATAACAATAGTAGCTACCTACTTTTTGTTGATAAAATTACTTAGAAACAATAGATTAAAAATTGGTACGTAAGTAAATGAAATTAAACTTACATAATTTTTATGAGAGTAATAATATCAGTAGCACTATTTTTGATAAAAATATTAGGTACTTCAATAGTTTAAAAATTAGTGGACTAAGAAAAATCAACTGAAATATTTAATAATTAAGGACTGCAAGCTGATTTATTACATGGACCACGGGCACTCGGGCACTATTAATACTGACCGGTCCAAGTGATTAATTAATCACTTTGCCTTACGTTTTTGGGCACTATTAATAATGACCGGTCAGTATTACTAGTGCCCGATTAATCAAGTTGCCCGTAACATGTACATGCTATTAAATAGTACAAATAGTACTATTTGCCAGCAATTCCATCAACCTGTTTAAGGGATCAACTTGTAAAAACGAGCAACAAAATTAACTTTGCAACGCTGAAAACCCTGATAATATGACGTTGGCGAAAATATTGACTACGTAACCCTATTTGTGGGCGTGTCTGACACGCTCTTGGTCGGTTTTTCTTATAATTTGTATGAATAACCAGTATAAGTTGGTCCCTTAAATGGATAGGTGGAATTGGTGGCAATAGTACCTATACCTAAGAATGTCTACATAAAACAAGTTTTACATTCAACGAACAAATGCTTCTTAAACAGTTTCATATCACAAAATTAAGTTGTAGATAGATAGGTAAGTATGTAAAAAACTAATATATCCCTAAATAGTAGTTTCAATAACCATTTATTTGCTAATCTGTTATCAATCTTGAGGCGAATTTGTCTGTGTCATCAATTCTTGTTTTAAAGTTAAGGGGAAGCATTGTAATTCATTTATTAGTTTTGAAATGCGACGACAATTTTTTATTTTAGTAAATTGAATTTTAATATGGCCATTATTTCAAACCAAAGCGTGTGCCTCTGTGGATTCAGTTACTAATTAAAGATACTGTTATTAAAATAAATGATGTTGTTATTTTAATTTAAAAGGCGCCTGCTATGACGTTTTGATATCCTACCTACCTAATTTGACAGTATCTAGTATCTACACAGTATACCATAGTAGGTACCACCTACTCAGTTATTGATCTCAAAAATTATACCTAAATATGGTCCTAGTTTTTATTACCTACAATAAAATATTGAAAAATTGCCTATGAATACTATACTCGTGAATTTACTTTCAGGTAAATAGTTACGGTAAAATACGTATTATACTAACTTTATTTTGATTATGAACTGTAAAATTAACATATTCAGTTCAAAGCTCTTAAACGCCTACATACTAACATCAAATCGTATGAACTCTAAAATAATACTACATTGTTATTTACGCGCGCCATCTTAAACATAATATAAATTCACAGCTGTTTTGCATATCTCTAAAGGTACCATATCATATATCTTAAGGCGACGCTTATATTAAAAGAATAAATGAATCTTTTGATTGGACGGAAACACAATTTTAATATTAACTGTTTCTGTGACGCTCAAAATTGTTTCACGCAAAATTAAAGTTTAAAGAATTTTCCTGTTACTTACTAAACTTCTATTTTGTAAGCATCTTCATCAAGGAGTGTTCCCAGTAATTGCACAATATTAACGGTAATACAAGAGCATTAAAGTATCTTTAGTTAGAACGAGTAATACTCCTTCTTGTTTCCATCTGACGCTTTTAAAGAGATACTTCAAAAATTGTATACAGCGTCGTCTCATCTCAGCGCGCGTCTCTTTTGTGATTCCGCCTTCATTATGTGAATACTTCGCCTTAAATAAAAATATACAAGTAATCTGCTCTCATATCTTTAAATAACGTATATGGTCTCAGGGGCTTGATGCTAATGTGTCCACGCTTTTACCACTGGTTCGACAAGTTATTGATAAAGTCATATAAATTAGAGTGATTTAGAATATTAATAATTAATCAGATGGTGGACCGCGCTTGATCGGTTTTTACGCTTCAATAGATAGCATTGTTAGTTTAAAACGACTTACAACGAGATAGAACTTTTTTTATTCATTCCGTAATCATAACCTTAACTGTTAGACCAAGTTTCTTTCTCTGTCTAATTTATATCTACCTAATATAGTTTTCCGCGGCGGACACCATGTTAGCACCTATAGAAGCATCTCCACTTAAAGCCATTTTAGCCCGGCTTGAAGTAAAGTAAAATTTTAAGTGTTCTTCGCACTGAAAGAAGTTAAGTGTTGCTATAAATCTGTCGGTAAGCAGAAAAACAGAAAACCGTTCCGTTTCACTTTAATTTGCGCCCAGTTTTTGGCGTGGCCGCTGGAAATTCGCAAAAGTTATGCCACACTGAAAAAACTGCAGATAAAATATAATGCTTTTTAAGTGAAATTATTAAGGTTTTCGTTTTTAAGCGTTTCGGAGCTTCTGCGGATGTTTATAATTTTCCGAGTGTCTTTTCGAGGCTAGCATTTTATAACGGCTGCAAATTTTATCCAAAATAACAGTCAGGTCAGAGAGGACCTGCGAATTGTACTTGTTTCTATTTACAGAATAATTTTGTCTAAATACGCAGAGTCCTAAAATTATTCAAACTCCTAAAATTGGTAGTAAATGGTACCTTGTCACAATCGCTTTCCGCACAATCACACCACGACAAAGTCCAACCATTAAACGCATTAAATTCTAAATCCAAACGGAAAACGGTTACGAGTTACGCAACATTGATTTCCATACACAGGGAAAAAGCGAGAATCACTCGTGACGTCCGTTTGTGCATTATTTTTGCGCTGCGCCATCGCATGCGTTAGGACATTTCGATTTTCCACCTTATTTTCATACGAATACGGTTATGTCAAATGATTTGACGAACGCATCGCACAACGCTGCGTCGAAGGATGTGTCTGTCAAAACGTTTGAAATTAAAATAAATCGTATGGAATACGGTTGAAATTTACATTGTCTTAACGCATGCGTTACGCATCGCAATAATAACGCACAAACGGGCCTTAAATGTGTTTCTTAGCAAAGCCGAAAGCATATCTGGGTCAAGGCATCTATCATATTATAACGTGGAGGGCTCGGCTAATCAAATAGCAATATCCAACAGCGGTGAGACCCTTTATCAAAGTTAGTACATGAATCAGGATGAACTTGGCAACTTCGCTATGAATTTTGGGAGTTACGCGGAGGTATGTGATGTCTTTGTCGATAACCTAATTTTATTCGAAACTTAGCCCGTTAGCGGTTTCGCCCGCTGCAACTCATTTTCCCGCGGGAAAAGACAGCGTGTGTTATGCGTAGGTATAAACTTTCATCGTCAAAATCTGTTGCGATGTTTAGACAGAATTCAGCGATAGATAGAGCGAAGAACGACTTTAGTAGTTTTTATAACAAGGGAATAAAGTGATATATTTAGGGCGAGGGCGCTATTTTGAATCATGAGCGGAACGAGGGATTCTAGAGTAAAATCACGAGCGTAGCGAGGGATTTTAAAGTAGAATCGTGAGTGAAGCGAGGGATTCAATGTAAGTCGCCCGAGAATAAATAACTTTATACCCGAGTGATACATACTACTTTTCATCCCCCTCTATGAGAAAAACAGTAAATACTTACTTAATCTACGAAGTTCTTTAAATATTGCTTGCCATTTTCCATTATTTTACAATACATTCTATAAATTACGTTATAAATATCCAATATTTACAAAATCATTATCACACATTTCATTTCATATTATTGCAATATAATTGAGGTTATATTGTTGTTGCCCATTGCCGGCCAGTTATCGCGCCAAAAGAAAAATAAAATTTGACACATTACTTTTTAATTTCAAATTTTGCTAGGAATTAGGTCTTTTATATGTTACATACTAGGTGTAAAATACTCAATAAAATAGCAGATAATAGGAAGTGTTGCAGAGAAAAAACCTATCTGTAGTAAATTTTCGATTGATTGGCTGCAAATATTTGTGTTCCAAATTCAAATGAATTTTAATCCCTTGGGATTAAATGACCTATTTTAATCCCACTTATGTGCGACCAAAGCATAGTTTTTTGAATAGAGGGGATGAAAAATTTTTTATACAATGTCATGATAGTAAGGTAGAAAGATTTTGTTGTCATATTCCTTGCGCCTAGGTATTTGAAATGCCTGACGCCTAACTGAAAGTTCTTTTTAAGCCGTTATTTACAGAGATTTGACATACTTATTATATTTTTGACGTACCTAATATAACCCAAGTATCTATCTATGTAAGTTCATATTTCTTGATATACACTTTGAAATAATATTCCCATTTGCATTCTCCTCGTTAAATTAAAAACAAAAAATGTATTCACATAATCGAAATTCGAAAACATTTGCTTTTTCTACAATGTACAATCGTAGAGCGCACTGGCCAGCATCACATAAAGTTTTCTTTTTATTCTCGCCCCAACTTGTTCCAAAGAATTCTGGCTGGCTTTCAGGCACCAGCCTTAGGTGTTTAATTAGTTTAAAAGCTCAAAAGAAACGGTGAAATGCTCTCTACAAATCTAGTAGGTGGTGCGGGAGACTGCAACAGTTTTGTGTACAGTTTTCGGAGTTACAAAAATAGGTCTCAGTCCATTTATCGTGTACCTATTTCTAATCAAACATCTTTGACGTAGTTTGCACAAATACAAAATAGTAGAGTTGTGGTTCCTACTACAAAGAGTGCGTGAGTTCATGACCATCCTGAACGTTCCTGCCAGTGTCACGGCGAGTGCGACGAGGAGGCGGAGGTATATTTCTGGATAGTCATTAATTGTACCTCTAAGTACCTGGTATCCACGTTTTCCTTATTTTGTAACTTTGCGTTTTTAAATCCAGAATTAAGGTTACGGCGTAGATTAAACCCACAAAGCTACGTAGCTAATATTTTATACAGAAGATAAAAACAAAATGTGATTTGATATCAAGAGACCCGTTTTGGTCTGACGCCTGCTTTCTGCCTCCTTCCTGTCTATGTATAGAAAACCTATCTGCACGGCCGTACTCAACTTTTTTTGTGCCTGAAAACTTAAATACTCAACTGCTTTTTGTTTTAAAATACAGGGTAAATCGCTTGTAATGGTCCAAAAGAAAACTTTTAAACGGATATTGTAGGCAAAGATTTTCGGTGTAGTATCCACAGCTTTTAAAAGTATTATAGTAGTTGAGTTCTAAAGTATAATGTAAATATAGTGGAAAGACTTAATTGTTTTTTAACAAGGGGCTGACCTGGAGTTATTTCAATATTCTTTTTCTTACTTTTACTTCCAAGTAATTTCTTCAGCGAAAAAGATGCCTTATGCAGAGAAAGGGTTGATAGCAGCCGATATGTTTCTTCTTCTTCTTCAACCCGTAGCCACCCAATGCTAAGTATAGGTCGACTATGATGAATTACTAAAATAAAGAATATTACATTAAAACTTTACTTATCTCTACTAAAGGTATTTAATTTTCAAAATATAATAGATAAGTTATTGTAACTGCAATAAAGTAAAAAAATTGGCTGTCACTACAGATTTATAAAATAAGCCGAAGATATTAAAATCAGAATATCGTTCGTTTATTCGTAATTTTCTTGTTAGAAATCTTTTAAACAGCAAAAAGAAAGTATGATCGAAAAGGTCCCTAAAGGCTCTTCAAATAATTGAATTCCAATTTAGACTCCTCTGCTGTTCATAGGTACATGTTAGACTAAATTCGTTGAAAAATTTATTCGACAATAAAAATGTTGACAGTAATTGCATCTACCCAATTTCTGCCAAAACTAAATTTCGTATTCTAAACGGTTAGTATTTTTGACACTATGGGAGTTAGTATTAGTAAGTGGGTGTTCATACTTCAAGCAATTTACATATTAAGCTACTCTTAAAAGACATGTGTAAGCCCTAGCCAAGTCAGCTAACTAAGGTACGGCCGTTTGAACAGGCCATATTTGACAGATGTCAAATCTGCACTAGAAGACACGTTCACAAAGAAATTAGACTTTATATGATAGGTATAGCACACCCCACGCCGCCGACCCCAAGTAATTGGGATAAGGGCAGGAAGATGATGATGATATAGCATATACATGATTTTGACAGCTGTCAATTATGGCCTATTCGAACGGAGCTACTGTACCTACGCTTACTTAGGTAGTGGCCTAAAAAGTCAATCTCCTAAGGCAAGATCACCACCTAGATACACTTATATTTATACGAGCCAAACTGGCAAAGTTATATTAGAAGTAGAGTTTTCCAATAAACCCTTTTCTTTACAAAATAGGAAACCGACCCGTAACTTACCCACTATTTTTAGTCTTGACACTTTTGTCCGGCTGAAATCAATAGTGCCTACCTCAGGTATCCGATATTTTGTGCTAAGAAAAGGGAGGAAAAGCTTATTTTTGTTCACGGATTGTGAATTTCTTGAAGGGTCTGCAGTTCGCCGGACTAAACTGAAAAATGAACTATCATACTCGTATGATTTAAATTCTTTTCTACTTTATTGTTGTCTATGCATTTTTGGATAGCCACGGAAGACATGAACTGTGACACTATACTAATTACCTACTCGTGAAGTACCAGCTCCTTAGCATACGACCCGCGACTTTTACAAACGTCTTAGGTTAAAATTCTTTAAATTTGACATATCTGAAGTCGACCAGTGCATTTGCTAGCTGGGCAGGTTAACAGCTTATAGATAAAAACACTCCACAATATCGAAAGCAAAGAAACTGAGGGAATGATAGGTGACACTGGAAACACTTTTTCACGCCCTCTTAAATAAACTCATGATCTAGATATTTAGGAAATCTTCAACAAAGTCCAGCCACTAAAACAACACAAAACCCCCTAAAATCAGGCCCAAAGCTTAGGAACAAAGAATGTCACTATTTGTTTCTATTATACTACGAAACTTCAAGGCTCATGGAGCAGAATGTTGTAGCCGTAACATCAACTGCCGCTAAGTAAAAAGACACGTTGAAAAATAAACGCTGGGTGTAATCTATTCCAGTCCACGGAGTAGAACTTAACTTGAGTATAGAATGGAAAGCAGCGGTTAAGTACACATTAAACTCTCGTTAAATCTAGCTTGAACATTTCGTTTTCTCGGTGTCTCCACCCGAGGCAGGTGAATGGATTTAGATTGTGTTAGGAAAGGAAACGGCATCTTTCTGGCGAAGGACTTGTAACCGTCAAATGACTATCCTATGGGATGAAATTTTACTTGTGTGTGGCCGATAGTGAAACCTATAGTGAGACGGGCTGGTGATGAATATCAACTTTCCCCGAAGAACATCGGTGGACAAATGAAAAAGAAAATTTAATGTTGTCCTCCCATACAAAAATTCCGATCAGCTTATTTGAGTTACTTACTATGGGAGTTGATGTGTATTGCAATTATAAGCGGACAACCTGTTACTATGGTGACATATACTCTTCTGAACGACTCTCACTTTAATTTTGTCAGACGTGGTTTAAATGGCCATTTTTACAGCCGTTTAAATCCTGCAACGGATATAGGTGTGATAAATGTATTATAGGTATGTACACAAAAATACTGTAATATTATATTACTCCGATTGTGCGTTGTATGAATCTTTTTCAAAGTTCGGTTTCAGTTGTAAATATTTAAATAAGCGTTTATAAGTTTGTTTCTAAGTTGTTTAGGGTTGGAACCTTGTAGGTATAATGACTTTAAATGCTGTTTCAGAAATATGTGTTCAAACAGTTGTTTTCATGCTTCTTCAACTTTACTGACTTTTTTTCAATGACTTGTATTTGCTTCAACAAAAATGGATTCAAACACAACACTTACTAATTTAAAAACACAGAAATAAAATTTGCTTTCAAAATCTTTATTTATGTAAACATGAGTAGTGAGTACAGATAGACCAGTTTACTACAGACATCCGAATCGTCCCAACAGCAAACTGATCATTAGAAACGACATAAAATCCTGACATGAAAAGGTCAATTGCACTTGCCACTTGCAGTGTTCGTAAATTTTCATTTGACTAGCTCTAAGAACACGCAATTAGTGCAGAATGTAAACCTTCGTTTATAGATCCACAGATAGGAATACTTAGAATCTGCTACAGAGGCAGAATCGTTAGCAATGAACTGAAACATGGGTTTTCGCCGTTGGATTTAGCAATAAATCCGTGAAAAATATTTCCAGCCACTTTCATAGGCTTCTACCGGCCGGCATCAAGGGGGCAACATTAGTTACCGTTTTTACCTAAGGTTTCGACATTCCCCTGATTATATTGTACCTAGTATAAATATGAAAATTATCGTCATCTAGAGTAAAACCCGCTTCCACAAGTACTGAAAATGTTTTCAAGCTGGAAAGAAAACTGCTCATTTGTCATATATTTTTGACGTAAAACCTAGATTTTAATGGGTTGGATAATAAGCTTTAAAGCTATGGTGAAAGCTCGAATTACCTACCCACACTAAACTGAACTCCATATAAATGAACATTCACTAAAGGAACTTGCATTGCAAAGGTACTCTTCAACATATAATAGGCTTACTGAAATCCTATTACACCGCGAAGGCTGCTTACATCGTGCTTTTTGCAAACTGGAATAATCTCATGTCCAGCTCCAGGTCTTCTGGCTTAAACAAATTATCTATGCACCCCTTCTGGTTGAAGTTGAGCGTTGTTAGTCTTTGAACATTTTATTGATAACTTTCAAAAATAATAAAATCATAAGCAATTTCGTTTTGATTTGAGCCAATAGTGTATGTAATGTGCTTAAAGTCTTATCAAAATTCAAGATTTAAGCGGATCTATCAACTAGATCGGTTAATGTCAGAACCAAAGTTACATACAAACATATATGACGTAAATCACGCCTATTATCCCTTGCAACGTAGACAGAGCATAAAATACATTCAGAAGACTGTGTATCTGGGCACGTATGCGCAATAACTTGTAATTTGTCAAGATTTTAAATTAATTGTTGATTTTATTTAATTGTTGATTAGTGCGAATGAGCCTTTACTATTTCTAAGTCAAGTCTGTGGTCAAATAAAGATTTTCCCGTCAAAATAATTTTATTCTGAGGATATCAGCTCACACACGTAAGGGAACGGAAATGCTGAATTTCGAGCCGGATTGCCGAATAAAATCTGTAGGTATTTAATATCTTGCTCCCACGGGAAATCAATGGCGACCATGTAATGAGATACCTTGACAAATTAATATACGGTATTAAGTCAAATCGACTGGGGACATACCCTAAGCGTCAGGTAGGTAAGTAGGTGAGTGTAAACCAATGTTTCTACGACTCTGTTATGTTGGTTCGAGGTCTGACTTTAGACGCTTTACACACATAACATCCGTTTCGACGTTATTTTTGCGCCGCGCTATCGCAGAGTTAGGAAAAACCGCATTAAAATCTGTTGCGTTGTTTAGGAGGAGTTAGTAAATTCGTTCTATGTAATTATCGACTTTATTTTATATCTGCTATGCATGTAATATGATGCAAACAATAATGTTTCCATTCCGGGATCCATTCCTTATCCGCACAAGTTATACCTAATCGTTTAGAAAATGGATACGCAAAATTCGATTTAATAAAACCATATTCTGTACTAGAATAATGTATACTCTCAAATGTGAATCGATACGAAATTGGCTATGAGGTAATGGACTAACCATGTTTCCTTATTTCAATTGAGGTTTAAATATTTAAACAGATTTCCGTGTTCTTCCGTAGACAAGTGCGGGAACTAAGTTTTCGTTCCGGTTCAATAAAAAAGTATTTCTATGCATATTAATCTATTCTATTTTCTATTTCAGCCTATTGCAGTCCACTACTGGACGTAGGCCTCCCTCAGGGAACGCCATAAGGCACGATCTCCCGTTTTTGCCAGTCGCATATTAATACCTAGATAACATAGGGTGAACTTTTAATAGTGACCGATAGCGAAAACTCATAACAGGCTGGTGACATGGAACAACTTTCCCTATTTCCCCAAAGAACATGGGTCGAAATAATAATAGAAAATTGGACCTACCATATTATAGTAACTCAAATCAGCTGATCGGCAATTTTGTATGGGAAGTCCAAATCTTTTTTCTTATTTCGACCTAAGTTGAGAGTTGTTCCTTGCCATCACCGATTCTGTGTTCCCGCAATCGGTGTCTATAGTGAAATGATATTTTTTGGACGTATTAAAGAGCTAATGACCCACTAATAATAATACACTATTGAAATTAGATGAAACCATACAACTACCGTACCTATCAAGGGGAGGTATACTTAAGGCGACTTAAGCGTCGTTTATACACATGATATGAGGGTCTTAACTACTAATAGTCTGTAAGTATCTGTCAAACCCCGATATTAGCTTTGTTTACAATTTCTTTGACATTTTTTAAGTTGGTCATATCGTAGAGCAACGACCGATAATGTTCTTGTGTCAATCACAAGTTGACCTTAATCGCCAACCTTATTGACTTTTAAAGAAAGTACCCGAATCACAAAATTGAGAGTTTACAGAACGTTCACTCGACCCTATTTAGGATTTTCGCGATTGTCTCGTGTTATATAGCCTGGGTTGCTACTGTCAAAATGACAAAATATAAGAATATCAAAACAGCAAAATCTGATGCGAGACAATTGTAATCCAAGAAATATGACGTTCGTCGCATACCCATTTTTTTAGTTACCTTGTGTACCCCAGAGATTCCAGTTGTTACCAGTTAAAGTCAGTAAGCGTCAAAATCGTCGCTAGTACTGAATGAACCATCTGTATAGGCGCCCCTCGCGCCGTTTCGATAACTTGTGCCCAAATCTCAAAAGCAATATTTCCTGCTAAGTGCTTACTTTCCTGCCTACTGTCTATTACTAAGGGGAGAAACACACATGACGTCCTTTAGTGTGTTGTTTTTGCGCAGCACTCTCGCATGCTTTCGGTAAACGCGAATGCCCACCTTATTCTCATACGAATAAGGGTTTATGCTAAACGATTTGACAGGCATCGCACTACGCTGCGTCAGCGGATGCGTCCGTCAAATCGTTTGACATAAACCGTATTTGTATTTAAATAAGGTTGAAATGCGTATTTTTCTAACGCATTCGTTGCGCAGCGTAAAAATAACGCACAAACGTACGTTACGTTCATTTCTCGCCTAACCGAATTAGTTTCGTCTTACAATAACATTGTCGTTGACTACAACCCACGGACTAATTGACGTAGGTATAAACGGGTACACGCAAGCAGACAAGCTACAAGAATTGACACAAGTTAGGTTGTACCTACAAATCGATCGTCGCTTTCACGAGGTCTGTAACTGAATTATCGACGTCTACAGCCCTTGAGGTCTTACCACAGACTCATTATAAGATAGGACCCCGCTTTGACTACTTTAACTACTAATAGAGAGAGGGGTAGTATTGTGATAGTGACCACTTGACTTTCTGAGCTACATAAATGGTTTTACTCTGTAAACAGTAAGTGAAGAACACAACGTAGACAGTGATGGGAGGCAGTCGGTGGACAAGACAGCAACAAAAAATGCGAATGCGATTACAATATTATATTGTTATGTAATCTGAAGAGGAACTCAAAATAGTAGTCTGTCTGTCAATGGTTTATTTGAAACCGTTTAGGCTCCATCCACAAAGCGATATTATTTCGTGTGCCTTTTCTCGCTATTTTGTAACACACTGAATCTTAGGCAAGTTTCCCCACTGACGGAAAAAATATCGCTTGTTTTTTCATACAAAATAAAATACCGTGCGAAAAAAATTCATTGTAAGGCTCTGTGCCTTAAACATTGTTGTGCAGAGTCTAAAGCTTTGAAAACCATTTTGTTCGCGTTTAAAACTCTTTTCCAATTTTATGCCTATTCTATAACCGACCAAATATTTAGATTAGTTCCAATAACAGTCTTCCTTTGGTTATTAGTCTGTGGTTTCCAAGGATGGTGGTAAATCACTCGCCTCGATTATGTGGAATAGGGAGACCCTGTAATTAAATTACAACACTTGAAACTCGACGGGAGAGGCCCTTAAATGTAGACTTGGAAAACGCGTGTCCTTAAGGCTAACAGAACCGTTAGATAGGGTTGGCTAAAGCAAAAATATAGACATTAAAGAGAAATGGATATTTTGGAAGCGAAATCTTTATAAGAAGCAACAAAACGTAAGTTTACTCGTATTCAAAACTATCGTTAAATGATTGTTCGAACCCAAAATCCACTAAAACATTGACTCGCCATAAATGCGTTTGTGTTTCGATACATATATCTTTATACAGGACCAGCTTGCCTTAAAAAAAAACATATTTCAACTAATTAAGAATTCATCTGGAAGAAGTTCACACTTGCCTTTTAATTTCCTTAAATTTTGGCAATCCGCGTCTTTGTCCCAAGTCGACATAAGACGTTTTTACTTGCGCCATTAAGCTTAGCAACAACTTATCTCTTAGCTCTGGCGTATTGCCAGCTCTCAGATGTAAAGTATGCCCTTTTAATACGAAAAGAGTTAACGCGATTACTGTGATTTATAATCGACGGCAGTGAATGAGTTATGTTGCGAAAATATATCATTATTTTTTGAGTTGTTGCCTTTTTGCGTGCGAGCGTTGATCTCTGAATGTTATAACTAAATGCTCTTGGATGGAATTAAGAACATCGTGATTCCAAAATGCATGCAAAATTATCAAAGTACATTATTAGTTAGTCAGTCAGCTTTTCTTTTGATCTGATGAGTACCTGCTAAAAGTACGCAAATCAAAGAAGAGTGGGGTACCTACTTAAAAGTAGCAAAAAAATACTTTCTATATAATTATTAAGTATACATAGTATTTATTAGGTGATATAATTGTATACTATCACATTTGCTTTGCTGCTAAATAATAAGAATGAGTCACAGAATATAATATTACCATTCGACTAAATAATTCAGTTTTAGTAGGCAATAGGCGTAGTAGTAATCTTCTATTACAATTTACCTCATACAGCGTACTTTATTATTATTTTGCCATTAGACGAAAAACAATAGAGACGTTATGTGAATTGAAAATTATTCGCAATTTTCGTAATGTCTTTATTTGGAGAAAATAATGTTTGGCAAAATGTATTTCGTGCTTTTGATTTACTAAACGAGCTTACGAATCTGTTACTTGGTATATGATTTGATTAGTTACTTTTAGGTACTAATAGATAATAATTTGTAGTAGTGGTACTTAAAGATATGAAGTTTGGATAGTGACTAATAGCAAAAACTCCGAACCGGCTTGTGATAAAGAACAACTTTACGCAAGGATCGAAATATGAAAAAAATAATTTGCTAAATAATAAAAACACAAAAATGCCGATTAACTAATTCGAATTACCATGGGAGGTAAGTACTAAACCTTTTTTCATATTTCTACCTATGTTCGAACATTCGAAACAATATTGAGAGCTAATACGAACTGATTTTTCCATCACGTGGTACAAATTCCGCTAGTGTAAACTACTACCACTAAGATCCGGATATGAAATGCAATTGTCATTTAAAAACGGAACGGTCTCCGTCTCTTTGAAAGTCCGAAAACAACCTTTCTAGTGCTTTGTCCGGACACTAAGAGCTAAGAGGATTCCGTACGGTCTAGACTTAACACTTCAATAGATGGTTATAATGAGAAGCGTCGAGAACTTTTTAATGAATCGTTTTTGAACGAAAAACTAGTCAGTTTTCTTTGGCCATTGTGCAAGCCCCTTTGTTGAATTCGCCTCCCTTTAAGATGCTATTGTCTCTTTTTTTTTAATTAAAAGTTTTGTACTTAAACTGTTTTTTTATTCAACTGACAGTACAAAGAACTTTTTCAATGAAGCAATTCGAACAGCTATCATTCGTTATTCGGAAACAAAATGTCGTACTGCCGTACATAAAATATATCTGCGGTTAACCGACTCGATTTCTCAAATTGTGTTTTAATTTCAATAATAACAGAGCGCCATCCTTTTTTGAACACAGTTTGAGAAACACCTGTTACCCTTAAATTAAAATCAAAATGACCGGAGACATTTTTTGCAGGTTGTAAAATAAATATTTTGAATTTCGAATATCATTTTTAGGAAGAAAGTTTCGTACGTTGGGAATTGGAAAATTGGAGTTGTTTCGCTAAAGAATTTTGTTGATATGGGTCGCTGTTATTTCTTTTTTCTGTTTTTTATTCGCCCCGCAGGCAAAGGCAGGAAGCGTAGTCGGCCGAAGTGTTTACATGTTTGTTCCCCGTTTGTTTGATTTCGTTCTTTGACTGCGTTTTAGCTGCATGTGGTTTTGGCGCGAACTCAGGAAGGATGTGTTTTTATTGCGTTCTCGTGTGGTAGACAAAATATTGTTAAATGATTTCCGTTCTTCTAGTTAATTGTTTCATTCAAGAATAGAATCTCAAAGTGTAGAGCGCTGAATATCTTTTTTGCTATGTTTTATACAATATTATCTAAGTTAGCGACACGATGTTAGGATAGGTCATTTCGTATTTCACCACAGATTTAACAGTAAAAGGTTTATTTACTAGATTTAACTATACAGAAGCACCTTAGCTTACTTCGTAATCTTAGAAAAAGATACCTTTATTTTCATGACCACAGAGATAAAATAAATTAATAAGACAAACAACGAACAATAAACACACGTAGCATTTCGCCACTTTTGCTAAGAGATTATGTCAAAAGTGCAAAAAGATTGACAAAAACGCGGCATTGCACAGTGGTGCCAACCACGCGGCCGGCGGACAAAAAACACCATCGTTTTTTTTTCGCCGGTTCCATTTAATAGTAAGAAATCGTGAGGCAGGCTCATTTTGCGTTAATCGATGTTTTTCTTTGTCACGAAATTGAGGTTGCTGTAATGCGACCTTGCAGAGTAATACTGAAGGAAGTATTATGCAAAAAAACATTGTCATGTTTCAATTCGATAATAGCTCGATGCTGTCTTTTACAAATGTTGAGCTACTCTTTGCTATGTAAAAGAATATATCGAAATAGAAGATCCTTCTAAACTTTTCCCGATTTTACTCCCATTAGAAAGTTGTCACCAGTTATTCTTTCAATATTCAGTCTAATATACGAACAAGAAAGGCAAAGGCAAAACCGTATTAAAGCCTAACGCGGATTTACTTCCCTTTGAATTTGAAGCCTTAGCTCCTTTTTTATTGCGCCAATCTATTTAAATTCCTAATTGAAAGCGGTTCATTTTACTGTGAATCGCTCTTTTTATTTCTGGAGCTTTTTTATTTTTCTTTTTGTGCTACCTGCATTGCATAACGCCAATTTGGGTTGTGCCGATTTTACGTTTCTGTAGCATAAAAATAACTGTACGCCTTAATGGTTAGAAATAACATTTAATATTTGTTTTATAACTTTTAAACCTTATGTTGTCATTAAAAATTTAAGTTATATTTGTTTGTTTTTCGCTAAGTATGATATTTTATTAATACCTAATTTTTTTTTACTTTACAGGTAATAACACCAATGTTATATAGCGTTAATTTTTTGACGGATAAATACAAACACATTACTTGATTGGTTATTGGGTAAGTCCATAATGGTTGATAATTGTTTTTAAAAGTTCAACAGTGATACGATAAAGTATACTGTTACAACAGGGCACAGTTTACAAATCTTCAAACACACTTTTAAACACGAGAATTATCTTGCTGTCCCAAATATTCTCGATTACTGAACTTGAGCGTCGAATACCTCTGGAATAACGGAAATAATGTTAGTCACGTTTTTATCTCATTAATGGTTGAGGACTATTTATCTCGACCCGTCGTCTGTGCAGCCACCATTAATATATGTCAAAACGGACTCCAGTGTCGCTGGTTACGGGTTTCCATTCTTGTAATGCGACTAACGTGAAAAAATATCATATCAATTGTTTTTTTTGTATGATGTCCTCTAATGAACTGGCTTTGACCGCGATTAACCTTACAGCTAGGGTATCTATCACGTCACAAACGTTAATATTAAAAATATAGTTCGCGTTCATTGATATAAAGTTAATTCCAAAGAAACATTCATGGCATTTATTTAGTAACTTATTGTAGGTAAACAATTTATTTGCCCTGGGACGCAAAAAATGCCGTTTGTGAAAAACATGAATGCATAGCATGTTCCACACTCATTATAAGCCTGCAATAAATTTAGGTTAGTGCTACTTGAAGCGTAATTTGCTAATATCATTACCAGAATACTATAGAACCGCTAGGTATACTATGCATTTAAATTTTTTGCAGGTCATTTAATAATTTTTACGAAGTTTTTCAATCAATTTCTAATGAGTTTTTCTCCTGCGCATTGTGCATAATCAAGGTTTTACTGGGTGTAAACACGATAGATATTTATAGCTGTTTTGTATTATGTTATACTTAGATACTTAGTAAAACTCGTCCAGATTTGGTCATGAATGCGTACATTGAAAATAAAAATTGATCATAATACTGTTGTCATCATATTTTGATCGTCCCTGCTCAGTGTACCGAACAATGGACACAAACCAGTTTCGTCGGATCTCAAGGGAGTTTTGTATTACGTTTTGTCCGGCATCGTTTCGATTCCGAACCACTGGGTTCGCCTTTTTGTTTAAGGGTTGCTGTTTGCTATTGTGCGGATTGTAAGGAGCTCAGTTTTATTGCTTTCGAATTGTTTTTGTGTGTGGCCGGTGGCATAGTAGAAATGTCGGGCAGTAATACGTATTCCAGTCTTATACAACTTGACTAATACGGTGGAGCAAGTTACAATAGAACAATCAGTGCACGTGCTGGATTTTGTGCAAAGACAAAAAATACTTAGCTCACAAGTGAAAATAATAAATAGAAAAAATGTCATGCATCGACCGGGGCTCAAACCCGGGCCACATGATGCACCGGTTGATGGATGCCAAATTTTATATTTTTTGATGCTCGTCTCCAAGCGACGATCCAGACATGACATTTAATTTTTTCACTTGTGAGAATAATATAGCGCTGTGAGTGCATTAAAATCCCAATAGAAAACTTAGCTCATGTCAATGCTATATTGTTGAGTAGTGTAAATTCCCGGAGATGACTTACAGGTAGGTATTTTGTGAACAAAAGTGTCGCATCTAAGTTTCAAGATGAGTATATTCTACTACGTTGCAAACACAAAGGCAGCAGCATTAATTTGCTGTCGTAGAAATTATTTCAATTACCTACTTGCTGCCATGCCAAGATGGCTTACTGGTTCTTTTTTTACTGTGCTAGTAGTCTTTAAGGTCACACGGATTAACTTGTGGACATTTTTTGCCGCCTCGAAGCAGTGTGCAATCTTGTTTTTCTGTCGAATGATTTCTCTTGAAATCAATCATCGATTTTCCATTGCAACAGATGATTGCTATTCCAGTTACTTCACTTTCAATGCTATCATTAAAATCCCACGTGAAGTCAACGAAATTACTTCTAAACACTTTACCGATCGCGATCGATTTCGATCTATGTCTTCATTTCAAATAGCTAAGGCGTCACTATTAGGCGTGTAACGGTATGGTTCATATCGGACCTTTTGATCTTTGGTCGAGTAAGAACACTCGAGTAGGTAGGTACGTGTGTGTGTGTGTGTGTGATCATGGTATACAGAACAGACTGCCACTTACTCACACTAATGAAATGTACCGTGGTTTGTTTGAGGTCTATTGTAGTTATAAAACAGTTATTGATACTTTTTGAGCTTTTATTAGGTTTTCTGTGTGCTTCTATTTTACGTGACTGCTCGTCAGAGCTTTAAAATGCTCCCCGCTGAAGTCCTTTAGAGAAACTTATTATCCTTTACATAAAGTAGCACTGCCTTTAGCTTGCCTGGCTTTTAAGGCATGTGGTTCATAAAGTAGAAGACAGGTTTAAGGATTACAGGTATAATACCTATTTATGTGAGTACCTCTAATTCGTCAACTGAAAAAAAAACCTATCTGAAACCTACATGAAATATCATTTTATTCCAAGTTTGAATTATGTGAATAGGATACTTGAGGATACTACTTTAGTAGTATAATATTATTATCTGTGGAACATAAGGTGGAACAGGTACCTAACCGTCCCCTGACTTTGTATCTGTGTGGGTGAGAATGTGTTTTTGTGAGTTTACTTTGGAAGATTGGTATTTTATCTTAATGCGATATTCGGTTGTAAATATTCGTTACTATACGATTTTGGCTTTATGGAATTGCTTGGAAAGGAAATTTATCAGAGAAACAGTAATTTTATTTAGAGAGAACTCGAATAAAATGCTCATGTTTAGTTTGTTGTGTACAGTGTACGTAGGTACGCTGTAGGAAGCGAAACCTAGTACATTCAAAATATAACTAAGATGTAGAGAAGTAATCTAAATTGTACTAACTAAGTGTAAGCTTCCATGGCATGTAAATATCTGACACTTACTTTCCACCACTTCACAAAATCGACGCCAGCATCAAGCACAATCCAGCCTCATTATTCACGAGAAAAAAAAACTACAGTAAAAATGGGCGAATTATTCGCAGAGACTGCAGTAGGTACCGTACCCACACGGGGCGATATCGGCGGGGGCACCTTCAGCAGATCTGTCAGCCACCGACACCTGACAAAAACACCCCCTGTGACCTGCTCACCGAGATAACATGCAAATTGTGGGGTGGCGAGCCGGGTGGCAAGTGGTTTTGATGCGAATTAATGTTGCCGCCGTTAGCTGCGGCTGCGGTAATGTTCGATCGAGGGAGAAATATTGAGCTCACACTAAGTTGCAAGAACGTTGACTTTTTTTACGTAAGGGACCTATGAAATCGGGTGCATAGCAGGCTTACTTACTAATGGCGCAAATGGTCAGTATTACTGGTAGCACATTAGGAATTATTGTTTGATAAGGGGTACAAGGTTTACTTTATTTACGAGTGGAATGAATGATCAGTATACTTGTGATAATTCTATTAGGAATCTTTTATCAAGTATCAGTACAGTAGGAATTTTAGATCGAGCGTATCAAATATAGGACCTAGCTGCCTTACTGAAAGAAGAATTCATTAAAACATAATTGAAAGGTTGTTGCTCGATAATATAAAGCTGTGAGATCTGAAAGAGTAAAAGTGTTATACAGATCAGTTAATAGTTATAGAATGCACACTTGATTTTTCGCAGTTTGGAACAAGAATCTACTTTCCAAACTGCGGAAAATCAAGTGTGCATTCCTGTAACTATTTTTAACTGAGGTCTGTGTATGGCACTTGGTACTTATTTAGATCTCACTTCTTTTATAGGCGAAGCATTCCAATATTATCGAACTTGGCAACCTTTCACAATTATGTTTTGGGTGGGATTTCATTTATTTTTGTAAGGTTTATTTTCTTTTTTTCTTATGATTAACTTAGGTAAGAAAATATCTCATTTATACTTTACTTTGACTAAATACAAACCTTCGTAACGAATTTTAGGTCGGTACGACGATTGGAAGATATAGATAAATTTTTTATTTTAGTTCCTTAGGGGTATGAATTTACACCTTCATTATTTTTAAAACCGACTCACACTTGGCCATTTTCAGATTTTTTTCTTTACCTTGACCTAAAGACCTACCTCCATGCCAAATTTCAAGTCAATACGACCATTGGAAGTGGTCTAGGTTTTTGATGAGTGAGTCAGTCAGTGAGTGTATAGTAAAAATAGCGATTTTCTGACGTCAATATCTCAAGACCTACAATAGGTACATTAATGAAATTTTAGATAAGTAAGTAGATCTCGACAGATACTAGAAATTTCATATGCGTAGATAAAATAGATTTTGAGTTATAGGTGGTTCGAATTTGGCCCGAAATGGTTCGTGTAATATAACCCACGGCCGGTGTGTCGCTTTTTTTGCTCGAACTTGGCGGACACACTGCCGTGTGTCTAGATTGGAAAAAATAACGTACCGATCAACAGTATCTATTACTATCCATGCAATGTAATCTAAGTGAGCTGCAATAGATTTTCCCGTGGGAATAAGACATTTCATATCCATTTTAAAAAACCGCATCAAAATCTGTGTTGGAATAAGCGGTATCCTTGGCAGAAAAACACAAAAACCGACTTTATTTTTTACTATGCATTGATATCATCCGTTCTTCGTAAATTATATTTGTATATCTTACCTAGACGATTGCTTGATATTGAACTTTACATGGAACAAAGTCCGATCGACTTCCTTCAGCAACAATTGCCAATATCATCTTTGTTCACATCTGAATTATCTCTGTTCTACATTTGTACGGCTGATTGTGATACTGTGACCATTGTGCCCAGTGTGACCTAGTGCATGCTTGATCCCATCTCGATAGGCAGACAAAGACACTATTGTATCGTGGTCATATATAGGACCATTGATGAAGTCTTGTAGTGTTGGAGTGACACAAGTCAATAGCTTGTTAGCTAATGGAAAATTAAGTAGGTATATGCACTTTGAGATGCAGGAGGAAGATAGAGGAATAAGAATGTGTAGAATGTATGACGCCTTCGTCATTCATAAAAGATCTTAGATGTAGTAAGACAATCAGACAGAAAGGTATGGTCTGAATCATATGATAATATAGATCCTATACCTATTTAAATCGTAGGTAAGACACTGCCATACCTGATGATTCGTAAAGAAGGTAAAGAAAGATGTACTTTTCGTCTTTGATTTTTGGCACTCATCGCTTGAGCTTAAATGCTGACTTAGCGGTCTGATTCATAAGTCGTGCTTCTGTAGGTAACTTTTATCTTTGGCCTTTCTCATTCAAGCTTTCTTTTCAATTTTTAGTCTGCAAATAAATATTTATCAGGTTAAATGGAACCCTTTGCACAGGCCTTTGTAACCGATTCCACAAAACTTCGTAAATTAACGTATCGTTACGTTACAATACAACCAATAATCATGTCAACCAATTTGTCCGACGAATCCACCATTTGTAACTCAATACACTAGAATGGTCTATAAAAGCAATTTTCCTCTTGAAAAACAATCAATCCCTCACTTAAGGGAACCCTTTCACAATTTATTATACATTCCACTAATCTTGATGGCAGCGGCAAAATGAAGCAACTCTCTTAATGACTATTTATACTGTTGCTTTTCAATGCTCGACGCTTGGCTGGGGCACATAAAATAATGGTGCTACATAGAACGAGTGAATTCATTTTTCTAAATGATTCTTTACCTAAGTAGGATGTGATAAAATCTGTAAATATTTGAAGGGCAAACTAGCTCTTAAAGTTTCCGAGGCAAATATATTTCAAACAAAATAGTAGAAGAATTCTCGTATTTACAAAATGAAAAATTAAGCTAGTTGCTATTTTACTTTTGTCGACTTAAGAGATACATAGATACATATGATATGTCACGTCCCTTGTAGGGTAGACAGAGCGTAAATGGCTGCAAATAACGGCCACCACACCACGTTTCACAAAAGTTTGATTCTGAAAACTGTGTATCACCATAATGACAAGTTGTCAGCCTGTCGCCTAAAATTGCAATACACATCAACTTTCAAACATTAGTCGCTTGTTACGACACCTACGGGAAAGATATGGGGTGATGCTATTCTAACCCAGCACCTCACGGCAATACACTTAAGAGATACATTGATTCAAACCAAGTAGGTATATATAGTTCGCAGACGCTTAGTTACAAATCCGCTCACACTCCACAACATGTAAGCAATTTGATCTGATAATAGAGAGAGATACAGTTAAACATAGAATTGAATCCAATAAGCTTGATTACGAGGTATTGTAATGGCGTAGTTGGCAGCCCGACATGCATGCCGATGACAGCAGGGATCCTGATAAGCCTTTGATTTCCTGTCAGACATCTGATAGACAAAATTGCGTCGATAACTATGTGGGGTAGTCTATATTTCCTGTTATATACTCGTAGAATGAAAAACAGCGACGGATACGAAAAATTTAGGAAGGGTGGTGATTATGCGCAATTTTTCCCGTGAAACATAGGGCATAAAAGGAATGAACTACCTATGCCCAAGTACAAAAGTTAAGGTATATCGGCCACGTCTTGTTTGTTACAAAAAATATCTTGTACCAAGTTAAAAATTGCTTTCAATAGCTACCTATTATTCCATGTTTCTAGTTCTTTGTAGGTAGCTAGTAAATAAATAACAATTTAGAATATGCAGGATTCATAAGACTTTGCTAAAAGATATCTACTGAAATTAAAGTAATATGACAAAGAAGTAAGAAAACAAGTATAGTTACTAGAAATAAGAACTTGCTAAGAAAGGCACTTTTGACAAGAGTAACCTCAAATAACGATACCACTTAATAATTCTATCTACTTTCTGAGCCAGCCAGTGTGTCAATACATAATACACGGGCAGAAAAAGGACCGAATATTTCTTTGTTCCTTTCACCAAAAGTTACAGCAAAATTCTCCCAAACTCTAACCTCTGGCAATCTAGATAATTTACTCTCTGCCTACATACTTTATTTGGGAAGTTTTTCTCCCCACAAGTACGTAAGATGGAATAAGAAGCGTTAAATAAAGCTGTAGCTGTAGGCCTACTCTCATCACTTTCGTTCGATGTAGCCGTTTACGATTTTATACTTAGTCGAGTGGGTGTTTTCGGGGCAGTGTGTTTGGGCCGATAAGTCTCATATTGTACGTCAATTATTTATGTATTTTTATAAAGATCTTCAATTAAAGTTTTCTTATAACATTTCTAACGTTTCCGAGGCTTTTTTAGTCTTCAACTCAATCAGGTATCCAATTACGCCGACTTAATATTTCTCTTGAGTCTGCAATCCTCAGCGAATACTTTTCAATGAATGCCGTTGTACAATTTAGGTCAGGAAATAGCCACAAATGAGAAATTCTCATAAGAATTCTCATTTTCACTCCATTTATACGAGAGAAATGTAGGAGCTGGTATTGCCCGATAAAAATAACAATGGGCTTTTGAATGCACTAAATTCTTGGAGCTCCTCTAGAACTATATCCCAAAGGAATTCCCCAGAAAAGGCATATCTCACTCGACCTGCTTTGAAAAAATACGGTCTTGAATTCGGTACTTCACTGTGTCGTTAATAAAAAACAGTTCTATGCTTAAAAGTAGTTACCAAAAATACTACGAACTTCCCCAACGAGCAATATTGCCTCAGAACACAGATGTTATAGGAATATGACACTATTAAGATGCCTATATTGACTTACACGATCGTAATTTCACTTAAATAGATCTCAGAAAGTGCTATTTGGTATTTGATCGCAAATAGTTTTATATTTAAGCTTGTAGACGTTTATAAGTTTGTGCATTTTGACTACTATTAGCCAAATCGTCCAGTAATAGCTTTCACTAGAGCAGTCACGCTCAGGAACGATAAGTCCAATAAGAAGGGCTTATAAGCATCTACAAGATTAATTATTACCCTACTATAGAACCAAACCTCCTATTAAAGCTTTTTCCAAGTGTCAATGGACTTGATGCCATTAACACTTGTTACTTAGTTTTAAAAACGTTAATAAGAATCATATTCAAGTCCATTATCAAACCAAATAGTTTTACAAGGGCATCTGTAAGTGTACAATTAGACTAGAAGTACTTGAGCTAGTAACGCTCTTGACAATGCCATTATTGTCGCAATTAGTTTGAAAGTAGCTATGCTTAGTGCTATTATCAAACAAAATAGTTTTACAAAGGCATTTGGAAGTGTAAAATAGGACTAAGAACACTTGAGCTAGTAAAGCTCTTGGCAATGCTTATTATTGTCGCAATTGGTTTGATATTAGCTATGCTTAGTGCCATTATCAAACTGAATAGATCTTTAAAGGCATCAGTAAGTGTAAAACTAAACTAGGAATACTTAAGCTAGTAAAGCTCTCGAGAATGCCGTTATTGTCGGATTTGGTTTGATAATAACTATGCTAAGTGTTTTATTGTCAAATAAAAACCTGAAGTGCAAATCAAAAACTTTGGCGAGGGTTCCGTACCTATTAGCAGTACAGCATGCGGTTCAAGGGAAGATACAAAAAAATTATATAATGTTAATTCAAGTGAGAGTGAAACTAGCGTTGAAGATGCGAATTCAGGTAAAATTATGAGTTTCGAGAAGATGCAAAAAAGCAGATCCACCTCGCCCTCGTAACTCCTTCAGTTTAAGACAAAATGACATCAAATTTGGTGTAAAGATATAGATCGTACCCACCTACCATGATATAGCAGCCACATTAGTCCTATCGGGGAGGTATTTTTATACTGTGTCGTCATCAATCTAAATAATACTGCACGCGAATTTTTTCATACTATGCTAAGTAGGTAAAAGAGAACCTATTTTTATCCGTTACGAATTTGCTGCGCATCCATCGCGCGTCCGCAGCTAATTTGCTGTGCAACCGTCGCGCGTACTTCACGATTTCCCTTCGCTCCGCATCTGCTCGCAACACGCTTGTGTGATATGATATGAGCCTAAGGCCTCCTTCAGTAGATCCATGTCTTTATGGTTATTTGTAGGAGATGGTAAAGAAAAAACTATAACCAATTTAAATACCAGACTTTTATTACTATGCCACTAATTTGAAAATAGTTAAACAAATAATTAGAATGTATATTTCACCTCTTGGAGACTTGGAAATCTAATCACTTGTACCTAAACGCGTTACATACGAAACCAGAAAAATAATAGGTATTGTAATACGTAATACGAAGCTGCCTCGGTCTCCGCTAACTAGATCATATCTGTTCGGTCTGGTTACTTTCAGTGTCCAATAGAAATTCTTCCGAATCTGCAAGAAGTAACAAATTAATAAACCTTTGTAATAAATTTGAAGAAATAGATAATTATATACATAAAATGGGTCATAATTCGTTATATCCACTTAATATTTAGCGTCTTCTTCATATTTCGTCACGGATCTCCAAATGCCAAAGACATGGCGAATATGGAGTTTTGAATGAGACATTACAGAATCAAGTTTGACTATAGTGGTTTTAAAAAACACTTCGAAATGCGAAACCAAAAATGGCTGTTCTTGATGATTATTCGGAACATTTTGTTCATTTTAAATAATAAATTTCAGTTTAGAATTGCATATTTTAAGAAGCGCTTTACAATTTTAACTAGAAACCTCATACACGCAGTGAATTACCGAACACTCTTGAGAAATTTAATAAGACTTACCTTTTTAACATCCTTTGATGATATTTTATCCTTTACTTTAGTATTTAACAAAGATTACACTTCAAACATTTAATGTGGACTGAATGAATGACAATGAACGAAATGAATGAGTTGGTTCCTTGGACTAAGTTGGTTCTTGTTGAAGAATCCTGAAGTGCATAACAGTCTCATTTAGTTTTGTTAGATGCTAGTTGTAGCTTACGTAGGAGTAAATAGTTTTCCAAAAGCTGTTTCATGGCTTTTACAGTCCCAAATTGCATTCCGTGAGAATGCTATAGGACTTTTAAAAAACTTTAGTTTTGTTGGAAGCTAGTTGTAGTTTTCGTAGGAGTGAACGGTTTTCCAAATGCTGTTACAAGGCTTTTACAGTACTAAATTGCATTCCGTGAGAGTACTACAGGATTATTAAAAAACTAAATAACCTTATAAATGCGCCTTTTTCCGGGTTTGTAGAGGTTTATAAGCTCGCTACTAGTGCGATAAAAATTGGTCTTAGGATCCTTACAAAACCACTTTTTGCTCGTTGGGTCATTCATCGTAATTCAGAATATTAAAAGTTAGAATATTTTAAAAGTTAATGTTTTGACGCCATTCACAACTGTTGATCCTCAATGTTTTTCGAATAGGTATTTAAGAAATAATATTTTGTTTTTCGTTTAATAAATGTCATAAATACATCAAACCTCCCTGGCTAGTAATTACGTTAGCAAACTACCTAATTAACGGAACTGAATAAAATTTCACAAACACTGATAATATCGGAGGCGGGCAGAACCTACCTTTTATTAAGTCTTACCTAGTTTCTAAATAGTAGCTACCTTACCTATAGTAACTATTCGCTAACAATGCAAGCATTGGTTAACAAAGAATTTGTTATTCAGTTACCTAGGCAGATGAAAAACCTGTTCGTTTTTTAGCCAAAAACTGGATTTTCTTTTTAGTTCATTGGAAAGTTCACTCGGATACCGGTACAATATTTCCTTTCTGCGGGTAACTCGAATGAAAGTTCAACAAACTTCTACTCGCGTTTCAATTGAGCTGAGCTTCCAATTTCGAATTCCTGCCTTTTCAATCTGTGGTCTAAGCTATCACGTCACTGGCAGCCAACGAAAAATTGAACTAACCTATCGGTGGACAATGACGTCACAATTTGAGAATAGTTTATATGAGAAATCGCCGAATTAAAGAAGACAAGAATGGCGATTACTCCACCGACTAGAGACGAGCTCTCTGAAATATAAGGCCTCATTCTACTAAATATGTAACAAAAGGTACAAAATAATTTGTACCTAGGTAGATTTTCCCAAGATTGGATGATGAGTCTAAGAAAATCGATAGAGATTCAAAAAGCTGTAAAAAATTGAAATAAACCAAAGTTTCGGAATAATGTTGATCTTTCATACTCTGGTATGGCTGTCAGTCTTTATTCCTAAAATTCAAACGGGCAACTTTTAAGGCGACAAATACGTACGCTTAAAAATCGAAGCAAAACTCCATTGACAACTTGGGTCTGGCGTCAACGCAAAGAATCCAGGCGCACAGTGGTGCGAGCGCCCGATAGCGCGGGACAAAAAGATTCCTCCGCCGCCATAGTGGGCATTGTCACCGCGACAGAGCGAACCACTGTGCGGGGGAACTTGTAATTATTATTTTCTTCCTTTTTACGCAGTGTATTTTTGAAGCTGTACGCGGATATTAAATTTTTGTTTATGAATTTTTGAAACGTGGCGCTTTGATGGTTTGTTCCAATAGGATATTACATTATATTCACCGGAAATCTGCTCACTCGCGATCTTGCGAATAATCAAATGTATTTGTATACGAAATCTACAATACGAAATACAGTTTTTGACAAATATCTACTTGCACACTTAATATTTACATACATACATCGCGCCTCTATCCCTTGCGGAGTAGACGGAGCGTCAACGGCCGCTTAATATTTAGAATGTCAAAAATGTGAATCATATAAAAATTTCTAAGCTAGAGTTTTGCAGAAATATTAACTTAAATTATTTTAATTCATAATTAAATTTTACAAATTCTTTAAGGATTCATAAAGATAACATTAATTTGGTAGATTGACTATAAATAAAACTAGTCATACATGTATTAAACTTCTTGCCTCTAATTTTTATAGCATTTTAACGATTTGTTTTTTTTTTGTTACAGGTACTAATTTGAATTTGCAGATGACTGTTTGAGATAACACCAGAATACCTAAGCATTGATTACAAAACAGATAAACGATACGAAGGTACACATTAAGCTATAAGAAACTATTTAATTTCAATCTTTTCCAACAAGTATTTTTATAGGAAGTTTAATGTAATACCTGTCATTGAGTTATACGATGAGGTCAATTCAAGAAATAAGTATATGCGCTGTCACATTTTATCAAACAGATTTAAAAAAATGCAGGGATTTGATCACGACTAAAATTGTCGTCTTTAGACGTAAAACGCGCGTTATCTGTCAAAATAAGGCGACGGTGAAAACAATGGCGATTAAATTGACTAGAAATTGAACCTGTTGTCATATTTACACATAAGAAGACTTGGATAACTCCTATCTTCTTCTAAACCTACCTATTTGACGGAAGTCAAAGCACTAATTTAAGCAAGTTAAGTAAGAGATATATTTTTCTGGAATTGACCTCTGGCACAAAATAGTTTATTATATTTGCATTTTTTTTATTTTATTTGTAAGCAGGTTATCATGCTTTTGAATTTGTTAATCGAATGTTACGAAACGAGTGTAGCTTTTTTAAAATCGTTTATGAGATACCTATCCTAGGATACTTTCTTAGTATGATTTTACCTGCCATAAAATTTTTACGTGGCAATAAAATTAGTTATTATTACTCAGTCACGTAATAAGTAAACAGATAATAAAATAAAGCTAATTAATTTAAGACATTAAGAACATATCAGGTAGATTCGCTATGGTCGTAAACTAAACTCCCACTGTAAACATAGGACAAGTAATTTATTAGCGGTATAAGCTTGTTAAAATCATCGTTGATATGTCATCGTTGATCATCATTGGCGAACGTCATAATTCTTGCATTGAAATCAGCTCAGAACCATATTTCGCGTTCTTGTACCAGATTTAGAGATGTAGTTTAGTCCTCGCGTTGAATCTAGCAACCCTAGCTGTGTAATAAGTGACAATCGCGAAAATCCTAAATAGGGTCAAGTGATCCTTCTGTAAAATCTCTAAGTATTTTGTGGTACTGTCAGGATGAGTGGCAGAACGTATAAAATTATACTCGTTGATCGATGCTCCATTTATCTACTTATTTCAACACTAGACCATATCATCATTCAAATCGTCGTGGAACCGTTTCATTTACTAGTCTTTAAGCTGTGCAAAATGATGCACTAGACACTTCTTAATATTAGCTTAGAGCAAACCGCTTTTGCGGTTCTCAAATGTTTTAAGTAACCAATAAAGCTAGGGGGTCCAAAAACATAATTCATGATTTACTCATGTTGCTGTAGATTCACTACAACAGGCCACTGCTGGATATGAAAGTATCCCAATTGGAGGGTTTTGCCATACTTGCCACGCTTGGCAGGCGGATTGGTTAGCACAGTGCGTGGTGTTGTAGATATTCACAAAGAAAGCTGCGGCCCATGCCTTGAATCCAAACCTTAGTCGCCTTTTACGACACCCACGGTTAGAAATGGGGTAGTACTATTCTAAGCTAGCACCACACGGCAATGTAGGATTGGTATTTAGAACTCACATTTTTAAGAAAATACCTTTTCATTCTTTAAATTATAATTCTTTTGATATATTTTAGATAGTAAAATACCTTCGTAGGCTAGAATAATTAAGATTATTGTTTCAATTGGTAAAGTCAGTCACCAAAACTACATAGTGTCAGAAGATAGTTTAAGAAAATGGGAAAGTTTACCAAACTTCTCTCTTGCATGCATTTGGAAACTGATTGAATGAATAATAAAAGGCAGAAAGACGCAGACCTACCAAACAGGCAGGGGGCCACTTTATTACCATTTTGAGAACCACTGGCTGCGGAATGACAGCAACTAGATGCTACTAACCTCAAGGTATTTAGCTAAACGGCACATCACTAATTATTGCACAGTTTTAGAGTTAAAAACAGCTTTGCCGTGAGTTCACAGGAAACTTTGCCTCTGAGACTAGTCTAAGTACCGCTGTGCAATTGGGATACCTATACATACATATATCACGCCTATATCCCTTGCGGGGTAGGCAGAGCGTAAACGGCTGTACAAAACGGCCTTTTACACGACGTCCGACACACAGCAACAATTTGAGAGTCATTCAGAAGACTGTGTATCTTCATGGTGACAGGTTGTCAGCCCGTCACATAAATTGCAAACTCTCAAATTCTTTAGTCGCTTCTTGCGACACCTACGGGAAAAATATGGGCTGATTCTGTTCTAATATAGAACCTATTTGTCGTAAACATGTGTTGTTCAAACTTGATTAGGTATTTTGGAAATTATAAGGCCAATGGAGGCAAGATTTATATGAAGAATCAGATGACTTCAGTCTACATAAAATATAAAAATACTTATAATACCTATCATACTGTCATGAGCAAGCAAAATTCACCTCCTTACCTTTAAAAATGGCGCTATCCAGCTTATCTTACAATGTTAAAGTACACCCTCCACTTACAGTCTAACTAAAATCTATTAGTCGTATTTAGCTACATTCTATGGCATAAATCGAGCCGACTTGTACTCGGGCTCCACAAATCAGAACTAGGGTCCTTCATTATCCGTATCTTTGTGTGAGTGACAGTATTGCCAGCTCTTTGGACAGCTTCTTCTTGTGATATTAAATAGTGGTCAATAAGGCAGACTTCATTTGTCAAAAGACTGTATCACACTGTATTTTGATCAGCAGAAAATTCTTTACTTCACGTTATATCTTGATTCTTTATCGTGCTTAGAAAGAATAAGACGACGAACTAATCATGAATGCTTGTGATGTGACAGAACAGCCGTATAAGTCTCAATAATTTCATTTATCCAAGAATATCTTCATCAAATACCAGTCAAATTACCAACCTAAGACCAGAATTTTCTAACTCAAAAATTGATTTGTAGACAATGGAGATACTCGAATAAAAAGCAATTTTAATTTAGCGATCCCAGCGAGCGATCTAAATTTTAGGCACCGGGCAGATTGACCAATGACTAAAACAGAGAGGCTGGTAGCCACTGAATAGCAAAATCAGGAGATCTAGTCTTGAAACCTACTCTGGAGGAGGCCTATGTCCAGCGTGTACTGCTTTAAGCTGATCCTGAATCATAATCTCAAAACCACCAAAACCAAATTGATCAGTTTTTTGGCTTGCACAGCTGGCAACACTGTGGAGTAGTATCTATCGGAATGCACTCTCAAAGGGATGCAGCCGGAGCAGCGAATACACTTTGCTTAACCGGCTTTGGTACACGACTATGGTAGGTCTAGGCATGGTACAGATAGCCTGGTCTAGTACTACTTAGTACACGATGTAACGCATTTAATAAAAATATTTCTCTTTGTCTTTTATACGTTTATGTTTAGGGAATTATGCTTTAAGTACGTAAGTTCATTATTATTGTGTCATATCGGGCAAAATTAGCGTCATCCCATGTTTTCCTGTGTCATAAAGACGTCTTAGGAATCCTAAACATGAGTATGTCCTTGATGCTTAAACATTTATTTTAAAACATTAAAGTATACTGTGCACGGGAGTTTACTGCCAAAATAGGCTACAATAGCCACCTGCGGGCGCATCAGCGCCGGCTCGATCAGGAGTAGAAGTGGTCGCCATGGCCGAAACCGGCCGGAAAGATCATCATCATCATCAGTGGAGCCCTAAGTCCAGCGTGCACTGCTATAGGCTGATTCTGAATCCTACTCTCAAAACCTTCAAAACCAAATTGATCAGTTTTTTGGCTTACACAGCTGGCAACACTGTGGAGTAGTATCTATCGGAATGCACTCTCAAAGGGATGCAGCCGGAGCAGCGAATACACTTTGCTTAACCGGCTTTGGTACACGACTATGGTAGGTCTAGGCATGGTAGAGGTAGCAAAAACAGGAGATCGTGTCTTGATACCTACCCTAGTGGAGCCCTAAGTCCAGTGTGCACTGCTATACGCTGATTCTGAATCCTACTCTCAAAACCTTCAAAACCAAATTGATCAGTTTTTTGGCTTGCACAGCTGGCAACACTGTGGAGTAGTATCTATCGGAATGCACTCTCAAAGGGATGCAGCCGGAGCAGCGAATACACTTTGCTTAACCGGCTTTGGTACACGACTATGGTAGGTCTAGGCATGGTAGAGATAGCCTCGTCTAGCACTAAGTAGTACGCGATGTAACGCATTTAATAAAATATTTCTTTATGTTTAGAAAAAGATGCTTAAAGTAATTAGATTCTATTAACACATTTATTTATTTGATCTTAAATAGAAAATGCTTTAAAAATATTTGTGTCATATCAGGCAAAATTAACATCATCCCACGTTTTCCTGTGCCATAAAGACGTTCTAGGTATGGTAAACATGAGTAATTTCTTGTTGCTTTAAACATTTATTTTATAACGACGCAATGTTCAAAAATTCAATGCCTACAACATACAACCCTACAAAGCAGCCTTATTCCCAAGCCTTACAAAGCTACAACTACAGGATCGCACCTACATCAAAAAAACCCTCAACTAATTAGCGATTCCCGACAAAGCAAAAAAACAAACTTGGAACATTTTCTGATCCCGCCGGAGCGGCCCACATAAGGGCAGTTTTACACGGTGCTGGCTCCGATACGACAATGGACTCAATTCTAAAAGGTACCTGCTAAAATATACTAGACGAAAAAAAAAGATGAATCTCTGCGGCTATTAATGGCATGCTTTCTTTTCTAATTTACAACCTAACGCTAATCGAACACCGTCATTGTCAGCAGTTTACTGCTTAGGCCTTCCTCAACTGGAGGATATTTGCCACTATTGGCTGTAATTTGTAATTTTTTGTCATTTTTACCCGATTACCTCAGGAGGGTTATGTTATTCGAGAGTATGTATGTATGAAGACAAGAAATTCGTACAGCCCAAGCGGCTGGGCGGATTCTGTCATGTGAGGTCTCGTTAGATTCGTCTCAACAGCGCGCGTGACATTAGCTATATTAAAAATCATAAATTCAATGTGGCGGATTTTTATCGTACCTCAAATACAACTTTGAAATTACCGCAGTATATTTTCACTGGTATCCGACTGTGACGATATCGCATCGTCAAATGTGAACCGGCCTATAACCGGCCCGGCAAACAGGTCTGCCCACAGCGCCGCTCGGCGGCAGAACGACGTATGCGCAGGCGCAGGTTGACTGACACCTAAATGCCACTTATGTTGTTGTTCTCTCAAAATTTTATTGCTAGTAAGTAGCTGTTGATGCGTTTTTCTTATTGCTGCCTTTGTAGTTCTGCTCTTGAACTGGATATAAAGATTTCAACTTTCGCGGCCGTCCGGGCCACTGTTACACCTAATAATAATGTCTTTATGAGACGTTTATTGTGTGAACTAGAACTGGTTTTATTTATGGTGTCCTAAATTTGTGCTTAAAATAGTTAACACCACGCCACTTTTAAGAATTTATTTACATCCTTTTGGATCAATTTTTGTTTTATCATAAAATTTTACCCATGCTTTACGAAATAATAAGTCGTTCTCAAAAGTACTTAAAAATCTGAAAGAAGTGCTCAGTAATTGTATTGCAATTGTAGTAAATAATGCTGGTGATACGTGTGCCGCCAGGCCATCTAGTCTCCAATAAAAAACTGTACTGGACACATCTAACTGTATACATCTACATACCTAGTTGGTTTTAAGTGGTGGTCATTGTGATCTTGCGCGCCGGGGGCGATGACCCCGACACCAAGAGGCGGCTGACCTAGTCCACATGGTGTGGTGACCCATCTTGGTATTTCACTTGATTGCTTGATCTTTTAATGGTATAATGGTGTAAGAAATGTAAAGCTAAACGACTAGATTAGAAAGAAGAGTACTGGAGCCACACAAACAAAGTTAAACTTTTAACGGAATAGGTATCATGCAACAGAAAGTGTCTATCGAAATGCTGTCATATTTACCCATGACTATATAACTGCAGGATTCAGGAATTTCGGACTTATGACAAACTATGATCATAGGTAAATCATAGATTTTCGGATCGTATCGACGTAAGAAGAAGTTGGTTTTCTCAAAAACTTCAAACATCCTTTTAGCGATCATTTATTTTATGTTTCAAGTAACGCGTTACTCGCGAGTGGCGTGCGAATCTCAATTCCCCGTTTTTTGAAACACCTTCGGACACGCGAACCGACCGCTAAAATGTAGTGTTTTATGACCGGCTGATATCGTTGTTTATACCATATGGGGATTCTGCTAAGGCCGAGGACGTGTTTTGGTTCGATGGCTTCATGGTGGCTTTCCTTATCGCATGCTTTTCTAATATTTCCGACCAAAAGTGTCCATGAAATCCAAAAAAATACTGGAGATCAAATCCGCATCATTGCAACTATGACAAGGCATTTGTGCGGTGGCTGTCAAACCGCAATCTCGTCAGATGCATGTATGACTCTTGTTATGAATAAAACTGACGTGCAGGTCAGTATGCAAGATTCGGTTTAGGAAAGAAAGCACAGAAACTTTTTAATACATTTAAATGTAGCTAGTGTAAGTAAAAATTACACGGTTTTTTTTTTCACTTTGTCATTGCTATATAATTGGAACCTCTTCCGAATTATTGGTCTCCCTTAATAATTTTTGAACAGTTTGTTTTTTTACAAATACTTCCATTCCGCGTTTTAGTAAAATTGCATCCAACGTTGAATCTTTTATTTAATAACATTATCCGATTCTGTGTCTTTAAATCCATTAATGTTTGTCGTATTCGAGACCCAGAAATATGGCCGTCGTTTTACTTACAGCTGTAAATGTTAGTCAAACTCGACGCAGCGGGTCATTTACATATTGTAGTGGCCAAGAAGAGCTCCAATGATTTACACGTTTACAACTTTTACATTATTGACAATTTGTCAAAATGATTTAGTGAAAAATCGCATAAGAAAGAAAACTTTTATGGAGTAATAGTTGCGACTATAATATCATATGGGTAAAAAACTATTTCATCACATTATTTGGTTTCTACATTACATAATTCACTATCATTCTATTTTAGAAATTCATTTACGACGCGCTTTTCAAAATAGTGCCTACCATCTTTAGCATCCTTACGTAATTTCCTTGTAAACACTCCTAGTACAGGAGCCCACATGCCCTAATAGTCGACATCCTGTCATTGGGACTTCCTGCCTATAATACAATTTGCCGTAATCACATTACTACTGACTGTAATGTCATCAGTACGCCTAATCCTTTTAACCGAGCCTTTCTAATGATACGCTCTTTTGCAGCCCGTTCTAGATAATTTATTTACGTTCGCAGGACATGAGCCTCTTTGAAAATATTGATGGCATTAAGAATTACATTAGAACACAAGAGTGGCCACAAGATAGGCCACTGTATTCAATCACGTTCCCTACATAAAGTACAATATTATTTGCTAGAGAGACTTTGAACGATAAAAATAAAATACCAATAAACAACTGATCTAGTCTAATTGAACCTTTTAGACTTAAATAAGGGTCTTAACCTCGTCGATCGTTTTAAGTGACGTCTTACTATTTTTAGTAAAAAGTTCTTTATCTCTAGAGACAGAATCTTTAAAAGTATTACCTACCAACTTGAAAAGCTGTCTTAAAAATCTATCAACCCGAATTTACATAAAGATGTATCAAGGAGAATTAAAAGAGATTTGCATAATAAATTTTGTCTAAGAGGATTTTTGTAGAGCTTTTAAACAATATGTTATTGTGCTCTGATTTAGTCAGAAAGTTGTATGACCTTTAAGTCGCATGGCACGGGTAATAGTTTGAAACAATTTTTACTTTCACCCACACATAGCGTTAACATAAAATTTGAGCCTTAATCCTATTGGAAGGTATTTTGAACCCGCAGCACGTTGTACAGAAACTATTGTCTTCTGTTTAAAATTCATGAAGATACAGCATTATGTTGAATTTTATCTTTCGTAGGCCGGGAGTTGGGGTCAAGAATGTCAATGTGTTATTTTTCTCTGATAGCGCGGAGAAAACAACGGCTACTTATTCGCGTATTGCTTCTTGTGCTGGTTTATTTAAGGGAACGATTTGGATGGGGCAGTTAACATTTCATTACTTTTTCTTTCAAGCGAATACTTAAAGGGCGACATTAAAACTGACAGCATCGTACCTATGTACACAAGTACTTACAAAAAATTACTACACGTAAGTGCAGTGATAATTGTCATTTTATTAAATGTCATTGCTTAAATACAAGTCGTTGCTTAGTCGCCATTAAAATTAATTGCAATACTCTTCCGTATTAAGATTCGGTGATTGTGCAAGAAAAATAAATTGTCAGAGTTCTGCAATCAAAATATTATTGATTACAGTCATTATATTTTATGAACCTTTATCGATTGATGTAGTTATTATTTTATTGCGCATTCAAACATTTCTGAGCAGCACTGTAAGTCGTTTTCAGAGAAAAAGCAGTGTAATTTTTCCTTCAGGTATTTATGAGTTTCAATCCTCAATTAATATACACGGTTGTTTCTTTTTACAACTGTTTATGGAAACTTATTTTGTTGCCATATCAAGACAGTTTCACGTAGGTGAGCTCCTGGTCCATCACGTTAAGGATATTATAATCCAGGAGCAAGTTTGTCCAAGTGTGCATCTAAGATCTGAATCTGCCGTTGGGTTGGGTGGCAAATGTTGCAATAAAATCTGTTTGTATCTGATGCAGTTTGTTTCATAGTAGCGGGAAATAACCTGCTTTTTATGGTTTCTCTGAAACGTTTCGAAATCGGATTTAGTTATTTATAATTTGAATTAATATCGTATCATTTATGCACTTGTGTACGTAAGTAGTATAATAATGTATATTTATTGTTATTAAGTACTACTACAACTTCCGTAAAGCTTATTATTGTCAATATTGAAATGAAGATCAACTTTTTAAAGTTTTGCATAACTCTTGGAAGAACAAAAAACATTGTTGGCATATAAAAACACATTCTGGACTTCTCAGAAAAACAGTTGTAAAAAGAACGATAAACCCAATCTCTTCATTCGGTGTAGTAAAAACAAGTAAAACAAAATTTGCAACCACAACTGTTGTTCCTTACATACAATGTTCACACTGAAATGTAAGCTGAAAGTACCTACGACTATGTTGAGTAACACACGTAACGTCCGATTATGCGTTATTTTTGCGCATGCCTTAAGATAATACGAATTGCGACCTCTGACGAACAAATACAGTTGCAGTCAAACGGTTTGACAATCGCACATTACCAAGCTAGAAATCGCACAACGCTGCGTCGTAGGATGCGTCTGTCAAACCGTTTGACTTAAACCGTATTTTTATGAAATTATAATGGTAGATGGCGTTTTCCTATCGCTTGCGATAGCGCTGCGCAAAAACAACGCACAATAGGACATTACGTGTGTTTGTCGCCTACTAGTTGCAAGAACACATAATTTTTGTCGCAACGATTTCTCCGAATCTCTGAACCTTTGTGCTGTGTACAGACATTAGGAGGTTCTTGAATGACTGTAAATTTTTTGTATCAAACTAATCTGCACTACAGGCGCCATTCGCCAAGAGGCTATAGATAGAAATTGGGACTTTTATACTTATGCTACTATTATAGCTTTGGCTTAACGTACCCAGATACCACTGTCAGATAACATGCGCTATACTGACCCTCAAAAGAAAATTAGCGCTTTTTTCAGACGTTATAAGGAACCTTCTAAACAAAACATCTACCTAAAAGCCTCAAAACAAAGTGTTCTCAGCGTTTCATCTTCCTACTAGTCTGAACACTCCCCAAGCGTGCCTTCTCAAAATATTACGAATATTACTCTGTTTATCATCCATTGTTGTTTCCCGTCGTAACGCGAAGAGCTTAACATTCGGAACGCAGCATTGTATTTTAAGTTATCGACACAAACTCCTGCATAGCAATTGGTTAATGAAATGTCCACAGCACATAGTTGGCGACCCTGAAAATGCTTTGAAGGCTTACATTAGCTGTTCTTTTTGGATGTCGCTTCCTGTACTATGATTGTGTTTTGTTTAAATAAACCTTTCTATTCTTCTTTCACACATGTCATATGCTCAAGTTGAACAAGTTAAAAAACATAAAATAAAATGACCTATTGTTTCGTTTCATATTCGTACCTATTAACTGAGTAAGCAACATATTTTTGTTAGAGAAGTAAATATGAAATAATACTTCCTAGTTGACATTAGGTTGGACCACTGCTAGACATTATGAAACAAAAACATGGAGAAACAACCACTAAATTAAAAAAGCGGCGAGTCGGAAATGTATTTGTTAGTAATTGTTATCATACATGTTCTGTGAAAGTTTCAAATCTCTAATTAATACGACAGACAAACCGAAAAGTGTCAGTAGTAGGTTTCCGTTTTTATCCTTTGAGTACGGCACCCTAAAAAAGTGACTTAAACCGCAAATACCATGCGGGTTGCGTATTTTCTTACGTTCCCGTTTTATAGCCCACACTATGACATGAATCGATATGAACATTAAAATCGGAAGAAACAATCGGGCGCACGGAAACGAGATGCAAGAGAAATGCCACTCTGAAATTGTGTAACAGTTTTCATGTAGGCAGATGATTGCAGTTGCATTGCAAGAATCATTGAGAGAACATTTAAAAAGTGTTCTTATTTATGAAAAGTCTTGATAAGTATTTACAGTATTTACATAAATTCTGCGCCCTTTTCTTCCAAATATCAAAGCCAACCGATATAAAAAAAAACAACAAAAGAGTCGTGCGTTTGCTCCCATGGGAAAAGAACTTACATTACCTACATACTCCAGCGAAAAACATCTAGTTATTTAGCTGGGAAAGGACACATTTGTGTTAAGTGTGGAAGTAGGTAATTGTAATGACTAGAAACCTTTCTAAACGTTTTCAGTAGGCCAGCTGACGAGTACCTACTTTTTTTTAAGATAACGTGTGCTGTGACAAGGATGGGTAAGGAATGAGTATATTAGAGGGAGTTTGAAAGTAGCGCCAGTGACAGAGAAAATGAGAGGGAATCGTTTATCTTGGTATGGGCATGTAATGAGGAGAGATGAAGAGCATGTAACAAAGAAAGTAATGAACATGAATGTGGATGGACGCAAAAGAAGAGGAAGGCCTAAAAAGTTTGGATGGACTGTATAAAAGACGATATGAAAAATAAAGGCGTAAGTGAGGATTTGACTGGTGATAGAGATGAATGGAAGAAAAAGACATGTTGCGCCGACCCCAAATAAATTGGGATTTTTCAAGATGTCGTTATTTCTATCTATAAATTGTTTTGTTCTAAGGCCGGGCACAGTTTTATGCTGTTTCTGTCACACCCACGCGAAAAATACCGATCCGACAGAGATCGACGACCGATCGCGTTGTTTTGTAACCACGACAGAGTACCCACCATCGATAATCTTAAACACAACACATAAGGAAGGATTATGCTCATAATTTTGGACCTTGAATATACTTTCTACTGAACAAGGTACCTATGATAATAGTGGAATATTAGACTATTAGAGGCGTTTAAAATAATATTGTATTGTAATTATTTATAAAACTGTTCGCGTAGTGGAAAGGTTATCTAGCATTCTACAAATTCTTATCCATAAATACGCTGACTGAAAAGGCCTATACAGCGACGACATGAACGCACGACTCCGCAAAATTCCTAAACCGGTATAAAATACCGATAAGCCGACACGAATACCGATTCGAAAAACCGGTGCGCATCTTTATAGCCCAGTGGGTCCGAGACAAGATCGGTGCAGTCAAAAAACATTTATTACACGCCATCAACTTTTAAAAGGCCGTGTAACGCGACACCTTCCAAAAACAAACGAATGTCCGAGACAACCGTAAATGTTTGTAAGACTGTACGAACATGAGCACAGTGGGCCGGATACTGATTTTACAAGCCATAACGTTTTTTTTTACATACAGTACCTTTTTGTATCAACAACGCGTTTAAAACATGTGTAATTAAGGTAGTGGAAGCCAAATGTCTCGGTGCAAAGTAATTGTTTTTTTTTTCACAGTTGTTCGAACCGTAGCTTACACGCAATACCAACACCATTTTTTTACGGAACTTTTTTTAAAACACCTACAATTAAAACGTCCCTTTTACTTCGAGTTTACTATTTTAATTTGACAGGAATTAACTCCAAAAGTGCAAAAGTAATGGACGTCTGGTGTAGTTTTTTACTCGGGCGCCGCTATTAAGTCAAAAGAATTTAATGAGAAGATGGCTGATGATAATAACCCGATATTGTATTATAAGTTTACCACTTGAAAAGTAAATTAAAAGAGTGAAATTAATTTGGTGGATATGTATAAAAGAGTGTTATCTATGCAGGTACGTATAAACGAATGCATGCGTTTGTATCTTAAAGATGTTCATCCAATACTTTACTCAAAAATAGCGTGCTGTAATCCACAGTAGGTGCCCTAAAGATGGAACTTATAAGAGGCATTAAAGATGCTTCGCCTGTCGACTACGTGGATAGAAAGCTGAAGCTCCATTCTGCATAGGAGGTGGAGTAATCTTATAATATTGCACACTGTACCCAACTACCCACCGTAATACCTCTAAGTAATCCCATTAACTGAAGATGAGCGTCGAGGTACATATAGGGAATATTTTGTATTAAAAATAGAGTTTATAAAAATAGACGCGTTATTGGAATAGGTCAGAAAGGTGCTTGGGAGGAATGAACACTTCACAGATTGAACCTGTTTGAAATACTGTTTGGGAGGCTTAGTTTGATTTTCATGAACGTACCCAAATAATCAAGTTACCTATTTCTAAACCATGTAGGTTTCGGCAACAATTCATTGAAAATAGTCATATGGAAGAAAATGAGTTTAGTACGCGTATACCTAATATGTCCCTTAGAACTTATTGTCGCACAGTGTCCCAAAGAAGTATTTTGTCGGACAATTTTGTAGCTGATGAATTTTGTATAAAACGATAAATCTTATTCAAGCCGGATAAACACAATTATAGTTAAAGTTAATGGACAAATATTTAAATCTTTATTCATGAAAGCTTGTTATTCGTTTATCGTTATCGTTTCTCTGTATTCAGCGTCAGTTTTTCTTCGGCCTGCGCATACGCATACGAAATAAAGATGACATACTCTGGAGTCTTGGAATTGTGACGTTGTCGCTTGGAGTTTAAAATGCGAACATTAACATGATTACTGCAAGCTGAGGCCAAAGTTTTTTTCTTCATCATAATCAACAGACTGCCAAAACTGTCCAGTGCTGGGCATAAGCATTATTAGCTTATTGAGAAGCCATAATCACCACGCTGTGCACGATTTTGTATTCACAAATGACACTGCTATCCATTTTCTTTGCTGCTACCCACTTCCTGGATGAATTTAAACCTTTAGTCGCCTGTAACGACACCATGGGTGGAAATGATGAATAAAAATTTACTTTAAAACCTTAGACTCGTACGGCCGGTTGTCGGCAGTGAACAGGTTAACACGTAATGGTGTAATTACAGGGTTAATTAGACGAGTGTGTCCGTCCTCTGGTTTACGATGGCCGCGAGCCGAGTCGGCTTCAATCTCTATACATTTTAATTCATTTGTTATTTTATCGTCGCACTTCAAATTTTACTATCGCCTCGCCAGCAAATCCACCAACCAATTTAAGGGACTAACTTATACTAGTTTTTCATACAAATGCTAATCAGTATTTATCTATTAAGTACCCTTAAAATCAAATAATTGGTTTGAGAAGTATGATTGAAAAACTGTAATGATCTTTTTCTACAAGCATGTTGTAATGTGAGGTTATCGATACAAAGAACTAATTTGACTCAGTTTTTTGCCCCTTTCTCAACATAACTTCGCCCAGCTGAAGTTTTACAGCCCAGGTCTTTAAACAAATTCGTCTCAAACGTGACGGAATGTGATTACACTCTTACACCGAACGACTGTATATGGACGACTTTATAGGCGGAATAATTAGTGCTTTTATACATACAAATTTTATGGCCGTAATTATACGCTTTTCTTGCTAAAAGGGGTTGAAAGGAAATGGACGAATTGAAGGCGGTTTGATCGGTTCGGGTTGGTTGAATTCATTACGACGCTAAGAAAAAATTAATTCTGAAAGCTGATCGATGCTGGTGAAAAGCTGGCATCATACGCAACTGCAGTCAGAGTTAACTTACAACGAGTGGACTCGAAAAGGCTTTTTAATAAGAAACATACTTTTTGAAAGTCCTATCTTGTTCCATGTACGGGAAAGAGGTCGTTTCTCATATCTAGCCTCAGCTTTTACCCCTTTCTGTAATAAAAATGTTGGTACGGATGTAAACAAGTCTTACAAATGAATTTCAACCTACTCCCACATCTCTTACTCTAATAAAAAGACCCAGCGTACTCCGGCTTTTAATATTTCCTTAGAACGGCTAGTAGAGGTTCTAATTAACTTAGAGGACTGGCTGTTCACATTATGAGAGTACGTGAGGGCGCGAAGCACTCGCCCTCTCTTGCTTTTTGCTATCTTGCTATTGCATCATTTTATACATGGCATCTACTATGAATAGATATTGAATCTGTGCATATTTCATAATTAACGAACTTCTGCCAAGGAACGTAGATACAGATAAAAATAAAACTATATGATGAACATAGTGGCTGGCGACAAACTTTGGGTTGCTCAGTTTCTTTGAATAAATGTAAACTGCAAGGCTTCATATACCTTTGTGTAAATGGCTTGCTCGCAATATTGTAATGAAATAAAGAAAAGAAGTAACGCATAAATCCTTCATTTTTCGTAAAGCAAAAATTATGTAGTTCACCCGGAGCATTGAAATGGTGAAGCGACGTGAGTACTTAAAGTAACAAGTATTGAAATTAACAATTACATCCAGTTACATTTAAAGTATTTCTTTTTGCCTGATGAAGTAATGAACTAGTACAGTGAGAAATAAAGCTTTTTGTACCAGTTTATACAAATACAAACAAACCTTAAGGACAAATGAGTATCTTTCCTAAAAGTTTAAAAATAACCATGTTATATAGGTACGAGTATGCTTGTTCTTGTTTCTGTACAACCAATACATGCTATATTAACAGTTACTTACACCAAGTAACTGTTACCGAGTAGCAGTTATTTACCCATCCCTACTTGCATCTCGCGATTGGTTCCAGCAATAAAGCTTGGTACAATTTACTGCAATCGATTGGCTACACTTTAGAGACGGTCCGCACATTACTCACCGGTGGACGACGGCCTTTAATGACGTCACAGCACCTGAGTGGTGGACGTTCACCCTAATGATGAGTCATTTAATAAAATTCGCGATGGTTGGACTTGATATAATTATTGTGGTTTGGTTTAAAATTATTCTGTAGATGTATTATTGTTTAACACTTACCTACTTATGTTTATCCTTCGCGACTCCGTATCCCAAATAGTACTTCACATAAGAAGGAGTATAATATTTGCAAATAGGAAAGAGCAAGCACCGAATCATAATTATGTCTGACATACCATGTACATAATTTCATAATACCTTGCTTGATATTCGTAATAGTTTTTTGACGTCAATGTTTGTAACATAAAATATCATATCATCATACTTAAACTTTATTTATTTGACGCGACTAATAATTAAGCACGTAAGTATTTCAGGTAGGCAACAATCTCGACAAGTTTGATAACATCAACTTTACTTCTATTGAAATCAATCCCTTGACTGCCCGCTTTGACTCCTACACCACCGAGGCATACATCGCTATCTCCCCTGAAATGGTCTGCCGGTCTGCCGTCATTGCGCTTGGACTGAGACGTAGCAGAGGGCAGTACATATTAATTACCCCTTAGAAAATATCATCATATTAAATTTCATGCGACAAACATCTATGTAGGCAAGTAGACAGGTAGATACCTACCTAACAACCTAGACAAGTTTGATGACGTCAACTTTACACAAGACATAACAAAATAGAGAGTTTACGGAAGGTTCACTTGGCCCTATTTAAAATTTTCGCGATTGGCACTTTTTACATAGCAAGGGTTGCTATTGCTACTGTCAAAAATTACAAAGTATAAAAATATCAAAACAGCAAAATCTGATATAGAACGTCATTGATTCCGAGCCAAATTTTTGATTTAAGCCAGATTCTTTAAATCCAAGAAATATGACGCTCGTGTCTACCCTCTTAGTTACATTGACTTCCCCTGAGATTCCGGTTATTTACAGTTAAGTCAATAAGCGTCAAAATTGTAGCTAGTTCTGAGTGTGCTATCTGTATAGGCGCCCCGCGCGCCGTTTTCCTAATTTATGCAGACATCGCTGTCTCCCATGCAATGGTCTGCCGCCATTGCGCTTGGATTGAGACGTGGCAGAGGGCAGTACATATTAATTACCCCTTAGCCGCCATCTTGCTCCAATTGCCGCCAATTACGAGATGCATAGGGCTGATATGGGCATGCATTGGTTTGGTGGCCAGGAGAAAATGAGCGTTTTCGGTAGCATTTAGCTGGCAATGTCAGCTCATGTATTTGTCAGCTCTCGAAATTGCTAGTCATACGTGAGTTATAATCACGAGGACCTATCTGGGTCCGAAATCTGCTAAATGAAAATCGCCTCAGTTATGTGTCGATAGCTCGTCAGTTGGATAGTTTTTGTAGTTTTTGCTGCTAACTGTAAAAAGTATGGAAAAATCATAGTAGTATCTATTAGCGAGTAGCTTTATTAAGTAGTTATTCTTTGCTACTACTACGAGTCTTATAGACTTCCAATCAAACAAGCAATCATTTCAGCAAACTGCAACTGGGAGTGTCCTTGTTCCACTTGAGCCCAAGAACAAGACTTTAAAAATGAGGAAAATGTTGACTGGACCCTGTAGACTTATATTGAGAGAAAAGTGCCCCGAAGGTTTAATATTAGTATGTTGAAATTGCAATCAGAACTTAATCCCAGCGTGAGCGATTTCTAATATAGGAGAAATCGGGTCAACGCAATGTTTAATATAAAATAAATCAATATTTGCTTATTGCAGTTTTGCTGTGCAGTACAGATCGACTATTATTAATATTCAGTGAACTAGTGCTTGCAAAATGGAGGTTGATTGATTGAATAGACGTTTACTATCGATTGATAACTTAATCAAGTCTGTATCATAGACTTTCAGTTTAAGTGATACACTTCACAGGTGAGACGTAAGATATAAGACGGAGACGTGCGACATCGGAACGCTTGAAACAGTTTCCATATAAAATGTATGAAACAGAAGAGACGCCGTCTACACAAGTGAGACGCGCGTCGCATCGATGACGGCCGACGAACACTTGTCTGACAGATGTCATCTTACATCTCGTGTCGCACGTCTTATGAGTTAAAACAGATACAATGAAATGTTTCTGAGTTATGTGTGTTGAATTATTTGACACAGCCCTGTTGAAGACAAAAGACATGTTGGCATTGATGACAGTGACTCTAATCACTTCACTCCATGCATAGAAATCGCATCAACTGGTCATAGGCTAACTCCATGCTTCACCCCATTTACTGACTACCTATCATAAATTTTACAAAACTTATGTAACTTTGATAAAATATGAATATTAAAATTTGTAAGTAATTTAATCTAATAGTCATAAGTTTATAGAAAACGCCGTGTACACGTATTAAAATTATATAAAAAATATGTTGGCTAATAATTTTCTTTCTTTTTCACAGGTACATACTTAACATAAAGCTGTGCATACTCGTAGCTAAGTATCTTAAATTAAGGTAAGAAATAAGAATACATTGGCAGCTTATGGTATAGGATGTAAATGGTTTATGTTCTAGACACACGGCAGTGTGTCCGCCAAGTTCGAGCAAAAAAAGCGACACACCGGCCGTGGGTTATATTACACGAACCATTTCGGGCCAATTTCGACCCACCTATAACTCAAAATCTATTTTATCTACGCATATGAAATTTCTAGTATCTGTCGAGATCTACTTACTTATCTAAAATACAAAATTTCATTAATGTACCTATTGTAGGTCTTGAGATATTGACGTCAGAAAATCGCTATTTTTACTATACACTCACTGACTGACTGACTGACTGACTGACTCACTCATCAAAAACCTAGACCACTTCCAATGGTCGTATTGACTTGAAATTTGGCATGGAGGTAGGTCTTTAGGTCAAGGTAATGGAAAAAATCTGAAAATGGCCAAGTGTGAGTCGGTTTTAAAAATAATGAAGGTGTAAATTCATACCCCTAAGGAACTAAAACAAAAAATTTATCTATATCTTCCAATTCGTCCTAAAATTCGTTACGAAGGTTTGTATTTAGTCAAAGTAAAGTATAAATGAGATATTTCCTTACCTAACTTAATCATAAGAAAAAAAGGAAATAAACCTTACAAAAATAAATGAAATCCCACCCAAAACATAAATGTGAAAGGCTGCCAAGTTCGATAATATTGGAATGCTTCGCCTATAAAAGAAGTGAGATCTAAATAAGTACCAAGTTCCATACACAGACCTCAGTTAAAAATAGTTACAGGAATGCACACTTGATTTTCCGCAGTTTGGAAAGTAGATTCTTATTTCCAAACTGCGAAAATCAAATTAAGGTAAGAAATAAGAATACATTGGCAGCTTATGGTATAGGATGTAAATGGTTTATGTTTACTTTCAAAATATTTATTTTTCTCTACAATCTCTTGTTTTTGGTCCCTAAAACAATGCTCACATGCCCCGAATTGAACAATGACACAATAAGTACCAGCATTGCTGCACGAAATAAGGCGCTTTACACACATAACGTTCGTTTCTACGTTATTTTTACGCGGCGCTAACATTTTCGTTAGAAAAATACTATTTTCCGTCTTTTTTCAAATACTTACGTTTTATCTGAAACGGTTTGACAGACGCATCTATTAGCGCAAAAATATCGCGCAACGCTGGTCGACGGAAGCGTTTGTCAGACTATTTGACAAAAGGCATGTTGTGGCTGTTGTGGTATATATTTTGTATGGGAGTAAGGTCGAAATTAGTATTGTCCCAACGCATGCGTTACGCAACGCAAAAATAACGTCGAAGCGAACTTAAGGTAGGTATGTGTGTATAGCGCCATAACGCATTGCCGGGAACTACAAAGAATTTGTGTTCTTTTCGAACTTTTGATGTCGTCACGCAATTCGGTGAGCCAAACTTCGTGCTGTTTGTCTAAAATATACCAAGTTTTGAACGTAAACAGCTGTTACTTTTGCATACTTCATTGTTTATGAAAAGCACTATTGCCTTTGTCGTTTTAGATTCCGAACAAGGAAGTATCGGAGATATAGTGATATCGAATTTGTGTTAACCCGTTTTAGATTTTGTTTGAAAATCCATGTAGTATAAACGGTTTTGGCTGTAGCTATTTTAACGATATACTGGTCCTTTTATACTTTACCATTTAAAACATCGAAAGGTCAAAGTAATTTGATATTTTGGTAGGTAGCTTTAGGCACATAAGCAGATATAGTTAGACATGCCACAAGCCAATGTAATTATCTCAGTTTCTGTCTGTCTAATTGCGTCTAGTTTGGTTCAATAATTTTGTATACAGACGAACTCCTATTGTGACAGGACGTGATATCAATTTACCTATAATATTTGATCCGTAAAATCAATCGACAATATTTTTTGTAAAGTGGAAACAGGATATCAATTTCCTATTGACAGTCTATAATACACTTGTCACATGTATAAAAAATACTGCAACGAAATCACATTGATTTGCCCCTTGAAATTTACATTCAAAATCACTCCGGAAACATTCGTTAGGGCAATTTTTCATCGTAATTACTTGTAAAATATTTATGGGCTATTGTGAACAGTTTTTATAGCGTCGAAGAGTTAGAAAATAATTGCATAATAATATATTAAATATAATAATTTTGTGTCCGCGGCGGGCGAGATTTATGACCAGTGTGCGCCCGACCGTGGTTTGTGTTCTTGAAGCGTTTAGAACTGCCGATCGTAATAGAACTTGTTGAAAGCCTGTACTTGTATATTGTACCGTTGCTGTGTCTAAGAATTTATGGCTGCACAGTGGGTTGTAAGTTATCGTGTAGGCTGTAGGTAGGTATATTCAGAGCAGTGGTCATTCTATCTATTGTTGCCGGGTGCTTAAATGAAAGTCCGCTAATTTACGAGAAGTTTGGGTTACTGGATTAACTTACAACTTATTGTGGCTATTATTAATTACATAGGTACTTAAAAGTTAAGTTAAGTGACCAATAACACAGTTCCTAAAAAATTATAATAGAATAAAAAGTAAAATATTCTGAGTTATTTAATATTCTTTACTAAAGATACGAACTACGAAGTAAGGCAATTTCATATTGCTATACTTATTAATTTATGCCACCAGTTAACTTCAAAATGTCGTAGGTACTTAATACATTTAAATTAGAATAAGCTTTGGTTAGGACTTACGATTTTATTAAAGGAATCCTAATTGAAATTAACGCAGCTACTATTTCATTAAAACTGAATTTGTTACCATTATCTATTTTGCATTCTAAAATTGGTAAGCTTCTGTGCATTTTCCTCGATTATAAATGAAATTTGGTACCACTCAAGGGCAGAGTACTTCTTAAGTAGGTAATTTCTTAATATTCAAAAGCTGGAATATTCAAGTCATTGCTATTATTCTCTATTATGACAAGATAAGAAAAGAAGTAACTACTTTTTATGGGCTCAGTAGGTATCTAATAAAAAACTAAAGTTTGACTAAGGGTATCAGGTTTCTTGACCTACGTAGGTACTGTAGATCAGATGGACTTATTGTAGGTGCACTACAATGTTATTTAAATTTTTGTGTATTTTCTGTACAACTAATTACATATATGCAAAATGTCGTTGTTCGTTTGTTCCTTCTCATTTTAGGCGAGAAACACATGCAACATCCTACATTCATTCGAGTCTTCACTATAACGAATTCGGTTTATGTCAAACGGCATCGCACAACGCTGCGTCGACTGATGCATCTGTCAATCCGTTTGACAATACCCGTACAAGTACGAAAATAAAGTTGAAAATCGAACAAACAACGCACAAATGGACGTTACTGTGTGTTTCTCCTCATAGAAGCGAGGGAGAATGTGTAGAGATTTTTGGATTATAATAGGGATAAGTAGGTACGATGTTTATAAAAAGAACTATGTATTGTAAGTTGCAACTTTCCTCCCACCGATAAACCTTAATAGGTTTTTGTGAGTAGGTTAAGATTAATTATTTGCTATTTTGTGTTTTATGATAAATAAATAAAAAATATCGCTGTTAGCACTCCGAAACTGAAATATTCAAGTTTTGTTTTCGTATTTCCTAAGATTGAAGTTTTTTTTTTAGTTCAAGCTTAATAGTCAAATAGGTACATATCATATCATGGTACGTAAAATAGGTAGGTCCTTACACGCCCTTTCCCATAACTATTTAACCGAAGGCTGTCCTACTTTGAAATGTATTTTATTATACTAACGATTTATTCCAATCAGTTTGATAAGTAGGGTTGTCAATCGTCATTTGTGGACTTATTGTAAAAGTAAACATTTATTCAGTCCTACCATTTGAACTGTTGACATTAGAGTTCGTCGACTTGTTTGTCAATTCTGTTATTGAAATTGAAGACTTTAATTTCGTTAATTGCGTAGATAAACTTTTATTTGATTAGTTGTCTAAAAGTTGCTTCTATTTAAAAACTTTCTTGGATCATCTTTCTGGGAACTTTATCAATTTACATAATGATTAGTTACAATTAGGCTTAAGTACGTAAGTCTGTCTACTTAAAATCATCGTCCTCACTTTTTGTATCGACACATTGTAGGTTATGTAGGTAGGGTATTAAACATGTAGTAGTTAGATCAGCTACACGAAATTTATTTTACATGAAATTTACATTTAGCTACAGGGACTTTTAACGACACCGACATTTCGCTATTGTGACATTTGTCGACGGTAGGTTAAAAAAATAAGTACTATATTTTTTTGCAAAATTAGTTTCTGTCAACCCTACAAGAAAAATCCTAAACCATTGTTATTCTAAATATCAGTTACCTACTTCTGCGGTTCGTGTCTGCGTTCAGATATAAAATAACGAATTATCTCTTACTGTTTTGCATTGTTGATTGAAATGAGACATTGTCTTACTTTGGGAATGGAATGGCATTTCAAACTATATGAGGCCGGTCAAAAAACTAAGTTAGTTGAAAATTATTACGAAGTACTAAGTACAGAATTTCTAATATGAATACAATAAATTGCCTAAGGAAACAGCTATTTATCCCTAATAACCCCATAATGAGTGGTGGAATTATCAGAAATTGTTAATCTTTCGCGTTCCATGGTAATTACAAGTGACGTTGTAAGAAAGTTATATTATCTTACCGTACCTAATATTACTAGCAAGCAATTGAGATGCCAGTAGATACCGGTTATTTCGTAATGCCAGTATGGAAAACCATTATATGTTGAACCCTTGACCGGTGACTGCCGGTTATGCCGATGCAAAGGTTAGCTAAGTACAATAATTTACTTTGGAAAATAAGCTTACGGATAATGGGTGACGCTTGCTGTGCTCTGTCTGGAAATGCCAGACTACTTTAAGGCGATTCCGACTTCCACACTTGACACCCGTTTTTGCGAATTTTTGGCGCATTCGTAACACATGCACGTGAATCTCGAATTCCACATACCAAAGACAGACGTTGACGTAGACTTACACAAAAAGTTGCGTTGTTTGAAAGACGTATCTGTCTCTGTTCTGTTACACTTATTAAGGTCATCATCATCATCATCATCAGCCCACATCCACCCACTGCAGGGTATAGGCCTCTTCTCTATTTCGCCACTTCTCCCGGTCCTGTGCTACTCTTATCCATTGAGATCCGGTCGATTTGATGATGTCATCGGACCACCGGGCTGATGGTCTACCCACTGGTCTTTTTGCTCCCCTTGGCCACCACTCTGTGACTGCTTTGGTCCACCGTCCGTCCAGTCTCCTGGCCAAGTGTCCTGCCCATCTCCATCGTAATCTCGTGATTCGCTTACCTACATCTTCGAATTTCGTCTTACTTCGAATTTCGATGTTTGGTACGCGATCAACGAGGGAGATGCCTAGCATGGAGCGCTCCATTGCTCGTTGTGCTACTTTAATCTTGTGCATATTATGCTTAGTGAGCGTCCATGTTTCGGCACCATAGGTGAGGATCGGCAGTACACATTGGTTATATACCTTGGTCTTCAGGCATTGGGGTAATTTAGACTTGAAAACGTCATCCAGCTTCCCAAAAGCAGCCCAGCCTAGCCCGATGCGTCTTTCAATCTCCTTAACCTGCGCTTCTGGGTCAAAGGACAAACGATGCCCAAGATAGACGTAATCGTTGACCACTTCTACAGTGTCATTACCTACGATTATATTAGGTACACGCATAGAACGATTCGTCATGATCTTGGTCTTGGACATGTTCATCCTCAGCCCGATCTTAAGGAAGCTTTATGCAGTTCTGTAAGCATTTGTTGGAGATCCGAGACACACTCCGAAACAAGGATGAGGTCATCCGCAAACCGCAAATGTGACATGCGCACTCCGTTGACGTTGACTCTCTCGTTCCAGTTCAACGTTTTCATGATATCTTCAAGGACGTTAGTAAAGAGTTTGGGCGAGAGAGTGTCACCTTGGCGTACACCTCGGCCTAAGGATATGGAGTCTGTATTTCTGTGCATGCGCACCTGCATCGTCGCGGTCCCGTACAGCTCCCGGAGGATATCCACATATCGCTTGTCAATACCGCAACGATGGAGAGAGTGAAACACGGCCCAGTGTTCGACGCTGTCGAATGCCTTTTCATAGTCAACGAAGGCGAAACACAGGGGTCGGTTGTATTCTTTGCACTTCTCCATCAGCTGCTTGACGGCATGGATGTGGTCCATTGTTGAGTATCCACTCCGGAAGCCAGCTTGTTCGACGGGTTGGTACTCATCCAATTTGTTGGTAAGGCGGTAGCACAGGACTTTTGCGAACAGTTTGTAGACCTGAGAGAGGAGGCTGATGGGCCGATAATTAGACAATTTTGATTTGTCTCCCTTTTTGTGTAGAATCGCGACGGTTGCCTTCTTCCATGAGCCTGGTGTTATACCCTGAGAAAGAACGGTGTTGAAAAGTTTTACGAGAACATCAAGAACAGGGGTTCCACCCGCAATAAGCATCTCGACATGCACTCCATCCTCTCCAGATGCTTTCCGCGTTTCATTCTTCGAAGAGCGTACCGTACTTCGTCCACTGTTATCAGAGGTAAATCCGAGTCCTCATAACGTTCCAACGGTACTGCTCTTGGGTCCGCCGCATCTAGTGAGTCAGGTTCAGCCGCTTTGGATGTATATAAGTTGCCGTAAAACTCCTCCACAATCCGAACTATTCCATCACGATCCGTCACAATGTTTCCAGCACTATTCGTGAGCTTATTAATCTCCATTTTGTCCTTATTCAGTTTCTTCCTGAATACCTTGGGTCCCCTATTGTCTTGGATGGTTTTTTCAATAGTTCTGGTGTTGTATGCTCTTATGTCAGTGCGGATTGCCTTTTTAATTTCTTTATTGATAGTGTTACGCTCTCTCAGGTCAGTCGTGTTACTATTTGTCATTTCTCTTCTTTGAGAAAGTAAGAGAAGAGTCTCAGGTGTCAGTTTAGCCTCTGATGGAGGTCTCATTCCCCCTATGTGCTTTCTTGTGGTTTGGGTGACAACAGAGCAGATCTTGTCATTCAGTTCGTCCACATTCTGGTTCTCTTCTAAAAGCCCGTCAAAAGAGTTCTTCAGTTCAAGCTGAAATTCCTTTTGCAGGAATTTGTAGCTGTTTGAGTCATATTTCGGGCTAGTTGACTTAAGCAATTTCTCTCTCTTTGGGCAGGTTGTACCTAAATGTGGCTCGCACTAAACGATGGTCACTGTTGGTTTTAAATCGGTTTAAGACGGAGACATCGGTAACATTCGATTTGTGTGAGCTAAGTATGTAGTCAATTTCATTTTTCGTCCTACCGTCCGGGCTAACCCAGGTCCATTTCCTCGAAGACCGCTTTTTGAAAAACGTATTCATAGCGAACAGATGTTGATGTTCGAGGAAATTTACCAAGGTCTGCCCTCGGGGATTTCGACTACCTAGCCCGAACTTCCCAACCAAAGTCTCATTCTCAGTTTGGGGGCCAATCTTGGCATTAAAGTCACCTAGGACCACGGTGAAGTAGCAGGGATTTTCACTACAGGCCTTCTTAATGTCTTCGTAAAAGACCTCTATTTCCTCGTCCGGGTGATCTGAGGTAGGGGCATACACTTGAACTACTTTGATCGCATACCTTTTGTTCAGCGTCAAATTAACGTAACAGACTCGTGTAGACACACTTGTTATATTTTGGACTGCAGAACAAAGTTTTCTATGGATCAGAAATCCGACTCCACCATAGGTCGAGTCGTCATGTCCTTTGTGATACAGTGATACAGCTTATTAAGGTAGATGCAATAAATTTAACTCTTCTGCACTACCAGACGTCAGGTGTGGGATTGCGCTAAGTGTTATCACAGTGTTTTCATTAAAGCACCTAGCGGGAAAGCTGCAAAGACAACCCCTCTGACAGCAAAAACACGTAAAGCCTAATTAACCAAAACAGCACAGCAAATACTTGCAAAGCATAATAATCCGCATTAACCGCCGGTCCACCGTGCTCGTTCACAGTTCACTCACTCACTCAGGCGCTCGCCGCTCCCTCACTCGTTCACTCGTGAACACTTTGATGTCCCGCCCGTGTCCACGCACGCACTTTCCGCTCAGGAACGCTTTAAGCTTTTATGATTAGCCTACTGGTTTCACCGTGGATAAGAATACATTGTATTTTTCATGCAGACTGGCTAAGTAGGTCTGCCTCGTCGAAGGATTAAAAATAAAAATACCTGCAACAACATTTATATAAACGAAAGGGTAATCAGTATTATGATTTTCAGTAGGCTTATGATGTCAACCGTAGATATCCCGCGCGCAAAAAAACACTTCGTAAGTACTTAATAGAAACTAGTGAAGAACTTTGACATGGAGGTGTAGACTAAATCAAAGCCACGCACAGGATCTAAGAAGATTTTCTTTGAAGTCACATTGAAATTAAACCGACACCTATCCACAAAAACCTCAAAACAATACCGCCCCCCCAAAATCAACCACTCTTGGTCCTTCGCAATACTTCTACCAAGTATCAGCTCGGTCGAACGGACGGACCCATTCATCCATTCACTCAGCGAACGAACGAACTGATCGTTGGCTCGTGAGCAATTCAATTGGCAACAAAGCAAACACTTTTTAGATTGCTTAAATAGACGTGAAGGAGTGAAAAAAGTGAGAAGTACTTTAAGCTTTATTTCAAAAGACAATGAGCTTTTCTGAGATGTAGAACGAGCAGGGTTGGACTGAAATTTTGAGATTTTGCACTTTGATGTCCTATCCTATCTCGACATGACGTAAGTAGGTAATGCCACATTTTTCAGATTGAACTTGGACTTGTTCATTCGTGACATGCATCCTAAAAAGTCTGTTGCAACAGCTTTCAAATCTGGCTTGCTAGCAATATAGGTTAGGTAGTCTTTATCGTTGCTTCGTACGTATGCGCTTAGTGTCTGAACAAATTAAGTATTTTCGTGCGCGTTTTTGTTTTATCTGTGTACTGTAAATACTTATCCATAGAGAGTAAATCAATTCAGATCAGAGGTCAAAGGTCAATCCGAGTCAATCCCAATCTTGACTTTGCCTAGGCTTAGACTCGAGTCCTTTGCTTTTAAAAATCTTGACGAACAATGGCAATTTATACTATGACAACTTAATTTACATTCATACAACAATGAGCGGTTAAAACCCAAGTCGACTACGGTTCGCTTCTTAGCGTCACTACAGTCGGCCTGATTTTGTAAGTTGGATCAAATCGGAATAAACATACAGAAAAATTGTAGTCAAAGATAAAAGGAAAAGCATACACCCACATACGTAAGAAATTGTTGAAATCGTTTTAAAAAATAAACTTTTGAAATGCTAACAGCTTGAAAAGGGATAATTTCTTAGAAGCAAAACAAAGCTTGGAAATTTTCCTTTCTTAGGCCAGTCTGAATGGCTTGAGACTTGAGACTTTGCTTGGCTTTACATTCAACTTGACTTCACAATCAAAACTGAAAACAAGAAAATTTACAGAAGTTAAATTTGCGTTGGTGTTTTTTCTTTCTTTTCATTTCCTTTTATTTCAATTCCTTGAATTTGAATTTCTTTTTCTACTGTTACATTAACAAATGTTTTATTTTGTTAGGCTTTATACTGACGTCAAGGCATTTTGAAACAAAGGTAGAAGAAACAGAAAAAAATACTATACTTTCAGATTTGGCTGGCGCTACTATTTTGCAGATGATTGTCCTAGAAGCGTGCATTTGAATCAGTAGTAGACAATTTGATCTCGCAAACGACATTTATAACCTCTCGTATTACATTTCTACTACTTACATTCATGAACATTTCCTTGCCATGAATTGATTCGAGTAAAGATGAAAGGTTTTCAGGTGCGGTTGATCGCAGCCGCACGTGACTGCTTCCATGCGACTGACGCGTGCAACCGATGCGGCTATTTTCAAAGTATTAAGTGTGACAGACAGCCGCACGCGTCTAACGCATCCCTCGAACGCGGCGCCATACACTTTCATACTACGACTAGGTATAGCCGCATCGGCCGTGCGGTTGCGATCGACCGCACCTGACGAGCTCGCCACCTTTAGCGTTAGTGCAAAATCTCTAGTCTACTGATTCAAAGAACGCCTCCCGGGCTTTGCGAAGCGAAAGTGTCTACAGTAAGTATGTTGCGAGCGAAATCCTTTGCGTTGCGAATTCCCGTACAGATGGCTCGTTACTAAGGGTGGGCATGGTTTCTTGCAGTGTGACTGTGAAACTGGCCCAATGCCGGGTCATGCCGGACCAGGTTCGGCCTGCAGACCAGTGCTGCGGGGAGTGCGGGGACGGTGCAACAAGAACAACAGGTCAGTGTGCAGAACATCATTTTATTTCTATAGGCATGCCCCCATTTATTTATTCCAATTTATTAAAAAAATAATTCGTGAAGAAAAAATTAGCAAGAAACCAGAGCAATACGTTTGAAAAAAAACTTCTTCTTGCTTTTCAAGCAAATACGTTTTATATCGGCTTGAAAAGCAAGAAGAAGGTTAACCTATGGAAAAGCATGCCCATATGAAGATAGTTATATTTACTTACAGTGACGATAATTATATCCCCAAGAGAATTGATAAAACTCTCCTTTGGAAATCGGAAGGCCAAGGCTGTTCGAAGACAAACGATGGTGATGAAGCGGTATACTACTGCCCATGGTTGTATCTCTTTATGTCGCCTTTACCTGCGTATCCCCCGGGTAGAAAATGAGGCAGATAGTTCTATTATGCAGCAATCGTTATAAGATTACCCACCATCAGTGATAGAAAATACTTCGTACATAATCAACTTGACCTGATTTACTTAATGTATATTATCGGATATCAGGCTGTCAAAACAACATATTGGTCAGCTACTTAGCCTAGGGATCAGGTTTCGCGTCTTTTCTTAGCACCATCTTAATACTCTTGACACCCTGTCTTCGTCAGCCTTGGCCGCGATCCGTCTCTCAAAATATCTCGGTAATGGTTACTTACCTACTTACTGTCATAGAAATGTGACACCTGCCCTACTGGTTATCACGTCGCTGTCAAATTAATAAGTCGATAAAAAATGGCGACAGATGTGACAAATCAACTGGCGTAACCACAGTCACAGATATACACAATACTACTTAAGTATTGCCGATACCTCGAGTAGTACAAGAAAATGCAACCAACTAAAAACAGCGTTTACGTACCTATATGACGACGTATGACGCCAGTTGCTCTTTGTTGGAAAGACATGGTCCTTTCGTATTTTCTGTCATTGTCATCTGAAATCCAAAAACAAAAATAACATTATACGGATAATAATAGTGATGTGATGCCGGCTTAGAATATCATAACCCGATATATTTCCCGTGGACGTAGTAAGAAGCGAGCGACTAAGCAATTTAAGGTGACTGACTGACAACCTGTCACTATGAAGATACTCTTTGTTAGACGTGGTGTAAATGGCTGCTTATTACAGCTGTTTACGTTCTGCCTACCCCGCAAGGGATATAGGCGTGATATACCTATGTAGGTATGTTTGCTTATGTCTAATTCATACGGGGCTCGGAAGTGTAGTCTTAAATTCTGAAAAAATCTTGGTCATAATCGCGTCGACGACGACATGACAGTTGGCTTAAATTAGGTCAATGACGCTCATTCTACATCTTACCTCCTTAAGCTCAATTTTCCCTCCGTATGACAAAATCAGCTGATCAATACCGCAGTCATTCTCAAAAAGAATGGCACAAGTACAGTAGGCACAAAAAAGGTAAATACCGAGCCTTGCGTCTCAATAGGTTTGCTCTTGAAAACGTGGTACAAAAGAATCTTTTTCGTTAAGTAGGCGGCTGGTCTTAGCGTCAGCAGAAAAAATAATTGGTGTCGTGGAAATTTCGGAACAAAGAAGTTTCTAAGACTTTGTGTGTTGAAATTAATAGACTTAAAGCTTATAGTTACTTGATTTTTCTTTTCGACTGAAAGTCAAACAACATTTTTTGTTTATTGGCTGAAAATAATTTTAAGCCGAACCAAGTTTATTATACGTTACCTATAATTTTTTTAATCGATTTTGATCTTTTTTCGCGTGATATAAACGCTCTGGATGGATTAACTTTCTTTTCAAGTGACGTTGGCTCAAAATCTGACTTCGTATTTGTTACTTTTTTGTGGACTGTACGTAGCATAGCCATTCGTCTCAGTATAGGGCCGGGCCCGCCGAACAAAGGTAGCAGAAACCAATTTGTTACGTGATAATATGCCCCCCTCCAATCTACCTTCAAAAACCCCCCTTTCTTCCCTACCCCCCCTTTACCCCCCCGCTCTGATACGAAATTAGTGTTCCTGTGCCCTTTGACAAAAATAATATATTTTGCTTCTTATTTTTAAGCGACGACAGTGGTAAACGAAAATGAGGAACGAATTTGTTTTTTGGTTATTAAATCGTTCCACCTAGATTTAAAAATGCTTTGATATGTTTTACCATTGTTTTTCCTTTACACTAATACTTAACTATACAAATAGGGTACTTGTCAGGGTAAGTACAAATATATAAAAGTTAAGTTACTACAAAAGTATAAAATTTAAAACATTAGTTTAAAAATGCTGTAATCTTCACTTAAAATTGTAAAAAATATGCAAAGCTACTATTTTTATACAAAATAGTAATTTATATGTAAATGTTTTGACTCTATAAAAATACTGGCAATTGACGTCAAAATATGACAGATTTTTCATACAAAATACGATTTTAAAAAGAAATTCAATTGACCTGCCAGTAGAGTTCCTAATTATTAACATTCAATGACAATCTGTTCTGTATTATATAAAAATAGAACCCCCCATAATGAGTAAGTTTAAAGTTTCAAAGACTGGGATTCCATTTAAAATTTCCATTGCTCTTGTTTTACAACTGAATGTACATAGTTGTGAATCCCACGTCGTAAAACGCTTCCTCTTGATTATTTATTAATTTGTACAAATCTTAGAGTACAAACTAATCTCTAGCGAGTTAGTGTCATAAATTCAAGAAAAACATGATGTACCTACAACAAAATACACACTGCGTTCGGACACGAAAATTGCATGAACTTAAAAAATGTACATGTAAATAAATTAGACTGATCTTTTCTGACTCAACGCAAATATTTTTAGCTCCTATGTTGACAATCCCCATTCTAGTGAAACCAAATGTATACGCTGCTTTTCCCCAGCCCACCCTATCTAACCCAACCCTATCGTTCTCTTTTGAATGGCCAACCTACCCTACCCTACCCAAAGGTGATTCCCTCTTTGACAAATATTGGTAGATTCGAATATTACGTTCCAATATCAAAAGATGGCGGCGTCTTAGCACTTTATTGAAATTCCAAATTTGAATATTTCCGTTAGTAATTTAGGGGAAGGAAGAGATGTGCGGTTACCGCATAATTTCTTTTCTGACCTTGGGGAACAGAGGGATCTAGAAAATATCTAGTATCATGGTTTTTACATCGAGCACATCAATCATGGACTCACCCATATATTTAGTTTTCACATTGATAAAATACTTGCATTCAAATAATTTTGCAGTCGTTGTTATTTTTGTTTTAGGCTAAAACTGGTTTGTTGAAACTCTTTGGGATTTCAAGGTTCAAATAAAATATAAATATTTATACAAACGCAAGTTTTATACAAAAAAGGTTTATTTAGGAGCTTACGGTTGCATCTTATTTATTTAGGCTCATCATATTTTATCGTTACTAATGGTCACACATATTTTTTACACAAAAAGTGTTAAGAGTTTTCGTAAATATGTAATACTTAATCAGGATTTTGAATTTGTTGATGGTCCAATTAATAAAGGTAGGTAGATATTATAAGATTTTTCTTTGGGTCATTAGGAGGATGCCCCCGTAAAAATAACCTAGGTTTAAATCAAATATGGGATTATTCGGAAAACAAATTCTTTTAACTTACATTAAATTAGAAATTCCGTCAAATGCATTGATGTCTAAGCTAAGCTATCAATGCAATGCTTAGAGCCGATTCTATCAGTAGCACGGTTACTTCATGGGATCAGCTTTATACTGGTTATTCCCCATTTACTGTACTAGTAACCAGAGTAAGTTGATCCATTAAATGGGTAACTCGCGCTGAAAGTACTGTTAGCACTCAATAGAATTTTTATCGCCCCTGATTCCAGAGTTTCTGTTACTGAATTGATTCGCTTGTAGCAGTTACATATGGAGCCAATTTGTACTGGCGGTGTTTAGAATTTCAAACTACCCACACTTGTAGAGTATTGCAACTGTAAAAGGTGTGTAAGGCGGTGGCGTGAGAAAAATGAATGTTTTTGAATACATACATTTTATTGGTACCTACACACGATATGTACTTTGAGTTTAGGTAAAATGATTTTTCATAATAATGTATAGATTCTGGTTATACCATTCCTGATAATTTATTGTGTCTATAGTTAAAATAATACCTACACGTAACTAATCATATCTTTAACCACTAAATCACAAGCTAGAAGCTGAAAAAGAACGCTTTGAGATAGACTATAATTTTTCAATTTGGTATATTTTAATGGCGCAAAAAAATGCTAGAAACAATTCTAACAATAACAGCCACAAATCGAATAATTGTTCAGTAATTATCAAGTTTGTTTTTACAATATTTCTCAGTAATTCTAAACTCAATTTATAAATAATTACAAGTTATTTATCGAAACGTTTGACTTTATCCTTGTTATCGTCAATTAATTAACGGTATTTTTGGAATTTGGAGCAAATAAAAAGATCAAACGATGATCTAAAATAAACCATGTAGTTTAGGCATTATTTGTTGAAATAAAAAGGCAAACTAGATGTAGGTACTTTGATGAAATAAGAAGAAAATCTTCTCAGGAAATTAAAATGCTTGTTTCTGCTTGCAGATGTGGGTAGATAAGATAGACTCTTATCATAATAATATGGCGTTATTTAATCTTCTTCTTCTTCGAATGAGACACCAAGTCGTCTAACGACCCGATGAACCCTGGTGTCCTTAACATTGTTTAATGACGCACATAGTATCTTATGTATTACATACATAAATATATATCTGTAAGCGAGGGCCATTGTTACCACGTCTAACAACTATAAGAGTCATTCAGAAGACCGTGTATCACTATAATGATAGGTTGTCAACCCTACGCCTTAAATTGCAATACGACACTTTTTAATAATGTACAGAATAATGTTCTGAAATAATTTCGGGACATAAAATTACATTAACACTTCAGCTCTAAGCTTTATTTTAATATCTTCATTTCATTGGAATTTTATGAATCGCAACAATTTCCAAGAAACCATTTATTTTTCAGTAAAGCATTATAAATACCAGAGAATAAATTTAACATGCATACATAGGTTATTATGGCATACTTATGATTTGAATAAATAACGATGTCATTGCAGCTAGAAAACCGAGTACATTTCTTTTCACTTCGTGAACCTGTTGTGCAGAATAAATAAGTTGTTTTTGCATGCATACATATATCCCTTGCAGGGTAGGCAGAGCGTAAACGGCTGTACAAAACGGCCACTTACACCACGTCGACAATAGTTTGAGAGTCACTCAGAAGACTGTGTATCACCATAGTGATGCAATACACATCAACACTCAAATCCTATGCTCTACGCGGTGAGGAAAAATACTTTTATTATATTTCAGTGTCTTAGATTCATTTATCAAATGATACTCGTAGATTTATTTAACCAAACCATCAGGATCCGAATGATAAGTTATTGAGTTGACTACTCTTCTTTTCTTGAGCTAGACTTTAATAAAACCAACAATGTGCTGTGCGTACGATCATACATTAGATCTATTTCTGCCCACATTACGTAATTACATTTTATTGTCTTATATTAGTTCACCAAAATACATATATTTCTATTATTAATACAATTATCTACACAGTATTGTGCCTCTCTATTAGGTGCTATTATGAGAAGTGATCATGATCATGAAAACTTAGTACATCCATGGGTACTGTTAATGAAAATGAAAGTGAGTGAGTTTGCTCCCCTTATATGAAGGTTACATGGCAACGAGAAATACTTTATAGGAGCTAGTATTACGTCTTTGAATATCTGTAAAGGTCATTTTTTAGTGCAAATCGACAAAAAGAATGAATTATTTTTTTATTTTTTGATTTTTTCTCAGAATCCGAAAAAAGTAATTTTGTCCTTCCAAAAATGGAGTCATTCATAACCAGGCCTTATCTTCCATACTGAAAGGGGATTACGTCCTTATAACGTAGGAAGAAGCGGGAAAGTCGAAAAAAAAAGCTTTACGTGATCTGTGGACAACCATAATGTGTTCTGAAATCAAGTCACATTTTATGAGCGGCCAAAGCATCGAAAAAATTATAAGTATAAATTATTACAATGAAAAATTATAAGTATAAAACATTCTGAAAATATTTGCACTGAAATCGAAATTATCTAACATGTAACTACAAGACTTATTCTGTTGCCGTGCCTTTGATGTCTTCGGTGAACGCCTTTGTATCTTCTAGTCAAGACGATCCTGTGGGCGTCTACTTTTGTAGTATAATATGTATTATTATATATTATTATATAATCTGTGGCGTCTAGTTACAGACACTGGAACCCACTGAAAAACGTTTTCTATTCTTTGCTCATTTATTATTGTTATCTATTTTCAAAAGTTATTCAGACGAATCATTTTTTTACGTTCTGAACAAATAAGAACACATAGATAAAAATCGTTATTGTTATAAGGTGTTTCTTTGCATGCTTTGCAAGTTACAGAGAGACACATTAAGGGCCTGTGGATATAAGAATAAGAAGTTAGGCTTATACAATAAATCACATTTTCTCACACTTAGAGAAATAGGGTCTAAAATCGGAAAAATCATTAGGACTAGTTAAGTAGGTAAATTCGTGTATACGCCGCTCAGCAAATCTCTGAACAGTCAATAAGATGGTCTTCTGGCAGTGCAGTCAAGCCGCTGCTAAAATTGACCCGTGGAAATCGCTCTATTGAGAAACTGGTAATACTCGCTCCAAGCCCTTTGCCAGCTCCATGGCAACGCAAACCACAAACGGTAACAACACGGGACATGCGGAAAGCAAATATCCAGCACCGCAGTTGGTAAACACGAGGCCCTTTCCTGTGGCCCTTTCGTCGTAGGCCCTACGCTATTATTTTTGAAAGAGGGGTGATCAGTTAGTTCGTTTTGCGTTGATGGGGAAACTGACTGGTAAGATGCGTGCTACAGTTCAAATGTTCTTTTTGACAATTTTTGTGTATGTATAGAATCGTGTTCATCTAATTTAGCATGCATAGTGCAACACCTAAGCTTAAATATGTCATGTTTAAATTTCGTTAAAAGTTGATACCGGCACTATAATGGCACTAAATAATTGTCCTGTTTTTTTTATACATACATATATCACGCCTATATCCCTTGCATATAAGCAAAGCGTAAATATTTCTTATACCAGTGCTTTATACCTTCGATCGATTCTACCTTACTTTACACTCAAGCTCTTGTTATTTCCCCGCTCTTAATTTGAATCGTAGTCCCTAAAAATAATATTCAAAACGTCTTTGCTCTTTGTCCTAAATTCATAATTTTCTTATTCATTGTCTCTCAAATTATATTCTAATTGAAATGTAAGCAACTCCAATTGTAAGTCTTTTGGGGAGGGTATATCCAATATCTCAGATTACATTTATAATTAAATCTGGAATTCTGATTCCAATTCCACTAATTGGAATCGAAAACAAAAGTAAATTATTTACGACTGCAGGGAGTTGGCAACTTTAAGAAACTCAAGAATTTCGTAAATTGTAAATGAAAAAAGTTCAAGTTTAATTTTGTGTGTGATTGTCATTTGTATTACGACACTTTAATTACTTTACTGACTGTTTTTTTTTTTTCATAAATTGCTTTGCTTAATAAGTATTAGTTGGTTAGTAGTTTATGAGCAAATTTTCGTAATTTACTTAGCCAATAGTCGATTTTTTTAACACTTTTATATAACAACACGATAAAATGATAAAATAAAATAGAGCTGAATTACGTTTTCTTACAAATGGCTTGTAGCCGAGAGAGGGCAATTCAGCCAATGTCAAGGTTAAACGATGCTCCAGAAAATATAATGCTTAGAAATAGAAAATATTTTATAGTGACGCAAAAAATCGAAAAGCGAGATAAAATATTGTCAACTTATCTATTCACTGACCCTTTCTAATCTTCTTTTAACCCCTGTCATTTTTTGCAGCCATAACTAATCTTTGCATTGACAATATGAGTTTTTTTCCGAGAGACACTCAGATCACCCTTCCATAACCAAAACTATTATCTTCATAGCTTTAGCACGTGCCAAACACGTGTCTAAAAACTATTGTTATTATAGATGGGCCACTGAGAAAGTGCTGATTTGACGTTTGTGAACAATGCAGTAATAGCAGCGAACAATTTTGTTTGTGGATTTGTTTGTTATGGATTTGACAGCTGTTAAACAATTTCATGACTGGAGGAGGTTGGTGCTATACAAAAATACCAAAATATCGCAAATCACAATTTTTTAAATGTATTTAGTTGTATATAACAACCAAAGGACAAAATAGTAACTCAAAATAAAACCAGTACAGTACATAAAATACAGGGTGGGCATTTTCAGTTAACATTTCAGGGCACCCAAAGCAAAGAGCGGAAGCGGATACGAACGTACAAAGGGTGTCCCGAAACGGTCTCATTACGGATATAATCGCCAGGACGTAAAATGTCGCCCCTGTAGGATCCGGTCCGCGGGTTGGGACACCCCGTATATATTGACCTATATTGTCATGTCATGACCATTTGAGTCGTATAATGTGGAACGTAGGAAGGAGACTTTGTGAAAATAGTGAGTTTTGGAGAAATAAGTATGTTTGATATTAGTAGGAAATAAGGACTAATTCCAGGCCCATGTCCAGCAGTGGACTGTTGTGGCTGTTATGGTATGGTATGGTAAGGACTAATTCATATATTCTACATTTTTAACAAAGTAAATACCCATAGCATGTGGTTTTAGCTGATGCTCTTAGTTAAATACGATGTAAAGTTCTTTTTTTTTTGTTTGATTTCCTTGGTTCTAATGTATATTATCTAAGTACTGTTTTGCAGTTGTTATGCAGAAATATAAAGCATTGTTGATATTGGCTAATGTTAAAATACATACATCCTTATTATATCACGCCTATATCCCTTGCGGGGTAAAATCGGCCAACATGGCACGTCTGACAAAAGCTTGAGAGTTACCCAGAGGACTATGTATCACCATAGTTACATACAGGTTGTCAGCCTATCGCCTAAAATTGTAATATCAACTCTCAAATCCTCGCATCTTACGAAACCCACGGGGTTGGTGCATGGGGTGATGCTATTCTAAGCCAGCACCACACGGCAATAATGTTAAAATATCACTCATAATAGAAGTTCGCAAGCTTTCCATTGTTTGGCAACGGTGCAAAAACATTCTATCTCCGAAACACACAATATTCCGTTTTGGATTTCGTTGTGTTCCTGATAGGTTTTCCGTGTAAAAAGTTTGTTTGTTTTCGCTTCTAACTTGTATCTAAATATGTTATTCGGCTCTCCGCAATATTGCCATTTTGATTTTGTGCTGCTCTTGTCACTATTGTATTGCGTTTTGGTTCATCACACTCAAGATAACTTTTAAGATTTGTTGTTCTTTTACTTGTTATTCAATAATACAGCTATTAAACTTTCGTATTATTTACCTATAGGAAAAGAATTGAGTTGTTAAATCTTTGTTTATATACCAACATTCTACACTGAAAGATCATATAAGTTGCATAGGCAGCTCAATATTAAGAGAATAAACCTGCCAAACCTTTGTATCACTACGAGTACACGCCAATATATTCAATTTTCCAAACATGCACTTCACAAACACGTGATACCTACATGCAAAGCTTTAGTATAATTACTGGCACACGGCTCGTCAGTCAATCAGGTTTGGATAAAAAGTCGAAGCCTTTGATCTGGTCCCAGGCAGCGCTCACAAACAGCGCTTAAAGCGCTCGAAATGCTTGAAATTGCGTGTCATATGGGCTGCTGCCGGCGTTTGGTGGGACGTGTAAATGATGTAGCTCGAAAACGCCTAGGTATAGATAGACCCGTTAGGCCCGAATGTATTACAAGTGGTACCGATAAAGTGAAATTGAGCGAAATGCACGCTGCTTTCGGAACATAGGCTTTCTACGTACCTATTCAATACCGTAGGCTCTCTGCATGCGTCGGGAAGTAGTGGGCATTACGCTTAAAATAATGATACGCACCAGGTAACAAATATAGTTCTAGGCCGAATCTTTAATCTCGTAGATAGGTAGCCATACCATATCCATCTGCAAATGCAACAATGACTAGATCTTCCTGCAATCTCATCCTGCAGTTGAAATTTACCGAATTTTCTGAAATTGTCACCCCATGGTTACTATAAATAGCTAAATGCAGCCTAAACGTGAAAATAACGCTCCAGATCCCTTTGTGTGTCTGTTTTTTATTTACTTTGGAACAGGTGTCGATCTACCTAGCAAGCGGAAGGGCTCAAGGGTTCAAACGAACTGTGTTTTTGCCAACCGAACCCTTCGAGGGTCTAAAAACTTGTCCACTCTCGTTTTAATTCAATTTATACGGATGATGAAGAGATTAGATTTTTTTGGCCGGGTATTGTTTGTAGTTGTTTTTGATTGGACTAGCTTTTACGTAGCTTTCGAAAGTAGAATTGATTGGTTTTAGCAAATAGGTAACAGGCAATCAAACTACGAGCAATCAGTAGAAATATATTGAAGTAGCTCCAGTTAATCTCCGAACACTCTGTATTTGAATTGCTGTGCAAGAACATAATTTCAAATAAATATGTCTCTACGGACGGAGTTACTTATTTTAAAAGAAATCCTGCGACCCGCAACAGTGAAATAGCAAAGCAGCCAGTTAGCGTTTCAATTTAAAAAAAGAAGGAGAAAAAGAAAAATAGAAAACAAAATGGCGCATGCGTCTGTCAATCACCGGCGCTGGCTGGAAAGTGACGCGGTAAATCTGAGCGGACAATAATTGGCGTCCACAAACCTACCTCCTACACGTTTACGGGGTGTTATAGCAAGTACGGTGGACATTTTATGAGGTAAACCTACGAAACTAAACCTTTATTTTCGCCCAAAATAAATATAAAAAATTAAATGCCATACAAATAAACTGAGACAATATACTTTAAAGAGTAGGTATTGTATGGAACGTATCCTATTTTTTTCTGTATGTTCTGTGTTCGTCGGAAAAAGTTATGCAGTTTCAAAAGCTACCTATTTCACTTCTTGAAAGGATTAAATACTTTTTCTTACACCCTGTTCGTTCATAGGTAATGGGTTTGTTTAGTACATAAAATAAAATAGCGATTCGCTGCAGCAAAGTAAATAAAAGCGGACATTCTGGCAACGCAGCGCGAAACGTTCGAAATTTAAATATTTGCAAGGTGTCTGCTAGCACACAGTCCTAACCGGTTGCAATCGTTGCAATTTGGTGACGTGACCATTGAAGCGTCATGATTGGTGGATTAGACTGTAGATTATACTAATTGGACTGAGAGTGAGAAAGGTAGGTACATCGTATCGCACGGTTTTATCGATTACAAATATTATATCATGGCATTCATAGATTTCTCAATCCAAAATTGATCTTATATAGCAAAGACTGATAAGTCGCCTGTATTGTGTGTGCTCTCGACATTCTGAATAACATTTTCTTTTGTACAATCTCAAAAACTAAAAATGCTACTTTTTGGTCATCATATAAAGGCAATGCCTGTATCAAATCATATAAAAATACACATCGTCTCTCAGATCCCTTAGTCGCTTCTTATGACACCCACAGATCTGGTGATACTATTCTAAGCCGGCACCACATGGTATTTGTTTATGTTGTTCTTAAATAAACTTTACAGTAGATAACAAAATTATTCCTTCGAATTTACTTCGTGACAGAAGTTCTGTCAGACCAGTGACCGAGTTGAACTCTATTAATGGCGTAAGTTGTTCAGTTCCGACTTCCGACTGTAGCTTCAGTAATCAGCGTGTTTGTATGTAGGTAATGTTATGGCCCAGCCAGCGCGGCAGTAGGTAGTGAATGAGTGGTTGTATAGCGCTTACGGAGCAAGTCGCAAGATCTGCCGCTCCCCTAGATTGCAGCGCAGGGCTGCCAGAAATGTACTTTGTTAAAAAAAAACAGTTCACTTTAAATTATATACGTATGAACAGAATATATCGACTACGGTGGAAAAAATGGTTCGTTCACATATAATATGTATTGAGTCTGAAGTCAATCAATCAAAATCAAAATAGAAAGCTTCGCACTACTTAACTGTCTAATCTGTACGTCTGTGAGTATGTGTAAAGTTATGGCTCAGCCAGCTCGGCAGTAGGTAGTGAATGAGTGGTTGTATAGCGCTTACGGAGCGCGTCGCAAGATCTGCCGCTCCCCTAGATTGCAGTGCAGGGCTACCAGAATGTCCTTTGATGAAAAAAAAAATGGTGGACCATTTATGTATATTGACTCTGAAGTTCAGTAGTCCATCATAAATCAAAAAAGAGAGCTTCGCACTGCCTACCGGCCTAGTCCGTACGTCTGTTTGTATATATAAAGTTTTGACGCAGCCAGTTCGGTTGTATTCGAGATTGAGACCAGTGATTTGAGAAAATAATTCGTATAATCTAATAATATTATAATTAAATAATATAATTCGTATAATCTAAGTGCTGTCACTTTACATCAAAAGCCTTAAAAGGGTAGGAGATGATTGTGACTAAAATTGTCTTATAACTTGACGCATCTGCTATCCAAGTAAATATATATACTGTTTTATGGATTTACATAAAATATAAATGCAAAGCTTCAAACGGCCTAGCACGCAGGCCACTGTTATATCTGTTGTGCGTAAGGTTTCAAATACACCTTTATCTGCACAATTTAAATATTACGCAGGATTCTTGAAAGCAATATGAAAACCATCTGAAGCAAATTTAAGATAGTGAAGAATAATAATCGTCTGCTTTTAATAATTGTTACCTTTCACTACCAGACATAAAGAGATTGGTCCTAGTCAGGTTTTCATAAAATCCTCAACAACTGAACACGCTTGCCGCACATTTTAATTTAGCAAAGTGTCAACCCTAGCGGGTTATCTCAACGCAGGTACGCCTGACAGACCCGCGTCAATAGAACTCGAATCTGTGCAGTGCAGGCTACGTGTAGGGTTTTTAGGGGTCTCTGGTTGAAACGAAACCCTTGGAATTTGTATAGATCTCTACCTCTGTTTAAAGGAAATTGACGGACTATTGTATAAACTCTGAAAATATCGGAGGTATCTTTGTAAGAAATATTTTGTTGTAGATATTCAATAAAATATCGTGTCACACGCGATGCTCTCGTAAGAATTTTCACTTCGCAGACTTAACTTATATTACCGCAGCATATAAAAAGAGAACTAGCTTATACAGTAGGTATCGATTCTACAGTACATACATCCTCTTTGGTACAATTCTTATTGCTTTCACTTTCTCAAAATAGTACGTAAAAGAAAATATTTCGAAGTTCTATAGGCAGACGCGTTTGCGTGGCATTCAGAAGGGATTTAACCTTGGTAGTGGCTTGCAGAATTGAAGCCTTTTTTAGACATATATTTCTATATGTATGTATGTAGGATATGTGCGGTTAAGCTCCTCGTATCGGCGTATTTGAAGATGGCTCAGACGTCTCGCGAGGTTTTTCCAGCGTTTAAAGATGGCTTCTATTTGGTATGTAGGTATATTGTTGATTTGTCGGCTGAAGGAAACTATTGAGGGAGAAAATATTGGTAGATACGGCAAGGTATAGATAACAACTGTAAGTTACTTAATTTTGAGAAAGCTGGGTTCTAGGTATTTATTTTAAACCTATTTTCTATCTTTTGCATATTAATTCGACTCTATCCATTTGTACACAAATACGATAAATAAGAGTACAATTTTGTCAAGTCAAATAAGTATTAAAACAATATCAACTTAATACATCAAATACCATCCCACATATTATGTTAGATTATACACCCATTACCTAGTTAGTAGGTAAACGTACATTCCTACATACAATTAGTGTAAGATGAAACATAAAAAAGTATGAAAATTATTTTGCTCTGTGAAAACTTTCTCATCAACGTTATAATTAGTTTTTAAATAATTGTTCATCCTATTATTTCCTCGGAAAGTGGTACCCATGACCACCTCTTATAAAATGTTGTTCATAGAAATCATGCAGTGAAGTAGGTAAGTCATAATCCTTCGCAATCGATGTGAGTGACTTTTTTCTATAAGTTGGACATACTATCAGAATTATAAAGACACTTAAATTTTTGTCAGACGTGGTGTAAATCGCCGTTTTTATGTACAGCCGTTCACGTTCTGCCTATCGGAATATAGGCGTGATACATGTATGTATGTATGTAAATATACATAATATTAATCAGACGCAATTCCAGTGATCCGTTGTTTTAAACATTAAACCCAAATCCTATACCAGTTACACTTTGGATTTATCCGATAATCTATTACATTCACAATCAAACCCAATTAATTTAATCAGTCGACATCTAAACAGATTATTATCTCTACTTGTCATCTAAATGTTAGTAGTTATAATGCAGACGCTTACATAATCAATATAATAAATTAAAGTGAAAGTAATTACTGATAGTCGTGGTACCGACTTAGAATAGCATCACACGTGTATCCAGGAAAGGTATGGTACCATACCTTTCCTGGAGGTGTCGTAAGAAGCGAGTGAGGGATTTGAGAGTTGATGTGTGTGTATTGCAATTTCAGGCAACAGGCTGACAACCTGTGATGATACACAATCTTCTGAATGACTCTCAAACTTGTGTCGGACGTGGTGTAAATGCCCGTCGATTACACCCTGCCTACCCCGCAAGGGATATAGACGTGAAATATGAATGATAACCACTACTACTCACTCACTACAGTCCACTGCCATACATGGGCCTAATAAGGAGGTAGGTATCTATTGCCATACTCACCACGCTTGGCAGGCAGATATTCACAGAGAACACTGCTGTCCATTCCCTTGATTTTTCCCTTAGTCGCTCCCTACGACACCCGCGCAAAAATGGGATGATGCTATTCTAAGACGGCATCACACGGTAAAAGTAATAAGTTAGAGTCAAATCACACCATGACGCTACACGAAGGTGCTTGAAAATAGTATAAAAACGCTTTTCTGAAAATAGTATTTATAAATGAAATCCAGTATAAGTTTGTTCCATATGGGTAGGTTGATGTGCTGGCGATATTACGTACCTTTCCTTCTCATCGAATCGACAGCATTTGAAATCCAATTTTAACTTAGGCATCTACAAAAAATTCTACATCTGCCTAATAAAATATGAATCTCGAGTTCATGCAAGCTAGTGAAATTGGTTGCACAGCCGTCTTCATTCATTCGTATTTTTATAAGGTCCTATTAAATAAAGTGCAAATATATGTGCGTGTTCTATTCGTGAAACTGAACAATTTTCCCACGAAACATAGGTCGAAAAATGACAAATGAAATTGGAACTTCCATACAAATTGGCTCGGTCGACTGGTACATTTTTTACGGGAGTTCCAAAAGGAGGTCCAAATATTTTTTCTCATATTTGGACCTGTGAAAATTGTTTAGTTTCACGAGTAGAACACACCCTGAACGAACATATTTGCAGTGAATTAATTAGAACCTTATATATTTAGCTGTCCTACCCGTAGAATAAAATTTAAATTTGGCTATAGTATAATTGTAATTACTGATTATTATCATCAGAGTAGGTAGTAGGCTTTACTTACCATTTGTTAGAATAATAAAATAAACTAACATGTTAAAGGAAGGTCCGTCTCTTATTTTTGGAAAGTCCAAAGTCCCAAGATTCGGAATACCAGAGAAATTCAGACAAAAGAGCTAGACAGATTGACCACTACCTACATACCTCCACAGTAACAGGCCCATTTGTCCAAACTACCCACATAATCGACATAATACATAGCAATAAGATACGTTGGTGCCGGGGATGCGACTTCCGTTACAAGAAAATCGATTTTTAAATAATCGATTACCTTCTTAGATTAGAAATAAATTGATTTTATCAAAAAAGAAATATTGAAATAATCGTTTCTTTCATATGCTTTGCTTGATTATACACAAAAAATAATTTCTATTATAATAATGTAGGTATATCATTACCGACCAAGAGGTAAAGAAAATCTCACCGCCGAAACAAAATATTTCTAACCACCTAAATAAGGTGTCGTGTATTTTAATTGCTGTGAATACGTGGTTATGTACTAGAAAATTCGAAAAATCGGTGTATTAAACTTACATAATCGATCAATAAGAATAGCATGATTCTAAGAAACATCGCTTATTTTCATAATCGATTATTTTAACACACCCCTAGTTGGTGCTGGTAATTCACACGATTTATCTTGCCGTGCCATATTTCATATGACGTCATCTTAATCACGGACTGATGCTACGTATGTGCTATAGGTACCTACAAATGACATAATGTAGGATACGTATCGGTATGTGGAGAGGAGACACCATGTGCTATTCTAATTCTAATGACGTATTAAGCCTAGCGCACACGGTGAAGATAGATACCGGAACTGTGCTGGAACTACAAAGTAGTATAGTATCTTAAGATATCACTTACGGTACGGCTAAGATTTGACAATTGACATTACGAAACAGAAAATTACGGTAGGTATATTTTGCACGTCCGGCATCTTATTTAAGCTAAAGCCCATAATATATTTCACGTATGTGTGTGTGATACAATAAGATCAAAATATTATATTCGCCGTTAGTGATGGTTTTTGCAGCTCAGATGAAGGTACTATTCCTACTTCCGTGTCTTATGTGGTTGATAAACTCTGACACCAGTGTTCATCTTGTCGTAGGACGATTTGTATGGCGAACGATTGATATTTGAACTTTATAAAAAATGAATATCACAATCATAACCGTGTACGACGAGCTTTATAATGTAGTATACCTTTGTTAAACGCAAGGATTTTAGGGGTTAAAGGTATGATTTATGAATGTAGAGTTGTAAAATATAGGGTTAAATATCACCTTCGTAGGTATACTTAGTTTAGTATATAAGTCTATGAGTTTAGTCGCTTTTGGTTTCTTTAACTTATTCGTAAAACATTTGATGTCAATGAATACCAAACTTGTTAATTCGCAGGCTTAGATTGAGTCGCGGTAACCCAGTTGATACGTGTCGCAAGTAGGTACAGATGGCGAAAGTTGCTGATGCAAATCATTCCCGCGCGGGACCAAAATATTTGCATATTTTCAAAGATGTCCTATTGGAAAATTCCGTTCTACTATGAAAGATACCTACACATAGGTAGTAAGTTTCTATTAGATCCAAGTTTTTTCAAGACTGTTTCTTCCCGCTTGCAAATACGGCAATTACTTCAAAGCCACAGACAGCTACCAGGCTATGGCCGACAAAATTGCTCCCAGATAATCTTGAGTAAAAATATATAAAAAAATCTCCTTATAAAAAACGCTAGCGGAGCGTGCGGCCTTCCCGTTTCAGATTAAACGCACATTCTGCAATATTTTCCACAAAAGGATACCTTAATCCCTAACAAGTGGGGAGTAAGCCTCAGGGTAGGGCGGTGGAGACGGCGGGGAACGGAAAGCGCAGTGGTGGCGGTATTGCTCAGAAGCATGTCAAGTTGCATACAAGTCAAAGTAAATGTTACTAAGTACTAGGTTACCGTTTAGCTGTACTACCCTGATCTACACCTGACGAAAATAAAAATGCCTACACGAGCTCTTTTTAGCTCGAGCATGGTATCGCTTGCAATGGAAAACTAAACGCATCTCAGTAATTTGAACTTTTTAAAAATGAGTATATAGGATAGGACTGATGGGTTTTCACTATGATGGTATGTTTTCGCGCTTAGGATGGCAAGCAAGCACTGTGCATACTACTCGTAACTGAAACGGCACCAAATTTTCCCGCTTCGCCTGCTATGTGCCCTCACCTTTAGGGGGAGATTCACAGAATCGCTCTCTTCATTTCCCTATAAAAAATAAACGATATCACCAAGACATTCGCGATCAATGAACGAGTCTCGAAATTTGTGAAGCTCGTATTCTGATAACATCTCTTTTGGTGGCGAAAATTGAATATTTATGATCCGTCGTAAAAACCTGAGGTAGGGAAGATGATACAAAATGGCGCGTAAATATAAATCTGAAGTGCCTACCTCACCCTTTTATTTCTAAATTATTAAGGTGCCGCGTCTCATCAAATTACGTATAACTTATAAAATCTGAAGTAAAGAGACTTCGTTGATAAAGTTCCATCTTTGCGTGCATCAACAATAATTATTAATGTTTAAGCTGCGGTAAAATAGGGACGGCTGAAAACTTTTGCTAAGCTGCATTTTGAAATTTTCGAGCGTTTCCAGAATAGACCCTCTCCCATTTGCAATATTAATATTCGCTGGTACATGCCGATGAGTTTCCTGCTATCGGAGTTACCGCCTTTTTTATCCAACTTTTTTTAATTCAGCCTTTTGAATGCGGTCTCTCATGCGGTCACTGATCCCCTGAAAATGAGACTGAGCGCCTGTTGTGACGACACTCCAATTTTAGAATTTGTCTATTTTCTTTTCCGTGAGCACTCTTGAGAATTTTCTTTAGTACTTTCAGAGGGGCCACCTTATTTTCTAAACCTATTTGGATCGTAAAAAGAAGTTCCAAGAAAATTAAGGCGAAAGTGCACGCCAATTAGACGCAAATAAAATCACGGCTCTGTGCGTACTATTATACGCATTCATTTCAATTTCTTTGAAGAATATAGTGAGCATGATTCAGTACAAAAATGCGTAGACCTTTGAGTGAACTAATGAAAAAGTCACTTGAACCATTAATCTTGATTACGACAAAGCCTTAATTCTTAATTTAGAGATTACACAGTACTAATTTTTAATTCTTATTATTCACATAAAGGGAGTTTAAAAGAAGGGTAAAACTAAACTCGAGTTACACCGAGAGTTAATTTGAGTTAACTTTTTTATGCGCCCATAAAAAACCAGAGTCCACGGTGGCGTTTAGCATAAATCTGCAATATTTAAAGAAGTTTCCTACTGTCCGGACAGCTTAAAGTGTTCGAATAATATATTTATAATTTGTGTGGTAAAAACTTTATCAAAAGTGTCGGAACGCACCGCCGCCTAGTGTCTCCATTTTTGACTTTATAAAGCGCATTCTAAATGATGAATTACAGGGGTGGATTACAAATTAGCCATCAATTTTCTCTTTAGAAATTAAATTGTGATTAACGAAGTGTTAAATTTTATTCATAATTTTGTTTTTAAGTGGTCATTAGCATATTATGATGCGCATTATTTTTGATGAGCTTAAAGTTTAATTTAAAGCGCGTTGCGGGCCGATTGATTACATGTTTTTGTCACCGTGAATTAAATTCAACTAATGTGTTGGCGTTAACGTGAATTGACGTGCTGAAACAACAAAAGTTATTTTAATTCGGTGGATTTATTTATCAATATATTCGGTGAATCCAGGCTTATTTCGTAGGTAGCTTTATGTTACAATTGATTTATTTTACAAGCGCAAATATTAGTGTTTATTTACACCCACCTAGGTAAATTGGATGTATGGGATTGCGCATTCAAATATCATTAACTCTTCGTTGAAAAACGTTTTATTCACAAAGATCAAACAAGTGCTTTTCAGTCGCAATTATTGTCATTATCAGTGACAACGAAATTGTCCCTTAAACAAACACTGAACCGTTTATTTTCATACCTTAATACCACTTTGCAATCATGAAACGAATATTCCGGTTCATTAACTCAAAGGCTTCTCTAAAAGAGGATATAAAAATTTAATTACCAAAAGTTTTTGAGTTGGCCCGGCGTTGTCGTGTTAAGACAAAAGACTGACGAATGGTCCCATCGTTCCAGCCAGCATCCCCCTTTCTTATTGAAATAATATTAAATGATAGGGCATCGATTTTGCTCATCACAAAGGGGGAAGCATCGTTTTGTTCACCCAAAGGTTTGTTTAAGTACCACTTTGTTGTTATTTAATATTTTAGGACTGTTATTGGCTGTTACGCGCACCGCACGGCCTTACGGTATTTTCCTGCCTTGTTTGATAGAAGTATACATTTGTATGAAATCAAAGAAAATCTATATCCACACTTGCACGCTCCAAGACCTATACAATGTCACTGATACCGCAGTGCGTCTGGTGGAGTACTGCTCGAATCTAATCTAAATCTGAAATTATAAGCATGCTAAAAAAACACACTGTCATTTGCTTGCTGCATGTCAAAAACAGCACTATCACGCGGCATCCACACGATCCTTCTTAAACTCGTGTTTTATCCTTCTTGCCTTTATTGAGTTTGTTCTAAACTCTGTCTTAGGGAAATATAAAATTTATTGCACTTTTAGTAGAGGTATTATAGAATGCCTTTCAATAGAACTCCGTGTTTATTATACTCTAGTTTGATGGCTTCAATTATATGTTTGCTGAATGCTTTAAAACTTTAACGTGTTATGAAACTATTAAAACTGCGTATGGTCTGATTCCATTATTCCTATCTTGAATCTCATAAATGGTTTTCATTTAAACCGCTGTTATGTTTTTATCACCCTTCCTATAGCAATTCTTTCCTCGCGCCACGTCGATAAAAAATAAAGGTAGGTACAAGTACCTCTTACCTATCAACTCTTCATAGGTACTAATACTATTGCCCAATAGGTAAATATTGTATGCGCGAACCTAAGAACTCGATAAATATACGAACTTTTTTATAACTAACTAAATTACGAGATGAGTTATTTGCTGAACTGTCCATTAAACATAAATACGTCCTACACGTTTCCACCAAAGTTCATTTTTAATTTTCGCAATAAACGCACAAAATGGCAACTCAAACAGGGAATTATTAAGTAAATAAAATGGCAACACTGCAATGGCGTTCTAATTAAAAATTTACATTTTGAAAGGATGTTTTAATTCATTATTAAAATTCGCGCCGCCAACGGTGTACTCACATAATTCATGTCAAATAATGCGTTATAACGTTGTACCAGAGAGTATAGGGATGGGATGTCATATAAAGATATTACCTAAATGATGATGGAGGCTTGAGCTGTCTACATCATGCCTATATGACTTACCTACCGGCTGTTGAATTGATAGTCTAAAAGGCCCTGGTTCCACACATGAGACGTAAGACATGAGACGTGAGGCCTTTTCCACGTAAAATGTATGAAACAGAAGTGACAAACCAGACGTCAGATTTCTTGGATTAAAATTGCCTCAGAATCATATGACGTTCTTGTATTATCAGATTTTGCTGCTTTGATGTTCATAAACTTTGTGATTTTTGACAGTAGATACCCTTGCCATGTAAGAAGTGACAATCTCGAAAATCCTAAATAGGGCGGAATAAACCTTCTGTAAACTCTCTATTTTGCGCTTTTGCCGTCTTATTTCTCGTTTTGATATTATCCCTGACCTCTTGATCTGTGATTAAAACAATCGATCGCGTTGCCAGTGGCTCATAGATCTATCTCCGTCGTTAACACTGTTCAAACTAAATCTAGAATTTAACTGAAACTGGATAAGTAACCGTTTAGGAAATGAGGCATCTTCTCATCGGAACAGGAAGCACAAGTCTTCAGAGGACGAGGCAAGCTTAGCTTAGCTTTACGACGACATATAAAACGACTGAATCGAGTTAAGTTGACTTACTATGAGTCACCCCTTCCCTTCCCTAGTACCAAAGTGCCCTAGCTATTGTTTTATTATGTAAACCGGACGAAAAAGGCCCTTTTGTCCCTAATTCTTTGGTCGGAATCTTTTCTAACTCGCTTGAATTATGGTATTCCAAGTAATTGCCCTAAACGACACTTCCAGTAAAAGGGGGATGTTTTGTTCTAAAATAGGGCTGTTTTTTGGGAAAGTTTGTGATTTAAGATAGCTTTTCAGAAGTTTTTCTATGAAAAATTCTTGATTTTCTGCGGATGATTCTTTCTTATTCCTAATCAGCCGAGCAAAACCTCTACTGAGACTTTGACAAGAAGTTGGATTTTTAACCCTAAATCTGTGAATTTTGTTTTTAAACCTAACAAAACATGGAGAGTAACCTGAAAAGTGTCGTTTTATTATACAACGCAACCGTGACCTTTCCATTCACAAACAACCGTATAAACAGAAAGAAAACGAAAATTAGTTCGAAAAATAAACAATGTAGCCACTTCACAAAGAAAATCAGAATATCGTCACCGGTAGTTTGTCAGGGTTTTGAACAAAAGAAATGTATTCCACCCACCTTAAGACGGTGCCGTCTATAAACACAGTTAAGGTTTCTTGCCGAATTGGAGGCCTTTGATTTTCCGAATCTTCGAGTTTCGGGCGTGGAGGAAGGATATTGAGGGGGTAAATTGGGATTTGATGTTTATTTATGTTAAACACTCCAAACATGATCTGAGAATCTCGGGGACAGTAGCGATGGCTAAAGCTGAAAAAAAGCAACATTAGGAATACTAGTTTGTTTTTAGTCTACTAATTAGGTAGTACTCATTTTTAGTAGGTACTTACATAATATTACTAGAAAGTATTATTTTACTAGTAAATTTTGGCCTGTTTCAAATATATCGCAATAGCCTTATAACATTTTTCAGGATATTTAAATTTAGGGATTCCTGTTTAGGGAAAACTGTTAGATACCTGATATTCGTTTTTGGTGCAGTGCAGAAAACCGAAAAGAGTTTTCTTGCTTGTACTTTTTCAACTCTTATTAAAACTCAATCCTTACACACACATAACTTTATAGACTGCCATAGGGGACCCTCTTCGCACAAAGAGTTTCTTCTTTAATCTTCATAAGTCAAAAGTCAAATTTTTGTCGTATTCGTGACTTTTCCTCAAGGCGATAGGGTATAAAGTCGAAAATCCCTTTTAGTAGTAAGTTGGCAAGTTGTTTCGATGTACCCCCGCCGTATGAATTATTCAGGTGTCGTTTAATAACTAGAGAGCAGTGGTTGTCAACCTTTACAAAGTTTGCGGCGGGGTTGCTGGGTTTGATTTGAACGCAGCTCTCCGTTCCGATGTTCCTGGAAATACGCGTAATTTGAAGCCGTGAATGGCGTATTCTGCGTCCACGGCAGGTTGTTTGAGCACTTATTACATGTCTGCGGACTTTAACTACCTATCTCTATAACAAATTGAATAGCAAAACTGAAAACGTCATATATAGATTAGACGTCAAAGAATATGAGATAGCATCTTTCTATCGAAAGTGTGGGATTTTGCGGTCCCAGAGTACATACCTACTTACACCATAGAATTGTTACATCTGATGTCAAATCTGTTTTACTAAAATAAGATTTTCTTTAAAATAAGTACGGATTTACTCTGGCGGTTGGCCATGATATGAAATAATAAGAATTACTGTATACAACGATGCAAAATAAAATACGGTAACTATAGCTACTAAATGAAGTGACTGAAATACGAACATGACCCATACAAAAGAAAGGGTAACACAAGGTCTCTTCGGTCAAATAGGACCAATTTATTCAGTTTTTCCACATTCTATTTACGACCCATAAATTTCCACACTAATAAATCAGTCCACGAACTTTTACGTTTCTTTAGCATAAAAGATGTCACTAGTTTGGTTAGATTAAGAACCACTGACCTAGAAGGCCCGGGGGTGGTTTTCTGTCTCTTTTTATTCCATTGACACCGAGTGGGATGATTGGTACGTCGGGACGGGGTCTAAGGCTACTTTATATTAGTTTTATTACCCGTTAGTACTGTGATGAAAGGGTTGGTCACTTGGTTTTATCTATTGATGGTCAAGACTTCTTTGTTGAACAAGTTTTTAACGTAGAAATAGGATTAGCCATTGTGAGCTTCGATTTTACATTTTCATGTACTTATACCTAACTATACTAGTATCTCAGTTCCTACAGAAAATAAAATTAATCTTTTGTCTTGCTCGAAGTCACATAAAAGTATTATTTTATGTGTAGAACTTCTTGGAAGAAAAGGAGGTAACGCAAGTAAAATACTGAAATAGTTTATTCATATTTCCATCATAAAACTGCAACATTTAATAAAGAATCTTGTTATTCTGTGGAAAGGAAAATATTTTCTATCTTACGTCTATTTGGCCTGAAAATACTTACTTTTCCCCTACTGATTTATTCATATTTACTCTAGGTTAGTAATGCCAGGTGTGTCGTATGATGTTTTATTAAGTAAACTAGCTTCAGGCCGTGACTGTACTTTCTTTACTATTGTTCCTTCTATACTTTTTGTTCTATATGAAACTTCCACAAGAGGTGTGATGGCCGAGTCCACAGGGCAGAAATGTTGCTGTTTCTTTAGCGCGCAAACCTTCTAGAGACGATTGTAAAAAAAAAGATCATGCAAAACAAGCCTATCCGAGAGGCCTACGCCAAAAAGAGAACCTACGCCAAATGTGTAAAATGTAGTTCACCCGATAACTACGCGCTACTTAGGTATTTATTATAAACCTCTTTCCACCCCAAGGATGACATTCCTGCTCATTGAATACCATATTTTAATACACTTCTCGTGTTAGGTAAACAATTTTTGGAAAACTTCCAAAATTTCACCGCAGGCAGGATTCGAACCTGCGGCCTTCGGCATCAGTACTGCCGACACCCTAACCAACTGGGCTACCGCAAAATTAAATCCACGCGATAGTGGACAAGATATACTTCCTTAATTTCGCGGGCTCAATTAGAAATTAAATCCACGCGATAGTGGACAAGATATACTTCCTTAATTTCGCGGGCTCGATTAGAACCGCGGTAGCCCAGTTTGTTAGGGTGTCGGCAGTATTGATGCCGAAGGTCGCAGGTTCCAATCCTGCCTGCGGTGAAATTTTGGAAGTTTTCCAAAAATCCCTGCTCATAGAAGCCGAATCCAAGAAGATGCTAAAATAAAATTTCAATCATACTAACTGTGTGGTTTCCATCGTAACTTGATCGTAACACAATTAGTTTGTTAAAGAAATATTTTTTCTATTAATAACAGCTTTGTAGTGTCGTGTACAACGTGATGCCGGAACAATCAGGCAGCCTTACTAAATTAAATTAGCTTTTCTTTTCATTCTTTGAACTTCATTTCCAGTATTTTTTTCTATGAAAACAAAACTAGGTTACAAGAAATCTGGAACAAATATGGCAACATTTCACGAGGTTAAAGCTTACTCATTGTTTTATTCTAGACCGCGACACAATGTAAGGAAAAACCGTTGGTTTATGTACCTAATAAATTCTTCTGCTTACCCAGGGTTTGTTATAAAACCACGTTTTATGAATATAAAATCTTGGAAAGCTGGGAATAATACTAGAATGTAGGTAATTATATTTCGTTACTACAGATTTTTCTTTGCTTTACCAAGAAAAACAAATGAGTGTTAGTGGTTCCTATTTAGGGATGCTTTTACTAGAAAAGAACCTATCTAAACACACGTAATATCCGTCTGTGCGTTATTGTGCGCTGTGTACAACGCATGCGTTAGGACAATACTATTTTCGGACTTATTCTCATCCAAATACGGTTTATGTCAAACGATTTGACGAACGCATCTGTCGACGCAGCGTTGTGCGTTTTTACGTGTGTTTCAAATCGCTGTTTTTCGTGTAACTGAAATCAGCCCTTAATTTAGCAATTTTTATGTTAGCTTTTCAAACACCTGCTTTAGCAATGAATTTTAAAAAGATAACTATTTGTGACCACAAACTTGTCTGTCCAACATTGGCAATATTGTAACTTTTCAAATTTCAAATATTTTTTTCTTATATTTTCAGGTACTACAATAATCCCGGTTCTCCAAGATGTTAGTAATCAACACGTCGCTCAGGGCAAGTTTTTACAAGTTCTATACGTAAATTCCACAATTGCCACGAGGAAACTTGCAGAAGGCACTGCCATCTAGTGAGAAGTTGTAGGTTCTACCGCGCTCTAAGAAATAAGTACTCATAGAAAAATAGAAAAGCGTTCCCGTTCTGACGGGAAATATGCTCTAGTCAGTTCAGCTGTTCAACAAAAATAGCAATCTACGATAGAGGACCTTAAAAAGCTGTCAGTCTTCAATTTCTATGATGACTGGCAGTCGTTGTATTTACCTATATTGAACGGAACGTTGCTACCCAATCCTTGAAACTCGTCCTGTCTTTTAGGAAACCTGAGGCTAGAGTATTTTGGTGAGAGTTCGAAGCGTCGCAATCGTCGTAACGTCGAAAGACAAACTACTAGGCTTCTAGCTTAGAATTGGTTTTTTGTACTACACTTTTAATATCTTTGAATGACTCAGTGTCCCCACACGAAGAGAGAGAGAGATAAAAAAAGCACATGCTGTAAAAATTAGACCGTGGTGGGACCTAGTTTTAGCTAGAACTCGCGAGCTAAGTTCTCAAGTTGGTCCGTCGGAGCCGGGACAGATTTCACTTTTTACTTTGTAAGGTTACTTTTTGTGGTTGATTTTAGCTTTGAGGTCGTAATAACGCTTCTTTAGGGTGCAGACCTTGTTGCGGCTTTGTCACAAAGAAACTACAACTTCAGCAATGGATTTACATAGTCTTGCTTCCACAGCTAGTTTCAAAACGCGAAATGAAACTATTCTGAAGAACATTCATGCATCACTTGACTAGTTTGAATGCTAATGCATACAGAGTGTTAGGTGTTAGATACAAGAATCCCGTGATAAAGCGCATTTTGTTCTTCACTGAGTAATGGTAGGCTTAAAAATCAAGCGATAGCGACAACGACGCGTGTCGTTGTCGCTGTCAAATGACTGGTTTGTATGGGGAACCAGAAAGACCGAGCGTCGGCGTCGTTGCGGCGCGCCACGACGCCGTCACGTTGACAGCGCGCTGAGAAGCTTAGAGTTTGTATGGGATGCGGTCGGGTTTTTCTACAAGACCGCAGCGACAACGACGCCATCAAAATTTGACGGCGTCGTTGACGCGCGTTGTTGTCGCGACGCTTGGAAATCAAGGGTAGAGGATAATCATTGAACACCAAGTTTATGAAACACTTCCCTTGGTAGATACATAATTGGATATAATTTTCTAGTGGCGAAAGTAGCAAGTTTTAATCCTGCCTGCAAATTTTCCAGGATTGTTGTTGTTTTCCTCGTTTTCTGTGAAGTAGATATTATTACATTTAGATTCATATTTTGAAGTAGGTACCCAGACCTAAAATACTACGTAACTTTGGTCAATTAGTGAAAGAGCAGTTCTCTTTGAGCACTGTGGTTGCAAAACATGCAAAACATACTCATTATTCTCTAGCACTCTGGTACTTATCTTTATTATATTCATTCTCAAATAAATAGCCAACGAAAATAGCTAATACATTTTCACAACTCAACTAGCAGACTCCATTAAGATACAAACACTTCAAACCAAAACGGGTTGAAATATTCAAATGCTAATCTGGACAAAATGCCATAGATAGTTTAGTAAGTACAAGCCATATAGATAAACTAGTCGTAGCATATAATAAACTAGCGAATTCATTTGACATTTGTTAGACTGATATCGACTATTTATTACCTAGATGGCTGTTTCATTAGGAAGGTTGGCACTCGGTAATCTACGCCTGTCTAAATCTTTGGAATTTTGAAATGGCATAGCATATGATTCTTGATAAGAAGCACTTTACTAATGACAACACATAACATTATCCAAGAGACATTTGTGTACATTAGTATAATTTTCTAGATCATATTTTGCTGTTGCTTTATCTAAATTAGTCAGAACAGTTTTTGTGTCTACATCGTCAATGCAGATAGAACTAAACTTGATAGCAAACTTGTATTTCTCCTCGAACGAAGGTGCTTCCTTTAATTTATTTCAGTTTTACCGAGCTTCATTATTTCACTGCTTATTTCGTAGCAAAGTACTTGCCTTGACCTACTTAAAACATACTGCTTTGTTCTATGTTTTACAGACGAGGTAAGAAAATAAAAGCTCGTTTTATGAAATTAGTATGAAAACCAGTTAGATCTAATTAAGACAATATTCTATTTCTTAATGTACCTAACAGACATAACAACATCTTTGAAATTCAGTACTGATCTTCATAGTACCTACCTCAAGGCTCTCACCTAGGTCCCGCGCTGTTTCAAGTATTTACAAATGAATCTTGAGTAAAACACCTAAAATTTCGAAGTACATACTCGATTTTATCCGGAAGCCAACTAAAACAGGAACTAGTAACAATCCAGCTTGCTATTAATCAAGTTGCCACACTCGGGTGCAGGGTTGCTACAAGTCTAAAATAATTTTAGTGGGTATCTTTAAAAAGCGCGGTGTTTCTGTAAAATTCTCGAAGCTGAGGTAACAAACCTGGCAAATTCTATAGTTATGTAGAAACTTGCATCCTCAATGCGTCGCTCAGTGCCTCGCTGCAACCCCGCGTTACAATTTTAATCACACCATATTCACGATGCGTTTTGTATACCTAAGTCTGAAAAAAGGCAGCGAAACTAAACGAATGTGGCTCAAATAGTACACGATTCTGGTTTTGCGTGGAAATATTTTATAGAACTGACGATAGGATGGTGTCATAAGGTTCTCAAGCCACATCACCCTTCAAGCTCAACAAACTGAAAACATTTATTTCTTATTCTTAGTAGGAATTTACAACATTCTCTCTAGAACGATCAACAGGCAGGCCGCTGACTATTTCACGTAGTTGAATCACCGCAGCTGAGTCAGTTTTTACGTTGATAATTATCTCACTGAGGGCTTACCTTATAGAGAGCTTTCAATGAGGTAGCAAACTGGAGAACTAATGGCGCCACTCTCGAATGTGCCTTATTTCTGTGATAAGTCGAAAATGTGTCAATGTAAAAGTTTACTTACTTTTTATAGGTTGTCGTTACGTCAGCCAGGCACGTTGCGCCTACCGCCATCTGCAATAAGCTTTGAGTTTTCCACCCTATTACAACGATGATGCGATACCTAAGTCATAATCTTGTAATGAAGGCAGTTCTCAGCGCTGGCAACCCTAGTGGCACGTAGTTTTAAAGAAGTTTAGCGGGCAGGTGGCGTTCCAAGTCGTCGTGTTTTGTTCTAGCTGGTTAAAGTTGTAAGCTGAAATATCCGCGGTGATTGGGAGTGGACATTCGTAATAGTTCTAGCATGTTCTAGACGCAATGTGTTTGCCACGGTCAAATGTAATGGAGAAATTGTACAATTTATTCTTTCTGTGAGGGTTTTCTGCTTGCTGATCATATGGGATACTAATCTAAATATCTCGTGCTTTACTTGGGAATCTTGGTGGATTTTATGCAAAGTCGAGGTTACGTTTTTCGTACTATCTAAGAAGTAGTGTTTCTATCTGCTGCCTATTGTAATGTAAGTTCTAACGCCAGCAAATCCATGTGCTAGGTATAGTAACTGTTTTTATATAAATAGGTACCTACTAAAAAAAACTTGATCCCCTATGTGAGTAGGTGGATTTGCTGGCGCTAGTACATCTTTGTTTTACCTACACAACATAAATACGTATCCACCTACCTAGCATGAACGATGCGATTGGTAGGAACAACTACCTAGCTAAAATTAAGACAAACTGCTCGCTACAACGCAATCGCATTGCTTCGTTTGACCTATTTCGTAAACTGAGAACTATTATACCTGTAGTCCTTACGGGTTAAGCGGTTTGTCAGCGTAGCAAAAGTGTTTTTTTTATGATAACTTTTGTATTTATAGCAATTTATGTCAGCCTATTAATACACTCACTACATTGTAATTAATTTCATAATTACACAGTTTCTTAAGTTACTCTTTTATGGAATCTATAAAAGCTTGATTTACAAAATTATAAGAAATCAATATTAGGTAATTGGTTTTTTACACTCTCAGTCAGATTAGTATAGATAGATCCTTTGAGGTGCTGTTTTAATTCAAAATGTACGCCAGCACATGAATCTACCCAGTACCATCTTATACTGGTCTTTCTTAGCATTTGTTTGAAAAACCACTATACGTTGGCCCCCATAAATGGGTTAACTAGGTTTTTATCGCTCCCTCTAAAAGTTTGACCCACATAGGTAGACAGGTACATAGTAAACTATGAAATATTACCCTACCCGGCACAATATGCAGGCAACACGTTAGTAAAACTGCATTTAGCCGCTATATTGTATAGTAATTGAGTTTTTGGCTATTACACGAATGAATAATGTAGATTTTGGGAACAATTATGCTGAACGAATGAAATTGGAATCCGTGTGCCAGTTATATATTTGAACTAGTGTATTTGCAGCGTGAATAATGAAGTAATGGTTGTACGTATCTAAATTACTATATTTAATTATGTTCCGTGTGGTGCCGGCATAGCATCACCCGATATTTATCTCGTGGGTGTCATAAGAAGCGACGGAATTTGAGAGTTGATGTGCATTGCAATTTTAGGCAACAAGCCATGACAACCTGTCATGTAATTATGATCCTAAACGGATTTGCTACTAACTCTGCTAAAGGCTAGAAATGGCTGAGACAGTTAACTGCAGAGCTAACAGCATCAAAATGGAAACATACATATTACTGTTATAACATACTAGCTGCCCGTCAGCGGTTTCACCCGCTGCAACCTATTATTCCGCGGGAAAAAAGCATTATTCGCCGAGAGATGTCGCTGTTAGTTTTCGGCGAAAACGTTTAAAACGCGAATCGGCTCAGTCACGCCACCTATTTCAAAAATATTGGAAAATGCGTGATCCCGTGGGAATGAGACATTTTTCCGTGGTAAAAAGTATCCTATGTGTTATTCCAGATGCCCTTTTATATTTCTGCAAAGTTTCATGTCAATCTAATCAGCCGTTTTTGCGTGATGTCGTAACAAACACACACACAAACATCCGCCTTTATAATATTAGTAGGATTATATGTAGGTTCTTTGTACCTACCCACAGACCTCAATCTTGCCTCTCTGCGGGAGCGGTAGACAGAGACTATATCGTTCCACTTGCAACGATCCTGTATTCTTGTATTGCTATTCCGATTGTGAAGAATGAAAAACATATCTAACGAAAAAAATGTGTGGATTATACGTAGCTATACCTACTTACTCATTATCTCTTTGCAAATTAGTGCTAAGTTTATAAAGTGTAGTGCTTAGTTTTCCATAAATACGTCTATTATTTTATAATCCGATACAATGCCCATTCAAAAGTTGGAAGAGATAACGATTTAAATAGAATAGTTACCCACAATACAACTTTATACTAAATAGAAAAATGAAATGCAGAAATATTAACGAAATGTTATGCACAAAATGAAATAAGAGGTAATACTCTAGCCCCAACACTTCAAGTTATTAAACGGATTATTTTATTATTAATATCAGATAGAGGGAGCTTGCGAGCAGGGAGGGATATAGAAAATATGGGGCGCATCGTAAAAAATATATTAATGGTAGATGCGAGGCGATAGATTTTTGGGACGCATCCAGGGATATATTATAGAGCTTGTAACTATAAGTATAATCACTTGTAACTATAAGTATAATAGCTTGTAACTATAACTTCAGCTAAAGATTTGCGTGGTTGAGACAATCTCGCGCGTGAAAAGAATTGTGTCAAATTGTATGGATTTCATAAAAACAAGTGATGAATTTTGATATGAAGTGAAGAGAAACACGAAGTTGCGTTGCATTTTTATCATATTAATCATACTTTAAAAATAATGCATCTATTTATTGTTCAGTAGTTTTCTGTAAACAGTAAACGTCTTTAATAGTTTATGCCAATTTCAGCCTAAACTGAATATACGGCCTAACGCATTAGTTACAACATGCTGGGCTCAAATTTCGCTATTTGAAAAGCGCCTCAATGTATGTCGATAAAGTGTCAGTTGAATGGTTTTGGCTGTTTCATATTCCGCTAAAAGTTTCAGTCACATTGTTTCATAGTGGCAATAGAGTGGCATTTGAGTTCCGCTGAAATTACAATGGACAAAAATAAGAGAATCGAGGCCCTAGCTCCGGCTGAACTTCATAAAAATCGTGGCCCGGAGCACAATTGTAAAAGTTTTTGTTTTTCGAGCGTACCTGGGCCGTATTAACCCTCGGTACGCCCCTGTTCATATAGATTACCGATGATATGGACGATTTCGGGTGACTGCCCATTAATGCTTAACGAAATCTTTATTATACGAGATTTATGACACAGTATTGTATTTTACGCGGCACATTGACAGGTTATACCGATCGTAGAAAATAACGATTGGGGTGTGCGCCAAAATTTCTGGGAATCACAGCGCCAGTTAATTTGGCGAAAAATTTAATGTTGCGAAAAGTGTACGAAACGTTTTTTCATAGCTCGTAATAAGTTCGCTTTAGAGAAAATTGACTAGTCCAACAGGAAAGGAGTAAATAAACTTAGTGGATATTATTGAAAAGGTTGCTTTGCAAAATAATGAAATTCAGGAAAGAGAAACGAAAATAAAATTGATAAGCATACAAAAGTTTCGCCGTCAACTAATCTAGTATCGCTAGAAATTACGGCGGAATTTCGCAAGTATCCTTATCTTTAAACACACTGGAAAATCCAGTTTCCACGAAAATCCAAGATTGCAAAATACCAGCGGATTTTGAAGACTTTTAATAAATAAAATTAACTCGTTAGTCCGGGAGCCGGCTGCTATTTACCCCACAAAGCTCCTCACAAGAGCGTACTAGTGCAGGAGTTAATTACGAAAAATACGCTAACATTAGGGAAGTGTATTAGAGTGCGCTATTCTGAGTAAAGTTGTGAATAAGGTGTTAAAAATTCTTAGGAAAATAAAGTTCACAACTTCCGTTTTAATTTGTATGTTAAATCTTTTTATTCTTCGGGTGCTTATGTTATGAGAGATCATAAAAAAGCTTTTTCGCTTTAACAGGAAGTATACTAAACTTTTCATCGTAAATCTAATACTGCACTTATGTTATTTTGGTGCTAAAAACTTTCGTAAAAGTCTACTCAAGATTACAAATTTCTTTAGTAGTCTTTTTCTAGTTGATGAAACTATTAAATGAACAAAAAATTTTTTAAATTCTACATACAAACTAACTTTATGAAACTAATTTCGTGCACCTCAAAACAATATTTCGGCGAACACTCGGAGACCTTGCAGCATAATACCCTCTTATGGCTTGATTAATCCGTAGTTGTGCAGTTCGAGCGAGCTACAACTGCTGCCTCAGACAAGAGCGCTGGGGAAGCGGCAGACTCCTGACCTACTTTAGGTCATTGTGACGTCATACTTTTTCTAGTGCCAGTGTCATGCCGCAATGACTTTTGGAACGAAATGTCGAGAGCTTTTTTTGAACTAGGACAGTTCTTTTTATTTATAATTGGAACGTTGAAGTGGGATAGGGTAAGACAACTAAAAGTCCTCGGCTCCTGACCTACTTTTGTTCGGTGATGTTTTTATTTACTTCTGAGGGACTCTAACAAGATTTGTATAAATATAATAACAAAAGGAACTAACCTATTAACAATTACCTTTGCGATTTACAAATAGCCATTACACTAACAATACTGGCCACTACAAAACGCATTCTTCTTCAACCGAACCAATTTAGAATACAATGTTCCAAATTCAAAACGCTAACCACTTCGTACGTTCTCGCGTTCTAAACTGCCAGCACGCGCCACCACTCATATAACGACCCCTCGCAATTATAATCTGTGGAAATAAAATGACTATCGATCGTAGGGGGCTAAGCACGTGCCCAATGGTCTATTCTATTAACAGTACTCTGTATTGAATTACTATTTCGGTCTTCATTGCTGCGTGTGCCAGTATCTTTTTCATTTAGCGCGATCGTAACGAGCAATGGTCATGGAAAACGGTTATTTTGGTATCGATAGGTTATGTTAATATGCGTTTTTAGGTGACAATTCGGCTATTGTAATACGGTAGCAGATAAGGGTTGCAGTTTTTGTGCCATAATGTTTGTGGGTCGCTCTGTAATTTCTGCGATTGGTATCTAAGTTCAACAAATGTTTAGGGATACGTAAACACTGTGTTCAAGTCACTTTGTCCTTTTCATACTTTGTTGCTGATAAAATCTTATTTTTTAACTTATAATAATTCAACTTATAATAACGGTGCTTTTAGAGTTTAAATGACGCAACTACCTACTATACTTAAATCTAAAACACTAAAAAATTGGTGTAGACTGTAGGATGTCTACTGGTCTAGTTCCTGCAACAGATTGTGGAGAGGGGATCACACGTGACATCCGTTGCTGCATTGTTTTAGCGCAGCAAATCGCATGCGTTAGGACTGTACCAACTTCCACCTAATCCCATACAAATATGGTTTATGTCGAACCGTTGACGCAGCGTTGTGCAACACGAAACGCAGCGCTAAAATAACACAGCAACGCACGTTCATGTGATTCCCTCGTAAGAAAAGTGCACGCATTTTAAGTAGGTAAGTACGTAATTTATAGCTCATTTCCTAACCTGTTTTCCATGACCTAAACAAATGACTTCGCAAAACAGTAAAACGAAAAGAAAACATATTAAACCGTAGCGCAAAGCGTTCATAGTACACCTTTAACCACAGTAAAAGTAAAAGCAGTAGGTATATAATCTAGATCCTTAACAGCAACAAAAGTCCACTGCTGGACATAGGCCTTCTCTTCTCGGGAGTATTGCCATACTCATCACGTCTGGCAGGTGGATTGGAGAGCGCAGTGCAAGTTGTTTATTCACAAGAAACGCTGCTGCCCGTTCCCTGTGTAATAACCCTTGGTCGCTTTTTTGGCGGTGGTCATATTCTACTCTAAACGAAAATCATGCAGAACGATTGCTTGTAATTTTAAATATCGCGTTATACAAGTAAGGTAGCTTTCTATTATCGCATGACTTTTTGTCTGTCAAATGAATGTGACTTACAAAAAGTTATGGAGAGGCAGAAGAACTATAAGCACCTACACCTACTTCTTCTTTTTCTTCGAGTGGGTCACCAAGTCGTCTAACGACCTGATGAACCCTGGTGTCAGAGTTTTTCAACCGCCTACTGTAAGTAGCAATCCTCTGGTTGATTGTGTAACGACCGCCATCTTAGTGGTAATAGACAGCAACCTATGGCTTAACATGCCCTCTGAAACATGGAACCATCTTGTTTTTCGGACAATCAGGTGGTTCAGCCTAAAATCTCCTGACTAGACTGGGAACAAATTTACAAAGCGATGAATATCAACTTTGTGTGTGACTCCACCGGGAATTGAACCCGGAACTTTCTGCGTCGCAGGCATTCGTATCTTCTAACCATTGCGCCACATCGGCTGTCCCACCTACTGACATTATAGTTTACTGTGCACTAACCTCCTGTGATTGGAAAATCAATTATTGTTTTAGGATCGTAAAATGCGAAATCGATTTATCGCGGCTCTGTAATCGATTTGAGTTCTCGAATCGTAAAATGGAAATTGAATCGTTTGCTTGACATTATTACAGTGACAGGTCCCTTTTTGTTTGAGTAGTTTTCTAGAAGAAAAAAACCTAATAGTAAATTAAAGTTATTTTTCTTATAATCAAGAGGAAAACGACGACAAGTTGTTCTTCTTGCAGTTTATTTATTAATTAATAACACTTTTGATTGTATTCTCCATTTTCTCTCTGAACTCACAACAACCATGCCGGAGGTCAGAGGACTGTTTACTTCCTAATAGTCCTTTTGAAAAGATTCATGATGTCGTTTGACGACTCGTTATCCCACTAGATATGAATGAGTGAAGCACCTCAGCCCATCTTCAGTCTAAGTACAAGCTTAATACATATATAAGTCAGTCTTGTCTTGCGCACTTATAAACTTTGGACATAAAATTTAATTTCTTCCGAAAAGCGGTTATATTCGCAACGGGTCCCGCACGGGGGTGAAACTTTGGCTTAATAAAGCTCCTATTGTCCTCCCCTACTATTTATTTCAGGGATAGATAATCTTTTATTATTCGTCGTCACAATTTATGTGTGCGCTGTCGGATTTCATTTGTCATTTGGCGGTGCATTGTCCGCGTGCCTTTGTGTGGACGCGAAGATAGTTTGGGTGGACTGGAGCGTCTGCAGCGACTGTGGCAGCTTTGGGTATCGATAATGTTTTGATAAGTATGATTCGGTTTGTGCTTTTCGTGCATTTAGCTTGGTCTTACCCTCATTTGACGTCCGTTGCTGCGCATTTTAGCGCATCCGTAACGTACGCGTCTGTCAGATACTAAAAATTAAAAACTTGCGATCGCATCTGTCTCAGCTATTATTGATTACACTTTTGTTGGTATAATCAAAGAAAGTTACCCACTAAGCAGATAATTAAAACACGAAACAGAGAATACCAGCAACCGTTTACCAGCTTAGTTCTTTTTATACCTAAATAATGGTAATTTCTAAGGGCACTAAATATAAATGAACAGAAAAAACATGCTGACGATAATAATATTTTAATAATGAACAAAAGATTTTCTCTTTTGCTGAGAAAGGAAACATTTCAATATAAAACAGCACCGAAGATGGCTTTAAATTAAATAAAATGTACGCAAACTGTAAATTTGATATCGAATGCTCATTATTTTAATAACAGTAACAATAAACTTTAAAACAATTATTATCATTTACTTCAATAATAGTATTTGGTTTTACACATCTCATTAATCTGAATATAGGTACCAGATAGAAATTCTTCGGTAATTTCAATAATGAAGCTATTGATAATTATAAACGGGGTGTAAAGGACGGTGTACCGAAAACTTTGCAGGTATGATCAGACCACAAAAACCAGGTTTTCAGCCTCCTATACTAATTAATTATATTATAGATCCTTAAAATTTGTATCCCAACTTAGGCTTCATAGAAAACGTTTTTCAGCTTGTCCTACTGTCTACATGAGACGTGAGACAGAAGATAGTAACTGTGACGCCGACCGCCGCCGGCAATAAGACGCGTGTCTCAAGGGCGTAGACTCTGTGTCATACATTTTAGATGTAAATACGTAAGTTCGCACTGTTTCACGTCTCATGTCTTACGTCTTACGAGTGAAGATAGCGTCTGACGGTCTGATTATGCCTCCAAACATTTCAGCACACCATGCTTAACACCCGGTATTTAACTATGTCTCTACCCTTTGATATTCTCCATAGTGTTTTTATTACCTTTCTCTAACAAGTAGAACATGAATTCAGTTTATGCACGTAACTGTACATCTCTCCTATAGTAACCGGCCAGCATTGTTAATAGAAATTTATTGGTCATTAAATCAATTTATGAAGTAAGAAGTCATTCTCTTCAGTCGCCATAGTAGGGTACACTCGCTTACAAAAGCGCTTCATAAATTTTTGACGAATTTTAATTTTTCCTTTTATACTTAGTTGAATTCATACTAATCATTCTAAGAGCAGATTACCATAATCAAATCGTGGATTGGGTGTCTAGCAAGTAGTCTCACTTTTGTTCTATGAAATTGTGTTTCTTTTGGTACTCAATTTAACAGATAATGAAATAATTTTAAAGTGGTACCTAGAGTTGCATGGCAACGTGCATAATGCAAAACTAAATTATTTACTTACACTCCGGCCGTCCAAAAATGACGTATTTAATTGCTGTCATAATCATGTTAATGCTAGGAAATCGGGTTTAATTTTCTTTGATAACATGTCTTCTAGTATGAGTTTGACAGCTGTCAAATATGTCTTATTCAAACGGTCGTACTTTGACTTTCTGAGCTAGGCTCAGAAACGGGTGAAGAGGCATAACCGAGCGGAGACTGTTCTCGACTCTCGGCATGAATGTCACAAGTGCAAACGCAAATGCGGCTCCAGAATAGGTCTCTTTAGCCACGAGCGGCGATGCCACTCACACAGCAACGCTGTTTAGATCATCTGTCAAGATGTTTAAGGCCTAATGATGACTTTGACTTTATTATATGACATATTAGGATATGACAAGTTCTTTTAAGTCAAATCGTCGGCTTCGTCTATAAAATCTTTTAAGACATATAATTCAAGCCAAGAAAAATTGTGCAAGTACGTTTCCACCGCAAAACTCTCCCTACGTCAAATCAAAATCGGAAAATCATGTATTCTTAACACTTGTATCGTTGCCTGTACCACGATAGCTAATTAGAACAAAACGATACCCATTGTGCTCGTTTATTTATAAGTACCTGTGTTAATGCGTTTTCAAAGGGCATTCTGGAGTTGAAAATTAGACGGTAATCTGATTACTCAGTACTTTTAACCCTTTATTGTAAGTAACGGTCCTCAAAATGACTTTGAAGACTTACGCAAACATTTTTTTCCGTCTGAGTCAACCGTCTTAAATACAAGTTTGACATTAAATATTAATCGGATAATTGAATTTTCAGCTTCGCAAATTAATATAATTTTGCTTCTCGTGTGTTTCTTCTTTCGTTTCTTCTTGTGTTGTTGGAAGCTCTAACTCCAGAGTTAATCGGTCCTCTTGTTGACTCAATGACCAATTCACATACTCTAACATACAAAAGAGTATGTACGTCCTTCTTTTATTAACAACTAGCTGCCAGTCAGCGGTTTCACCCGCTGCAACCTATTATTCCGCGGGAAAAAAGCATTATTCGCCAAGAGATGTCGCTGTTAGTTTTCGGCGAAAACGTTTAAAACGCGAATCGACTCAGTCACGCCACCTATTTCAAAAATATTGGAAAATGCGAGATCCCGTGGGAATAAGACATTTTTCCGTGGTAAAAAGTATCCTATGTGTTATTCCAGATGCCCTTTTATATTTCTGCAAAGTTTCATGTCAATCTAATCAGCCGTTTTTGCGTGATGTCGTAACAAACACACACACAAACATCCGCCTTTATAATATTAGTAGGATGTATGTCAATTTGTAGTAATCAAGAAACACCGTATCAGTTGCATTTCATTCGAAAGCTCTCATGTATTTGGGATATTCAGCATTGAAAGAAATTAATATATTCGTCGCGCTGCGTTATACAGGTTGAATATAGATTCGCTCCGTTCCAGGCTGTGCTTTAAAGAATCTCAATAATGAGGCACGAATATTGAATGTACGTGGAACGGAGCGTACTCGGATGTTTATCGTTCCAGGTGAAAATTAAATCTTCTTCACAAAATGAAACAGTGGCTTTTTAAATGCAGCTGAAATTGAAATGAAGCGTAATTATTTATTCACACGGATTTGATAAGAAAAATCGTGTTCCATTACCTGTCTTTTATGGACACAACACGAATATGATTTATGAATAAGCAGTGCTTTTTATCATCATTTTACAACACATGACTACTTTAGGTACTACAGTTGAGAAGACCACTCGCTGGTATGAAAGACGAGTGAGAAAGCGTGATCTTCTACGTTAAACTGCGTTTTTAAGCCCTTAAAAAATAGAAATAGATATCTGTTATAATAATATACTTGGGATGTAAATATTAGGTTCCAATATGATGGGAGACTATAACATTTAAATAGGGAGACGTATGAGTATGTTTATTATTTAACGTTGTACCTAGGTACTATCTACATTAACCTAGATACATAACGATACCTAATGCCAAAGCTAAACCCTTCTCTTTTAGGTTCCGTCAGCACCTCAAAATACTCATTCAAGCGGTCAAACTATACTGGTCGCTCTTACTCACGGTATGAAAGCCCAATATCAGCTGATCTATTGGTAGCTTAGCTGCCGATGCGCTGTCCACAATTTGTGGTAATACCCTGGAATAATAATTAGCCAATTCCCGCAAATTCTCGAAAACATGAAACGAGGAAATACACTTGCTCAGGCACTGAAATATGAAAATCAAAGCTATTTTGCGCATATTTCGGTTTGTTACAAATATCCTCAAACTATACTGATACTGCTTAATAAGTGTCATTATCTGCCTGCCCTTTCCCAAATCAGTTGCGTTAAGCGCAACATGTTTTGTTAGAACACAAAATTATGTAGAATAGGATTTGGCAATGTTTTATGACCGGCCGCCCGCCTGCCTGACGTTAACCTTCTTTGGGAATACTATCAGGTGGTATCACAGCCACCATGGTTGACCATGCTTAACACTGTCTAATAAGTGTGTGTGGAAAATAAACAGTATAAAATGATCGTTCAATTTGGTAACATATTAATTACTAGGTACTATTAATTACTAGCACATCAACCTACCAATTTAAAGGAACTGAATTTTTATAAAAATATGAAGACAATCCATTACAACTTGATTCTTTAAACGGGTAAGTTGACGTGCTGGTGATACCACGTCAACGTGCGGGTGATACTAATGGCAATCGAAAGCGAATACAGTATACAAGACACGTGGATGCCATCAGATCGCGCGCGGACAGTACCTACCTAATACCTATCCTAAAACAATAATTTGCCAATTCGTCCAAATCCCCGACAGCGCGACACACTGGGCCACATCATTGGAATATGGAATTCCAAATGCAAAGCTAATTTGTGCATATTCCGGCCGCCTCGTCCCGGAATCAATTTTAACCGCGATGTGTTTGCAAAAGGCATTCGTATGTGTCCATCGGGACGAGTGGTTTCAATCCAATCATATAATTAGCTAGTCGCAAATGCTTGTGACATTGTTGGAGTATTGAGAATGATGATGATAATGATGATGATCTCTCCAGCCCATTTCGGCCATGGCGGCCACTTCTACTCTTGCGGCTTTACAATGCGATACGATACTATCTATACTGCTGTGCAATGAACAGTGTGTTAGGGACAGCTATCTGAATATTGATAGGTTGCATTCAGACTTTGAAACTGGACAGATTCGCAATTTCAGAAGGCTCACAATGTTTTTGACTTTCCATAGTAGGTAAATGAATTCAACTGATCGTGATTTTGCGCGAGAGGTTAATATGAAACACATGGACGTTAAAAATATGTAAAATTGTCTATTTAAGATCCTCATAATCTGGTTCTACACAGTTCTTACAAGCAACCACTATAGCCAGATCTCTTAAAATGGGCAGGTTGAGGTGCTACACTGACGATTTTGCGAAATCGTGAGAATAAGACGTTACACAACCCGAAGGCAACAATTTCATTGCTACTCGCACTAAACACCAGTATATGTTTCATAATCTACCTTTATTGACCCTAGGGTCTAGCACCTAGGCGTTTAATACCTATGATTGCGAAGGATAGAGCTGCCGATCACTATCGTGTCGATAGAGTTAAGCTGTAAAATATCGATAAATTTTATTGTTAACAATATTTAGATCATAGGAATTTATTTTCAAAATATACAAAATTAAAGTTATAACTACGATTCACTGCAAGTTTCGTCAAAGGCACCAATACAAGTGGGCAAAATCAGCAACACGCCTCGTCTGAAATAATTGAAAAGAAAACAAAATTAATCCACCACAGGCTTCGTCAAGATTAAAAATAATTATAATAAAATAAATAAAAAACATAAATTATCAGCGACAAGCTTCGTCAAGACCTACATGCTAACCTAGACAATTAAACGCGTCCGAACTCGCCCGGCCCAAACGTCCCCATCACACTAGCTGCGTTACCCCTCTGCACAGCTAGAGAAAGACGCTGAACCAGGAATGCTCCTGACCTGGGGTCAGACCCTCTTTCCCGCATGCGTCTGCCCAACTCGCCAATAAAAGCCTTCGCCTCGGAGCCCCACGTACCAGACGTTTCTAAAGCCACTGGGACAAAGAGGTACTGCTGCTCCAAAGCAGCATACTTTTGGTGCTTCAGTCTAGCCGCAGACTCCGCTGCCGAACCAGCCACATGCGCAGTACCGCCAACATGACAAGCAGCAAAGGTACTCACACACGTGGCGTCCCACAGCAAGCAACGACCTCTCTGCCAGGGCACCAACGTTAGACCGTCTGGTCTCTTACCATCTGTTCGACATAGCCCAGGAGGTTCCAGGACGCATGGTATATTCGCCGATACGAGAGCACGACGAATAATTTCGTTTAACGCGTGATGTCGAGGAAACCTGCCTGCGCACCTTTGGCAACTCAACGCATGGTGCCTATTCTCCTCTACCATAGTCCCGCATATACATAGATGAGGTGCGCAAACTACACAGCCTAGACGCAGAGCCACTGCAATTCGCAAGCTATCATCATCTAAAAAGGTACCAAGCTGCGGAGAGGGCAGAGCGTTTTTAGATTTACATATTGTTAAAGCTGAACGAAATTCTGGACCAAAATAAAGGGAACTTAATATCTTACATTTACTACGACGGAAATATTAAGCTGATTTGCCTGCGACTAATATGGGTGGTACGGAATATTTTGCTACTAGAATGTTTCTTACTACTAGAATCTTACCTATGTATGTTATCTAGGTACCTACCTATTTATCTATTACACATAATACATATTGGAGGAAACTAAATAAGCATTAGTGGTAGGAAGATTAAACTCTAATGTTCTACCTAGCTCGCGACCACCTTCTCATTTTAGTCCGATTCCTGCAACGTAGTGAGCGAGAGCGACAAGGACTTTCCTCCTTTGAAATCGATAGTATGCCATTCCTTAAATATTATTAGCCCAAAAGGTATTTAGAAATCCTCTGCGCATTGTTGTTGGCAAGCGTCCTTGAAATACTTATGTCATCGACACTGTCGATAGCACAGAGCTATCGATATCGCTAGTTTCCCGTCACTATTGCAGGATCTAAATACCACGAGGACACGTCTCTAAAAGTCGTGATATGTTGGCTATTGTCAAGTGATAATGATAAACGCGTTAACCTAACTTTATGCGATTTGATTTAATACTCCCCATTTACTATGGATTGTGATCAAAATTGTAATGTATAGCTTTATTGAATTGGGTAATGTTGCAAGCAGGTGGCAGTGCCTTGAATAAATTGTCCTCAAGTCACGACTGTTTAAGCTCGTTCTCTTACGGGGTTGGCAGAGAGGAAATTGAATTTCATCTAAGATCAATAACCGAGAGAGATTTGATAATAAAGCACCTAGAAGGCATACCGAAGATGATAAATACCGAAGTTCTAAATACTAGTAATTCATGTTGTTTTACCCTTATTTAGTAAGCCTCATCAGGTATGGATGAGTCCAACAATCTTTACGAGAATCATTGCCTTACCTTACCTTTCTATCTTCCTGCCCTCATCCCAATCACTTGGGGTCGGCACTACATGTTTTGTTAGAACGCAAAATCATGTAGCAACAAAAGACCGGCACCTGCCTGACGACAACCCTCTTTGGGATTTTATTGGTATGTGGTATCACCGTCACCATGCTGTTGACCATAATCGACAGATATTGAGCCGAGGTCAAAAACTCTACGTCGCCTTTTACGACTGAGTGGACTAGGGCGGCAGTATTCTTAGTTGATACACACAAATTACACTAATGACAATGGCATGTCTTGCTAGCTAATAACTTCAAAAACAAGGAACGTGGGACGTGAAAGGGAAATTCGCATACGGAATTCCACATTTCTCAGTTTTAGCATAAATTAGAAATAATACTTGGCTTATTATCTCAAAAGCCCATGTCCAGTGCGTCCATAAAGAACATGATAATTTTCTAAGAACGTAGGAGTGCTGTAAGTGCATATTTTACATGTATTTACATAATTGGTATTTTGTTTCCACATGTTTTCCGCCCACGGTGTCTTATAAACAATTCTTGTAACTTTATCGTGACAAAAGCATTGTAAATCTTACCGTGTTTTTTTAATATAATTAAGTATGCGAAAGTATATTTTTAGTACATTGTCTTCAAATACCTACCTGAATAAGCAAAAATTTTACCAATTTAATTGTACCTACCAGTTTTATTTTCTCATTCAATGAAGTTGTGTATCACTTAGGTATAATTTGGAAGGTGTCAATAATTGGATATATTTATTACCTAACAAAACTCATATACCCACAAAATGAGTATTACTTACCTAAAGTACGAAATGAAATCTCTTTGTAAATGTAGCTAATGTAGGTAACCCAAGTAAACGCGAAAACCTAGTCGAGCGAAACGACTACAATGCGAATACGAATGCGGAAGCGAAAGAGGGCACACGAATAAACAGACACCTGCGCCACAGTAGAGGTCTAAAGCAGTAATATCACTCTATACACTACTGTCCGCGCGCGATCTGGTGTCAGACACGTGTCTTTTGTCTTTGCTTTCGAATGCCACCACATCGCGCGCGGACTGTACAATAATGTTAAAATTTGGTAGAGTATCATATTCATAAGCCATATGCTTGATCCCACTATTACTACACCACCAAGAATAAGCAAAACCTGTGCCATAGTATAATTTAAAAAGAAAGCTACAAGCCACAGCTCTGTCAAATATTTTTGACGTATATTTTTGATTCACTCGCACAACAGGAGTAGGTACGCGCGGTAAGCCAACTTGCTCGTTTCGCAAACCGGCGCGATTCGGGAGAGGCATGCAATTTGTGTAATATGCAGGCTGACCGATATTTATTTTATCAAAACTCTTGTCAGAAAGTAAGATGATTTCTTGCTTTTGAAAAGCTTCTTGAACGATAATCTATTTATCTATTTTGTCACTACTCTGCAAGCTTCATCAAAAAACTTGGATACGCAATGTACCTTCTGCTTCTCTTTACTGTTCCTGCGCCCGGCTTCGCTTACATTAGCGATAAAATTATGATATATGATACTGTTCCGACTGCTGGCATGAATCAGAGGCTGTTCTATGACTCTGCTTAATTTTGATACTACACAAAGCCTTTGTTTTAGATGAATAGGGGTTGTTCGTTGCGCTACGTTATTTTATACTCCTCAAAAACTATTGAAACTTACCATATGAGCCTTTTGGGGCTTCTGGTGAAATGTTAGCCTTCTGCGCACTGAAACAAGCAAAAGTTATTTATTACTTATTCTTATCCAGGGTGCCGTACCCGTACAGTGAAGACGGTACCCTATTACTGAGATCTCGTTGTCTGTCTGTCTGTCCGTCTGTCATCAGGTTGTATCTCATACCTTAAAGATCAGGGAAATATTATCTCATTGCTGATAGGTAGTGTCATGTATGGTTTAACAAATTCTTTGTATTGCAGCCCAATATAAATCTAGCTCGAATGTGCCATACGTTTGCGAATACAACATAATTCCAACCCCATAAACGGTTTCGCGACATTTTTCGCAGAAGTCGCCGATTGAACCGATGGAATGAAATATTGGATATGTGAGCGCAGTGTGTGACTTACAAATCTTTTCCAACTAAATTAAACTAAATAAATCTCTGAACTTAATTATCTATCTTTCTACCTGAATCGCACGAAGTTTGTGGTTTGGTGGTGAATAAGTTTTTACCAGACTGCTTCGGAGACTGGTTATGTTTTCGAAATTCGTCACGGGCTACATCCCAATAGGCTTGGCGGATCTTTATATGTGAGGTGTCGTAAGATTCGTCTCAGTGGCCCGAGTGACACTGGCTTTATTTTAAATTCATAAGTTGAAGATGGCGGAATTTTATCAAAATACTGAAATTGCCGCAGTCGGGATTTTGTTTTTAATGGGTACATCTACTAAGAATTAGAAATAGAGGAATTTGACTGCAATCACCGCGACAAACATTACACTTGAAGTAGTCACACGTCAACAATATTCGAGTTTCTTCAACTATTTCCTCTAGGTGTCTTCATTAGTTCCTTTCTTAGGAGTTAGATATACAGAGAGTAATAGAAAGGGTATAACAAGCCGAAAGGAGGTCAAGGTACTCATGAAACTGAACAACTTTCCCCATGGAACATGGATCGAAATATGAACAAAAAAATTGGTCCTCCCATACAAAATTGCCGATCAGCTAATTGATTTACTATGGCAGGTCCAATATTTCGACCCATGTTCCATGGGGAAAGTTGTTCAGTTTCATGAGTACCTTGACCTCCTTTCGGATTGTTATACCCTTTCCGTTACTCCCGGTATAGTAGGTATGTACGGAAATAATCGCCAGCAAATCGACCTACTCATTTAAAGGACATCCATAAAATGGATTTTCATAGAAATAATGGAATGGAACTAAAGAGATACTAAGGAAACCAGTAGAAGTTGGTCAATTAAAAACTCAATGTAATCTTACTGCCGTGGAATGGCATTGAATCTTTTCAATGTTTTGTATTGAAGCTGATTCACAACTTAGAACGAATAAGCATTGCGTTACACAATTAAAACATTTATGAACAATCTGATTGAAGGGACTACTCATTTGATTATTATTGCGTTTAGTAGTGGAATATTGTAGTTAGGTTGTAAGATGGTATCTATTGTGCCCTCAACTTCTTGCCTTTACATTTTTGAATTTCATCTTCTGTCGTTTCGTCACGTCATCTCTTTAATTTTCCTGTCTCACCTATAAGTTCTCGAAGTGGAAAAAGTTGTTTAGTTTTATGAGTAGAACATGCTGAAAATATTTGCTCTATGCTAGTTATGTATTCAAACTAGGCCAATTGTGTCTGTGGTCTGAACTTATGGCTCAACATATTATACTGGTTTAAAATTTTGATCCCATTGAAGAAGTTTTAATACTCTTTATTCCACAAAGAAGATAATAAGTTATCATTTTACATGCTGTTTAAATGATAAATGTAAATAAATTATTTTTGCGGTAAATTAATATTAAGCATATTGAATACATGTTATTGATGGGGATTGTCTGCGTATAACAGATTATCTCATAAAGCAGAAATTATGCCCGTGAATTAATTACAATATGATTGAAATTCATTGATTTATAAGTATTCATAGATACTGGTAGTAGGTAATTTACCAAAAATTAAACTTACTTCACATACCTGCCTATAACGGTAAAAGTAGTATAAAATCAGATTTAAAATTGACTGGTTTCTATTCTTACCTAAGGTTAATCGTGTCTAAACGTATTTTCAAAATCAGTTTCCTATTTTGGACGAAAATGCATATGCACGAACCTACTTAATTAAATATTATTATTCAATTACCTATGAAGAATATTTTCTTTTGTCGAGTTGTCATATCCATATTGTGATATCTAGTAATTTTGTCATATTCATGTCATCCAACGTCTGCTACTTGTCTATATAAAATTCCTTGAATGAGAACAGATATTAAGCGCAGGTGAGTACCGAGTAAAAGGTACGAATAAAAAGAAAACTCCTCACCTTTTACCATCAAATCCATTGTTCAAGAAACTATTACGAAAGCAATTAATGTTTTGTAAATTGAACAACTCCGTACGTACTTGTTACACAATAAAAAAAGTCGTAGGTGTAACATTGAGTGTAACAATTGAAGTACAATTAGTTTTGAAATCGTTAATTGATATTGGGCTTAGTATAAACTTAATAGTTTTTTAATGCAAGATGAATCGCCAGCAAATCTACCTACTCATTTAAGCGATCAACTTATACATTTTTTTTAGTAATTGTATGATAACCTAGATTAAGTTGCTCCCTTAAATGGGTAGGTGCTAAGTGGCTTTGCTGGCGATACAACAAATTATAAGCTTTAAAGAAGTTAATACTGTTTTGTGATGTTTGTGGTCTAGTCAATCACATGTGTGGTGGGTGCCGGATTAGAATAGCATCACCCCATGTCTTTCCCGTGGGTGTCGAAGCGACTATGGGATTTGAGACCTGATGTGCATTGCAATTTTAGGTGACAGTCTGACAACCTGTGACCGTTCGTTATCTACAGCCGTTTATTCCTTCCCCTCAAGGAATGTAGGCGTGATATGTGTACATTAACAAAAATCAGTGACGTGACATTTTAAATACATAGATATTCTTTTCACAAGGTTTACCAAAGCTAACCTTTTAACCAGAATCTTTCTTTAAATGACCTTGTCTCTAGGTACGTACTTACTTACCTACCTAGATGTGATTTATTGGAAAATTATTAAATAATTAATGACCGCGTCTTGCAAATAGGTTCAAGTTTCATCAGACAGTCCTGCTCATATATAATTTATTATAGTTAAAAAATATTAATAGTCCGTTTGTCAATTTTGTCATTAGCCAACAGAGATTTGACTATACAGTCACGATTTGTAGGTTATGTTTGAGTTATCATTGATTTCTGGTCTGAGGTCAAAAATTCATTTGAAACATGATTAAGAAAATATTTACCTACTTGAAATAGGTTAGACCTTAGTTAATTTTAGTAATTGTCATTCAACATCAACTATTTCATTGTATTAGGTACATCTGCGCAAGTTATGCCTATAGATCATCACTGCGACAGATCTCAAAATGATTTAAACGGGTAGTATTTAAACGCAAATCAAAAAATATCCTATTTCTATGCAATAAGATTCCAAATTCCCATCAAAATTACTGATTGCACAGCATAATATTCAACTCAAAATATCACTAAACACACTACAATTTATTTTCGCAGCGTACAGCGATTTTTCCTAAAGCAAAAGCTTTTTCATCAATGCACAGCTAATAATCTTAATGCACATTATACTTGTTAACTCTTTTTCTTTTAAATATAGCTTCTATTTTTATATTATTTACAGCAGTTTTTATTAGAGATGAACCATCATCGTTAATCATACACATCGATAATCATATTTTAAATTGAAGACGCGCATAGCGTGTCGTTTCTGGCACATCGCCGGCCGCTGCCGCGGCACGCTCGCTCCGCTCGCTCGGCTCGTGCGTTGTGGTCAAAGTTCTAACCTAACCTAACCTAACCTGGCGCTTTCCGCGCCAGGTTCGGTTAGGCTATACCTAACGGACCTATAAACTTATGTTTACTTACGTATGTTTACTGGTTAATATGCGACTGGGATAGTTATTTTGCTATGAAATAAGGAAAATTTGCTGTGCAGTCAGTATTCATGCTATGTATGTAGTATTTTTGTACAAAAATAAATTTATCTGTATTGCATATGAGGAAAAAAGTTATGTCATATTGATGTAAAATTTCGAATTATCTGCAGTTTATGTTTTGTTAAACATTTAGTTTATTTGTAGTGAAGTAAGATATTTGATGTAAAAAAAATATAAATGATGAATATGTATTGATAGGCGATAATTTATTTGATATGCAATTTATAATATCCCGATTTAAACATCGATGAGATTTCCTCTCAAATTTATGATTAAACAAATAATGCTATGAAGTAATTTAAATTCAATAAAAAAGCAATTTGGCGGGAACTTTTCCTCGGCTAAATAGCGAATCCCCGACGGCTTCGGAAATACATATTTCATGGAAAGGCTTCCCCAACTTTGTGATAGATTACCGAAATGGTAAACAAAAGGTTTAAATTGTATTCTAATAGACTGTATGTCGATGCCGTGTGGTCTCTCTTCGTGTGGGACACCGAGTCGTTCAACGACCAGATGAACTCTGGTGTCAGAGTTTTTCAACCGCCTACTACAAGTAGCAGGCCTCTGACATAGTTGTGTAACGACCGCCATCATAGACAGCAACCGGGATCGACGGCTTAACGTGCCCATCCGAAGCACAGAACCGTCTTACTTTTCGGACAATCAGGTGGTTCGGCCTGCAATGTCCTAACCAGACTGGGAATGCATTCACAAAGTGATAAATATCAATTTTGTGAGTGACCCCACCACCGGGAATTAAACTCGGAACCTTCTGCGTGGCAGGCAGTCATATAACCACTGCGCCACATCGGTTGCCGTATGGTGCCGGCTTAGAACAGCATCACCCCACCTTTCACACGGGTGTCGTAAGAAGCGTATGCAAGCTTTGAGAGTTGATGTGTATTCCATTTTAGGCGACAGACTGACAACCTGTCACTAATTGAATAACACACAAACTTTAGTCAGACGTGGTATTTTTTACAGGTGTTTACGCTCTGCCTATCTCACGATGGAATAGTCAAAGTCAAAAGTTTTTGTTTCTCAGTAGGAATTTAATTCACATAACATTCTGATTGAAACTTAAAAAAGATAAATCTTGTATAACAATTTGTGTTTCTACTCTACTTGTATAACAATTTGTGTTTCTCTTTTTTATAACAATTTGTGTTCCTACTCTAAGCGTCATATATAGGATAGGCGTTATATTATGTAGGTATGTATGTATTACGTCGTTCATCCATAGATATCTAATACCACGAATATTTCGGAGCACTGCAGAACCACAATATCCGAAAATTGCAAATTTTGACGTGTGTGAAGTTACTCCGAACACAAAACATGTTGATGGCTGAAACTTGCTCGTTGCCTAAATCGTTGTAATGTTAATTAAATATTCAGCATTATTCTGAGGTGGTGATTCACCTGTAAATTAATTAATTTCACATTGTTGGTGTTTGTGGGAATTATAGACGAGTTTTGCAGTCATATTTGGAGAGGCGATGATAAAACATACCACTATTAATTAATTATCCAACACGTACCTATGTGGATGCGCTTTTGGCACGAATTAGGGAGACTGCTTACAGATGGCTCATTCAATACTAGAGCCGATTTGTTGCTTATACTGACTTTAACTGGAATCTCAGAGGAACTCAAGATAATTAAGAAGATGGTTGCCACGAACGTTATATTTTTTGATTAAAATAGGTTCGAAACATTATGACGTTCTTGTACTTAATAGATTTTGCTGTTTTGATATTCTTATACTTTGTGATTTTTGAAAGTAGCAACACTGGCTGGCTATGTAACAAGTTACAATCGCAATCCCATCGTCAGTTTCTTTTCAATTACTTACCTATGGGTGCCCAAGATTAATGCTTTACAAAAATGACACTCTTTTGACTTTGCACAGCCCTTGTTTTGAATTAATAGGGTTGTCTACAGCTACGCCTACTCTCTTTAAATTAATCTAAAATGCAGAGTCCTACCTATTGTTATAGTAGGTATGTGAATATTAGAAGCACTTGAATTTAAGTGCTTTCTGAATACATGCCTTAGTAATTTAATTTCTAAGAATCGAATATTCATCAGGTCATTATAGCCTCTTCTATAGATTCCTTTTGAAGGCCAGAATTTAAGGTTAAATTACAAGGCAGAGTAAATGTACCTAAGTAGGCTGAAGTTTTTGATAAGGTGACTTTGAATTATAAGTATCTAACATGTCTATTTTTCTTTGTATCTGCGTTGTAATGATATCTATATTCTGAATAATTTATTCGGTCTCTATATTTCTTGGTGAGGTAAGGGCCTTTAAAAAATCAGAATACCTAATGGGCTTGAATGTTAAAATACATATTCTCACATTACACTTTTAACCAAACATTATACAAGTAATAATTAGAGTCTCTTAATTTAAACTTCTGCAAGCCCTACCGCTCCGTCTCCCCAGGGTTGCCAACTTCGACAATTTAGCCGGACAAGTTGTCCACTGTCGCATAACGTATTTACTAGTACGAAATATTAATCTCCCTCTGTAACGAACCGACGATAGTTTGGTGGCTAGCTGTCATAGATTATCTAGCGCTTCGTAGATACGACAACTCTGTTGACTCCATTCTAACTTTAATAATGAAGTTTTGTAGCAGATATACACGAAGTTCGGTAATGCATCCTTTCTGCTTAAAGTTGGTTAAGTTATATTCTCATGATGGACTCAAAACTTTATTCTGTGTCAAAATAGTTCTCAGTCGCCAATATTTGTAATCAGAATGAAATGTAAAGTGGAAAGTAGTCATATAAGCTAAATTCTGTGTGTGTCTCGCACAGTAACATTAACTGGTCGGCAACTGTGTTTGACTGTTATATTGATAGATAGATAAAATCGCAGAAGGGTTAGCTGAGTACAAGGTTTCAACGTGATCTATTCTAAATATTGTAGCAAATTTTGCTTAAACGAAATTATCAAAATATGTCCTGTAAAAGAATTTCGCGTGCTCAATCTATCCGTTCAAATAAGCATGTACCTCTAAGAGCATATTTAAAAGTTGGCTACGTAGGCATTACGTAGGATATTATTTCTTGACTGTCTGATCTTAAATTTTAAACGTATAATCTATTAGTACGGCTTGTTAGTCGTGAGTACAGTCCCATCCGGAAGATGGCGTGAAACTTGGCATGCACGTAGCTTTGACACGTATAATTAATAATTTCGGGGGGGACAGGCTGTCAAATGAATGTTTCCCCCCCTCCCCCCCTCTTTTGTGTCCCTAATTTCAGTTATTTTGCTTTATTTCGAAAACGGTTAAAGTTACATAAAAACTTTCAAAGAGTAAAATAATCTTCATTAAATTCTGCACCACAATTGTCTTTAAAGTACGTTAATAGGACTTATAGTTTACAAGTTATGCTTCTGTGAAATTCATCATTTTTTTGAAGTTGACCTCCAGCTCTGAATTAGCCATAAGTACCTTGTGACAGAATATTCTATAAAACTTGGTAATGGCGTTTGTTAGTTAAGTAGTCTTCAAAGGAAATCCATAGACACTACACTTCATTCGCGCCTGTGGGGGTGGGGGGAGGGGGGCAAAGTTTATTTTTTTGGAGCTGAACTTGAGGACTTCTGACTACTAAAGTACATATGAGAGGATAACTTTGGTATCATTTTCGGGTAAACCAAGGACGGAGTATTTATTTCTGGGAAGGATTTTGGTACCTCCCATACAAAAATATGTGTATATTAGGCGAAACAGAAAAAAAAGTACATTATTTTTCATTTAAACGCTGTTTTCTCCTTGACCTTGGGACATATTCATAAGAAAATAGCACATGCTAGAAGCCACACTCACCCAAATTACAAAACCATATATTATTTTCGAAATAGTAAGAAAATGCTTAGCCTACAGGAGCCTAAACATTTTTACAAAGTTATGTTTGTAGCTGCTAAACTCTCAAGCTCATTGATTTTATATGCAAAAATAAGATTACCAACCGCAAAATCATATTTCTCAATTGTCGCTAAACCATACCAGATAGGAAAATGCCTTCATAGCAAAAGTTGTTCATAGTGATAGGTTGTCTTTGCTGGCATATAGAAATTGAGGATTTGGAATACCTGATGTGGAACATCAACAGTCCAGTTAAACTATGTAACAGGTGGGCTATTGATGTTCCACACCAGGTACTCCAGATCCTCAATTCCTATATGCCAACAAAGACAACTCATCATTATGAACAACTTTTGCTATGAAGGCATTTCCCTATCTGGTATGGTTTAGCGACAATTGAGAAATATGATTTTGCGGTTGGTAATCTTATTTTTGCATATAAAATCAATGAGCTTGAGAGTTTAGCAGCTACAAACATAACTTTGTAAAAATGTTTAGGCTCCTGTAGGCTAAGCATTTTCTTACTATTTCGAAAATAATATATGGTTTTGTAATTTGGGTGAGTGTGGCTTCTAGCATGTGCTATTTTCTTATGAATATGTCCCAAGGTCAAGGAGAAAACAGCGTCTATATGAAAAATAATGAAGTATTTTTTCTGTTTTGCCTAATATACACATATTTTTGTATGGGAGGTACCAAAATCCTTCCCAGAAATAAATACTCCGTCCTTGGTTTACCCGAAAATGATACCAAAGTTATCCTCTCATATGTACTTTAGTAGTCAGAAGTCCTCAAGTTCAGCTCCAAAAAAATAAACTTTGCCCCCCTCCCCCCACCCCCACAGGCGCGAATGAAGTGTAGTGTCTATGGATTTCCTTTGAAGACTACTTAACTAACAAACGCCATTACCAAGTTTTATAGAATATTCTGTCACAAGGTACTTATGGCTAATTCAGAGCTGGAGGTCAACTTCAAAAAAATGATGAATTTCACAGAAGCATAACTTGTAAAATATAAGTCCTATTAACGTACTTTAAAGACAATTGTAGTGCAGAATTTAATGAAGAATATTTTACTCTTTGGAAGTTTTCATGTAACTTTAACCGTTTTCGAAATAAAGCAAAATAACTGAAATTAGGGACACAAAAGAGGGGGGGAGGGGGGGAAACATTCATTTGACAGCCTGTCCCCCCCGAAATTATTAATTATACGTGTCAAAGCTACGTGCATGCCAAGTTTCACGCCATCTTCCGGATGGGACCGTACCTTCATACAAGCTCTAGGCTAAGAAGCCGTTTTATATGGAGTTGCACAGCCAAAATGAGGAGCGCAGTATTCATTACAAAAGTTAGTTTATTTGGAACTAAATAACACGATTGCTTACTTGACTTTACTATCGATAATACGTATACTGATGTTTTGAAGAGCAGTTGTAATTATTTAATTCGCATATTCATGGTTCGAACCATTCTTGTAATTATTACAATTTAGGTTAGTTTATAATGAAGTGATAATAATTTGGTGGAAATTCGAACCGAATATGATTCTGTATATTTCAAATTAATTTATGACTATTAAATGATGTATCCAGCATAATTTAAAATACTGACTAGCTTTCAATTAATTATAAATATTAACTACGTATCTTTTGCCATGCCATGATTATTGCACAGTATATGTGTAAAGAATAAATACTAATTTAGTATTTTTACTAGCGGTATGGGCCGGACCTATATTATATGAATTTCATTTCATGATTAGACATAATTCTATTACCATATAAACAACATTATCTACAAGACGTATACCTATTAGGTATACCTAATGCGTATATATCTAGCTACGTAGATACATTCCTTTACACAATTTGATCAACCCTCGCATAACTTATCACCAACTTACCTACAAAGTTATCACTAAGTTATTGTGTACTTGTTTAGCATCGTCAAGCCAATCTTAGTGCAAACTATTATAAGTTTATTGTTCCCGTCACCGTTGCTTAGAACTAACTTAGATAGAACTGAGGACCTGCTTTGAACTCTGGGACCCTATTTTCTGTCAACGCTAGTTTTGAGTTTTCACGAGCAACATTGCTTTTACGATTTAATTACAGGAAATCTATGGTTAGTTAGGACTATCGCCAGCAAATCTACCTACCTATTTAATGAACCACTATATGCTGATTGATAAGCATTAGTAGCATAATTTTGTCACTCGAAGACAGATGCTCATCTCCTTAACTTCCTACCTTTGCATTCTAGCTGCGTTCTCGAAAGTTGAAACTACTCAAATTCGAAACAGCCAGCATTTTATAGATCACGGTGTACGTGCGAGCTACAAAGAAGCAGGAACAGCAGTCACATTAAAAACACACCGGAATTGCTTTTCTGAACTTCTGTCCGCCATTTTGTTGTATTTTCACCTGCGTCGTCTTCTGCGGAAGTTTTTGGTGTAGCTATAGATATTCTGTAGGTATAGGTAGCAGTTTCGGATTTCTATAGGTGTAGACTTCGTAAGATTCGAGTAGGTATACATAAGCAAGCCTAGATACAGCACGCGTATCGCTCCAGGCCATTGTTCCTAGAATAGGTAAGCAAAAGTTCTATGGATAGGTATTCATCTTCTTCTTCTTTGTCGTATTCTTCATTACTGAAGTTCGTGTCGTTTATGAAAGTCCTTCACGTCTAAGATGTTTTTTTTATGGATAGGAACTTAAGCCAAATATAGGAGAAATATAGTTTTGGTTTTGAATCATACAGATCTTTTGCCATCCATTTATAGGTTAGGCGCACTCTATAGCTTGCACAATTATATATACTTACTTAATATGATAAGATATGAAACCCAGCTGATGCAATTTCTATGATGTACCTAGCCAGCCATGAAAGGTTTGACCCAGTGACGTCAAATAAAAACAGTTGCATCATTCCATTCATAATCATAACGAAAGAAGTTTTCAGGCTTCTTGATTGCGCATTTTCTTCTACTGAATTTATGTAAACCAATTGCAAGATTTTTATTCGTTACATAGGTACCTACCTGTTACTCAAGTTATGAAATTAATAACTCATTTGTATTTTTTGTTTCAGGTAAATAACTACGCAACCAACTCAAAGAGAAATTTAAATCAATAAATATTGAGGCAGCAATATTTCATGCTTTAGCACTTCTAAGTAAGTAGTAGTGTTGATTCTAAACTCAAAGCCTTCTAGGTATGGGACGACGACAGCGAGAAAGTGTGCTGAAACAAATTCTAGCCCAAATAAGTCTTAGTTTAAGTAAAGCATTCGTCCCTCCAGACATATTTTAAACAAAACTTTTAAAATCTTGCATCCGTCAACGTCTAACGTAACTTTGGAGCGAATTTCTAGACATTTCTATTCCACATTGTAGTAGTTGATATTTTCTCTCTCTGTCAGTACAACTGCGAGTCCCACTGGTGGGAGAGGGACCGCAGATGTCTGGAATAGTACAAGTTTGCGGATTTACGAGCACCGGTCACTTTTAGAGATCTGTAACGTCAATGAGACGGACCGCTTGGTACGAGATTTTACATCTCATTGAATTTGTCCCTTTGAGCGAGGAAGCATCGCAAATCTGTTTGGAATTTCTTTTTGTTATTTTCTGCATCAGTTTCATTTCCTGCATGTTTTCGTTACTTTGGAAAACAACACAACGACGCCAAACGTGGGTGAGGAAAGGTATGGGTGAAAATGTCAGTACAAAGTAGTCTGAATTTGAATTTGAACAGCCTTGAGATAGCTAAGAGTCGTTTTACTACGTGAAGAACCGCGCAGTTATATCCTAAAACACGTTCTTATTAAACTTTTTGACCAACTACTACTCATAGTGTTCTTGCGCTGGGGGTGTAAAATTCATGTAATTTAAAACTTTGGTTTGAATTAGTGGCAGTTTTTGTAGTCACCATGATTAATGCCACCTTTATGTCGAGAAAGGTAAAAACTTTGCTTATTATGTTCCTGGAGCACGGTAAAAAGATTTGAATTAGGTAAGAAGGCAAGAATGTAAAAATATAATGTCGTTTGTGCCTCTTTGCAACGCATCACACATCCATCACCCATCAGCCAATAATAATAAATACTGATATTATGTACCAAGGAGGTAACAGAGTCCCGAGCCCGACCAAGAACAACTAAACGTCCAGTAGGCAGATCCTCAGCCAAATAGGTAGACGGACGAAATAGTGGCCATTGCCGATAAACAGTGGCTACGGAAAGCACAGGATCGGAGTAGATGGCAGAAAAGAGAAGAGACCTATACTCCGCAGTGGGTAGATTTAGGCTGATATATATGTAGGCTCATGCGTGAAGCGTGAACTGCCACAGAAAGTACGTCCCAGGACAATCTCCCGTTATCGCCATCCAGTTTCTACCAACCGAGCTCTTTAATTCAGTGATTGTTTCGCAACGACCGCAGCCAATAATAATAAAATATTATGCATAGATAAAAGAAATACTTAGGTAGGTAGAAATGTTAAGTGCACTGTACATCTGGATCGTTTCTTAGGGCGATAGATAACCCTTAGTGTCAGCGAATAAAGCGCCTATTTATATTTCCAGATCAAAGCGAGTGGAATTAGATAAAAATAAGTGCACATGTTGTATAAAGTGTGCATATATTTTATTACTCTTTTAGTCTTATTGCTAAGTATATTTCATAACAAGTTTTCTGACATTATGATACTGGTAGCTATATGTATTTAATATTCTTGCCCATAACCTATGTATCCACTTTCTTAACGACGTACCTATTTCGATAAAAATAATATATCATTTATGTAGATGTATATGTAAAAGATGTACTTGTAAAAGTATCTATAGTTTGAATATGACGTTTAAATTTTTTCGCGAGACTTGTCATATCTCAAATATAACATAATAAATATTATCATGGGATAAATACTTACATTACGGCGTTTTATCTTACGGGGTAGGCAGAGCGTCAACGGTGACATTTGCTGACAAATATTCGAGGGCCGTTTAAAGTGACAGGCGACGTAGTAAAATCCTTTATCATCCATACCAACGCTACAGATTCGACCCTAGTTAGGTATTACCTACTCTCGATGGCTTAGTTGGGTCCGAGGTCTTTGTTAAGTCGTTGTGTTTAAATTTGAAAGGGTAAGGTCTAAGGACAGGTGAAATGATTTCCCGACGGAATTTGGGGAAATTTCGCCATTGTTAAGACGAAATGAGATTTCGATGAAGAGTTCGGTCTTGTTAATTGTAAATCACATGAACTGATACCAGGGATGAAAAAGAAAACTTAGACTAGGTATTCATCCAGGGAGTACACATCGGCGTTCCCTGTGAGTGAATGAAACATCTCGCACTGCGCTCGTCAATCCGCATGCAGTCCAGCAGTTGATTTTTCGTGGGTGGGACCACTAGGTAGTTGGTATTTTTCTCTCGAAACAAAATTACTTAACCAACAAAAGCTTATATGTGTATAAGTGTAAAAAAATCAACTGCAAACATTTTCAGGGGTGAACCTGCCCATGAAACTGAGCAACTTTCCCCCAGGAACATAGGTTGAAAAGTGAAAAAATATTTGGACCCCCTATACAAATTGACTCGGTTATGGGAGGATAAATTTTTTATTTTTCGACTCATGTTCCTTGGGAAAAGTTGTTTAGTTTCGTGGGCTGTTTCACCCCGCAAAATATAAGCAGTTAATTTTTTAACATTCTATATTTACAGGAATCCCACATACTTACATCATGTACCTATCCCGTTACTTATCCACTGACCCGCGCGGGCTAGCGGTACTATCGAATGTATTTTCCAAATAAATTGCCTCCTGTATTGCTTTTGATATAAATGTAATTACCCCATACTCATAGGTTGTTTTGTACACAGGGTGTTATAAACGTATGTGAGGCAGGTACGAGTATTGGCCTGAATAAGGACAAGCAATTTTATCAACTATCAAAGAGGCTGCAGGCAACATAGGCAGTTGATGTATTATACTTTGTTATGCTTTCTAAAGATTTTTGACTGTAAATTAGGCGGATGCGAGTCATTGTAGCGTTTAAAAGCATGTCTATGTTGGTGCGCATTCTTAAAAAAATCCATAAGTATAGAATGATAAATTAAAAACCTACTTAAAGAGGGCGATAAGTGGATTCTTTGCAAATATCAACCCAGCTTCAGCCCATGTACCTCGTGACTACAGTTGTAAAATAGCACTTTAAAATATCCTAACACCCCGTATAGTAATATGATATGGATAACATCGGTCGGTAGATGGAATTGCAAAGGTATTATTTCGATTAAGTTTCGATACGAAGGGGGCAGGGAAGTCAATAGATGAGCCATCGAGAAATTACCGAATTGACGTTTGTTTTTATACAGTAGCCTCTGGTCTATTACGTACTATCGCCGGGAAAAGGTTATGGGATCAACTTGTACTGGATTTTCACACAAATACCTAATAAGAAAAACCAGTACCTGTAAGTTCATCCCTTAAATGAATTTGTTGGCGATAGGGCGACATCCATCCTGCAAAGTGATTTTCAATAAAAAAAATCTCAAGTTTGGTGACTATAAGCCTTTTTTCTCGGTGCTGCGCTATCTACACGTCATTATTTGCTAGAAGAAAATTTGCCAATTACCTACCTACAAATGTAAAGATAGGCCGGTTTACCAAACTATAAAAATAATCTTTTTGATTATAGAATCAATGAACGCCCCAAAAACACTCCGGTGTTCTCAAAATAATCTCTTAAACACTCAGGTTTATTCACCAAGAAGAAAACCTTGAAGGAGACAAAGTCTCATCTCAAACGAAATCTCCATTTTAATCAATGGTGTTAAGATAAACTTCCACTTTTGCCCCTGGAACGAGAGTAATTAAACCTATATCCCGGCGATCCGTCTTCAGATCACTATTGGGTGGAACTCCACGCTTAGTTAAATAAATAATCCCAACAAAAATTGAAATGTGAAAATGTTTGCCAAGTTGACTCAAAACACAGCTTTGAATTTTGTAGTGTACCTTTTCAAAAATGTATAATGATGAATAGGTATTTAGTTGAAGGAGACAAAGTCTCATCCCAAACGGAATCTCCATTTTAATCAATGATGTTAAGATAAACTTCCACTTTTGCCCCTGGAACGAGAGTAATTATACCTTTATCCCGGCGATCCGTCATCAGTCAGATCACTATAAGGTGGAACTGCATGCTTTGATAAATAAGTAAATAATCCCAACAAAATATTATTAGTAAAGGATACTAATTAGTAGTAACAAAATTTCACCCACGTCATTGGGAATACAGTAGACTAGGCGAAATAATAATGCGAGCGTCTTATGCTTGAACTTGGCGGAGCACTGTCGTGCGGTTTGGCAAGTAAACTTGAGAGGTGATTTCAAGAGCTTATTCTGCGAGGTTCTCTTGACTTCAACTTCAATGAAAGTTGAGAATTGTTATTTCATCTTATTTATGTAAAAGGCTAAAGATACTAGTCAAAATTACACAAGACCCAACTGCTAGTTTACAGGCATTTTGGCCAATTTTTATAATAGAAGGTTTGTCTTCTTATCGGATGACTAACGTGCTATTTTGCTCAGTTTGTTCGGCAACATAGATTTAATACTTACAAATGGTAAGTTTTATCATTATCATCAGCCCACATCCACCCAATTTAAGATATCGGCCTCTCCTCTTTTTCGGTAAGTTCCGTTTTCGTTTATTTGTCTAGAACTTCTCACAGGCTCTAACTATTCATCATACTCAATACCTATAGATCCTACCTTAATATGTAGGAGAATATTTTTACATAGGTACCTACCTAGTAATAATAATCTGAAGCACTACCGGGATAGGTAGTGCAAAAGATGAGAGGAATTTGCCCAGCAGTGGGACACAGATGGATTAAGTAATGAATACATATAAAAAAGTAATTTAACGTACTAAGAAACAATAAAACGGAACAAAGCAGAATATTCTTACCGAGACGTTTATTAAGCGGGTTAGAAGTTCCCCGTTCTTACTCTGAAATTCGCAAAGGCACTGTCAAAATATCAGAAACACAATAGTCTAGAGTTTAACAACTTTTATTGCGGAATTTAAACACCCATTTCGCGTAATAGTCCAAGTTTGCCGAATTCGCAAAGTATTGTTGTCATGTCCGCAGTTACCTTTTTAAGAGATCAGCTTAGGCTGGCTTTTTATACAGCCACTACAAGTACCAGTTTAGGTTGATCTCTTGAATGGGAAAATTTACTGGAAATATTTGTTGTTTGCTGTGTTTGAGGTCAAAGGTATTTATTATTAGAATACAAACTTCTGGGAAATACCTCGGTTGACTAGAACTTAGTTGTATTTTGCGATTGAAATCCGCCGTCTTGAATTTATGAAATTTTAATATAGCCAGTGTCACTCGGGCTGTTGAGACGAATCTAACGACACCCGTTTAGCCGTCTTGGCGAAAAGTTACTTTGAGTTCAAAACACCATATTATTAACTAAAAACTACCTAGTTATGTATGTAGTCAAAAAACTGTCCAACATTTTGGCAAGTAAGTTGGCGACATGTCAGTTCGACGGCCCGCCAAGCCGAGCCCGCCATTCCGGTATAGTCGAGCACTTAGCCGCGAGATAGCAAAACAAAAATACCGACCAGTGGAGCTATTTATCAACCCACGGGGCAGCGACTAATGGTACCACTCGACTATAACGTACTAGTAGATGTGTGACAGGAATAATAGATTTGAATATGAATTTCTGACTGTTTGGTTGTATTTGACTTTGTAGCTGGAAGTTAACTAAAAGTTTAAAATGGTTGCTAAAGTCAGAATCATATCGTTTCCGGTCAAAATGTTTCAGTATAAACTACCAATAGGACATACTATAGTAAAATATAGTCGAGGCGATAGATGCTAGAAGCCCAGTGTCAGCTAAGTACTACTTTTTAAAGCACATCTCTACCCTGCTCGACCGATGACCCAAGAGGTAGGTATCTACCTAGTTTCTCCGTACAGAGAGATGGCTTACCTATCTTGACGACATTTGGTTCCACATGTTATACCTATGCATTTACTATAAATTGAGCTCTATAGACATCTCTCATCTTTGAAAATCGAAGTGTTCCTTACCATATCTTCAGTTTACATAACCCCGGCTACTAAGACGATTATGAATCATGAGAACGGTCGAAATGGAGCACTTCTGCTTGCACGCCGGTCGCTGCATTTTTGTATCTGTCTCGTGGACCAGGGAGTTTTATGGAGACCAGCTCACCTGCTGCTCGGCTAATGTTTGTTCCACAGTATTTAATGGCTGGCTATGGGAATGTGATAAACCCAGGAGCACAAGGACCTATCCTTTTGTGGTGTGTCACCGAGTCAGCATCTCAATGAATCACTGACTGACTCTAAACTTTTTCTAACACACAATAAGTGAAGTTGGAGGTGTGTGTGTAACTGATTTTCCCTTCAGGATCCATATCACATATTTTTATACAGTCCAAACATAATTATTTAGATTACTTTGTTTAGAATGCCTCCTCCTGCCGTATCTTCTCGTTTTGAAAGCGTGTCTCCATATGTGAGCAACAGTCTCTACAAAGTCCGCAGCCACGTCTTCTCGAATATTCTATTCAGAATTCGTGCGACCAACTTACGTAACTACTTTATTCTCTTACATTCCCCAGGTCACGCGACTAATCTGTTCCAAGTCGTCTAATTTCGCTAATTTGTTTGTGAAACTAACCCCGACTTTGCTTGCTACTCAGCAAATTAGACGCTAACCTATCCCACGTTCTAATGTGGGTTTAACATGGGAAAATTTAGCGGGGATATGCGTCAAGTGTCTGGAAGTTTGCACTGGAGGGTACTTCGGGAAATATTACATTCATAAATGCACTAATTGCGCTCAGTTTTGCTGAGTATGCAGATTATCAACTGATTATGGAAGGCTTTTTCTTAAGGACAGACCACACCGCCTCCGTATGCAGGTCGTATGCGTGCGCATATTACGATGTAATTTACTTATTGGATGGTATGAATGAGCGGCGACACGCTGCCTGCGCATCGCGGAGTGCCGTGTCTCATACGATCTCATTCCTCGTAAATGCAAAATTTTGCACTGCGCTCGCCAATCCGCCAAGCGTGGCGAGTATAGCATGTCCAGCGGTGGACAGGTGAGGCTGTTTAGGGTAAGGTTGCTCCTTACGTACCTATCTACACACATAAGGTACAAAACCCGCAGGTAGGTATATAGGTAGGTACTTACGTATTGCAAATGTAATGCTGCCCAGTTATAATTATGGAAATATGTTGTCCCTGTCGGGCTGTTTATAATTTTGAATGATGAAAGCTTTTGATGTTTGAAAACTGTAGATATGGCATTTCACGTACACAATAGTGGTAATTAAGTATTTTTTATTCGTAATATGTACTCGTATGTGCAGGTAAATATGTAGGTATAGAGTTTTTGGTATGGTAGATACGGAAGGGATTAACCGTGCCGGTGGATTGGCAAGCGTAATGCGATGATAAGGAACTACCTACGCATTCCCTGGAAGAATTCGTGCTTTACTTATAGTCTCTTTTTACGCCATCTTCGTGAAATATTTACTTAAAGCAGTTCTTATTCGTAAATCAAATGAAGCACAAAAACAACCCTACCTTACAGTACCTTTACAGCCACAACAGTCCACTGCTGGACATGAGCCTCCCCTTCTCGGAGGGTATTGCCATACTCACCACGCTTGGCAGGCGGATTGGCGAGTGCAGTGCAAGATGTTAGATTTACAGGGAATGCTGTTGCCCATTCCCTGGATAATTATCCCTTAGTCGCGTTTTACGACACCCAGGGGTAGAATTGGGAAAATGCTAAGTTGGCATCACTTTTGATCTAGATCTAGGTTGTACCTCATCTTGCAATTTCTTCTATCCAACCCTCAGTGCGCATATCATTTTATACAGCGACAGTCCCTCGGTCCGGCATAAGAATATGTAATTAAGCTGACGGTCCACTTATGCTAACATTATGACGGTCCGCACGACTTTATGCATGTAGTTATGGTGTCGCGGCGAATGGATTAAGATGTTCCAGGCCCTTAACATGGTAACTGCACAAAATAGAGAGTTTGCAGAAGGTTTGGTTGCTCAAAGTATAAAAACGTCAAAACAACAAAATCTGACAAAGAACGTCGTATGATTCTGAGCCAATTTTAAATCCAATAAATATGACATTCGTGTCAACCACCTTCTTATTTACCTTGGCTTCCCCTGAGATTCCGGTTTTTCCAGATTTCGTCAGTAAGCGTCAAATCGTCGCTGGTACTGAGTGAGCCATCTGGTAAAGGCGCCCGCGCGCCGTTTTCCTAATTTGTGGTAACTGGTGGATTTAGCCGAGGAATGGGCAGTTGAAGTGTCAATAAGCGTGGGAATGACGGTGCCTTTGATCCGTTTTGTGACAGTCATATCCGTCATTGTTTTATTTTGCTATCAAAGAAAAATAGAGTTTTAGGCGCAACATGTTTTTATGCTTACAATTATGACGGTCTGCACGACTTTAAGCATGTAGTTATGGTCTTGCTGCAAATGATTAAGGTTTAAAATGGAAAGTAAAATAAATTTGACAAATATATTCATTGTAGGAAAGGTACCCATAGTACACGTAGGTATACATATTTGACATAAAATAGAGGACCGCATATTTGACTTGTAAAATACTTAAGATTTGCTACTTTTTTGCTACATAGGTAGGTATATATATTTTGATGGAATATTATTATACTGTACATAACTAATGTGCATAGATACATACTAGTAACCTCAATCCTCAAGAATGATTTGTATGAATTCGTTTATCTTTTCTGCATTTGTTACAACAAAATAGGCAATACCTAGGAGCGAGAGAGACGGAACTTAGATCTCAGCTCCGTTATACCTCTACAAGTTTACCTCCTTATAAATGCAAATTCTGGGACAAAAACCTAAACCATTTATGCGTAATCGTAGTCAATTTATTTATTTATTACTAACGGTGACAAGTAAGAGGTGTCTTTTACATAGTAATGACGACAATTTTCTTACTGGAATATCCCGTAGAACTACCTGGTATTAGAGTCAAATACGTCAGAGTTAACTTGCTTTCCGAATGGCAGCTCTACTGCTTTGTATTAAAGTGGGTATTGAGTACAAAGTTTTCTTGCAAATAAACTACTATAATCAGGATATCATTGACAAGTTCGAGTTTTTAATCCTATGAAAATGCTGTATATTAGAAATGGCTTGGTTTTACTACAGTCTATTCCCACGTAAAATTTTAATATACAAATATAAAGTCGGTTGTGGAAAGTGGGAATATTTGTTATTTTACTCTCCTATTTGTATTGTTTATTGATTGCAGATTCAATAAATGTACACTACTTTAGTGATTGGGAACGTGCATAAAAATGTATTTGATTATAATATTTGTTAGCACTCTATCGAAATTTTGGCTACCACCTATTTAAGGTATCAGCCTATACTGGTTACTCTTATTAAATATTCAAATAACCAGTTTGAGGTGGCACCTTAACTAAAGGTCATTGATTGATTTGCCATGTGGTGCCGGCTAGAGTAGCATCATCCCATATATTTCCTCGTGGGTGTCGTAAGAAGCGACTAAGAGATTTAAGAGTTGATGTATTGCAACTTTAGGCGACGAGCTGACAACCTGTGCTATGGTGATACGCAGTCTTCTGAATTACTCTCAAACTACTTATTATCAGACGTGGTGTAAATTGCCGTTTTCTACAGCCGTTTACGCTCTGCCTACCCCGCAAGGGATAAAGGCGTGATTTTTATATGCATGTATGTGTCCGTAAGAAGATAAGTTAAGATTCATCATTTAATTTACATAGTTACAAATACGAGTACGTAGGTACACTTCTAAGTATTAGGCTATGGTTAGCTACCTATCTCTTTTGTAATTGACCTTCGTCAGGTCGTAGAGACCATCTTTATTACCAAGGACAGTTTTCACTTGAAAATATTCAGCCGTCCTCAGTGTATCGTTACCCTTAGAGCCTGGTCTCAGGTGAACCAAGACCGCACTTAACATCACATATATGCTTATTAGGCTAGGTATACATACACAAGGTACGAGTATGTATGTAGGGGATTATACTGACTTGGGTTAATTTGAAGGTTAGTTAGGGATAATTGTGTGGGTTAGGAATTTGACACAATTGTTGAAGTTGAATATTATTTTCTGAGGCTTTTTCGTACCTCAAGTACTAGAGTTGTAAAATGCAGATAGGTAATAATGTGCGTGCTTAAGTAGCATAGTTTTTAGTACTGGCATAGTTTTTGTAAATTTTCTTGTGTGAGTGCCTGAAAAAATTAGAACCTTTACCTTTTATATTTTGGGCTTGATGATTGTACCGTACTTATTAGTCCCCAAAAACACAATATCTACTGTAAAATTGCGCACTGCATTACACCGAAATCCGACCAAAACACAGATCACCCACACCGGGATGCGAAACGTCGATCCCCCTTCCACCACAAAATAGAGAATTCACAGAAGGACAGCTCGCTTCTTTTCCCGATCATTTATACCTACACTCTAGGGTCGAATCGCTACATTTTTTCTGATTTTATGTAATGCGGTATAATTGGATCAAACGTACTCAGGTACATTACTTACTACATTCTTGGCTTACATTATATCAAACTTACACTATGACACGATATACAAAAATATTTACACTTACGAGTCGTAATTTGGCCGACCACTCACACCGACCGCCGTTAACACTCGCTACTAGCCGGTTCGAAACGGTTCGAGATCGCGCCTAAACGACGGCGTGTAGATGTGTGTGTGAGTGTAGCGACGTTTCCTTGTAGCCGCCTCTCTGTTTTGGGCGCTCGCCTTACTTACTTTGTGCTGCCACCACAAACAAAGCATACCAGAGCAGACTACCGCACATATTGACAAAGCCAGCCACAACAGTAAGCCGGATCGGGCCGAATTAAACTCGGTCAGAGTTTAAGTAAACCGTGTCTGAGATGATATCCGAGTCTTCATCGGTTATTAGGGCGGTTAAGCTGCGAGGTGTTCCGAGTTACGCGTTTTGGAAGTTTTAAGCTCCGTTTAAAGTTCGCCAAGTTTAGTTGTGGCTTTTTGTGGGGTAGCGGGCTAGGGGTATAAAACCTATTTACTCAGATAGGCTTTGTCAATACGTAGACTTTTGCATACAACTCCCAAAGACCTTTTTAAATAGATTTGTAATTAATTATTTTGAAACATTTTCAGTGGAATATATTTTACACAGAAAGTATCACTCTCTTCGTGTGGGACACTAAGTCATCCTACTCAAGTATAAAGAAGTAGGTGTTAAGATGTAAAATCAATTCAGATTCCATAAATTATTGTTCCTCGTTCTACTAACATCACCAAACGACAAAATTACGACTAGTTAGCGAAAATCAATTGGATTTCCATTAGCTCCATCAGCCATTGAAGTTTCCCGAATCCAAACATAGATGTCGCGGCGCTATCTCGTCGGTACAGTCGGCGCATCAATCACGTGACGTCACAGGTACAGTCGGATCTTCCTGCGCCGTGATAACGTGGTAATTATGCGCTCTCGCGGATGCCGCCGGTATAAATCTTAGCCAATGACTCGGCGGAGGCGTATTAGCGAAATGCGGTTCATAATTTACATACATACATACATTTTCTAACGCCTATGTCTTTGCGGGGTAGGGATAGCGTAAAAGGCTGTAAAAACGGCCATTTACACCACGTCTGGCAACAGTTTGAGTGTCCATTCAGATGACCGTCTACCATCATAGTGACAGGTTGTCGTCTAAGATTGCAATACACATACTACTTCCTACTAATATTATAAAGGCGGATGTTTGTGTGTGTGTTTGTTACGACATCACGCAAAAACGGCTGATTAGATTGACATGAAACTTTGCAGAAATATAAAAGGGCATCTGGAATAACACATAGGATACTTTTACCACAGAAAATGTCTCATTCCACGGATCACGCATTTTCCAATATTTTTGAAATAGGTGGCGTGACTGAGCCGATTCGCGTTTTAAACGTTTTCGCCGAAAACTAACAGCGACATCTCTCGGCGAATAATGCTTTTTTCTCGCGGAATAATAGGTTGCAGCGGGTGAAACCGCTGACGGGCAGCTAGTTAACTCATAAATCCTTTAGTGGGTGTCGTAAGCCCACGAGAAAGATATGGGGTGATGCTATTCTAAGATGGCATCACACGGCAAAGCCATAGCAAGGTTGGTTTGATTTGCCAAAGCCATATTTGATTTTGGTTATGTGTTTAAATGAATCGGTGCGAGTCATAGTTTCTATTTCTAGCGACACTATGTTTTCATATCAAAATTTTGGCTTTTCTTCAGTAATACATATTTAAGAATTCATGCAAATTGCAGAACATGAAAATGCTTTTAAAGCTGTTACATAGGTAAATACCTAACTAAATACAGTTTTTATGAAACCTTTCGAACTTTTAATTACTAAGAACGCATTAAGAAGTTAAAATTATAAATAAATATCCCTGGACAAAACAACATTTTGTATGACATTACTTTCCACTCATTTAATTGCAAACTAGTAGCAAAAACTAAAAGCATTATAAATTCTAGTCAAATCCACCTACGCATCCAAAGTATCAGCTCATTTAAATTTCATCACAAAACAAACCCTACCCCATTCCAGCGCCCCTCATTGGCGTTTACATTCAGGAACCGCACCGATGATGGATAACCGGAATTCAGGTAGGTTACTACCGGTATGTACCGGTATATACCGGTTATACCTAGCTACGGATACGGTAACGGGTCTGTTTAAGTTGATAGTATTGATTACGCTCTGAGAGGGTGTAACGAATTTGTTTTGGGTTATTTCGTTTTGTTTAGCGAGTGCTAGAACTTTGCTTGCATTTTTAAGTAGGTAGGTATACTTACTCACCTATCTAAAGGGTGTAAATAGATTGATTTGGATTTGTTTGATATTCGTATCGAAGTGTTTAGCCAAATCTCGACTTACTATTATCAGAAACAACTTTCTACAATAATTCCATCTATATCGGTTTTTAGAATAAATTACTTAAACTAACTTGAATAAAGAAATAATTCATACAAAATATGGTATTAAGCCAATAAGTATTCTGTAACGGCATAAAACGAGCTAAATAAGTCATCAACATAATATTAAAATCAGTTCAGAATTTATCACTTTAAGCCTCGGAATTATGAATCTATTACGGTTAATATGAATTATTATTATATTCAAGCTTGTCAGCTTGTGGTTATATACCTGCATATTATGGTGAATATAGATTCCACATAAAGTTCCTAAGATATTTTATTGGAAATATCTTTGAGGTTTATTAACTTTATGCCATTTTACGTAAATACCTGCGTAATAATAATATAAGTTCATAGATTTTGACAGACTCGCACTATATTTTTAGCACAGCTCACACATTTCGACAATTTCATTTAACAAAAAAGTTTCACTCAAAACGAGTCGGTCTTTAACCACAATAGCCAGACCGAAAAAAACTAGTACCGCAAAAATTAAAAGCTCCTAACGTTCTTCATAATAAGCGTCAAAATCGCGTATAAAAGTATGAAATAAAGTAAAATTCATCCACAAAAACTGAGTGCACTATTTACGAATTCAGGAGGCAGCCTAATGAGCGAGTCGGTCTAACCATGGCATGGTACATAGATGTTGTACTGTGTCTAAACATTATTTACCTTCGTAACGAACTTGCATTACCCAATTTTGTAAAATAATAAAGGAAAGACTTTTCAAGTAAAAATACCTTATATATCCTAAAATGGCAATTTAGGTAAATAAACACAACCTTGATATAGGTAAGTTAGTAGTTTTTTCAAACAGGACCAAAGTAGGCATTAAGCATCTTGCATATTGAGAGCAATCGTTTGATGTAATCGGGTAAGAATCGAGGTCTATGTAGGCGCCTGGATGAGGCAAATGTTCGACAGCGTACGACGTCGCACGTCTGATCAAATGAATGGTAATGGAAAAGAAAGATATTGTAGGTATGATATTTCGGGCACTTTCATTCACTAAGGTATTTCAAATTTTTGCTAATACAGTGCAAAAATACTTTTACTGCACACACACCACACCTAGCCGTAACGTGTGCGTCGTAATGAAGCAAATTTGCAGGAACTATTTTTAGCACGAGTTAGGACCAGACATTATAATATTAGGAAAGGCAAGCTCTAAAAGTATGGAAATTACGGTTATATTACCAGGTCCATACTTTCATCTAAAATTGATTAAGTAAAGTCGCAACTGATGAAGCAGAGAAGAGAAATAAAAATGCTTTATACTTACTTCAGCAATATCCAAACAGTCCATTTCTGGATTTGCCCCGGCGGTTGTTTACTTTCTGGCGGCGTACTGTTTGTTGTTTACTTTCCAGAAACAGTGTATTGAAATAACGTATTTCAATTCGTAGCCAAAAGCTAAATCAACAAAAACTCATCGACCAAAAACCCTAAAGACCCGTTTACACGGTCAACAAGTAGCGTCCAATCACCAGTGATTTTCGCTTCACATTAACACTACGCGCCGACAGCCTAATGGCGACGGTAGTGCCAGTTTCACACCGCATGTCGTTTTGCGTGTCATTTACTGTTGACTGCGTATTAGCAATTGCCAGCATTAGAATTGCAGTTTAACCCGGAGCGATAGTCACTTGACGCAGCGGAAAGTAACAGGTTTTACAAACGCTTCATTTTAAAGTAAATCCGTTTATAGAATCGCAAATTACATAAAAACGGCGCGCGTACAAAGTGCGTTCATTGGACAAAATAGCTTTTAAATTTGCTCTCAACTTTTTTATTATATCTGAAGGTATTTGTGCACTACAAAGCATTACGTTAAAACCTTTTATGAAAACCACTGCAAAAATGTCTCATAACAAGTACAAAATAACAGCATTACACCTGACCTATTACTAAAACAACTTTACTAGCATTAGAACGTTTTCACATTGATTGATTACCTATGCGTCTTGCACCGGCGGCGCTAGGCGGGGCCCAAAAAGGTGTAACCTATAACGCCTAATGGTGTAATTGTATAGTCTCCTTAATAACATAATTGCGTCTAAACTTACGTATAGACTTAACTGTTATTGTAATGTTGTATGAAAGAAGTCAGGAATGTTCATGAGAGGAACACGGTGTAACAAAGGTTTTTATTATATACCTATATAATAATGTTTAATAATTAAGATGTCAAAAGTATTTTAAGGCATTTGTTCACTCGGTAATGGTAGAAGAGTTTGATAAAGAATATTTCAAAATACTTGGCGTTATCGGTGTTTCTGCGCCGACGGCTCCGAATTCGATTCCCGGTTGGATGATTTTTCGGTGATGAATTTAAATGTCCAGTTTGGTGACGTTTCTTATGTAAAAGTTAAAAATATTTTTATATGAAACGCTGTATCACTACATTTTGCAGTACCGTTTCATTTGTTCAAGTGTATGCGTTTTTTTAAAAGATTGTTTTTCGACTAAAACACTTTTTCAATTTTCCAGGTACCACTCTAATACCTATGTCGAGTAAATCCGACTAATCAAGTTGAAAGCTGCCTTTGTAAGTATTTGTTTGATATATTTTTGATCGGCATACTTTTTCAAACCAAAAAATATCAATATCATAAGCTGTAGCTTTTTTATTAATCCTGTTGATGCATTCTGAAAATGCGCATGAAAATAAAAATAAAGTTGCAGATAACATAAATAAGGTAAATGTACAATGTGTAAGTTCTACTGTCATCAGCTCTTGAGTTACTGAGATAAACATGTACTAGTTGATTCTTATTTACTTTATGAAAAGCCAGTATAAACTAATAACTGAAATTACAGCTCGGTGCTGCTCAAAGCAAGTAATGCAAAAACCGAATCACTGAAATACGAAAGCGTCCAACAAACAGATCGAGCAAAATGAAAGTCGTACCATTAATTTTAGGAAATGAAAACATTTCTGCCACCAGCCTGAGTGACAGGTGCGAAATTAAACTTTATTATTATATTATTAAACAATAATCAGGGCGCAAGCTTGGTCGCCGGTAGTGTTGCCAAAGACTCGAGTTTATTTAAATATAAGGCCTTCATTGAACTCAGTGCTGCGTTCCCAAACAAAAATCATGGGTGTGGCTCAGAAAGCTGCCTGTTTGAAGTGGGATTGGGCTTGCGACGTTACCCGAATGCCAAATCCTTTATAGGCTAAAATAACAACCGAATAGGAACCCAACAATGTACAGCGGCGACGTGGACGGCCTCGAAAAAGGTAGAACGATGAAATTAGCGCATATCTAAAAGACTGGCGAAACCTGGCACTAGACCGAAAGGCGTAGAAAAAGTACAGTGGGACAGCACAAGCTAATAATAATAATAATTAGGCCTATATTACTCATTATCAGTTGAGTAAAAGTTCTATAACTAGATGCCCCTATCTTTATTAAAACTAGCATCATAAGGGGGTGGGTTTTTATTCAAATTAAACCATAAATCTTATTGTAAGGTAATTTAGTCAACTTGCTTCTATAAACCAGATCTTAAAATAAAACAAACCAGTGATGTGCAACGAATTTACCAAGTGTTTTTTGATGGGAATAAAGCAGAAATATTGTTATATTTCTATATTGCACACTCGACACAAATTGCTTTTTTAAAATGTAATATGGTTCAATAAGAGGTTTGACTCTGTCATACATGATAGATTTTTGCTTGACAAGTCTCTTTAATTTTGTATGAATTGTGAATTTGTGATCGACTCAGGCCAAAATTTAAGGCCTAAAATGCTCGAGTCTTTTAGAGCACTAGTTGCGCCTGAATCTGATTGTTCGTCTCTGGTATTTATTGGTTTTTGACAATGAATTTAAACAAAAGATGAATGAAATCAACGTGATGCCCTCAAAACTAGTGATTTATGTATGAAATACGGCGGTATTTTGTAGATGTGACAAAAGACTCAGTGTCTGAACATCTGTATTTATTTGACGTTTTTAATTTTATTGTATTGTGCCCATTGTGCCATTAAATTTGTTTTTTATTTAAGTTAGTAATTAGTGATTGATATACGATAAGATCAAATTCAAAATAGTAGTTTTTGATACTATAATACGGAGAGACCTTCCTCTATTAAAAGATGGTCTTACTTATCTATCAAACAAATTATGTATTGGCCAATGCAATTTTATATTTGACAGACAACTGCCAATATAATATGACACAATGACTCAAACTTTACTAAACGAAAAATGGAAAGGCCAAAACAAAACTATCTATTCGACGACACTCAGACTCGTTTTAAAACCTACATAGGTACGCCTATTTTTTCATGCTAACCAACAGAACATTCAAATATTACGTAGTTACAAAATATTATTTACACTTACAGTCATTCCCACACGAAATCCTTGGGTAATTATTTCTTAAACGAAACTTTTACACTCTTATAGCTCCTTTGATAAGTTAAGTACCTACATACCTGTATTGATTTATGTCAACATTTATCATTCTCAGAATGACACAATCTGGTAGAACTCTTCTATTTTCACTTTACCATTAAACCCTTTGCAAAATATCCTCTGCATTAAGATTGACTTGCAGAATAAAACTACTACAACCACATGTCAATCTTTTTGTCCTTTGACTTGTAACAACGTTACAGATGCACTCTCGGTACCAACGATATACGTCCTTAAAGTAATCGTAATAAGGACTGCAGTCAAAGGAATGTACACTATCTTGCAAGCAAATGTGAATCTTTTATTGATCTTTTAGAGAAACCAAGTAAGAAATCCGTTTAAAACACTCTTGGACATTCTCAAACGCTCCAAAGTCACACGAGATAGAGTCGAATTTCCAGATATGACAGTTAAAATGAACGCAAATCCGTACGTGTAAATTTAACGTCTCACTGGCACTGTCTCAGTTAATTTGAGAGAACAGACAAACAGACAAGATGCTACGATTAGGGCTAAAAATAAAGCAAAGTTTAATAGTTACTGGCGGCTGTCCCTTGCGACTATTTTTGTATAGAACAGCTGTAAAAAACTATGGTTAATTGTTATCTTGAACTAAAAAATGTCCGCCTTTGTTTTCAATGAGTTTTTATACCTACAAATATCACGACTATATTCCCTTGCGGAGTATGTATAGCGTAAATATCTGTAAAAATCGACCTTTTACTCCACGTCTGATGGGATACTAACTCATAAAATAATGATGAAATAAAAAGCACGCATACCTAATAAGATTACTTAAAAAACTTCTATCACTTATTGTATTATTTACCTTGTTAAATATAAAACTTTTCCTTACGCAAATACCTACCTTAATCCTGACAATTACCATGTAGGTAGAAATAAGTTTGAGAAAAACAAGTTCCACGAACTCCTTATAATATTTTTCTTCTCGAATACTTCGTTAGCAATTTTCCGAGTTCATTTGCTCACAATTTTCTTTTTCCATATTCATAAAATCAGCCGCATCGTGGATACTGTAGGCTGAATGGCATCATTACCTTTATCTTAAACATCGTATTACTGTCCACAACATAGCCAAGCAAAATGCCAATCAGACTAAATAAGCGTACGATTTGAACTATTTGAATAAATAACCGCAGCGCGATAGCCCTATTCGGACAATTTGGTGTAAAATTCAGGGCTTGGAAATTGCAATCTCAATATGTAGGTAGACAAGTGCATAATTTACCTGTTATGTTTCGTGCTGTCGAAAATTACTCGTTAGTAAATTATCCGTGTTGGTAATATTGTTCTTTATGAATAGGTTATAGGATATTTGGTAATATCAAACATCTATTCTAACTCCCTTACAAACTGTCAAATTTCTTTGATATCTATCAGATACATGTTGGCTGATTAAAACAAAATGCAAGCTTTTATTTTCAATTCCACGTCATATATATTAATTGTAAATGGCAGACAAATTCTATTACGCACTTAGGTACTTCCAGAGGTCCCAGGTTACCTAAAAACCAATTCTGACCCCACTCTGACTCTGAATCAAACGTAATAATGCCCATTTCCACATACCTCATGCCTGCAGGTCAATACAGGGGAACCGTTCCACTGTGCTCTAAGTTTTAAGCCCAACCCAACAGCTGCCAATGATGATATATGAATAATACTTTTAGAATATTAGATGACAACAACGGAACTAAAAAAGTTGGAAGGGAAACAATAAGTTACAGTCGTTATTGCAATATTTTTGGTTGTATGAACCCAAAAATAAAGGTCTCTACGACCGATTTACTCTACGACAACTTCTATTCCTAATCAACTCTGCACTGATGCCCCCGTAGGTGGATATTCCAGAGCCCAAAAGTTACTCGTTTCGAAGCGCTGCCAGTTTGGTTTTACTCCGCCATGATCGGACCGTTTAGTTATGGAAATTTGGTTTATGTGGCTGCCACTAAAACAGCACCTGAGTATGTAAGAAGGAATAAGGCTCGCCCGATTTTTTAAAATCAATTGTGCTTCTGCCGCTCGGCCCACAGATAAAGGGATATTAGAGGGACTGAGTATGGCAATACTCCCCCGACAGGAGGAGGCCCATGTCCAGCAGTGGACTGTTGCGACTATCAAAGCAAGAAAGATGAGTTGGCGACCTTTAGAGCGTTGTGGACGAGTCCACACAGAGGAAATTTGCCTGCGCCAGTAATTGCTCGCCCCGGGCACCGAACCGGCTACCCACTGTACCCGCTACCGTATATTATTACTTGGTATTGCTATCAATAACTAACATTTATGATATGGTGAATAATTTCACGTTTGTATTTAAATATTATGTAATGTCGGTAAATGATAGATTTGAGGGGTACATAATTTCATCTATTAGATGTCTGCTCTGGTGGTCAGATGAAGATATTATTTTCTAGAATTGTTTACAAATTGCATGCCCTAAGTACAAATTTAGATAGGCGCTTGTTTGGTTTTATAGAATAGCTTAGGCATAGTTTAAATCCTAGATTTGAGATAAAGACAGACATAGCCTTGGGAACAATCAATTTGAATTAAAAGATTGCCCCGCTAATTTCACGTTACTTTTTTTTAATATCGAATACCTTCCTACAAAACATTGCCTAATCCCGTTTATAATGAATGCTCGTTTCCCTCGTTGTCACCAATGAACCACTAATATGTATCCTCGTGGGATTATTTATGAACTTAAAAATACTTTTTCCATCGACATGGTAAGTACCAGATTGCCAATCTCTCTTCATTCTATGTAGGGAAACAGATGACATATAGTTCTTTAGAATCAAAAACTAATATCGAAAAAAACCCGGTGCGAAATGAATATCCCCCGTCACAGAACATTCTTCGTTACGAAACAGTTGTTGAAATAGCAATCAAAATTTTTCCAAAGAATATTAGAGTTCCAGCGTCGAAACTAGAACCTGCCCTTCACAATGCAACCTGCGAATAACCAAATAACATTGCAATTCGGAACACGAACCCCACAATGCATTGCGTTCGTCACTGTATCCGAATACCGGATACGAATAGGTACGAAATAGGGATGCGATAAAATAATCGATTATTTGATAATCGACGTTTATTATAAAAACGATTTTTTATTATGGAATATGTTGTTGTTGTTTTTGTTGATGTCCTAGGGCACCCTAGGGTCACTAGTGCATAGGGCCTTCACATTGGAATATGCTAGTTTAAAATTACTCGATTAAATTAAAACCGCTTTTTCTAATTTCCGAATAGGTACGCACGCCGGGTCTTACATAACATTAAAATACACGATACGTATTTAAGTCTCTTGATACAGGTAACTTGTTTGTAAAATTTTGTTTCGACGGCAAATTATAAATGACACAAATTATTATTGCGTAAAATCATGTAAAATAGATGAAAAGATCATTTTAAAAAACAAAATTTTCTTTGTATAAAATAGTTATTTTTGTTGACTAGAAATAATCGATTATAAAAAAATCGATGTTTTGTTACTAAAGCCGCAACCCAAATACGAATATATTGGATACCGATACTGAGACCGTAATTAGTACATAGGAATTCGTACGCGGAATCGTTTTGGAATTTCGATGCTCTGGATTACACAGGCTATTGTAATGTAAGCGAATGCCTTTATAGACTTTCAGGTATTCTCTTGACTTTGGTTTGTATTGGGTGTAAAATCAATTTATTTAAAACATAAAATAATTAAATAATACATTATAAAAAACATGTCAAATTAAAACTAAATAAACTAAAACTACAAGTAATAAATACCTTCCAACGAGTCGCCGCGAGGCAGAGTACCCAAAATACTAGCAGCATTACCCCTTTGTATAGCTAAACTGATTTTCTGAGCCAGGTAGCTGCCAGATCTGGAATCACCCGATGCCTCGCGGAGACGCGCTGCAAGATCGGTTATGAAACACCTGGCCTCCGTTCCCCACGGGCCCAGGGTCTCAACTGCAAAGGGCACGAAAACATAATTGTGCATCAGGTCTTGATATTTACGGCGCTTGAGTCCCTCTGCCGTTGCCGCCGCGGCCCCAGCACTCCGACACGTAGAGGGTAAATGAGTCGGAGCTAACGTGTCAACGCAGGTGGCATCCCAAATTAAACATTTACCCAGTTTCCACGGTATCAACGACAACCCATCTGGTCGTTTGCCATCCGTGCGCAACAAACCGACTGGCTCTAAAACCGATGGGACACTGGTGGAGGATAAAGCCCTGCGTATTATGTCATTTAGACTGGCGTGTCGAGACATTCGACCAGCGCTTCTCTGACACGCCAAGCCATGGTGACCCAACTCATTCACGAGCTCCCACAAACGCACTGATGCGGCTCAACAATCTTGACGCCCAAACGCAACCCGACTATGATTGATAGCGTACAGTTGTCCAACAGGGTACCCAGGTTTGCCGAAGGAAATGCTTGCAACCAGAACCCCGATTCTCTCTCAGACACGGCCAGTATTCTCGCACGATCCACAGAGCTCAAACAACCACTAATTAGGTTCTGCAAAACTTGCTTACAGAGCGGTTCATCCCATTGCCTCTGAACGTGAGGGGCGTCCGGCATATCAACAGGACATCTTCCCCGCCAAACCTCTACCGCCTCGGCCAATCCCGAAATCCCCACGGAACCCAAAGATGAGTTAAGAACCTTACCGCAAAGGGGATTAGCGGAATGAGCCGAGGACAGAAATGCTGGCAGGGAGACCGATGTCGCTTTCCTGATACCTAAGCCACCAAAACGAATCGGAAGCGATGCTTGAATCCAGGCCGTATCATCAAGAGCAATATTTAAGATGGCACAGAGTGTTCTTTTAATGGTGTCATCAAGAACTACAAGCAAGTCTTGGAATTTCCAAAGCTTTGTGCACCGAAGGGTGTAGGTGAATTTCGGGACAAACTGCCATATGAGCATTGATCTTATATAAGCGATCCGAAGAAGCGTGAAAGCGGTCAATCTGTTCGTCAATATAAGACTGCAGAGACTCATCCAAAATGGGAGCCCCCAACAGGCGGAGTGATTCATTTGACTGGACTGTAATATTAGGCGCCAATGAATTGAACGTAGAAATAATGTGGTCTCTGGTCTCCGTATTAACAGAAGGCTGAACATATATTTCACATTTGCTGAAATTGAGCTCCAAACCAATCGAAGCAAAAGCATTTGTTAACGTACTCAAATCGTGAGCAACAGTTGAAGCTGAGCCACCCAAAGTCCCGTCATCAAGATACCACAAATTTAAACTTGAATCCAAATTGGAGATGATTGGGTGAATAGCCAAACTGAATATCGCTGGACCAAGAGGATCTCCTTGCTGGCAACCAGCAGCTGAGCTCAGTACGTGATCTTTATATAATAACTTCGTAGGTGCTCCGTAACATTGCCATAGGTATGGATAAATTGATGGCACATGTTCTTTTACCGCGCTCAACAAAACGCCACGGTCGATAGTATTGAAGGCGTTCTTTACATCAACTTTAAGCAACACCTCCCGCCATTTAGTTCCAAAACTCTCGTCGCGTGAACTGCTGCTTCGCAACCACCCTTAATAGCGAAACCCAATTGCTTGGGTTCAAACTTGCTGCTGAGGAAATCGCGAACATTTTTGCAACAAATTTTTGAAGCCAAACGGCGGAAAGTGTTGCCGACCGCAATCGGCCTAATACCTCCATCCTTCTTATTCAAGGCGACCAGACTAGCACCATACAATAATTCGGTAAACTCCTGGTTTATCTTTCCAGACAACATCAAATTAACCAGAGACACTAAGCTGACCATAAGGGTTTTTCCAACGTCTCCCAACGAACACCCAATCAGATCTTTGAGGTGTTGTGGAGAGAGTCCATCTAACCCCGCCGCAGATCCATTCTTAAATGACAATAATGCACCTCGAATGTCATCCTCAGAAACAGCTGGAGTAGCGTCGGAACCTGTTGGCGGAGCTGGCAGCTGTGTCGTAGCCATAGGAGGTGGATGCTTGGAGAGCAACGCTCTCACAGTCTCTTCATTATCGGGAGCCAATACATCATTTGAAAAAAGTAGTTGTGCCGCACCTTTCAAATCCCCGTCATTAACCTTATTTTCAATTGATTTGAATACATTAGAATTATTGGGCCTTTTCGAAACTAAATCAAAATCATCCAAAGACGGGGGGGAGACACAATTCGCCTTCACCTTTTTCGTCAAAGATCCTGAATGGCCATCATTGTTTACGTGCAACGTACGGTACGTAAAAGTAAGTAAGTCTGTCCAACTAGCCCCATCATTTTTTGACACAACAGAGTCAATACACTTGGAAAGAGCTGAAGCTACCGCAAATCTTGCGCCTCTTGGGATCCTTTTTACAACCGAAATATTATTTTTCAAATAACCCAGGCGCTGCCAGAGGGGCAGGACGGATGAGTCATTCTGTAGGCTCGTAATATCAGGTGTAACTGAGCGACCGACTCTCCTGTTTGGGATGGGGCTAACTGACGGAGACACCAGAACATCGTGTATTTTGGTCAAGTGAATGTTTAGACCCCGGTACCTTTAAAATACTTGAAACATATGTCACATCTCATATCAGGAGTCCGGCTCCTCTATTTGCATTCACGCCAGACTGAACTGGTGGCACCGTCAGAGACATTCTTTAAGGTAGGAATAAGTTTTGGTGCCCTTTGCAAAAAAAATATACAAAAACAATGTGGTGATCCAATCAATTTTGCTATCACACACAACACAATGCACAACTATATAAAATGTAAATTAATTAAACATATGTAAAAGCCTTAAATGTGCTTAATATTTAAAATAATATCAATTAAAATTCAAATTAAAAGTCAACACAAAGTAGATTTTAAAATGTCCTAATCATAAAATTGTAAATAATTAAACAATGAAATGGATATTAAATTGATATAAATTATTCAACAATCCATAAATTATTACATTAAATCAAATTCAAATTAACTAACAAAGTAAAACAAAAGTCGTTTTGGCCTTCTCCGTATTTCAAAAAAGATTTTAAAATGTCATAGTATTCTAAATAATAAATTACTAATACAATGGAATTGATATAAATTATGTAATAAAATTTTAATTATCAATGTAATAAAATTTTAATTATGTAATAAAATTTAAACTTTACCACAACTAATTTTGGAAAACTAACAAATAAAAATCAAAGTTTAATGTGAGCAAAAACCTTAAATTCTGCTATCACAGCTTAAGTTAATAAACCACCAAAACTTATGAAACTTATGAAATATAATAGAACAATTTTAAATAATTATTTAACAAGATTATTATTGCCATAAATATATTTACTTTTATAAAATGACTAGATGAGCACCTAACAAAATTCTATTGCAAGTAATAACTGTCAATAACAATAAAATAGTTTATCGATAATTATAGCCTCATTTTTGATGTCACAAAGCAAATCAGTTAATAAGATGGTGATGGCATAACGGCGCTATGTGGTCCAACCAGTCCCGTACACTGCACAGGCACACGACGAAACGAAACGCAGCGCCACCGGTGCAACGGTGCAACGAAACGTACGCCTTCCAACCAACTTCCAACTGAAGTAGGTTTGCAACGAAACGCACGGCAACCACCCGCACGAACGCAGCCGTACTGACGACGTCTGCGTGGACCGGAACGAATCGCAACTGTCAAAGAGAGCGGGATGACAGCTGCCCAATCAGCTGATTGATGTTGTTGAGTTCGACTCCCGATACGTGATTCCCACTTCCATTGTTCTTTGAAATTCGTAATTATAACTGAATTTAAGTAGTGTACCTCGGGTTAAAAGTGCTTGAAATGTGTTGTTTTCCTTGAAGATTTTATCACACTGTGTTGTCTTGAAGCTTGCGATTGTAAATGACAAAACTTTACACCGATGAGGTTATGTTTACTACGAAAATTTGGGAAAAACAAGGAGCACAGGTCTGTTTACTTTTGATTCACGTTTGTATTTAGATGCCCATACAGCTTTTAAAATGCACAATTCCTATATGTGGAAACTACCACCAAGTATTAGATTTTCATAGCCCTACAATTAACTTGCACCAGTGAGCGTTTTTTGGAAAAACTAAACCACAAGTGTCAAAATTTGACAGCTTATCCCTATAAGTTTCTGGAGGCGTACAACGCCATCTTGCGGATTAATTTCTCCAAAAAACGCCTATTAGGAAAATAGGGAGCGAGCCGCCTTTACAGATGGCTAATTCAGTACTAGCAACGATTTGGAACTCAAGATAACTAAGAAGACGGCTGCCACAAATGTCATATTTCTGGATTATAATGGCGAATCATAATATGACGTTCTTATATCACAGTTTGCTGTTTTGATATTCCTGTACTTCGAGATTTTTGATTAAAGTCTGACAATCACGAAAATCTTGTATACTCTCTATTTTGTTAAACTAGCCTGTGATGTCTGTTTGTCAAAGTAAATTGTTAAAAGATAGATAAGCGCTTAAAAAGTCTAAACTTTTGCGGGCATCATCATCAACAGTTGTGGCACAAATTAGAAAAACGGCGCGCGGGCGCCTTTACCAGATGGCTCACTCAGTACTAGCGACGATTTTGACGCTTACTGACGAAAACTGGAATCTCAGGGGAAGTCAATAAGAAGGTGGTTGACACGAATGTTATATTTATTGGATTTAAAATTGGCTGAGAATAATATGACGTTCTTTGTCAGATTTTGCTGTTTTGACGTTTTTATACTTTGAGATTTTTGACAGTAGTTACCCTGGCTATGTAAACAAGAGCCAATCGCGAAAATCCGAAATAGAGCCGAGTGAGCCTGTAAACTCTCTATTTTGTGCTTCAAAGTCCTTAAACTTACGATACTAGTTGTGAGGCGTCCACTGCTGGACACGGGCCTCTCAGGCGCCTTAACCACGATTTTCGCTTGTACATTTTGCCTTTTCCGGCAGTCTTTTAAATTTTCTTCGCAACTTCCCCAAGAGAAGCCGTAGGCGAGATAAATTATGTCTATTTACAATTCTAAGGCCTTAACACATCGCCCTACTCGCGAACAAAGACAATTGATTTACATCACAGTATAGGGGGTGTTCTGAATACGCCCTGATTTGTAATATGTGTAAATTATACACCGTGTGTATTTTCCGAGCAAAGATATGGTGAAGGGAGCCCTGTGGCTGACATTAACAGGCAAAGAAACTCCAGAACATACCTTGAATTACCTTCACCTTGCCTAAATAGCTTGGCTCCGCTAACTTATATTTTACCAACCCATACGTTCGTTTTCGGTGGATTTCTTAAATGTAGTGTTTTAGTGCGTAGCTTGATTTTCAGTATGTTTTCGTGTGCGTGTGGAAATTCATTGATTGTATAGGATTGTCTGACTATATAAATATATTCAATTCAAAGAACTCCCTCTACGATTCTTTTTTATCTCGGCATGTATGGATTGAACATTTGATGAACTGTAGGTTCATTGACTTCTTGTATTCCGTTTGGATTAGTTGTGTTACCTAGGAAATTTATTTTTAAGTTAATAAATTTTTGCACCTACCTATACCTAGATATTCATATTCTTTGCTTATTTTCCACTAGGTAAGTGGAAAAGCGAGCGCCATACGACTGCCATAAGGCGGCGAATGCAGCCAGTGGTCTTATCAACTACCTATAGTTCGCTTGGCAAGAGCGTTTTCCTCTAAACCAAAAGTCTTTTCCAAATCAGAATCGTCTCCTATTCTACATTCGCGACGATTTACAAATGTCATGCTTAATTCCTAGATCAATCAATTCAGATTTCTGGTTCTCTAGTCTAGACGTGTCCCCGGGATCTGACTAGAATTTATGTGAAGTGGAGACAGAAGTGAGAAAATGCTAGAATTTCTAGTACCACCCTATCTTATTCTTGTTAGCGTGGATTGGCTTTTTACTGACTGAATGCTGGCGATAAAAATACTAGTTTTCTAGATCTACTTCTTAGCTGAGTATCGTACTTTATTCCTTGAATTTATATTCGTCAGCAGATTTTAGTCATTTTAGTACAACCTTCTGACTTGTGTTTTAAAACCACTTTCCGGTTTTCACATGCGTATATTTAATTCACTAGGTACCTACCCTTAATTCAGTTATCTTTATAAGTGCAACTACTAGTCGTAACAATTTAAACAATTCGATAGACAGTGTGAGCCATAAAATTATTCACATTATCAGTTTGAGCACAGCCTGTTCTCAATATTATTTATTATTTTTTTATATTAACAATTGTATTCGTATAGTCTAATAACGTTATCATGAGTACATAGAAATGATCTTTTTTCATTCACTGAAAAAGCATGTTGTTTTTTTTTTAGTTTATTCAAAAATGGAACCCTACGAGACGTTTAAAAAGTTGTCGTTTTACAGCAGCACCGGACCGGAAGTGACCCAAACACACGCGTTAGCGACCATACAGCCAGGAAGGGCTTATATCCTTTCCCATTTAAAATTCTGTATTCCCGTTGCTACTGAAAAGTCTGAATTTCTGCATGAATTAGTATAGACGACCAAAACAACCAAGAGATCCCAGTCAATCAGTGGACATCTCACGGTTGTTTGCTATAATATTTTCATCTTTATAGTATTAGGAAAAACTATATAGTTAATATACTTTGGTAGTAAGTTCATATAAAACCATTTTAGAATGTTAACATGCTTTTAGCTACCAATAATGTAATAGATCAATCTTAGCTGCTAAACATTTTCTACTATGACTCCATTTGTTGATTTTACTGAGAAGAAAATGGCTTCCTGGCAACGTGCCATCTAGGTCTTGTATTTGGCAAATTGTATTGCTTTGCTGATATCGGTATCATAAAAGACCTAAATACATACGAAATACCTACTTGAATAGGTTTTCTTATAAAAGTGAGTAGTGCCAGCGATGTTTACCTAAAAGCTACATCCAAAATTTCTCTGATTTTCGAATCTGCGACGAATATGTGAGGTTGTGAAATCATATTGTTTATCTTAAATTTTCTTTATTCTGACATCTCCATTACAATTCAGCTTTTATAACTTAATATTTTAAATTCAAATAAAGACGTTTAAAATTAAGTTTAAGGCGAGCACTCACGCGCGACCATAACGCAAATCATTGCTCACTTAGGTCTTCTCTAAATCGATTCTTCTTCTATTCCAATTACATTCCATCTCTCAGAAGAGTTGTTTCCATACAACTTGATGTCGAACAAGCAATGTATTTTAACCTCCCTAAACGCGTTTTATCCCTGGCTTACGTTCGACCAATCAGACATGGCGGACTTGCAACGCATACTGATTACCGCAAAGTTATTGAAGCAGGTGGCGTAGGTCCTATTCGAGAAGGAATAAAGGACGATCTCGCTTGGTCCGATGGAGAAACGCAAGTTGTAAGGACCGATTCAGAGTTTGATAGTAAAAGGTAGAAGCGTCATTTCTGAATTGAAAGTTCTTGAAGAAAGCATCTTGTCGTTTCTGAGACAAAAGAAAACCTTATGAACGGTTACTTCTCGGTATAAAGCAAGGTATTGAAAAATGGGTAACCCAATAGTTAGAAAATGTGTAACTTCTGGCAAGTCATATCTAATATATTGCCTATGTAATACCTAATCCTTTCTATTTGATTTGATTCCGCTTGTCACTTCTGTTTCATAATCTTTGCCTCCACGTCCCTCGAGATTTCGCACATCGAGGGCTGCAAGCCGAGGGGACGGTATCTGTGCTTATGTTTTTAATGTTCCTTCATAGATAGAATATTATTACCATCGAGATCGTCTACCGTCGCTTTGTTCGAGGACAATGGATTGTCTGTTCTGCGGGTTTCATTTTCTTGATCTCAAGAGTGATCAAAGGTTGTAATAATGTTGTTTGTATGCGGTGGGTGGCACCCCTATGATTGTATCTTTCTTCTAATTTTGTTCGAAATGTTGTATAAGATGTTCAAATTTAATTTTGTTCCAAATTTCGGTTGAATAAAACTGCCGTTTTTTTATATTACGTATATCTTTTTATTAATCGCCTTCGTGTTCCTCTCGACAAGAGAGAGTGAGATAGTGTTATATTTTTTCGCAAACAAAATTAAAAGGAACCTCTTTACGGGCAAAAAAAAAGTGATACATAAGTACAATCAAACTAACCACACACAATAAACAAGAAAATATAAGCCGAATAAAATTGTGTTAAAGCAAATAGGGCAAACCGAAACGCCAAACTTGTGAACCGAAATTCAGAGTACATTAATTCTGGTTGATGACAGCTATAGTCTTCAAAGGAGTGGTGAATTTAATCAACAACATCAATGGCAGCTATTCATAGTGAAATCAAAACACCTCAGAGCTAGCGAATTTATATTCAGAGGGAAAAACCACCTGAACGAAGCCATAAAAAGAATTTCGATGTCAGACGCTGAATCAATCGTGGAGTTAGGTACATATTATACGAATCAATATTCCGGGAGTAACAAAAACATAAAGGCGAAAGGAGGTCAAGGTACTCATGAAACTGAACAACTTTGCCCATGGAACATGGGACGAAATATGAAAAGATAAAATTGGACCTCCCAAAAGTAATTCAATCAGCTGATCGGTGATTTTGTATGAGAGGCCCAAATTTTTTTTCATATTTCGACCAATTTTATATAGAGAAAGTTGTTCAGTTTCTTTTCCTTCTTTCGGCTTGTTATATATACCCTTTAGTTACTCCCTGATGTCAATGGAATCAAATAGATACCTCGAGTGCGTCATCAAATAGAATATGTATCAAGTAATTGTATGTCCAGCAATGGACTTCAGTAGTAGTGTAGTAGTTGTATGTACATATTTTAGCAAGTCTGAAGTGCAGCAAAGTCTTGATTGCGATTACATTTTTACGGCTTCACTCGATGTTTGTAGGAATATCTCTGAAATATATTCTTGATAGAACAAAACAACCAAATAGCGGTTTCTATGCTTTGTATTAGATATTTTGATAAATGATGTTCCTTGGCGTATTTCGGAATTGGGTTTTTGTAAAAGAGCTAACTTTTTACATAGCACTTTACGTTATATTTGCAATTTCCGGCACCTTAGTCGAATACCTAACTACTTAATTAAAACGTCATTCTTCAGAGATATCGCAATGAAAAGATGCTTATAATAAGAATTGCAAATCCATTTATAATGATTCTCAATCTTTTGTTGGACGTGGTGCAAATGGCTGTTTTTTTACATCCGTTGATCCTCTGCTTACCCCGCAAGGGATATAGGCGTGATAAATTATTTATATATGTTACTTTACACCATGCACAGATACCTTACGAACATACTACATACATTGTCAAAGATATACATTGCAAACTCGTAGATATAGTTTGGTGTAAAACAGAACGGGACTAAAATAACGCAGATTGATTACAAAATGTCCTGTCCTGTCCTCAAATATATCAAAAACTCAAAGAAAAATTGGTGTGTGGCACAACTTTAGTTGTATTATACTATACTTACCTATTTTATCCGATAGAGGGCAGTAGTTGAAAAGAGGATAGAGCCATCAACCCACGTCTACTTTCAACCAAATTAACCTGCGGTAATTAATCAAAAAGCCGCAAAGTGAAACTATAGGTCGCAGGTGGACCCAAATAAAGGTTAAAATATATATCAAAGTAGTTTAAATGCATTCATCCCTTCAACCCTTTAAATGTGTGTAGCGGACCGAAAGTTGTCAGCCAAAGGAATAATGTGTAGAGAACCCTAGTGGCCTTTTGATTGGAGAAATAGAGAAGAAAGGATTCATTCACTCCTAGAGACCATTCCAGTTGTTTTACTCGCCGCAAAAAGAATCTGCGGTGAAATTAGCCTATGCTTCTCAGAGATTTAATTTACCTTTCAAATAGGGAGTTTCTAAATCTAATAAAAAATATCAACCAGCTTTTCAGAGAAGACACCCATCTGAAAATTAATTTTCTAATATTCTTCAATTCCTTCATAATTTCCGTGGGTGTATTTCCTATGCATAACTTTACCACTTTGCGAGTCTCAGATCAATCAGCTCGCAATATGAAATGGAAGTCCGAGAAGGCATTTTAAATTTAGATCGACGTCCCCAAGATATCTTGGATTCCATCAGCGTCTTCCAAATGACGTAGAAATAATTGAACCGCCATTAATATCTGGAGACATCCCGTCCACACACGGTCCCGAACCGTATCTACGTCTGAATAATGACCGAATAGCACTGATTTAAGGTCAGGCCACGAACACAGCGGAAACGCTAGCGGGTTTTTCAACATCAGCTTATACTGGACGTAGCCCTCCTCCAGGTACCGCTAGGCATGATCTATCGTTTTCGCCCTCCAGTCGCTACAAGCCCCTCACCTCAACGCTTACCAGTGGCCTTTTTTCGTCAGTGCCTGTATTATAATGCTGCTAGATGAAAGGTTTTCCTTCCCCTGCCGTTTTGTTTTGCTTTGCTTGGACCTTCGAAAAATGGATAAAATAGGCTACAATAGCCACCTACAGGCGTGGTCGAAATCAGCCGGAGAGATCATCATCATCTATGATAATAACTCGTCTAGCTCAGTTCGCCTTATGGTGACTGCAGGCCGTTAAAAATGGCACTACAGATGATGCTTTGTGAAAAACACTTGCAATTTTCTGCACGAGTTATCACACACATCTAAATAATACCTACAATTTGATAACTTCTCATCTGAAAATCATACAGCCTTACCGGATTTAAAATCCGCTCGTTCTCACCGCTCCCGCTTAAGCTTCTGCCGACTTCGTGGCCACAGTCTGAGTAATCACCGACATAAGTCGCGGCGATGTAATGACTTCTCTGATTAGTCGCTCGGAAATGATAATCAATGGTGAGGATATTGTTTTTGTTATATTTTCATGGTATATCATGCATTGTAGTTTGATGCGTTGCAATTACATCGTAGGTACCCTACGTTGTAAATAAAATTTATTTGACAGCTGGGTTAGCAAATTGATATAATAGTATAGTATACACAAATCCTACGATGGGATAAAATTGTTTTGGATTATTTCTCAAAATGAAATATGAAAACTATGTATCACAAAACTGATCTTAAAATATAGGTAGTGATAAAAGTCGGAGATGAACAACAGTTTTATATTTATGTTCCGTAATCGTAACGAATTAAAATTTTATAGGCTGCACATTACTCTAAATAATCTACACATATAACATGTAAATTTAACAAGCCAATTTGTACAAATTCAACGATTTCATACAACCCGCATCCGTAGGTATAGTAAGGTTAAGTGGCTTAAAATTACGACTTATATAAATGTCACATTAGCTAAATCATTAAATGAGCGCGAAGACACTTAAATTTAGACACGGGCGTAAAATTAAGCTGTTTGATGATTCAATCTAATGATCGGGGATGTTATAATTGGTAGTGAACATGCGTATAATCACGCTTCTTTAGTCAAAGGGGAGATAAAGACATAATTTGCTTGGAATAAGCTTTAATTTTTTTTAATTATATACTTGTCCTTACTTTGAATATCTGTGATATCTTAGAAAAGTGTAAGTAAGATTGTCCCTTAATCAAAATTTGAAATGATCACGACCACCGTGAGTAAATCGTTTTATGGATTCAAAATCAATCGGCAGATCAAATATGAATTGGTTTATTTCTTCTATTTGTATATTCTCCCTCAACATCATAGACAAGTACCAAAAGCACATTTTGTACGAGGGGCGGCGGGATATGGCTGTTTTATATGTTGCGTATTGACGGATAATAAAACCGGCCGAAAAGCAATTTGTTTTTATTGTTCCAGCCCTGATATAAAATTCAATCTATTTATGATGAACATAAATGTAAAAGGTTTGTGACACCTATTCTGTGAGAGGTGTAAAACGTGGGTTGATTCGGGCGGGTTTTAAAATGTACGTTTTAATGTTCGGGATAAGCTCATAATCGCTGTCTCCTTTTTGTTGATAATTTTATGAATTTCATAAAGCGAAAATAATTTTATCTGAACATTCTTTTAAAATCAGGCTTTTTTCAACGAACAATTTTTATTACTTGATACATATTTTAATAATGAAAATATTTTGGCTGCGCACCGAAAATAACAGATCAGCCAATTCCCAGACAGTAAAATTCGAAATCACGTCCAATTTTCTGATTGACTTATTCCCGCATCCAATTCAATTTCGCAACAAAATCCCTGTTTCCCTAACATTTAGTGTTATAAACAACAAACCAGGCTCTGAGTTTGAGTGAGAGCGCAATTTTCAACTGTCAGTCCCAAACTCAGAACCGGGCATTTGGCAACCAAGCTGTAATGGCACAATAAATAGTTTCGAGCCATTCGGGGGCCCTCTCCCATCTGTCACTTAACTAGTAAAATATACAGACGTCATTCAGTGGGCTACGTGAAAAATCGAGCCGCTGGTTGAGCACCCCTGACAAACTTCACAGTTCAAGCCAAGCGATACGAAATTCAACTGCAGAGTATCAAAGTGCATTTTCGAGTGCACGAAGCGTTGAATAAATTTAAATATTTGTTAACTTAAAATGTAACTCATGTAGCCGGAAATACAGTCTAAATTGCACAGTGAACATTTGTTTCTTGGCTCGTTCGCTGTCAGTTGCAAAATCAGTCGTATCGCCGCTGATTTAGGTGCAAAATGTGCATGTTTTTTGCTACTATTTTCGCTTACGTTAGGGTTATTTAACTTTGAAGTTGTTCAAAAGACCCCTGATTTGGGATTCTGGTGGATTTTTCTTTGGATTAAAGGCCCCATGAATTTAATGATAATTCTGTTAGGGTGGCGGCAAACGATTTCTTAGCGTTAGCTTTTTAATAAGCTTTTGTGAGAGACGGCGCGCTTAAATGTGTACTTGTCAGAGTAATCGTTAGGTTTAGAACCTCTGTGCTGATTGAAAACGTGAGAGAAATGCAAACTATTTTATTTAGATTTAGAACACCACAAGCACAAAAATTGACAACCAGAAGTGGCGATTCCTTTTTATCAAAGGGTTTTTATCAATGGCGTCTGGCGTTGGATTACTTTGCTCCAAAAATTATGAATTATAGTAGGATAAGTACCTACATAATAGATGTTATAGTTTAATATTTATTCGACGATAATAAACCTACTACAATACAAAGTGATTTGTGTAAATTCTGTATTTAATCCAAATAGCCAGTGATATTTGCACAGTCAAATCTCTTTGAAGTTTTTATTTGACAGTAAGCCACACGATCCGTTGTGTGCACTTTTTAAATATTTACATTTAATCAATTGTCATAGCACAATATTTGAATATTTGGTCGAGAAGACCACTCACTGCATTCACGGCCGTATGGCGCTCCCTTTCTCACGTGATTTTACCACCAAGTGGGAAAGGGAGCGCCATACTACGGCGAATGCAACTAGTAGTCTTCTTAACAGTAGACGATTAATTGAATTATTACCTTTTGTAAAATTTAATACTATAAAAATATGCGTTTTTTGTTGCAGGTATGAACAAGCTGAGTTTGAAACAAAATATTCTTGTATCAGTAGCAGAAGTGACACAAAAAAAAATTAGAAGGTAAAATTATAATTTATTCAATAACCTGATAATGGGAGGCGCAGCCGAGTGATTATAGTTTGACACAAGCATTCTAATGCCTAATCATATGCTGTTGCAAACACCATTTTCATTACACTCTACAAAAAATCTATGTAAAATAATCCAAACCTCCGCACTGCATTGGTGATTTTAAGGACCACTTTATACGCTGTGATGTGACCCACTACAAGTGATAGACTTTTGTAAGTTACATTTGAAAGAAAAACGGGGCTAAATCTTCGATTTTCCTTCAGCTACAGAAAATATATTAGATACTGCCTTCACCCATAGTTTGACTTTTGCAAAACACTTACCAAAGTGCTTACTGACGAAAAGAGCCCGTTTTAAACATGTACGGTGAAAATAGTTGAAAATACATTGAGAATTCTTGTAGTTAGTTTGAATGTAATCTAAGTTGGCAAGGTGGGTGAAGTGAAGGTATTGTGTGGTTTCACACATCACTGCGCACTTTAATATACCTATCTGAACAATGTTACAACGTCTGAACACGTTATAAACACTTAGTAGCTTTAGTTTATATGTAAGTTTTTTACTTGTGGCTAAGAAGTCTGTGTGATAGCGGCTAAGAATACCGCCACCCCTAGTCTACGTACGGCGTTTCGTAAAAGGCGACGTAGAGTTTTTGACATCAGCTGAATACCGGTGGTCAACTGCATGGTGGCGGTAATACCACCTACAATAGCATAGTCTGGCTGGTCGTTAAACATTGCTAAATCCTTTTGCTGCTTGATTTGGTTTAAGTGCAGGCAGATGATTTTAGGTTTTCTCCTTACTTACCTAGTTTCACTAAAACTTGGCAATTTTTTCGAATAGATTTTAAAGTAAGATAATTTGTGCTAAAATTACTAGCAACTTTTGTATTATAAAATGTGCAGTGTGGATGAAGTCTATTTACCTACGCGCATTGAAAATACCATTAATTTACAAATAAAATGGATACCTTTTAACAAAATGTTTTAGAAAAGAAAGAATACACTACAGCTTCCAAACGAATCTGTAAGGAGTTTTTCTATCCACATTTCACCAGAAAGATACCCGCGGGATACATAACTTTTCACGCAAGAATAGTTCTAGACTTCTAAGGCTAGATAGACTTTACGTAGCTTACCTACCTGTAAGCCTAGAAACTTTTTTAATTATCTACGCGCCGTAGGATGAAGTTAGTTACACATAAAAAATATTGTTTTAGTTTTCTTTGCCGATATAAAAAAAATATTTTAATACTACAGATCACCTTTTTTCATAATCTGACCTATTTTTGTTAGCGAAAGTTGTTCAGTTTGTTAAGCCGGTTCAACATTTAAAATGTTCTTTTCTCTCAAATTATAATTTCTTAAGGTGCTAAAAACGATTCGCTTAGTAAGACCGTGAGACAAAGACGTCAACTAGCCTTAGCCTTAACCTTAGCCCCATGGAGGAATCAAACCCACACCAGTAGCCAAAAAGAGGGAGGCTCATGTCCAGCATTGGACCTGGACCTTTGAGGCCGTAGCACATACTTACATACACGGTAGGCAGAGCGTAAACGGTTGTAAAAACAGCCATTTACACCACGTCTGCCAAAAGTTTGAGAGTTTTTCAGAAGACTGTGTATCGCCACGCGGACAAGTTGCCAACCTGTCGCCTAAAATTGCAATACATAACAACAATTACAACTCTCAAATCCCTAAGTTGCTTCTCACGACGCCCTCGTGATAGATATGGGGTGATGCTATTCTAAGCCGGCACCACACGGCTGTAGTACACCAGTTAAACCGGGTGCCTGATAAAACAATGTCTTCACTATCCAATAAAGTGATGATAAATTCATTAAGTCGTCCGGCGCTGGCATGAATTATTGATATTGGCACAACCGCCTCACTCTAAGCACTCGAACAGTTACGCCCGTCGTGAATGGTAATAATATATCCGATTATATTTGTAGGCAAGGGACCACGTGATGCCAGCTGAGAATAGCATCGTCCCGTTCTTTTCCGAGGGTTTCGTAAGAAGCGAGTAACGAACAGGCTACCATAACAGTGATATACGATTTTTCTGAAATGACCTTCAAGTATTTGTCAGACGTAGTTATAGCGACCGTACTTTTACGTCCGTTAAAGCAAAGCTTACCCCGGAAGGGATAAGGGGGCGTCCAAGGTACCTATCTTTTAAAATAAAGTTGATTTTTCTAAGTTCCAATTTGACCTTTATCTCAATCATCCTCTAAGAAAATCGTCTCCATTTTTAGGAGCCTGATCCGAGCACTTTACGAACGGTTTAAGCGTGCTACAATTAACCTTAATTATCCATTGCCTCTTTATCTTGAAATTAATAGCTTGAGCAAAATAAACCTTTAACAGGATGTACCTATAGAGGGTGGTACCGAACGACTAACTTTTCCGAAATTGTTTAGGATAAACTGTTATGCTGAACAACTTTCCTCAAGGACCAAACGTCAAAGTACCTAATAAAAATTTTAACCTCACATACCTACACCGAATCATCTGTAGGAGACAATTTTTTATATACTAACCTATCCTATGTTCCTGTATAGAGGTTACAGGAAAGTCGCAGTCGCAGGAGAGTCGCTCTGTACCACCCGGTATACAATAGGTACCTAACTTACTCTCAAGTCAAATAGGCTGTAACATCGAGATATAAACTTAAACTCACTATCTTGGAGGGATAAGTACATCTCGTATGCAAATTTCGTAATCATATACCTACGTAATCTGGTTTAAGCTGTGAGAGGGTTGGTGAGCGGAGTTCGTGGATCTAGATTAAAAGATAATTTAGTCTAGGTAGGTAAATTAAAACAGTAATTTCATTGAGCATAAACTAATTTAGAAAGAGTGCTAATTATATAATATCCAACATTTTTAGCATTCGTAAAGCGTCAAGCTATATTCACAAAAAGATTGGTTATGGTTTTGCGGTTAATAATTGTAGGGTCTTGGGTCTTGAGAGCAAGGTCCTGTCTGTTTTTTTTGTGTCCTATCTCTTCTCTTATTTTGTGTGGGACACCAAATTGACGGACTACCCCGCAAATGCTGAACGAACTGTATTACCTCCTATGGGGGGCTTTCCATTCCATCTTGGAAACGTTACGAAATTCGCTACAGTACATGCCTCAAATTGTTGAACAACTCTGGCTGACGATTATGCATATTAGTTGCAAAGTGTGGCCAAGTTTCGGCAACGACTGAGGTTTTTGGACGAATGGACGCGTAAATTTCAGATATGACGTTTCAACGGGTTGCTCGTGGGCGGAGTTGCGAAATTTGGGCCCGGAAGGACTTTACAGAAATAAAGGTTCCATTTGTTACCTCGAAAATTACGCTTGTGCCTAATTCTTTGTTTAAATGTAGGGTTGAAATCATATCTACGGTCTGTTCCTAAACCAGCGTATATTTGTTCTAAAAGACCATCTGCAGCAATCCTATTTTATTTTCTAATGAGCGCTTTGTGATTATAAATGCCTAGTTTGTAAATCATTTTTATTTGGTGATAAAATAGGAAACAATATACATAATTGCCACATCCATGATACTCCTTAATTAACTTTGCCCAAATAGCCCGGTCAATATCGACATCAAACATTGCAAACGCGCATGTAACTACGATTTTGTTATATATTGTTAGGTCCCTTGAGAGTAGTTAACACCCAAGTTTGCAACACTGAAAACCCTGTGCTGCCAATGTCAACGTCAAATCAAAATTTGTTCAGAAGTTTTTGCGCTTGTATCTCATGAACCGTGATAGCTAGAGAGTTGAAATTTTTACAGGTGATGTATGTCTATTGCTTCTATAACAACAAATACTAAAACTAGAATACAATAAATATTAAGGAGGCTCCATACAAGGAACGTGATTTTTTGCTCGTTTTGTGGATAATGTTTCGAAGGCTGTTTCTCGTGAACCGTGATAGTTAGATGGTTGAAATTTTCACAGATGATGTATGTCTATTACCACTATTACAACAAACACCAAAACTAGTCAAGTGCGAGTCGGGCAACAGATATGATATTTCAGTCATTTTTATAATTGATGGTACGGAATCCTTGGTGCGCGAGTACGACTCGCACTTGGCCAGTTTTTTTGTATTTGTTGTTATAGCGGTAATAAACATACATCATCTGTGAAAATTTAAAAGATCTGACTGTCACGGTTCATGAGAAACAGCCTCCGAAACATTATTTACAAAAAAACACGTTTCTTGTATGGGAGCCCCCCTTACTATTTATTGTATTCTGGTTTTTAGTATTTTTTGTAATAGCGGCAACAGAAATACATCACCTGTGAAAATTTCAACTCTCTTGCTATCACGGTTCATGAGATACACGCGAAAAAACTACTGAACGGATTTTGATACGCATATCTGCGAAAATTTCAACTTTGTAGCTATCACGATTCATGAGATACAGCCTGGTGACAGACGGATGGATGAACAGACAGCGAAGTCTTAGTAATAGGGTCCCGTTTTTTACCCTATTGGGTACGGAACCCTAAAAACTGGCTTAGTGCAAGTCGGACAACAATATGATATTTTGAAAAAAAAAAATAATGTATCAAGAGCTGTTACATCGGAAATTCTGTAATTTCACAGCTTTCTTAGCACTGCGGAAGAATTGCCCATCTTTGACTTGCTGTATCTTTGCAACCAAAAGACATAGTGTGCTCAGGTTTCTCTGAAATTGTAGCAAATTTAGTTATCTTTAATAAAGTTTCATGAAACGTGCTTGAAAAAATCTTCGTTATGGTAGATTTTTATAAAAAACTGAAATATGGACCAAAATTTCGCAGTTTATTGAGCACCGTGGAGGCAGCACAAGGTTTTCAGTGTTGCAAACTTGGGTATTAACTACTTTCAAGGGACCTTACAACATATAAAAAAATCGTAGTTACATGCGCGTTTGCAATGTTTATTTATTTTTATGTCGATATTGACGGGGCTAAAACTTGATAATCTGGTGTGAATTTATGACACCAAAGAAACACCAAATCGCTTTCATAAATTATTAAAGTCATAGATTTATGACAGGCTTTCGATTTAGTAAATCATAGATTTGCATAGCTTATTATATTCTGAGAGTTTATTTTGGTGCGGAACAGCTTGAATTTATGACGAGAGTGTAGGATTCTGATCTGACGGAACATAACGAAATACCGTTTTAAATATGAATATTTGAACGTAAAGGCTGAGGGTCACGCAAGGGTTCATTTTGGGTCCGTTCATGTTTACAATGTATTTATTTTCAATTCGCAAATTTTAACCTGCTGTAATCGAATTTTAAGTGACTTTGCTCAAAGGAATTTCAGTTGAGAAACTGTAATTTAATATAATAGTTAATTAAGAGCGGCCAAGTTTAAGTGGCAAGTTAAAATTTGAACTCGGTGTTAATCATCTCGGGTTGTTATTGGAAAAAGTTAAGATTTCCGCTGGGGGAGGGAAGCTGGAAAAGGTAATTTGTTTTGAATTTTTGATGAGTTTGACAGTTTATAGGGCTTTAATGTTGGAACAGTGGCATTTCTCCCTTAGACCCTGTATTTTCTGATACAGTCTTTATATTTTCATACGCGGGTGGAGTCCCTAAGTATACGTTTCCCACACTTTTATGGAACAACGAAACAAAAGCCGCTTCGCTTTGCAATAAAATACAAAGTGAGACAATGTCACTAAGAAAATTATGTTGCAACCATAATTTGTGTGCAGATAATTAAATTTACAATGACTCTACATTAGCACAGGAAAACACAAAAGGTTGGTAGGAACATCGTTCGACCACCCTTTTTAGTCATGGTCTGATGACGTCACAACTTGATGGTTCTTTAGTGGGTCCATTATCATTAGTAGAAATAAAAGCGTAGTAAGTAGAAATTACTAAAAGCAGGTACGAATTTGTGGTTTCGTTCAGTTGGTTTGCTTTCAACAGTGTATCAAAGGGGTTATTTAAAAGTACCTGGACTGTAGTTGTTGTTGCAAATGGGTGGATTCACGTGAGGAATGTAGGTAAAGTTTCGAAAGCTCCGAATGGCTTTAATAATATTTTTCCCCACAAAGTTTAATGGTTTTTAATGATCAACTTTTAGGCGGAATATGATGTTGTGTTCAGGTTATTAATTTAACTATAAAATATCTACATATACAAAAATAAAAATTTCGCGTGATATCAAAGATAAAATTGATAATATGCATGCAAATTACGATACTTCATACACATATTACGATATTCGATTAGGATATGTAGTAATTTTATTTGAATTCCTGTATAGAAAATATCCTAAGCCCCGTCAAAACCAAAAATTACCTCCTAGCGTTTATTCAAATAACAATTCATTGGTACATTTCCGTATAAACCGGCTAAGCTTAGGAATAAACTAGTAAAGTTGGTGGCAAGATAATAATGCATACCAATACTAATATATGCAAAATAGGAAAAGAACTAAAAGTATGCGATATCACGCGATCCAGACATTTTGTTGGCCTATATAACGCCGTAACACGACTTAGGCGGGTATCACTTTTGACATCCGTTACTGCGCTATTTTAGCGCAACGAAACGCATGCGTTAGGAAAATGCTAATTTATACTTTACTAGCGGCCAGTGAGGGTTTCACCTGCTGAAACTAATTTTTTCGCGAGAAAGGCATTTTGCTAGCCTGTATTAACACATAATCCGTCTTTTTGAATCACTCTATCTATTACAAAAAACCGCATTAAAATCCGTTGCGTGGTTTAGGAGTTAGCGATATCCATGTCAGAGAAACGCAAGAAGCTACTTACCTAATTTATACTATGTATTGATTACCATACAATAGTGTATACGAATGGGTTGCAAACGCATCCGTCGACGCAACAATGCGAAAAATGTGGAAATTCACATTTCCCAAACGCATGCGTTACGTAGCGCTAAAATAACGCAGCAACGGACGTCAAATGTGATACCCGTTTTACATCGCTGAATCCGAGTTGTTACAAATCGTATTCTAAATTACAGGGGGTAAGGTAGAAAATTGGACGGAGTCGACGTAATGTGGGTCTTCAGGGTTTGGATTTGAACTGCTAATAAAAGATGATAGGTCAAGGCAATGTGCACTATCATTGGCTCAACGTTAGCAGCTACATTTTAGTCTCTATGTGTCACTATACAGATTAGCTCATATCTGAATTTTTATTTCAAAATGTCCCTTTATACAGGATTAGACTATCGCTATCAAGGTACGTCCATAAAAAAGCTATTTACAAAACACCATTCCAAGGATGTCACATCCCGCCCATACAACCCATGCAGACCCGATTCATTTCCATGCAAAAATGTCCCACACAAGTTTCTCTACCTGAGAAATCCGGAATCGCTTAGGCCGGTCCTTATAGTGTTGTCAGACATTGATACGTAAAATCTAGATTCGGTATAAACTTTTTTTTATAGATTATGGACCTACCTATCTTACCGATTATGACTGGCAACTATACCTAAGGGTTCATTATGATGATATCAGGTAGAATATAGGTGATTGTGCTATCCTATTATTCTAGCTTCGAATCAACCCCTTACTCTGCATAAGGCATTTCTTGCTTACAAACTGAGAGCTCCTGAGGAAAATCGGGACTTATCTGGTGAAGGAATATCATCACCCAAATACTTCATACCCGTAGGTAGGTGACGTGAGAGAGAACTGACTAAGGGATATGCATCATGGTAATCCCATGCAGCAGGGTATCCTGTGAATGAAACATCTGCACTGGGGAAAGGGGGACGTCAAAATCTAGCAATTGACTTTAGTGGCTGTAGTATCTTCTACATCTATTTCAAGATTTCACTGTTCTTAAAGAGTTCTTATTGCCTAATCATGTATCACATTTGAAACCGGTACGTCGTCATGAAAATCGGTAAGTCCCTACAGCACTATCCCAGGGCCGCATTATCATAAGTTCGAGTCCGGATAGCCTGTTGAGCCAGGGTCTAATCCAGGCTCAGTGGCTCAACTCCTCGACGAGTTGAGGGTTACTTCGGAGGTACGAGTATAATGTGGAAGTCACCTTAAATAGATTGAAGACGTTTTGAGGAAATAAAACGTGGACAGAATTAAAGCATAGATTTCTTTGTAATTGATTTCTATTTGTATGACCCTCTTTGTTTTCTTGTGATTGTTCTAAAATACTGGGTCGGTCTTGACCTGCGGGATACCTGTCGACTACGCCTAACTATCCAATCCAACTGCTTAACATTAAAAAATAGCTTTTATTTCAGACAAGCAACATTAAATTGTAATTAGTCATAAATAATATAAAATAAATAAACTCTGTGTTAAAGTAACAGTCAGATCATTGAAAATCGGTAAATAACACGGTACATTCATAAGCACGTCATTTAACCTATACTTGCCGCAAAATTTTCAGAATATTTCTTTGAGGATAGGTATAAAAGATTAGAAATCACTGCGATATATTAGAGAAGTTTTCAAGAGCAAGCCACCGCCGGAGGGAAGGGAATAATTTTCCTAACTTATATCCCCCCGGTACCTAGTACTGGATGCATTTGAAATTTATGTCTCCCATTCAAGCAGACTTATGATGCTTATCTCTATGTAAAGTAGGTCAAATATAGGAACTTCCAGCGAAGATGTTGTATGGTAATTTTGGTTGGAACACGAAACTCAGTTACAACTGCGTTCTGATGAAAGTTTGCACTATCGTCTTTGAAGAAGGATGTTGAAATAAGTGAGTGAGCGGCGTTGTTCAAAGTTTAAGCAGCTAGACACTTATTTAGTTAGTTAAATAGGTAGGCACTTTAAGAACGACATTGTGCTCTGTTCGACATTTTTGTTTTATAATTCAGGCTTCAAATCGAAAGGGATTATACGGCGCAGATACTCGTATATCGTTTTCAACTTTTTCACACAATATTGTCAATGATCTTTTATGTTATTTGTCAGTTTTCAATCGCGTCACAGAGCTTTTGATTCGTTTGATTATGTATGACATCAATGATTCCTGACGCGTATTGTTCTGATTCAATTCATCAAAAATTCCTTGGTTTCAAAAGTTCCTGACGCGTATTGTTTTCACTCATTTCAACAAAAACTCCGTGTACTACTCACAGGTGTCGGTGAGGCCGACCTTTGTTGTCATCGGTCGACCATAGCCCAAAGCCAATATGATCTAGAAATTCTTTTGTCACCTAGTTTTCCCGAGTATTTCTTTTCCGAAATCCTTTCTCTGTGTCCACGTCCGCCATTCTTGGTAGTCGCCGCGCGCGGCTCTTTCACGGGTAAATAAAAGCATTGGAATATATTGGAGGCCCTGGGGATGGCCAATAACTCTGTTCGGATTTATCTGTGTGTGGGTGTGCATGTGTGTATCGTGTGACTCCTCTGTTGTATTGATGCGCGGGAACGGGATTCGTACTGTGTCGCTGCAAGGGGATTTGTACTGTGTATGTAGCTGATGATATTGAAAATAAATAATCTTCTCTTTCTTATCTACCTCTAAAATTCCGATAATTAGAACTGTACTTACCTAATTTAATTTTATACATATTTTCCTTGAATGAGCAACTTGTTGCCATGTGCTTGCGCCGACTGTCTTATGTCATTTCAAGTGGATCGCCGATCAGGTATAAGTAGTAGACACAGTAGGTATTTCATCCTCAAATCTATCCGTTTGTGTCGTAAAAAGTGACTAAGAGATAATAATCCGCGGATTAGGTAGCAGCGTTCTGAAAATGCAACATCATGCTCTGCGTTCTGCCAAGCGCGGTGGTACGCTAGTACTATTAATTATACTGTGGTGGTGGTGAGTTTGGCAAAAGGGGTAGACCCATGCCCAGCAGTGGACTGTACTGTACAGTCACAGAACTCCGCCAAGCGTGGTGAAAGGCAGTGGATGTGGTGTACAGTACAAATCCCTTCCCTGCGCCCGCTGTGTACCTATGTAAATGCGTCACCGATACGATAGGGGCCAGTGGACACGCCGATATTGAGATTTGCCGGCGCTATCGTAAAGTCACATTTGTGAATAATGTCCAAGTGTGAATTTTAAATTTCCTTCTTCAAAACCCTTCTGAAGAATATAAACCTGCGTCAAAAATTTGGTAGATATGGAACGTCGAGGCGTTTTTAAACCTCCAAGACAGTAAGCAATTTTTATCGGAGTCAATATATCGACGAGATTAACTTAGGAAAATGCAAATTAATTTCATCCAACCATTTTATATAAATTTTCCCTTTAAGTAACTTTTCCTTCACAATAATTGGATCTCCATAGAAAAATTTTCTATAGAAAATAACAAGGTGGAGTAATTACTAGCAAGTTAACGTATAACAGCTTTTTACGCGCTTAACCCCTAAGCTGCTCTCAGACGCTTAACACGTTACCCTTATAGTAGGTGGGCTAGGTAGGTATAAAACTGAAGCTGGTACTTCAACACATTAGCTGTAATGGCTTAATGTCTAAACGCCTCTAGCTACATAAAGATACATTAGGTGTGAAAATAAAAGCGTTTACAGTTTGTACTTAAAATGCTTCTAATACACAGGTAGCTCCATCTACCAGCTAACTTTCGTAACCTTGTTTGTTCAGCTGATAAAGTCATAAAGGTTCACCGTCACTTCACCTCTACTGCCAAAGACATGATAATCTCCTGCCAATTTAGAGTCGATCTTAAAAATTTCTCTATCGATAAAAATGCTAATACTCATCCCTTCGAGTGGGGAGGTCGGGGTAAATGGGACTACCACAGACTTAAAAACAGCGGTGAGCGGACGGTGCTCGCGGTTTTCACAGATCGTCAAATTACATGAAATAATTTTAGAGTAGAGAATAGTCATGATAGAAGTATCCAAATCGTGTTATTGATTAAATTGCACTGAAAATGGTTTAAAATCAAAGTGAACTTTGATTCTAGACCACATATCTTCCCAAATCTTGCTGAGCAAGGCATTACACTAACCTAATGGTGGACACTAAGTATGCAGTGTATTTCTGTGTTTGATGTGGGTGTGTAAAGCAGAATTTAACATTTAAAAAACCTTAGATAATAGCTTGCATTTTACTAAGTATTTATCTCTGTCCTCGTCCTCAGTTTTTGTGACCACACCCGAATCTGTAGGTAAGAGGGGAGGCAGGGGAAGAATGATTGCATTGGTTGCCTCCATCGCATAAGTAGATTCAGGTACGGTACAATAGCTTCTTGAATTTAGGAGAAGTAACATACTATTAAATACTATTCATTTATTTAGATGAATGATTTCTAAATCAAAGTTTAATGCCAGATAGGTCTAGAATAATTAATTTACACGTCTGGTAAAGAAAATAAAAGTAAAATATCTTTATTTTAGGCTAGATACAGATACCTAGAAGCACTTAAAATACAGAGTTTCAGACAGACCTACTACAGTTACATCATGTCATATTTTATTTTTAAATTGTTTAAGCTTAGTTTGTTATTATTAATCCTGAATATTGTAAAGCTAATTGGGAATTGCTTCCAGCCCTTAACACTTTCCTCGACATCAAAAGGCAGTCTCGAAAAGAGCATAAAAATAAAATTTGCACCCGTCTTCGATTTTTTCCCGCGCTAAACTTCCCGCCTTTTTATTTATGAAGCATTTTGTGTCGTAAATAGCGTTTTAAAATGCAAACTGGATTGGGGCGGCTCGGGCACAATGAAATACCACGACGCTTAAGTAGGTTTGTAAGTACGTCGGTTATGTGAGCGCCGTGAGATATGTGAGATTCTGCAACATGCGTATTCTTTATCGTGTTATGGCAAAGATTATGTCGTGGAAATGCTCTTTTGGCATTTAAAGCAAACATAATATTTTATAATTACACTATAAACATAATATTTAGCAGTATTTTTTTTTAAGTCAATAATTTTATTCTATACAAATAATTCTTCGAAAATGTTCTAAAAGTATCCTAATCTTATTTCATCCAAAGCTAGCTCACAACCTTAACTTATAATAAGTAATATAGGTCGTATGCCTATTTTGTATCGGACCTGAAAAAACATAATTATAAGAGGTTTTATTAATCGACAGGTGTTTAATAACGTACCTAAATCAAAGTAAAATTACGCACAAATCGACGTACATTTATGTGCGTGTATGACGATAAATTGTAGAGTCACGAAAAACACCAATCTTTTTTTAATTGTTTAAATATTCCGACTAACTGTCGCACATTCTCTTCAAGCTTACATGTAGCCAGCCACATAACATTTTCACATTTCGAATGCTATACGTCAAGTTTATTGTCCCTATTCCAACCTGCCAGCAACAAAACGCGACATCAGCGGCAGAGCGCCACCGCCGCCATTTTCCCGCGCAAACCTTCCAATCCTCGTAAGAGAATAACTTTCGACAATTTTGCTGAGAGAAAAACTGGCCGTTTTAATTAACAAAAATGGCGGCGGTAATGTCTGCCTCTAGTGAAGCGCGTGTAAGATTCGGTGAAATTGTTAAAATAATGTTTTAGTTTAGTTAATTAGTTCTTCATTTCAATATGCATCAGGCAATAAAGTTAGCCAAACCAAGACAAAACCAAACCAAGACAAAACGTTTAAAAAATATACCATTAAAAAGCTAGGAATAGACTCCGTGATATTATATTAATTAGGTGGCGCTGCCCGAATGAATCACTATTCAAATAATACTATTTCATAGGAATGTTTGAATGAACACAGTGACTTAAACAAACCTTAACCTTTCTTAAATTTGTCTAGCGTTGAGCGTTTTTTTTTTCACTTTTTTCACTAGCCATCTCAATAACAGGTACTTGCACATCACTAGCGCGCTGAATTTCAAACCCGGCAGCCAATGAGTGTTCTATGTACACATGCTAATGAGGCCTACGAATGGGATTGTCGTGTAAGGGCCAACATTACCGTCCGCCAGAGGTCGCTGTGCACACCTAATGTCACCTTGTTTTTTAATTACGCCCACCTATTTGCGTTGAGCGCAACTTTTGAAAGGTCGTGTGAAAAAGAAAATGTGGCTTCGCAGAGATTGGCCGCTCGATATTCATAGTTTCAGAAATGCTTCTATTTCGACATCTTTTAATTTGATAATTAGTTTCGTGTAGACGAAAAAAAGATACCTAATTAGGTAGATATTGTAAAAACGCAGAAGCTGACACGGTCAAGTATCTAAAGAGTTGTACCAATTTAAGTTAAAAACGTTAATAATATAATCTACAGAAATATTTTATTTCAAATAATATTACGAGCGATAAAAATCAAATAAAAACGTTGAATTCCGTTCATCTGTCTGAAACAACAATACCGCGGGCATTTTTACGTGCAACAAATGTGTAACAATGAATTGAATTCGCTCCACTCCACACATTTAAATCGAAAAGCCTTTTACATCATTGTCTATAAATGTTAATCCTAACAAATGTACCACTAACTTTTTCACTAGAACATTCAATTTCCCTGAATCGCATCCAACGTGTTATCAGAGAGTAATGCCGGCTAGAATGTTCGCTTTAGTTTTATTTATTGGCCGTAGAGAAACAGGTAGCCGTTCTGCCCCAACCTCCTCTCACCTGAGGGTAGAAAATTTACATGTAGAAAACATTTTTACATGTTTTAAATTTAAATAAAAATCCGTAAATATATTTTGTCGTAGACAGCAGGAAATGTAAGCGTTGGTAATATTAATAGGTGTAGTCTAGAGTCTAGATTTGAAAGGGTATTTGGTATTCAGCTCTCTCACTGACTTCCGTTTTGAGCTTGACTATGAATTCGTTGAGGTAATAGATTCGTGCCGGAATAGATTTATAATAATAGCTATTTTGACTGGGAAGCTTTATTAAAATATCATTGATTATTTTTTATTATAATTAATTCCGGTACTTAATTGCGTTGTGACAATATTACTTACACATCAAATTTCTTTTAAATTATATACTGCGTTTAAAAGCTAAATGTTCTGACTTTGACGTATACGTCTATGTCGTCTATGACGTATACTTATATGACGTCTGGCACAGTACACAGTACCTAGGTATATCATATTTTTATACATACTCTGAGTAAATGATCTTTTCGTAAGTTTTACAGTCAAAACACGCAAACACAAGTCTTATTGCATGATGATGACGATGATCATATTAACATCTTGCTGTACAATAAAATTAAACAACAACTCAGGTTCCCGGTACGGCACTTACCAGACAAGACCAAAAGAAATATTTGTAGAGGCGATAGACGAAAGAAAACAGGACAGAGCAAGTAAGTAGCGTAAGATTGTCTTCTCTTTTGAGATCTTGCGTACACCCAATTTTTACAAGGTGTTCTGGCAAGGTCAGTTTTCCAATCGAGAATAGAAATACATAGTTTGTGCTTCTTCTTTAACTACCGCTGCTGTTATTATATACTTACTTACTGTACGGAATTAATATATCTATTGCCATCACTAATATAGGTATTTACTTTTTGCTTGCAGAATGAAAAAATGTATGCTTGTAAAAAAAAACTTCTTTTTCCTACTTTTCTGTCTAAGAGACAATAAATTCTCGTTAATTTTCCTACTTTTTAGGGTGCCGTACTCAAGGAGTGAAAACGGAACCCTGTTACTACAGTACTATTTATTCTGTGCTACTTTTGGAAAACTTGCAAAATTTTCCACCGCAGGCAGGATTTGAACCTGCGACCTATTTGGTATTCAATCTATTCTGTGCTATATGTCTGTGCGCGCTCCTCGATTCCCAGTCTCGTATCGGACCACAGAGCGGAGCGACACTTGGCAGGGCACATTCAATTTCACCTGTTTGTTGCCAAAGCACAAACAAAGCTGTGTTTTTTCCATATACGGTACACGCACTGTTGTTGGCTAGAGAGCGTGGCGTAAGTCGTGTTTGACATTTCTGTTTTATAGCGCGCGCCTGGTTTTGAATGAAGGTGGCTTATAAAAAAATCATGTTGGGCTGAAAATCACAATGTTTTTATAAAAGTATCGATTTTACAATGCAACTAGCGGATCATTAGCGGTTTCACCCGCTGAAGCTAATTTTCCCGGAGCAATAAGATATTTCCCGGCATGTGTTATACATTAAATCTTCTTCTTGAATCACTCTATTGTGTATCTCTTGTGTCTATTGCTAAAAACCGCGGTGAAATCCGTTGCGTGGTTTAGAAGGATTTAGCGAATTCCACGACAGACGGACAGAGAAACGCAAAAAGTGATTTAATTTTATACTATGTATTGATTATTTGAAGTAGATAGGTAGGTACGCATGTTTTACATGAAACAAAGGAAAACGTCACCAAGCCTTTTTCTACAAATCTTCTTATCGTATCTCATTGCTCGTAATATTGCAAATATGGAGAAAATAATAGACTTTTCCATTTGTATTCTGTGTATGAACTGCTACAGCCTATTGCTGACTGGAGGCTTTTAAGGGTTGATGGGATATTATTGTGCGGCAAGGCAACGTTTTGTTATTATTATGTTTTTTAAATACAGACGAATATGTTTACTATTATTTTTATGTTTATTTTAGGTAATATGATTTTTGTGTCAAAACCTGAGGCAGAGTGCCGGTTAAGGTGAAGCGCCACGTCATACAAACGAAAAACTGAAATTCAATCGACTTAAATAACCGCAGAGCAATTTAAAAAGAGCTCATCATAAACTCGCAATTTCTCATCGAGATTACTGTCTCCTTTACAGACGTTAGTCCATTATGTATTTTATGTATCGGAATCGTCCCACCTTAAGTGAATGCGGGTTTTTGATTTTCTGTTCAGTACCAATATCTTCCGGTACGATACGAACGGTCAGTCATTTAAAATGGAATTTTGTGCCTGAATTTTATTCAAACAAATCAATATAGTTTTTAATCTCGCGACATATTCAAAAAGTGATTTGTTTCAAATAGTGGATGTGACAACAATGTTTCTGATAGAAATGGATTCACGTCGATTCCCATCCAATATTTTAAATTTTTGCAATGCAAATATTTTTTGTGATATACGAACCTTTGATGGTTGAAATTACTATTTCTACCGAAATTTGTTGTTTGATGCGTAAGCTATTGGAAATATGTTGCGCTTTACCGATTTTAATAATCTCTTCTAAAAAAGTCATGTTAAAGTTTTTTGGAAAACTTCCAAAATTTTCACCGCAGGCAGGATTTGAACCTGCGACCTTCGGCATCAGTACTGCCGACGCCCTAACCAACTGGGCTACCGCGGTTCTAATCGAGCCCGCGAAATTATGGAAGTATATCTTGTCCACTATCGCGTGGATGGGCTCCATCTACCGGGATAGTTTTGCAACTAATTCCCAGCGACTAATTCATTCTTTACAGATTGAATGTAGTCAAAGCGATGAAAACCCGCGATAAATTGAATACCAAATTTTAAAACACTTCTCGTGTTAGGTAAACAATTTTTGGAAAACTTCCAAAATTTTCACCGCAGGCAGGATTTGAACCTGCGACCTTCGGCATCAGTACTGCCGACGCCCTAACCAACTGGGCTACCGCGGTTCTAATCGAGCCCGCGAAATTATAGAAGTATATCTTGTCCACTATCGCGTGGATGGGCTCCATCTACCGGGATAGTTTTGCAACTAATTCCCAGCGACTAATTCATTCTTTACAGATTGAATGTAGTCAAAGCGATGAAAACCCGCGATAAATTGAATACCAAATTTTAAAACACTTCTCGTGTTAGGTAAATAATTTTTGGAAAACTTCCAAAATTTTCACCGCAGGCAGGATTTGAACCTGCGACCTTCGGCATCAGTACTGCCGACGCCCTAACCAACTGGGCTACCGCGGTTCTAATCGAGCCCGCGAAATTATGGAAGTATATCTTGTCCACTATCGCGTGGATGGGCTCCATCTACCGGGATAGTTTTGCAACTAATTCCCAGCGACTAATTCATTCTTTACAGATTGAATGTAGTCAAAGCGATGAAAACCCGCGATAAATTGAATACCAGTTTAAAACAATTTTGAAAATTTTCACCGCAGGCAGGATTTGAACCTGCGACCTTCGGCATCAGTACTGCCGACGCCCTACCAACTGGGCTACCGCGGTTCTAATCGAGCCCGCGAAATTATGGAAGTATATCTTGTCCACTATCGCGTGGATGGGCTCCATCTACCGGGATAGTTTTGCAACTAATTCCCAGCGACTAATTCATTCTTTACAGATTGAATGTAGTCAAAGCGATGAAAACGTTCAAATCCTGCCTGCGGTGAAAATTTTGGAAGTTTTCCAAAAATTGTTTACCTAACACGAGAAGTGTTTTAAAATTTGGTATTCAATTTATCGCGGGTTTTCATCACTTTGACTACATTCAATCTGTAAAGAATGAATTAGTCGCTGGGAATTAGTTGCAAAACTATCCCGGTAGATGGAGCCCATCCACGCGATAGTGGACAAGATATACTTCCATAATTTCGCGGGCTCGATTAGAACCGCGGTAGCCCAGTTGGTTAGGGCGTCGGCAGTACTGATGCCGAAGGTCGCAGGTTCAAATCCTGCCTGCGGTGAAAATTTTGGAAGTTTTCCAAAAATTGTTTACCTAACACGAGAAGTGTTTTAAAATTTGGTATTCATGTTAAAGTTGTTGTTCAACACGGAAAATTCTACAAAACTTTCAAAATAGTTTGGTGAAATAATATAAGTTTATTTTTCTTTTATTAAAAGGCACGTCCGCTATTCTCACTCACCAAATTCTTATTCGGCCAAAACGAAATCACTTTCGGGACAAAAATATAAGCATTTACCTATCTTTATAAGATCTCGAAGGCTTCGGTCCAAGTTTCTTTGATGTGGCGCCTCCTGATACATATTTAAATCAATCGAATTTCATGTCTCCTTTATTATGTCTACGCTTGTAGTAAAAAGAAATCGCGTTTTTATTTTCGAGTGCAGAATTTAATCCCTATAAAGCATGTTGTGTAAGAGGATTTCGTTTTTTATGAACCTACTCGTACTTAAGATTGATTGGTGTACGTTTTGTATTTTAAATTTCAGTGCAGTAGCTGTATACCCTTGAGTACACCGTAGAGGTTTTGTAGGTCTATGAAAAATTACGGTACCTATAAGATTTATTTAAATACTACAAAACAAAAAAATATTTTCACTTTGAAGCACATATCCTAAATAGGGTGCAATGACCGAATACCGCCCACCCAAAAATACCCGACCACACGAAAGATGGTTTCATTAACATGGTGCACAAATGGGACTGATGGCTTCGTGGCCGCGGCTGCAAAAAGCGGTGGTCCCGAAGGCATGTTTGAACATGATTTATGTGTGGTGGCGCCCTCTGGCGGTGCAGTTGAAAGTGAATTCTGTAAGGTTGCTAGCACGTAAACTTTGTGTAGGTACAACGTGTAGGGTGTAATGGAGATAATCTAATTTAAAAATCTTGTTTAAAAGGAAAGGTGTATCGGTTTTTGTTTTAATGATTGCAATTCTTGTCATTAGCATTTTCGTACTTACCTATTTATTACGAAGGTACTTTCACGATAATATTCTTGCTCCAGAAAAGAATACTTTTAATTATTAAACATGTTACAAAGGCATAATGAACACGTGCCTACTCGAAAATATACAAATATATCCTTATATTCAAAACAATGTATACTTTCGTAAATCCTATTCCTATGGGTTCACCAGCAAAATAATAAACCTGGAAAATATCCAAACACGTGGACTGAAACACAGAACAAAACATTTCTCAAACGTAATTTCCGAGACACTTCAACGATATCCGCGATCATTCTTCAATTTCAACACGGATTCTGCCGGACAGCCCTGAACCAGGGTTGTCACTTGTCATATACTAGCCGTTATAAAAGAAATTTCAGAAAAGGTTGTTACACATGTACATTTTTCTAAAGTTTCGTTGATTTTAGAGTGCCCGTTTCACATTTCATGATTGACATATAAATATATTTAAATTTTGCGCCTGGCAGCCCTATCCGCGAGAAATGAAACAAACACCAGGTGGCGGCAACTTGTGCGCGCACCCTTCGGGGTCGACGACCTCTTCTATTGTTCTTGCTGTAGGGTGACATGTGTCTTTTGAAAATTATTTGACTAATTCAGGTAGTGCCACTTTTGTTACTCGTAGTCGTATGAAATGTAGCTTTCTTTTCTTAGTCATAACCATAATCTGACAAAATATTATTTTTATGTTAGATGTTTTATATGTGAAAGTAATACTAGGTACATTATGCACCTGCTTTATAGATGTAAGTGTGAAAATTATGGATGCATTATGCATTCTTATCATATCGCAAATAAAATGTAGCACCAAATCCAAATCTATTTCTGTCTTTAAATTACCTAGTATCTACTCTATCTTACCGGCTCAAATTCTTCGAAATTATTGTATGTCTAAATAATTTCCTACACCAACTTAATCAGCATCCAACAAAACTCAGTATAAACTCACATAAACTAAAAACTATACGTCACTTTCATACATTCAAGAGCTAGAATACAAAACTCGTATGAGGACGAACTTTTATATTGTGACGTTAGACACTAAAACCTATATTTCTACGTCAGACCAGAAATGGTTAAAATGGCTGAAGTTTGCGTATAGTAGCACTAACAAGCTTAGCGCAAAGCCAAACTGGTTCACTCTGGTAAAAACTGGATCGCGATAAAAGACTGTGACATTGAAAAGTTGCACAGAAAACTGCATCTGTGACTGTTGCTTATAATTGGGACGATTACACTATGAAGAGAAATACACGCGACGTCCGTTTGTGCGTGATTCATTCGTTTTATGTCAAACGGCATCGCACAACGCTGCGTCGACGGATGCGTCTGTCAAACCGTTTCACATACAAAAATTTTCAACTGATTGTTGTACTTGTACCTAACTCAAATAAGTTTTGATACTAAGTTTCTTCTGTATTTGTTTATCTTATAACTTTGTGAGACTCGGCGATCCCACAGACAAACCCCTAAAGTGGTTTTGTGGGGCTATGTTCTAGATTTAAGAATTATTGTACTTTTGATAATAAATAAATTCAATTCAATTCAACATAAACTGTATTGCTATGAATACGAGTACAAGGTGGAAACAAACGACGACCGTCGAAAAACGACGCACAAAGGGACGTCACCGTGTGTTTCTTGCGTTTAATACCGAGTATTTTTTTGTCAATACATTTACTTTGCAAGGTGATTGTAGATCATACAGACTAAACTCATCCATACCAAGAAATATTATTATGATGAAGCCTTCCGAAATCACGAAAGGAGCTCAGCTGTGTCATAGAAATTTAAAAACATGTTACCTATTTTCTACGTTATTGATTTCGAATTTGATTGTGTTGATAAGTCAATATTAACTTGATAAGAAGAAGAAGACTTAAAAATTATAAAATAAAATAAAATTTGTATGTTACTGGTTCCAAGATACGCAACACAATACAAAAGAAGCGCAACTACCGTCTTTTGCTCTTCCTCTTATATTTTTCTTCCGCCAGCTTCAGTTTAAGCAAGATTGATACGCTGAAATTCTGTAACAGCGGCGCGCTGTCTCGCGTAACAAGCATACCGAAACAGATCCGGTGTGCACCGGCAAAAACCGGATTGCACTTGCACTGTGACGTGGAGAAATGCGGCGGGAAAACACCTGGGTCCTTCGTGGGCCACAGTATAGCAAATAGTGGTGTGCAGTCGACACTGTTACATTTCTATCCCCCAATCTCTAATAACATAGGCAAGGACTTCATTCAATGAACAGAATACACACCGACACCTAAAATGTTTTTCGAGTTAGATAATCGAATCTGAATTATTATGTTAAGCCTGTTTCCGCGCGGCTAGTGTCACAATAGCGAATAGCAAAGCAAGCCTTTCCTCTCGTTATTTTCTACGTTATCAAATTTGATTTTGTTAATAATTTTGTAGCTAACTGGTGGTGAACTATTCCTAGATTCGCAACAAACTACAAAAGAAGCAGAACGACCGTCTTTTGCTCGTCTCTTCCTCTTATATTTTTCTTCCACCAGCTTCAGTTTAAGCAAGATTGATACGCTGAAATTGTGTAACAGCGGCGCCCTGTCTAGCGTAACAAGCATACCGAAACAGATCCGGTGTGCACCGGCAAAAACCGGATTGCACTTGCACTGTGACGTGGAGAAATGCGGCGGGAAAACACCTGGGTCCTTCGTGGACCACAGTATAGCAAAGTAGTGGTATGCAGTCGACACTGTTACAGTCCTGTCCACCAATCTCGAAAAAACCGCAAGGACTTCTTTAAAGCCACAGAATGAATCATTCCAAGATTCGCACCAAAATACAAAATAAGCACAACGACCGTCTCTTGCTCGTCTCTTCCTCTTATATTTTTCTTCCACCAGCTTCAGTTTAAGCAAGATTGATACGCTGAAATTCTGTACCAGCGGCGCCCTGTCTCGCGTAACAAGCATACCGAAACAGATCCGGTGTGCACCGGCAAAAACCGGATTGCACTTGCACTGTGACGTGGAGAAATGCGGCGGGAAAACACCTGGGTCCTTCGTGGACCACAGTAAAGCAAAATGGTGGTATGCAGTCGACACGGTTACATTCCTATCCTGCAATCTCTAAAAACTATAAGCAAGGACTTCATTAAATGAAGAGAAAACACACCCACAGTTAAAATGTCTTTCGAGTTAGATAATCGAATCTTATTTCTTCTCGAAAACCTGTTTCCGCGCGGCTTGTGTCTCTATAGCGAATAGCAAAGCAAGCCTTTCCTACCCTCACATCTACCTACAGTACCGTCGTCTTAATAAGCCATGTCAATGTCAAACACATATAAAACATGTTAACAAAAAAACTAGACTTTACCTAAGTGAAAGGATGAACATGATTTTGACAGCTGTCACAAGTGGCTTATTTGAGCAGCGATACGGAACTTACCTTTTTTCCGCAGTGTAACGTTTCTGAAAAAATGAATGTCGTGTCAGCTCTAGTAGCAGACCTCGCGTCTCCCACTTCGGTACATACAAACCTCTTAAATTTTAGCATTTAACTAGTAGTTTGTATTGTTGTGAAGTGAAAAAGATCTACTGATCCCATTCTTCTACTATGACCCAACAATTGGACCGTTTACGCTAACAGTCCTGGTCGTTTGTAGGCGTCTTGTTAAAAATGAATAAGTTGTTGAAAATGTCTGGTTGTTTCCTGAATTTTTGAAGATGGCAAAGTGTTCCATTGTACGGAGTGATTTATTTCACTTTTGAATGCCTGGTTGGTAGGTAATACTTTTCATTTTGTACTAGAGGTCTAAATAATCTACGACTAGGTTTTACGAATTTGGCTTGTAAAAAATAAATAATTTTATCTTCTAAATAATCGAATTTTATAACTTAGTAAAAACCAGCCAGTGTCTCTTTGTGAAAACCTATTCGTCGCAACATTTTCTGAGCGGCCTGGTACATTTGGACTTTTAAAGATCAATTCCCATGATCTGCAGGTCACTAGCCATGCGACCAACAAAATCTGCATCACAAAATATAGAAGTCAAGTCTAACTTAACCTTTTCTCACAACTATGTCAAACTTAACACGAAACTAGGTTGTCCGCCACATGAGTACAGTGTTTTAGGGCCATATGCCTTTATTAGGGTCTAAATATCCAATGTAGACCTCAGAGCAACACTCGACCGCCATAACTGGGAACTATCAATAAGTTATGTTCTACACCCATAGCGTTAGAAACTTTATAGGCGCCGTAAACTGACGACCTTTAACGCTTTGGGTTTTCAGGGCAATGGGGTGGGGTGACCAAACTGCTCTGTACACATGGGACATATCATCACCCTGTTCTAGAGTTTTAATCTCCCAAAATCGGCTATTAGGTAAATGCTGGGTTAACAGGTGTCGTGTAACATAATTTTTTTATATCCTAGTAATTAGGCACCTGAAGACATCAATCGAATAAAGCGTGATGCTAGATTAAACAAAAATATTTTAAATACAAATCCATACAGCACGGAACGTCCCACATTCCGCGCAACAATGGCCACCCTACTTCCTTAACCTGCGTCCAAGAGGCACTTAGCTTGTATGAAAATTTCACACCGTTTTCAATGGCCGACCGTCGATTTGGCAGCAATGCATCGGAACACTATTGAGCGAAATTGTGACCGATTTGAGAACGGGCCTTTGAATCACTTGAGACTTTTGATCTGAAAGCTGAAAGGCCACGCTGCAGAGTGTGGGTACTTAGGTGCAAGCTCCACAGGCGACGCGCAACATGAAATGTGTCAGACAAGCGATCATCAGCTGTTTTCGATGGCACGCGCGTCTCTCGTGTGTAGCTTTGTTTCTTCTGTGTTATACGTTTTTATATGGAAACGGTATCTTACTCGTGGTGGATGTCGTAAGAAACGACTTAGGAATTCAAGAGTTGATGTGTATTGCAATTTTAGGCGACAGGCTGACAACCCGTCTGAATGAATGTCAAACTTTTGTCAGACGTGGCATAAATAAGTAAGTGGATTATTTTCAAGGAACAGGTGATTGTCGTATAAATAGAGCCCGAAATACCCAGCAAGATTAAATAAAAATCTGAATTGCAAACGATTTACCGACAAATGGGAAAACATTTTTAATCCTGCCCACGAAATAACACTTAACACCTTCACTGAGATCTTAGATCGAATTAAATTTGAATAAGGGGTGCAGACAGTTAAGAAGAAATATAAACAGTCATTTATCGTTGGAATCTCCGGGTCCAGGGGTGGGTAACCTTTCTCAACCCAAGTATTTTAAGACGCCTCGAGTAATTTACTTAGCCCGGAATTAGACCTTAGGTATTTATTAATGAGTTTGTAATGGTGAAAGCACTTCTTAGACGTCTTCCTATTGATAATTGAATATTTTATGAAAATACTTATGGTCTATCCTTCTTTTGTCTCTCCTATGTTTAAATGTTTCGTCTATCTGTTCTTTAGGTACATTTGAGTACGTCCATAATGATTATGCCGTGAAACTTTTAGTTTTAATTACTCTTAACTGTCCAAAACATTTGCATGTTACGCAGCCATAAATTCAGTGACCACATAATTTGTAACTTTCAGTTGAAATAGTCCAAGATGACTTGAGTACCCACCTAAAGAATAAATTATTTTCTAAAGTTCGGCTTCACTTTAAGGTTTTGTAGAATAATGTTTCATACCGAAGTAACAATCATTTTCTTCAATAACTTTATTATGTTCCTCTTTTATTACTCTTATTTACAGTGACACGGACAAGCATTCACATGTTTGATTAATTTTGAAATTCCTTACATACCCTCAGCCATTTTGAAAATGTTTCCCATCCCTGGATGTGTCCATTCCTTACCCCTGGGAGGGCACAGGTGGCCTGCCCACTTGACAGATTGTTTGTTCTACAATTCTGGTGGCTCGTTCCTCATAGTATAGTTACGATACTTGGAGAATGCAGCCTGAGACGATACATAAACGAAATTGGTTAAATCCTTGAGGGAAAAGGTGTAACCTTTTTCCCAGTAATACGACTTCAAACGGTGATCCTTTAAAAATATCTGCCTAATTTTTAGCACTTATATCAAATTATAGGACTACGCCTTAAAATAAATGTGATAGGTTCCTTCTAAGTATTTCAAAAGTTGGAAATCGATATTGTAACAGCCAATAATCATTTTCACACCTCAGCAAAATACCACAAAGTAATCAATCACAATCTGCAAATTACTACACATAAATATTTATTGCAGTGTAGGTATACAAACTGTTACAAAACTTGTGGTATAAATTACTTCTCATTTATTGACAACTTTTCTATATTGCTAAAGTTTAATAAACTCATTTCCTATATTACCTCACGAGCGAGCTTTAAATATGGCTGCCATTCCAATAACAGGTACTCGTAAGTGGTATTTTTATATGTTACATTACGCTAATACTTTACTAGTTAGAATAGCTGCTTTATAAGGAACGCTAGTTATGTCCAATCTAAATTTAGAAATGTCTGGTATGGCCTGCGCATACCTGTATTCGTTGCACTTTGGTCCAAGTTGTTAGAACTTGGCTGGTACTTAGCGAAAGTTACCTACACAAGCGCTGATGCATGCGAGACTTTGTGCACTAATGTGTGCTGGCGTGTTGATGTAATAATCGCGGCAACAAAGGGATGCGTCTATTGTTTTCTGAGGTTAGTTGAGGAACTCGGTCGAAAGGTTGCGAGCAACTGCATCGGTAGTTATTTGTTTAGAACTTTAGATTGAACTTAACTTGGTGTAGTCAAGTAGTTTGTGAAAGAAAGTTATCGATATTGTTTATTAGTGTGGTGGCGTGGAGTCTTATGGGTTTTATTGTTTAAAAAGAGCGTTGTCAAGGTTTTAGAAGGCACGTGACTAAGCTATAGGTAAGAAAAATTACAGATTAGTAAAGTCTAAAAAAAAGACAGTAATATAAATATTAACCATCAGTTTATCCCTTAAACTGGCCCCGGTTACTGGCCGTCGGGAGGCAGGGTTAAAATTTCATAGCCTTAAACGGCCCTGGCGTATCATGGGCCTTTTTCTCGCCTTTACTACCTACTCCGTAGTGTCGTTAGGAGTTTTTGTGTTTGCTACTTACAACAGGATTCTTATTTGAATAGAATCTTGCGTCTCTTTCTTTAGGAATATGATGCATCGTTTCGATCTTGATTAAAACATTTTTATTATCTAAATTGCCTTGAGTCTAGATATAAAAGTAAAACTATCGGGTCGTTCGTCGACTCGGTGTTCACTTGAAGAGAATGATAGGAAACCAAATTTTCAAACGGATATTTTAAGACCACCTTTTCAATATCGTGCTCGTCTTGTTTGGGACGAATTGTCGTAGTCGTGATTACAAACCCCACTTTACCCCACTGGTACAAAGATTTTTGTTTCTGTATAAGTGCAAAGGACAAAAAAATTACAAACCAAATCCTCGAGCCTTTTTATTCCTCTTCCTCGAGCCCGTCTTCAAACATTGAAACCAGACGCGAAATTAACATTTTTAGGGTTTCAACAAAAGAAACAGAATATTTGCACGAGTTTGACCTACTTCAAGCTGGTTTTATGTTTACCAGCAAGATACCTCCCCACAATCCTTCGCAAGCTTGTTAACCCAAACACTTACAGTAACATACAACCCCGATTTGAAAACGCCATAAATTGCAAAGTTCATGAGACTACCAGCTCTATCTGGGTCATTCAATGGACGTAAGCCACTTTATACACATAAATTGGAGTGGAACATTGTACAATATTCCCTGTTGAACGTAAGTCCGATAAGTGTTACAATTCTAGTCCATTTCCGACCGCGGCCTGCAAGTTGGGTATTCCAACGAGAGAGCGCGAGCGTAGAAACAAAATGATAATGCTATGCTAAAGTACTAAGTATTAACGAGAACTTTTGAATGATTCGGAATAATTGTGGTACGTTTAATAATATTATACACAAATCGACAAAATAGGTAGATATATAATCTCTCCACTTCACTACCTATAGGGGCGCGCTCGTGTTCAATAAGCCTAAGAAAGAAGCCACAATATCGGCAATTCTGCCTACAAATGATAAATATTATGAAAGAAGGCCTTATATCTAATTACGTTTGGAGTCTGAAGCAAAATATTTATTTTCGTTCTATTAGTCTCATCCGTCTCCAGAAAACCCTCAAAACCGCCTAGCTAGCCACCCGCTATCCACACGTCTGTGCCAATATTTCAGCGTATGTACAATCACCAAGGGATCAATTTATACTGGTTACTAAACTAAAACGTATAACTGACCGGCATATCTTGGTCTTTAAGATCGGCAACGGTAGCTTCTGCCGATCGTACGAAACCTAGCTCGGCAGTTTCGTGAGGCCGCAGGTGCGATCCCGGTAAAACTTGCTCATTAATCTTCCGCCCTTATCCTGGATATTCCCGGGAATCCTCCACCTAGTTGTAGGTGCAATGATGCAGTGCAAAAAGAAAACTTTCGAGGGAATTAGTGTTTTCGGAGATTCGCCTGGGAAATGGTTTTAGCTAAGGCTCCAAGATAACTTGAAAGCTATTGCCGTAGAAATTAGATTATACTAAGACTGTTATCTTTTAAATGTGATGCTTGATTTTTTCGTTTTTACAATTACAATGTTACAATTATTAACCTAGCAAAGGGCACTTATTCGACGATAACCAATATTTTTTTTATCTTCAACGGGAGTGTCGTAACAATTTAATAAGTAATCAAATCATAATCATATTAGCTCATAATGTGCTAGTTTCATCTTCGAAGCTAATGCATCTCAGCATTGTCTTCCAGATCTGGCCCAGATTGGAGCCGCGCAACGAGCCAAGAGCTAAGTCAAACAGATAAAATGCTTTCAATGCATATTTCCTCTAAGAAAACAGAGGAAATTCAAGAAATGCAGGTATCAGGTAACCCCACCGATAATGGCCACATCGACATTCAAACAAACAATTCTATTCGACATCTCGAGATCACGTCGCGCCAATATATTTATGCCTAACGACCAGATGGGAATTTGTTAGTTCTTGTCACGGGGCGAAGTAGGGTCCAGTGGAAAATTGTTTCAAGTCCCCAAGGGAGGGAAACTTCTGCGTCCAGGTGTCGTGAGTTATAGGCCAGATGCAGTTTTATTGGCCGTGAGGAATCGCCGGTGTAATTTCTGCGGAAATTTTCCAGAAATAATATTTTTTTCGACGTAGAATACGAAACTTTCTTTACCTAGAATTTATACCTAGTCAGTTACCTAAATAGGAAATCGTTTTAGATTTTGGCATGACGTAAAACATAAAAGTTATTGACTGTCGAAGATTGGGCGCTGTCCTGTCACTTCCTTTATCCAAGAACTTTTACCTCATAGTCAGGCAGTCACCTTTGGTGTTGATATGAGGCGAAACATAAAAGTTATATCGAAAATTCTTCCATAAAACACCCTGATTGCCATAGTTCTATTCTGCAAAACTGCAAATATCAAGGTATCTACGGATAACGATGGATTGGCTGAATGGGTTCATACTGTTGATCGCTTAACATGCAGAACCTGAATGTGAGCATAATCGTAAAGTTTGCTTTATGAAGGAACAGACTAACATCTACTATGGCGATAAAAGACTGGTTTGATAAAGGCGATAGAAGATACTGCTGAGTCGAGTACAACTAGTAAACTTCTGATAATATCTCTGCGAGAGAAAATTATACAACTTTGAAAAGTAACAATTCATCATAACATTCAAACTCCGACAATCAAGAGCATAGGTACAAAACTAGAACAAAAGCTTCAAGAAAACCATTCATTGGCAGAAACTCCACTTTGAAAAACCGACGGGCACCCCTCATTAGTAAGGAGTAAGACTCGGTTCACATTGTTAAGCGACGCGACGAGACGAGTGCCAAGGCGCAGCTTGATGTCGCACGACGTCACGATAGGCAACACAGTATCACGCTGCGTCTCATTGCAAAATATCTCGAAGCCGAGTCGGTCGCGTGTTTATTGCTGTCTTGTTGTAGGTACTTACAAAATAGAATTATGTGAACCAGTGAAGTCCAAACGTCAAGCTACATCGCGCAACGTCGTGTTAGTTGTTACTTTACACATCGCAACATTACGTCGCGGTGGAAACTGACCCTAAGCCGTCTATCGAACACTCTTCCAAGCCAGCACTCATTAAACACGTCTAGACCGTAATCCAGCTTTAAGTTCATCTCTCGGCTCTTTATCTCCGTCAGTGGGCCGCAGGTGTCTTGAATGCACCCCCCCTTCACCCACAAGCTTCACCCCCCATAACCCCCGGTAACAACATAAGATAACACATACTGTCACATCTCCTGATGAATTGCTTATTAGGTTGTCGACGTCCTATGTTTTGCCGCGTTTTGCACTTATTTTCGCGCCAATATTGGTGTCGCCATTTTGTGATGGGGAATTTATGAGTGGCGCGCAAAAGGAGTCTTTACCTTATTATGTTGTTTAGTTTTTTGCTGAAGTGTGGCTTTAAGTGAAACCGAATTAGGTGATGCCCTTTTGTTTCCTATTTTGGAAAATTTACTAAGGGCTACTTAAAAAGTTTTTGCTGCTATATCTTACGGGGATTCATGTCCGGTATGCGGCGTACGAATGAGTGTAGATGTAGGTGATTCGTTTCGTCTTGACTGTATTATTAGTAAAGTTTTACATCTTGAAAGTATTAGAATCCGTAAGAAATGTATTTTTTATTATTGCCAAGTTCATTTCCTACGCAAAGTCTTCAAAGCTAACAAAAACTTTTCTACCTTCCTACGAAAACGACCCGAAAGTCTTAAATACCAATTACTAACCCAAAATTTTCTTTGTTCCAGATGATCACCCAAGATGGGCCATCGATTTGACACACCAACGAAACACTAGCACCATGGACACCGCCCAAGAGATCTGGGCGCAGACCAGGAGGAGACTGGACCAGACCTCGGACCAAATACGGTCCCTCCTGGAGGACAGAGGAGGCACTCCCACGTTAGCCATCAAAAAGTGTAAAAATAGATGTAGCGATAGGTCAAATAATTTAAGTAGAGTCAGTGACTGTGACAATACGAGTAGGAGATGGGACAGACGATGGTGCTTTAGGTTTAAGGCGACAGTGTTTTTATTATGTGTCACCGTGCTGCTGGCTTCGATGCACGATGCTGAGGCGAGGAGTGCAGGTGAGTTTTGTTTTTCTTATTAGACACACATGTAATATCACAGTACGATGGCAGAATAAGGATTTGCCGACCGAAGTCTACGATTTTGCCGTATCCCGGCTTTTGGCCAACGTCCTAGGAGTTTGCCTTATGCCGGCTTTTGTATCCTAACTCTGCCATCGTACTGCGATGCGACATATAGGTATAATTTCTTCGGCGATCTTGAGGAGGCATCAGGAATCTTTGAAAAAGAGATTTCGATCCAAAGATCTCAGATTTTTCGACTAAACCGTACAATAAGTCGTAACAAATTTTCTATGGAAGATCGTTTACGGTTTGGATAGTGGATTGTAGGCTGAGCCACGACACATGCCGTTGGTCCCAGTTGCTGTATGCAAAATTAACAACAACAGAAACACTGGGTAACTAAGTAGTTACCTAGGCTGTTTAAAATGTCTATCATCAGTCTAATCAAGTCTGTCGATGGATCGGTGTCACACTAAAATAATTACCTAAGTATTATCCTGAACGTAGGAGTACGAATAATTGTTACTCTTTTAGATTATCTTACCTTGACGACGGCTAGCAACGTGGCAACAGCAATTATTTTATTCCGTGAATCATAAAGGCGAAAAACAAATTAAGCGATTGTTAACATAACCTTGAATCGTCATTAATAGATGTCCGTGAGACGGCATAGATTTTTTTGCAAAAGATCTGGCAATGATAGGAACCATTAGACGAACAGTGGGGGGTCATACCAATACCAATCATACTGATACTTTTGATATGATTCGTCATCGAGCGATGTAAATGATCTCGATCGAGTCATCGGATCTAGTAATGGTTGGAACTTGTTTTCGGGTTTGTTGGAAATGTTAAAATGAGAGAAACAGGTAGGTATTACTCGTAAAAGTTAGTGAAACTCATAATGTGCATAAGTAATAAATGCGGATTTAAGTTAATAAATAGTGGAGGTAGTAGGTAATCGCTAAAGTCACAAATTAGGAAGACGGCGCGCGGGGCGCTTTAACAGATGGCTAACTCAGTACTAGATCAGATATCAGATAACGAAGATGTTTGCTCGAACTCAAATTACGTTCAGATTTTATTGTTTTGATATTCTTATGACAAAAGCAACTACGCAAGTGATCCTTTTGTAAACTCTGTATTTTGCGCTAAAAGTCTCAAATATGCGTGGCTGACGCAAGTAATTTTGTCACCTTTATTATTCTCAACGTTATTACGAAATATTTCGCGTCACCAAGCAAAAAGCTACATCTTATCATGCCTCGTCATTACTTACAATCAAGCTACCTACATTACACATTCAATTTTTAATATCACAAAAAGTGTTCTGAGTCTGATTTCTTACCAATAAGGAAAAAATCCTTTGATTGCTTGCCTTGCCTCGTACCGTGACAATTCTACTTCTCATGAACTCTCAAACAATTGTTGAAATTAGTCAGAATCACACAAAAGGTTTAGTCATAGGAAAAAACCTGTTAAATAGTAAAAGATTTTGCATACAATGAAGAAACCACAAGTGTTTTGAGTAGTCATAAAAGTACCTAATGAAAGAGCCAAAAAGTTTTTGCAAATCCATTGATGAGTGTGCAATATTTACTTAACTGTAGTGAATCATATTTTGGAAAGTTTCACCGATTGAGTCAAACAAAATAAACATTGCAGTTTAAAAATCAGTGTTTTTGGGTTCATTAAATAATACATACATATATCACGCCTATATCCCTTGCGGGGTAGGCAGAGCGTCAAAAGTAGAGTCACGTCGTCACTCAAAAGTAGAGTCATTCAGAAGACTGTGTATTACCATAGTGACAGAACTCTCAAATCCCTTAAATACAGTCATGCACGTGCAATATTTACTTAACTGTAGTGAATCATATCTTGGTAAGTTTTACCGATTGAGTCAAACAAAATAAACATTGGGGGTTTTAAAAACAGTGTTTTCGGATTCATAAAATAATTACCTACGATAGAAACGAACATCTCGACGACCTCACGAGTTGTGCCCATTCAGGAAGAATTTATGCCATGACTTGCATTCGTGTTCAAGTTTAGAAAAAGTTTGTTTTGAAAATTAAAGAGAAGCAAGTGTATTATAAAACAAAAAGCCCACTGCGGTAATTTGTATTTTGCGATAAAATCCGCCATCTCAAATTTATGAAATTTTAATGAAGCTAGTGTCACCCGCGCTGCTGAGACGAATCTTACGTCACCTCATATGTCAAGCAAGATCCGCCCGTCCGTTTGGGCTTTATCCAGTAAAAAAGAATTTCTTGTCCACATACATACATTACATACTCTTGAAAAACATAACCCTCCTTCTGAGGCAGTCGGGTAAAAACTGCGACACCTCAGCTCATTATCCACCAAAAACTCTGAACTCGCAACGCCCAAGAAACACAAAAGTTGCGTATGTCCAACTCCAACAAACTTCATATTAATAACACTTGCAAACAAACAAACATGAAACAAAGACAAAGTACGACTAGTTCCTTTCTTTGTATGTTCAGTGGCTTAGCAGTATATTTGGAGTGTGCTCAAGATTTAAGAGTGGTTTCGTGGTACGATTTATGTTGGACTCACTCCTCTAGATTCAGATTTACGCAACGTTTTAGTGCAGATAAAAGGCTAATGGACGAGTGTTTGTAAATATGCAGCTAACAGCTAAATTACTCTGTGATGGCGACTACTAAAGATTTTGAGAGTAGACTTAAGTGGTTTTAGTAGTATTTGTGGTATTATTGATTCATAAACGAGATGTAATGGAATTAGATTGTAAAGAATGCAGACTTTGGTTTGAACGAATGTGATGGAATTGAATTTGGAAGTGATAAAATGATTGTAGGTGCCTATAGACCAACAATGGCTTAAAAATACTTTTCTGACCAATACTTTTTTAAATCAATATAAGTATTTTCTCTATCGTTAATCATTTTGTTGGGGTCTCTGTGGTCAAAAGCTATACTTCGAACCCTGTTAGCCACAAGCAGGTAGGTACGTAGTATTTCACTAGACCATTCTTTAACTTGATAACTAAATTAGAGTGAATCTCAAAAATGCCGAGTGTTTGCGAAAAAACACACGTACAACAGTTTGTTCCACTTTTCTAGCAATTCACACTGCTATGATTAAAGAATTAAGAAAATTAGCACCTTTCGGCTTGAAGGCCTCTCTTTGGTAACGTGAATTTTCGCTGTTTATCACACTTGCAACCTGGGTATGTAGGGTATCTACTTGAACTGTAGGTTTTGTGATAAGATTAAATATAGGGTTTATTTTAATTAAACACAAATATTTGAAGGTCGTGTTCTACTCGCAAATGAACAACTTTTAATAGAAAGGTTCCTCGAAATAGGAAATAAGGGTTTCTAGTAGACTACGAAACCCTAAAAAGAGGGCGTTCCGCACTAAGTGACGAATTTTTTCAACATGTTTGTATGGAACGTCCAATATTGTTTCTGGTAAAAGTTGTTTAGTTTTGTGAGTACTAGAACACGCCCATAATATATTTGGCCCCCAGCTAATTAAAAGTAAAGTTATATAATTAATATACCCATATCGAAGTGGTTAGCACTTAAAGAAAATGTGCAAAAGAATTCTACGTACCGGTGACATACTTACAACTATTATAGGGAGAAAATAGTCGATAACCTACTATATTGGAAATATTAATCGACTAGTTTTGTTAGCCCACTCTAAAACCAATTCTCGGGAAACACTAATGTTTTATCAAAAAGTTCACACTACACAATCTATCTAAAAGTTTATTCCCGTTATGACTTTTCCAAAGCCGGTGTAAATCGACGGCCATGTTAATAATCCGATTGGTTCAAATAACGAATTCTATTTTTGAAAACTTTGGAACATGGAACATCCATTGTGCCACTTATCCCGGTCACTCGACTACGAATAGAAAAAAGTTTGTTTAGAAAAAATTCGGACGTGTCGAACGGTGAACAAAAAAACAATTGTACTGTTTATGGAATAAATTAGGTATTCATCCAAAATATGTTTAAAATTTAATTTAAATGCCTAGCTGGAATTGAACTCGAAACTCTCTGGCATTCAGTACATTACCTACCACGTCATGGTTCTATCGGTTATTAGGGCCTTTTAAAGGACAACCCCCCCCTATATATAATATAACTTACTACTTACTAATATTATGTATTGAAAGACACATACAAACATACCCATAGGTACATTCATCATTTTAATCTTACCTAATTGCTTGGATATCATTCATTTCGAAGTTATTTGTCCCCTATTGTCTTCTTATGCCTTAATTAACTATTAAAATAATAAAAATAACTTCCGTCGCAAATAGAAGACCAGATAATCGTTGCAAAAATTAAATTGTTATTCCCCCTAATTGCTCGCAATCTCAAAAAAGAATCCAATCGGCTTACAATTGAATAAAAAAGTGCAAAATAACGCAGGTAAGCCGAGTGGTCCAATCATACCATAATCCATTAAGATTTTGCTTCGCTTCGGCGAACACACTTCCAAACTCCCCAGAGGTAAATATCCACCCCCCACCCCTAATGTATTCCGCACCCCCTCAGACCTCATCTTTCCGTCCCTATTTTGCATGAAGGGGGAATTTAAATTGTGTAATCTAACTTTCAATTCATTCATACATTCAGCGCCATCTCTCGGTGATAAATTGAAACTGGGATGGATTCTTACAGTCATTTAGCTTTCGGCCGCGGTCGGAAGTCGCCGGGAAAGCGGAAATGGACGTGTATTGATATGAAAATGTTTGTGAACGTTTCATTGTGCCCGTAAGTGGTGTAGGAACGTATGCCACTTTATGCGATACTACTGTGGCAGGGCATAGTAAGTAATGTAAATGCAAACTTAGTTAGATGCGACGCGACGCGAGCGCTATTGATGTCGTTACACTTCTGTAAGGCACTTGTTTTACTGACAATTTTATTCCATGCCTGACCATTTTATGGTGTCGAACGTCAGACCTAGCTAGGTACTTAAATATAATTATGGTCGTTCCACCTCCCCAGTGGCCCATAATTGTAACATGCACCCTAATCTGGTCAAACAAGAATTAAGAACCGCGTAAAGCATTAACCTAATTTCCCGCCGCGAAACAAAAAAGAATTTTGTGTAACATCAAAAAATACTCCGGGAAAATATAATCACCGAAACCGGTAGAACGCCGTTAACCTAAATGAATAAATCAGCGGCACAAAGAACGCAAATCGTGAGCTTTCCCGTGAATAAAAAAAACAAAGGTTTTCGTACCTATGGTTGTTTGGTGTTTGGTGTAGATGGTACACAAAATTGATCGACGTAAGATGCCAAAACTAAATCTGTAGCGTAGAAGCACATTTCGGCCAAAGTTAACACTTATCATACCTATATAGGGTGAAATTTTACTAGTAACCGATAGCGAAAACTCAATTCGAAATATGAAAAAATATTTGGACCTCCCATACAAAAGTACCGATCAGCTGATTTGAGTTACCATGGGAGGACCAAATATTTTTTTTTATATTTCGACCTATGTTCCTTGGGTTTTCGCTATCGGTCACTAATAAAATTTCATCATATATAGAGTAAATTTAATTAAGTTCAAATATTCTAAAGGCGTGTTTTACTCACAAAACTGAACAACTTTTGTTAGAAACTTTTCTTCGAAATATGAAAATTTGGACCTCCCCATACTAAGTGACGAACTTTTTTAACATGTTTGAATGGAAAGTCCTTTATTCGTCATACTTCAAAATCGAGGAGCTAACTTATTAAACCGTTTCTAGGATCTACAGCATCTAAGTGATTAAGTTAAACTGATTTCTAATGAAGCATGTCCCTAAGGGAGTGTTAAACTGTTAACAAAGCCCCTCGTACTCATCTGTGTAACAAAATTACTAAAGTGCCCACTAAACGATCAATCGCCGATGGACAATACAATTTTTGACAAAAGGGAGGAAAGCTCAAAGCTTATTGCAGATGGCAGCAGACGCAATTTTGCGTAGATGATAAAACGACAACCAAAAAGAAGTAACTCGACTCTGAGATTGACACGTTTAAGACCTATCACAGAAAAAGGCACACTCGGTAGTGGCGCCGTGAGTTTTTCAGTTTTCTGTCTAATCTGTGTAAAATATAATTGATTTCACTTACTATTGATCCAACACGAAACATTTTGTGCTTGAAAAAGTTTTTACCTTGAAATAATTTTCTACGTTCTTGTTGATTTCATTGTCAATCGCAAAATATAACTACCCTCGGTCAATCTAGATTGTAGATACTTCCCCGAAGGCCAATGTAATTGATCGTGTCGTTGACGACCAGGAACTCCCATATGCACTAGGGATGTAAAAATAATCGGTTATTAAAATAATCGGAGTTTATTCTTAAATAAACGATTTTAATGACCAATTATGGAAGTTAAATTAATCGATCTGGGGGCACGGCAGTGCCCCCACCAAGTCGAGCTGAAAGCGGCACGGCCGTACCATCCTTTTCTCGAACCAATTCAGGCCATTTTCGACCCCCCCATAACTCCCTTGTCGATAAGTTTAGAACCCTCATTTCAAAATATCTTATCAAGCACTGCATAGACACGATACATTTCAAATTTCATCTAATTTATACCAGTAGTTTAGAAGTTATAGTTAGTCAAAGTTTCTTAATTTTCTGCCTGACTGACTGACCGATCATCAAAATTCTAAGGTACTTCTAGCAGACTGAGGAGCTTCAAACTTAGAATACAACTTGTATTTAGTGTACGAATAAAGGAAAACTATAACATTCTGCAAATTGGTTGCAACTGCATAACTAACTTTGTATTTCCATACAAATGTATAGGATTACAAAGTTAACTTTGCGGATAAGCTTTGAGGAAGTAGCTGTATCTGTGACTGAGGCTCAAGAAGTAGTTCCAGAAAGAGAAAGAGGAAGACTACCTACAAAAGAAATGAGATCCACCAAAACATTCACTTGTAAAATAACCAAGTCTCGCCTCATTTCTTCTACTGTAAAGGTGTGAGATCATGTGATGCCAAGTCGGTTATTGATTTATTCAAGGACTACTTCAGGGAACTTTCATCTTAAGCTATTGCATAATTAGGTAACAGACATCATCTTATAGTAACCATATCGATATTTAAAATCTTTTATATTTACAATAACTAGAATGACTTGGCAATCGCACACTATTTGCTTGTGAGATACGATGGTCTGGTGCGATGGCCGGGTCATTCTAGTTATTGTAAATATAAAAGATTTTAAATATCGATATGGTTACTATAAGATGATGTCTGTTACCTAATTATGCAATAGCTTAAGATGAAAGTTCCCTGAAGTAGTCCTTGAATAAATCAATAACCGACTTGGCATCACATGATCTCACACCTTTTTACAGTAGAAGAAATGAGAGGCGAGACTTGGTTATTTTTACAAGTGAATGTTTTTGGTGGGATTCATTTTAAATTTCCGAATACATAATTAGATTTTTTGCGCCACTTACTTATTTGCACTAATCTGCACCAATGAAATATTTCAGGTTTGCGTACAATTTAAATACACAACAAGTATTAGCTCCCTTGTAATATTTTGTTTCGACGGCAAATTATTTATGACACGAATGGTTATTGCGTAAAATCGAGTATAAAAGATGAAAAATAAACGATTACCGTATTTAAAAAATCCATATGATTTTTTGGTTGATTTGAAATAATCGATTATTGAAAAATAGATTTTTTGTTTCTAAAGTCGCAGCCCTGACATGCACCCCAACGCAAAAAAAACAACAACTTTTCATCCTCTCCCACTGATGTGCGTAATCACATTATGATACATTTGGAAAATGAAAACGCCACCTTTACGCACAAGAACAGAACAAATGTGTTTTCACAGACGATTTACCGCGTTACAGCAAAATGGATTAATGTAGATCCAGTGGGTGTAAAAAAATATTCGTAAAAATAAGTGTACCTAGGTGACGCGATAAAATGAGCACCAGTTATTTTGTGAATATAGGGTGAAATTGTACTAGTGACCGATAGCGAAAACTCTGAACAGGCAGGTAATAAGGAACCACTTTAGAAATTGCCGATCAGCTGATTTCAGCTGGTATGGGCAGTCCAATTTTTTTCTTCATCTTTCGACCTATGTTCAGAATTTTCGGTCACTATATTATTGGAACCTTTAATTAATTTCGTGAACTTTCTTTGAACTTAAAAATACCTCATCTATTTAAGTAGCTGAATTATTTGTGACTGTTAACAAACTTAACTTGTGTACCTCTGCCATATATACCTACCTCTAGTAGGATTTGTACATCTAAATAGGTACCTATATTATTGGTAACAATTTTAAGCAACTTTATGGAAAACACAATTGTTCCTACTAACAATTACGATGAAAGAAAACCTCTCATTGCACTTTTCATTCACTAGCCTAAAGTGAAATAAAAAAGAAAGAAATAAAAGGCCATAGAAAAGCCAGTGAGAAAAAGTCACAAAAATGATATTTGACAACACGAGCCGCCCGCTTCATAACTTTTTCAAACACACGGGGGCGTTTGTGTAGTAAAACAAACAAACTAGTTTTTTCTGGAATTTTTCTGGATTTCTGCGCAAACATCTGGAATTATTCACGAGTTTTGACAATAACGTAGACGCGATGAAGGTCTACAGTTTTGAGGGAAGAATGTCTTTGTAGAAACTGAAAGTAGGTTTGAAAAGTGGAGTTTTCTAAACCTAAGTAGATGTTCATAAAGAATGAGATCTTTGTTCTACCAGGAAAAGATAAGAGGAAAACACGTCTCCGAGCCTACTTAAATCTCTCTAAATTTCGCGGACTTATCCCGTTGGATGATTGTAATCCGGAGTCTGTATAATTTGGAGGAGCAAATGCGTTGTGACTGTACGTTGTCCTTTTTTCAGACAGGAGTTAATTTGATGACAGACGGACATCCCCTCCAGACCCCCTCTCCTTCCCCCCCCCTCCCCTTCATTAGCTGTGATTGCAGTTTTTGTGTTGGAATAACTTTGTCCAGTCTAAAACCTAAACCTTCGTGAATTAGGCTGGCGTGAGCTGATTTGTTTTAGGGATTAGCTGATTGTGAAGTTTGAACTTTTTTTTTATGGTGCTACCTTCCTACCTGAAGGGTAGGGATAACTTCAAAGATCAAATCCTTTTCAGTGCATCTAAGGGTTGAACACGCCTGCTCAAAGTTAATCCCCATAGTTCCGGATTATTTTAATATAAGATGTCATCAATTTTCAGCTTGCCTTGTCATATCGAAATGTGACAAAAAATGTCGTCTTATTTATTTAATGTATTTTAATGCATGTCATTTTTATTTTAAGTCCAAAACTAGATCAACATAGTCATTCTTTTATGTCGCGTACATTATCAAAAAACTGTGCCGCCCTTTAAAATTCATATCCGCCGAATAACAGGTGTCGTACAGAACAGTGGTTTCCAAACTGTTAAACCTGAAAGTTATTTATTACTTTTAATTCTTGAAAATGGCATAACAGAACCACGTTATGGAACGTTCTGAATAATCACAGACAAACCTTAAATTTTAACATTTCTGATTTTAGAAAGAGATAGCTTGATTTTGTCGTTTGAGCTGCAGATTATAAGCGCATACAAAGGCGTTATCGGTTTGTACACATATTACAAAAATACGTATAATTAAAGTTATTGGTTACCGACCGAGTTTCAAAACATAATTTCTTTGTGCTCTGACCTATAAGTTGAGAACCACTGGCACAGCCATCGCTTGGAAGTACGCGCTTTATAGTTCCCGTGACCCGGTTCTTTTTGCGCTTCACTTTTTGTTTCGAACTATTTGCGTTTTTTACAACAATGGAGTTTGACGAGCTTGACAATACGCGTTTTGTGGGTCACGCTATGCACAGGGACTCACCAGCTGTTGCTCATAAGTCTTTCATTTGTGAAAGGATTTGTCTTTTAGGCTGCTAGTTGTCCGTCATGGCACCACAGGGTTCATTGGGAGAAAATTAACCCAGTGGGGGTACGTGTGTGTGTAGGTATGCCAGTGCCCTTGTGCCCGTTTGCTTCAAGCTGAGCTTCCATCATCTTCGGCTCTGGCCCCTAGATCCAGATTTGACCCAGCCAAGGGCCAAGCGACTATTTTTACTCTTTCTCCCTTTCTTTGTTGTCATCAATGTCATCAATCATCATACTAACTGACTTTTTAACACCTTGTATGCAGCTACAAATCGAGTTCGCAGGAATTTGATTCCGACATACCAATGTCGTACTTGACGCTATTTTGTTTTGTTTTGTTCCTAGGTTTCAAAACACACTTCCTGTGTTTTGTTTCCGTTTTCATTTGACATTTTAGAAAGCTTGGCGATGCGACTTTTTTGTACTCGAAATAATCATGTCACGGATTCGATGTTAAAAATTGCCAGCACAAAATCTGTAGATCTGCAAAAGATAGCTTTACAGCTTTTTGCTTGTCTAGGCAATTTTTTAGCCAAGAAAATTCGATGAGTGGCGACTTTTGTAATCCATGCATGAAATCGAAAGATTATTATCATGGAGCCATGCCAAGGCCTCAAGCTCACGCCTATCGACTTTATTATCACATGGCTACAACATAAAAATCACGTCTATATTGCCTGTATTATTGTTTGCCAGTACGGACTGACAATTTTATTTCAATACCTTCTAAACTTTTCTCGCATGTGAGAGGAGAGATAGAATCAGTATTACCTATGTCGAAACAAATTATTTAGACATTCGTGAATAATAATAAAATTCGCGACAAATTGAGAACCTCCTCCTGTTTTGTGTTTTCGTCTATCATAAATGCTGTTTAATTCACAACCAATTCAATACATCCAGTTTTAAGACTTGTGCGATCATATTATCATAGAAAAGTAGGTAGTTTAGAAGTAGCTAAACAAAGTCTTAGATCGAGGTACATAGTAAAGAGTAAAGTAATATCCTTACAGGGTAGGCCCTTTCTTAAATCGATTCGCTTTCAGTCCAACAGATTGTCATTTTCAATACCAAAGGCATTCAATAAGATATTGCAGGACTATCATCCATTATATTCAAAATCTAAAATTGCATTCGCAATACGTAATCTATCTTAGACCAGGGAAACCACAGCAAAAAATCTCTTAACGATTTTAAAATAGCCATTTTAGAGAGTAAAATAGGTAATAACTTTAAAGATGACAACCGTACAAGAACCCAACAGAATATAATTGAAGACTTGCCATAATGACCTCGTAGCACCTTTGCATTTTCCACCTTAGACCGAGAAAATAAGCATCATATTACTTCGTGATGTGTTCAAAAGGATTTTCTAAGTAAGAACTATGATGAACGGGACAATGGATTTTATTTGAGATAAAGATAAAATAAGGATAGAGTTTCATAAGGATATCCGAGGCTTGTCGACGGTGCACATTCTGCCGAAGCTCATTTGAAATCAACTTTTACTATAAGTATTACCTTTTAAATTATCGTGGAACTATTTTCATTTGAAACTCCATAACTACAAAGGTCTTGGTTCAGTTTCGAAAGGATTATGCCCATGAAAGTTTGATTGTTCGTCCATTGCTTGCCTCAACAATTGACGATATTATACATTGCCATGTTTTTGAGGCGCGATTTTTTTAGACCGGGTATGGTCATTCTCCTTTGGATGGACAAGATACAGTACTTGCGCAAAATATTTTCGATGACAAAGTATTCAAAACGATACAAAACGAAGCCTAACTATATTAAGTGATTAGACTACCAAAACAGTTTTTGCTACAATTTGAATCACGCCAAAACACCCATTATCTTTGGAAAGAGAAGCAATAGCACTAAAATGGCCAAAATATAAAATATACATTATTATCTCCACCCTTATTAATCCTTTACAAAATAAAGATACATCGTGGCGTCGTCGGATGTGTGTGAATTGTAGTTTTTGTTGCACAATGGGGCACTAAATAAGCACCTGGCATTCAGTTACATTGTATGAAATGGTATTTCCTTTTTGGATACCTGTGTGTATAGGTAGTGCTAATACTTTATAATAATTTTATTATTCATCTGTAATGAAACTAAGTAGGTAATGCAAAATACACAAATGTTGCTGCGAATTTAAATGAAAATCAGCGTGATTCCCTCACGCAATACAACGCAACTCAACAAAATAAAGTTAAAATATTTTTGAATATGCTCTTAAAACGTGCAGATAGTTCTGTGACATAAAAAAATATTTACCTCTTAGAAATGATTCCAAAGGAAATGAGACGGTTTCCTTTAATAATCGCTGGATGTGGAACCAATGGTCTGTTGGAAATAAATCAACCAACAAACGTGATAGGAAGAAGGGAAATGGTCATTATTGTTATTCACTCAAGTCACAAATTTGTTTGCCTTGTGGCCAGTTCAGATGGGATTTTCCGAGAAAATTCTTACAGCAAGTATTGACAGTAAATTCACCTACGAATTTGAGGGATCAACTTATACTGGTTTTGCTTAGTATTTGTATGAAAATCCTAAAGTTGTTTCCTTAAATGAATGGGTGGACTTGCTAGCGATTGTCCCTACCTTTTCGCGTCAAATCGCGAAAACAAATGCGACTCTCTATGGACTTATACACACTATTATCAAAGCTATTATGAATGTTATGTTAATATTTCTATTTTAAAACACACTTAGTGATAGATCTGTCTTGTCAAATTAAATTGACAGTGTCCCGGCCGAATATTCACGACTAGAAATCCTTTTGTCAGTCTGAAGAAGGTCAGAAGGTGAAACTGCAAGGGATTTAATCATGTATGTATGTAAGTTTCGTAATAGACAGATTAGACACATACCTGCGTAAGATAATGCCATCTGAGTGAAATACTTACAATGGAAAGTGAAATCTCATGAGAGTACTCCCTTATTTTCATTCCATTTTGGTCCTATAATTTGCGATCTCCGTATAATTGAATGTTATCAAAAAAACGTCCGATGAATTTCGCACAAAATTTATGCTCGAAAATGCGAACTCTCCAAAAAATCTTTTTTGCCCTCCATTCTTTAGAAGAAATTAAACTTTTCGAGCCACTTCCTAAGTGAGAAAATCGTTAATTCCGAAGTCAATGGAGGTTTTTTTTTTATCATTTACGTTTCATTGTAATTTTGGGAGATATTCAAACAGTGTTGGGAATTTAATGACGGAATATTTCGTAGGCAATAACGAGGGGAAAATTTAAAATGCGCAACATTTTGCAGGATAGCTGAAATGGTTTTCAATGTAAGGCTTAATTTCGCTGTGTTATTTTTCGTTACGGAGGTGAAAAGTATTACACATACATAAACATTGGCACTGCAAGTACATAAATAGATAAAAATGTTCCGGTTGAAGTAGTATTTGCAAAAGAGGCCAACAAACCAGAACCAACTCGATAAAGCTTCAAGTAATTTCCAACAAGTTTTTCATAATCTGCCGTATGCTTTTAAACCGTTTTCATATGAGAAATTATTACGTGAAAGCTGCAAGGACAGTAACAAATTCAGTACAGCAGACTTACCTTTGTATAATATAGTATAATGTTTACTGTAATAATGCGAATGGAGTGATACGTATATTAAAGAAAGGCCTGTCATTTCGGCTTCATTTAGTATTCGGCCTATTCCCAGATGAATCTTCTGTTGGTCGGTCGACCCAACGTCTCACAATAGCACCATTGGGGTTTAAAACTTTTTATTTTATTTATTCTAAAAAATATATATTGTTTTTTGGAAAATAAATACTTAGGGTAGGTATTTATGCTTGGTAAGGATAAAGTTTTAAAAAAATTTAAGTGCAAACCGGAGAATAAGTGCGAGTCAGGTTGGCTATAGTTTTTTTTGTTGTTGTTTTTAGTGTGTCCATTTCGGTGGGACAGGCGAGCCGGACGGTACACGTTTACAGCGATAGTCGCTAAGGGAATTTGTATAATTCAAACACTTTTTAGGACACACTAAATAAATTAAATTCTCGAGTAGAGAGCATTTAGTATTCGCGTTTAAAAGGAAATAGGAAAATGTTGTATGTTTGTATTTTGAATTAATAAATAAAGCGAATTGCAATTTTTGAATAATAAATTATATTTTGATGTTCTGTATTGATGTTGAAACGTAATTGTGAATGATTTCAATGAACAGTTTAAGTCATTAATGAGGTATGTACGTAATTAATTGTATTTTAATGTGGTACCTTTATACCTACAATCCTACATTTTAGTACCGAGGTACGGCCGTTCGAACGAGTCATAATCAAAATCATGTTAATGCTATGACTTAAAGCACAGAATAGACAATAGTATGTAGTATAGTACTACATACAGAACGGACACTCACCCCCCCGCTCCAGCGCCGCTTACCCGCCCCCGCCCGCGAAATGTCAAAAAATTAGTGAAGACTTAAGTGAACCAAATGGACTTGTTGCATGTTCGTTTCATCCAAGAAGGTTTCATCGTAGTTTCTTGTATTAGACTGAAACGAAGGAGGTGCCATATACATATCTATAAAAAAAGGCGCGAACATTGAACTGAGTTTGCCTTAGTTAGAGTCTCGGATGGATATCTTTCATAATAAAATTATTGGAAAAATTTAAATTAGCAGCAACTAGGTAGTAGGTACGTACATTATTTATTTATTACATCCTCTTTGGTAGATACTGTACGTAGTCATCAGGTGTATCAAAACAAAACGAATGTCAACCCTGCACTCACACGCCTGTCGTCACGCACACATACACAAGTAAAAATGACAGTTGTCTATAACGAGCCCGTTGTATGGGAGTGTCCGAGGTGTGCTTAAAGTCTGTTTTTCTTTGCTGAAACTTCTTCTGGTATGCTTTTAAATACGCCTTATTCCAACGGCCGTACCGTAGTCAACGGGAGGAGTGATTCAAATATCAAGCAGAAGATCATTGACGATACACCTGAAACAAAAGAAGTCATAATTTGTTACACCAGCTATTCTCATGATTTCCATTCGGTGGGTAGTTTATTTCCCCGCTCGGACACTACTCGCTTTTACAACGGCGTGGAAACGCCAGAGCTCATTGCAAGGGCTCCCCCAGGAGTTGACCACTAGATCTGCTCCAGCTGGCTAGTGGCTACACTGCCACCGAACTGGCATCCGAGATATATCTAGCGGAAGAAAAATTGTTAAGTAAAATTTACACTAATAAATCATCATCATCTTCCTGCTCTAATCTCAAATACTTGGGGTCGGCGCAACACGTTTCGTTGAACACAAAATCGTGTTTCAAAAGGATTTGGCTGAATTTTACGGCCGGCCCCTACAAGACGTCAACCCTCCTTGGGAATGCTTTTGTGGTGGATTAACCTAGTATGCTGTTAAATATGTCCTATTCCAACGGCCGTACCGTAGCCAGCGGGAGGAGTGATTCAAATACCAAGCAGAAGATCATTGACGATACACCTGAAACAAAAGAAGTCATAATTCGTTACAACAGCTATTCTCATGATTTCCATTCGGTGGGTAGTTTATTTCCCCGCTCGGACACTACTCGCTTTTACAACGGCGTGGAAACGCCAGAGCTCATTGCAAGGGCTCCCACAGGACTGACCACTAGATCTGCTCCAGCTGGCTAGTGACCACACTGCCACCGAACTGGCATCCGAGATATATCTAGTGGGAGAAAAATTGTTGAGTAAAAACACTAATAAATACCTCGGCATAAAAGTTATAAAGTATTTAGCGTTTAATTGATGTTTTTTGCTAGCGCTAATTACATTGGGCACTATCTAAATTCGGGGATAAACAGGTGTACATAACAACATCATCGCGTTGCGTTACCTATAGTACTTAAAATATAGCTTGAGCTCTGTGACAGTCAGTCAGATCCATACAAAAACTGAAGCAAACAAAGCAAAATAGACCCTATGTCATAGCATTTTCCCGAATCTGTCTGCTGTATCAAGCTAGATTATACAGAGTGTAGGTGATGGTAGGTATTTAGAATATGTGCAAGTTGCCTCCGGATACCCAAAAAATAAATCACCATGAATAAAAATAATAAAAAGATCGAGTCTTAAATACTTTCCCGTTTCGAATTTAGCTTAGACGATACAAACGATAAACACTAACACGTAAATAATAATCTACGCTATAAGGGCCTCCGCAAACGTATGGCTAATCCAATTAAAATCATTTCCCCGCCGTGGAAACATTAAAACTTGGGCCATAATCGTAAAATAAAAGTTGGCCCATACAATCAATGTGACCCTTACCCAAGTCCGTTTATCGGGAAAATAGGGATGAGACCGGTCGCAACATATCCCGGAAAACCGGATAAAAATATCCGTAAAACACAGTGCCCAAAAATATACCGTATCTGAAGTGTTCATTTAAAGTATATTGCTAAACAATAATAAGTTAACGTGATTTTGGTATAACTTATTCATTCAAAAAATATAACGATGTCTTAAAATATAACGATACCTTTTGTTATTGAAGTTGTATTTCCATTTTAAGTGTCCAGTTATTTATCTTCTATAGTTTAGGCATTCAAAACTATTCGCACGTTTATTTTGGTTAATTCATTAAAATTGTAAAGTAGTATGTAAGGTTATAGTAAGAAGGTATAATAAATGGTAATAATAATGAAGTTATATTATAATAATAAAATAAAATAAAATTTTATCGCCACGATCCACACACCTGTCTAGGATTATCTTCATATAAGTGCACATTCGTTTTATTTCAAGGATGAAATCAATGATCGATGCTCTCATTATATCTAGAGTGGATAATGGCATACCTAATCCTTTAAAGGGCAACATGGCCGGCTAATTTATGATAATCGTAACGAGTTTTGAAACAAACACTTGTCAATGTTGGAGATCGTGGAATAAAATTCTTAAATGTAAGATAGAACTAAAAAAACTGTGACATTTCGATTCTTAGATACAATTAAAGAGTATGTTATGAACTGCAATAACAGTAGCTTATAAAAAGAAGCATAATAATATTAAGTTTTTGACGTTTTTGATTAATTAAGTATTATTTTTGAAGAGAGATATCTGCGTTATCACTGATTTTACCTCAGTGTCTTCAAAACGAGTAAAACAGCGCACTAACAAAAAAGTAATACGAGATCTTGTACTCCGGCCCAAAACACTCGTGCGTGAAACTACGTTTATTTTGTTAAATAACCGGCTAAAATACTGGGATTATTTTTGGTTGGTGTAGCTCTAAAATACATGACGTATTTTAACGTCAAAAAAGTGAATTTATCTTTTCGCCTGCGACTCCGAGATGTCCAACTACTCAATGGACCTTGTTGTCAGAGTGCAAAGTAAGTAAGTATATCAGATCGACTACCTAAATATCCGTAACTGTTCCCGTCCCGAGCACGCATAGCTCAGTCGGCGGCAACCGTTTCGTTGCGGGCGATACAGGAACAAACCTCCAGGGACCGGAGGAGCGAAAAGTAAATGATGACCAAACCGCACAACTTTACTCTTACACCCAGCTAAATATACTACCATACAAACTAATACCAGAGTAGTCTGCACGAGCCGCAAACGTAACGTGGCTAATCTATTATTAGGTATTACTTATATCGTGTTTTTGTTTTTTGGCAAAAGGTTTCTCGTGTAATTATACGATACGAATACAATATTGATGTATCCTATTGTCATTACAGCTAATGCGTGTTTTTCTCATGTTGTTATCGTAATACAATATACCTAAAAGTAATTGTTATGTTTATTAGGTTAGGCAATATAGATAATATCAAATATTCCGGAATAGTACCTAAGTCATTATCTATATTATTAACAGAACCCAAAACTTTCTTAGTACTATTGTAGCATTTGGGCGTAGTTTTCTATACCTATCTCTGTTGCACAAACGAAAGTCAAGTACGGCTATGAACGGGTGGCACAATCATGAACACAACCTCTCTGTCCATCCGTAGCAAAAAGACAGTGACAACATTATTGAACCTCTATTACTTCTCATACATTTGACGTAGTTATCTATGGAACTACTTCTTACGCTTGGCAGTAGGTATGGCGCAGGGCGATACGCGCACTCTATAGCTTGCTTATGTACAAGATCGTGGTCTATCCATTATTGTGAGGTTTAATTTGTTTTATGCTGAGTCAGCGCCTCGCGCTGGTTCCCACGGCCGCGGCGGAATATTACGCATCAATAACGCACCATCGGCTTTGAATTTTAGTTGGTTTATGATAAGGTATAGAGCAATTTAGCGAGCTAGTACCTGAAATATAACTATTTGTGTTTATTAGGCGTTTATTACACTACAATAAAATTACGTTTGACTAGGTAAGTACCTGAGTCGCTCTTTGCTAAATTTCGCTATTCTGTGGCTATTTTATTTCCTAGATATGCTCCTATTTTGACCTAACCTTCGAAAGAGTCGTAGCTTCAAATAAATACCTTTCATCCTAAGTACCCACCCACTTTTCAAAACTAAAGTTAGTGAAATACAAAGCCAAAGCCGTATAAAAGTAGGCAGACGATCTTTATTCAGCAGCACTTAGGCGCTGTACACACATAACGTCTGTTTCGACGTTATTTTGGGTTGCGTAATGCATGCGTTGGGCAAAACGAATTTCGACCTTATTTTCAAATAAATATGGTTTATGTCAAATTATTTGACAAATGCTTCCGTCAACGCAGCGTTGTGCGATATTTTTTCAGTAACGCCGATGCATCCGTCAAACCGTTTCACATAAACAATATTCGTATGAAGATAAGGTGAAAGATCGTATTTATAAAATCAATCGTATTCGCAAAAATGACGCACAAACTGACGTTATGTGTGTAAAGCCCCTTACCCTCAAGCACTAACCGAACTGAAGGGCGTTCTATGTTAATAAAGTTACTTAGCATAGAATTTCACCTGCCCGACACAATCCGACGACTGACTGACAACTAAAGTGTAAATTCAATTCCAACTTGCGTGGAATTTCGCAAGTCAAAACTGTGGTAATAATATACAGGGTGGACAATATAGTGAAGTCAAAAGACAACACTGAGCGGTATTCAAATCATCCCCATGTATGATTTACGATTTTTTGATGTTTTACAATTATTTAAGTTTTGTATGAATGTTGAACGGGTATGAAGTTTTCTTTTTCGATGAGTCGCCGAGTCATCCAAATTTTTATTTTTATATATGCTGGGAAGTAAAAGAAAACTTTTAAAATCATAAAGATTATGCTACAAAAACAACCGCTCCGAAAGTCCTAAGAAAAAAAAGATAAACGTTCTAACACTTGATTTTTTTTATACAGTGTTAAAAGTTGAACATAGCGTAGGTACATGGGGGTTATTTGGATACCTCTCAGCACAATAAGGAATTAACAAGTAGATTTATTAAAAAACAAAAACCTGACTGCGGTAATTTCAAAGTAGTATTTTGCGATAAATATCCGAAATCTTGAATTAATGATTTTTTAATAAAACCAGTGTCACTCGCGCTGCTGAGACGAATCTAACGACACCTCATATCAAAATCCAACTATCCGTTTGGGCTGTAGTCCGTGAAAAAGGATTTTCTTGTCCACATACATACATACATACATACAGAAATACAAATATACATAGGTACATACATACATACATACATACATACATACTCGAAAAACATAACCCTCCTTCTGAGGCAGTCGGGTAAAAATGTCACTGTATGGTCCACCCTGTATGGCTCATTGAATAAACAAATAAAATGGTGGACCAAAAATGCTCGCTCATAAATATTTTATCTCTAATTTATTACCAGACTTAGTTCAACGCCTATAACTCAATATCGGCCGCCCACATTGAACTGACAACGGATTTTTCTTAAATTTATTCGTATTTCAAAAATTGATGTGTTTTTTTATGTTTTTTAATTTACAATAATGATTTAAGTTAAGCCTGTTTCATGTTTAACCCTTATTAGAGAGATAAGAAACGTGTTTTTGCCTACTAATACTAGTCCATTTCATAGACACTGTTAATTAACTAAGATTTAAGGGTTAACACTCCTTGTGTTTTTCAGTTTTGACGTACATCGATCGATCAATAGACGATTATCCGTGGACAGACCGATTTTCCGTGTGGTGCCGGCTTAGAATTGCATCACCACATATTTTTACCGTAGATAGGTGTCGTAAGAGGCGACTAAGGAATTTGAGAATTTATGTTTAGATATTGCAGTTTTCACTATGGTGATACACAGTCTTTTGTGTGGCAAAAATTTTTGTATGGCTCAAAAGTTGTGGAATCATTCAAGTAATGCTAGCAAATATGACTTACGTCTCTTGGGCGTTGAACGACTCGGTGTCCCACACGAAAAGAAAGAAGAAGAATGAAGTTGTTCTACAAAGTGTAGGCTTAGACAACTGGTTGGTACGTAGCTTAATAGAGTTATCTTCGACGATAATTTATATCACATTCAGTTGTGCCTAGGTGTCAGAAATTAGCTTTGTTATGTACGTTTCTCTGTCAAAACAACCAACCTATGACCTGTGACAATATTAATACTATAATATTATTTTTCGGAATTAAAACACAACTCAAGTGATCTAAGTAAAGTTCCATGTTTTGGTTTGATATTTATTTTATTCACGCAGATTTGACATCACAGAGGCTCTTTGACGTAGATATCTACTTAGATAAAGTAATCAAATGTCATAGTTCTTCTGGCCTAACTGCAAAATAATATAACCCTATTACCGAGTCCACTACGCCTCCGACATGTCAATCCAACCAAACCAAATACTTAATGAAAATTGCTTTACATCGTTCGGCTTTTAACCCCTGTCCTTCTGGCTATTTCTTCAGACTTGCTGAATATATTATCTCTTAGGGCTGTCTCGTGCCTGTAATTCCAGTTTTTTTTCGTACCCGCAATTTTAGTTATTTAAATAGGTAGCTATCTACCTTGATTATGCTCATATGTAGTTACGAACGATCAGAAAAGTTATCAATGCGTACTTTGTATAAGAAAAAAAATCATTTTTAACGATTAACACCTATTTCACGCGTAGAAGCTTCTTACAATAGTATCATTAAAACCTGAATAACATGACAGCATAAGTACATACAACAAATGCTTCAAAAGAGTGAAAAATGCTGTAGAATATCAGGTGGGCCGAACAAAAAATAGCTGTGGTGGTTGGTTTCAGTTATTTGATTACAACGCCGAAATAACCACCGGTAAAAATATACTGGAAACTGGATAAAGTTTCAGCGGCAACCCTGCTTATAGTTTAAATAGCATTTTGATTGACTATTCAATACGAATATTTTCGTTTGGTTTGTCTGTTCCCAGTTTCGTAATGGCATTCCAGTGTTTTGGCGCTACAGCGATGAATACATATTGTATTTTTCATGTCTGGTTGTTTTACAGCGCTCAAAACTATGAAAATAATTTTTAAGTTTTCGGTGGTGGAGTTGTTTATTTCAAAGGTATGTTAAAATCTGTGGCACAATTAACCACCTAACCACCAAAAGTAAGCACTTTGGTGTCTAGCAAGTTAGTTTTAAAAACGATTTTTGTCTCCCTTGCTCCTTAGTTAGCGTCCACCTCAGAATAGCCGAGGTCTCATTCCAGCGAAACCAGCACTATAACCTAAAAACTTATTCTTGTCGTCTATTTTCAAAGCTAAAAAAGTGTCTAATGTAGGTTCTTATTTTCAGTATTTCTCAAATAGAAAATTTCAAACCACCGCGGTATCCGGGTGGATACGTGGGTAACGGAACTCAATCGATTGACTAATGAGAATAACGCGTACCGCAATGGTTCCACTTATGGTTGAATATTTCCTTATACATATTTAGTCAAAAACTGACCAAGAAATACTAAAGCCCCATTCACACTACAGACCACCCCGATGGTCCAAATTAATAGTCTCTAAAGATCACGTCATAATCCAAATCATTAGTGGGGAATCTTATTTATGGCTCACAGATTCATAATGGCCGGCGACATTATGTTCTGTTATAGTGATGTGACAGGCAGACTATCGATATCGATAAAAAATGAAATCACGTTTTACGCTGCCTCTAGGATGGTCTAACTTTAACTAGGTGTTAAAAATAGAATATATTTTACTTCAACCACATTGACAATAGATAATTAAAAATATCTTTAAGAATCATGTAAAATTATCAAACGCGCATCTACTTGCTAAGCATAAGGTTGAAAGTAGTATGTATTGTAGCATGGCAGTATGGTTTTGGTAGGTATACAAATTATTTTAAAATGTTGATGTTGAAATTAAAATAATAACTTGATGCCAGAAAGAAAAGCTTCTTACGGGCTCAGTGCATTCCTTAGTCTTTTGGATTTTGAGGATATAAATAGGTTCTGTACATGCTAATTCTCTCTTGTGTTCTCTGTTTGGTTTTAGAGTAGTTCCGTCGTTCATGTTAAAGATAGCATATTTATTTTAAAAATGTAAGCTTTCGATACAACAAAAAAAACATCGATACAATAGGTACATCACTAGAATGAGACGCCTCAATGATCGATGTCGCCAGGATACGACTTTCTTTTTCTTGTTTTACAAGTTCATACAAGTTTTTTATTAAGACCTGTTGTGTTGTGGAGCAAGGTTTTTTATTTTATTTTTGTTGTCAATGGATTAGGTTAATGGCTTTATTAGAGAAAGGGTTAAGTTTTTAATAGAGGGTTAAGCGGTTAATTAATGTCACGTGTGGGGTATGCATTTTGTTCCATATTTTTTTGCTTTTAGTTTTTATCGGTTCAAAAGAGATTCCTATTCAATCAGACGTATAGAGTACCTACGTGCTAAAGCGAAATTATACTTTATGAAAATCACACTGTAAGTACTCAAAACATCTTTTGTTCGTCTATAAAACCAAACATACTTTTGTGGCAGGTATAAACCCCTAATAAAGCCCCTTTGTTTACTTCCGCCGGAACGTCCAGCGTGGAATTCCAAATCTACCCCCGAAATCACCTCAAAACACCCTTATTCTCTATTCATTTTCACTACAAACACACCATATCCACAGCTGAACACGAGTTATGACAGTCCCCATACATATTTCATACGACGCTATCAATCTTCCGCGAGAGATTTACGCGCGGCCGTGCGCCTATATTTTTTTATTATTATTTAAATTTTACGCGCACTGATCACTTTATTTACATTAATGCATCATTTCATTGTGAGCGATACGAGTGTATTGTCTGGTTGTAGATGAAGGTTTAATCTATAGATTTTTTTCCAGTGGGACACTGAGTCAACGAACCACCGGGTAAACGCTGGTGTCAGAGTTTTTCAACCAACTACTACTGCTAGTACTCGGGCCTCTGACATGATTGATGTTTAGTAACGACTGCCATCTAAGTAATCATAGACGGCGATCGGGACCGACGGTTAAACGTACCCTGCGAAGCACGGAACCATCATTCTTTTCGGACAATCAGGTGGTTGAGCCTGTTATATCCTAAACAGACTGGGAACAAATTCGTAAAGTGATAAAAAAATTGCTTTGTTAGTGACCACCGAGAATTGAACCCGGAAACTTCTGCAGTCACAGGCAGTCGCGCTATCACTGAACCACATCGGCCAGATCAATCTAATAGCGAAATCGTAGCAGCTTACCTACTTCTACGATTCATAAATCAACTACGAAGAAAACAAATGAAATTAATAAAGAAATCGCGGTTCACGTGACTGTACGAGATCGCACTCGAGATTAATAAAAAAAATTACGATTCGGCCCGCTGCCCGCCATTTTGTTTGGCGCGAATTAATTCAAGATGGCGGCCGTTAACCGTGCGGTTACGCGATGCAATGTGCTTAATGAGCGACGATTAAAATTGTTGAGCAATGGCGATGGGAATGCTAATTTTTTTTCGTGCCGTAGATAAAAGAAATTGGGGACGTGATGCTTCATGTTAAGTGCCTGTCTGGGTTTTGATTGCTGGTTATTTTTCATAACCTAAGCTGTGTAAGGCTTAAATTAAAATGCTCTCTGGCTAGCTTTTTCACGCTGATATTTTCAGAGATAAACCGAAAATTTGATTCAACTTTTAACTTATTGATCTGGGTAACTTAACTACTTTAACGACAGTCGGGTCATTTGTCTTCTACGGTTTTGAGTTTCTAAACAAAAATTTACAACTAAATAGGTCATTGTTGTGGTTTGCCTAATAATATACCTTGTAACATTACAACAATACAAATCAATACATTTGAATTTCTGATTTAGATACACATGTAGTGACAGCTGTTTCGTGTCCCTATTTGTTTGTTTTAGAGCAATCAAATTTAATTTCCATTAATTGTGTCTATTAAATCGAGTATTACCTTTAAAACGTGCTATTATTTAAGTTTGTAAACATACACAAACTGAAACTTAGGAATAGACAATGCAAACTAGAAATGTGTAGGTAGGTACTTAGTAGAGACAAATAATATCCAGAAAACCGTAACAGAGAAGAGAAAAATAAAATAAGAATACTTAAGATACGATCACAGCCGACACTATGACTCTCAGTGTGTGAAACCACTGAAACCACAAATAAAACCAAACACAAGAACAGATATTTTTTCTTTACAAATGTAGGTACGTTTGCATGTGGCGTGTGGCAGCGGCTAAGAATACTGCTACCCCTAGTCCACTCAGAGTGTGTCGTAAAAGGCGACGTAGAGTATTTGACCTCGGCTAAATATCTGTTGACCATGGTCAACCGCATGGTGGCGGTGATACCACGTACGTACAATAGCATTCCCAAAGAGATTTTGCTATATGATTTTGATCTAGCATAACATGTTGCGCCTACCCCATAGGGCAGGCAGATGATAATGATGTTTGCAAAAAGAACGTCTGTCGTCGGACAAAATAGTGACGTCAAAAGACAAAATTTAAATTACTTATCCGTATCACCCCCATGTATCTATGTTCCGGAATTTTTGTAGTTACCGAGTTCTTCAACTTTAAATTCAATGCGGGAAAATTTCAACTGGTATTATTTTTTATTGGTCCACCCTGTATAAGTAATTAAAGGAAACGTGGTGGTCACTTTGTGCATCGTTCTAAATAGTAGGTTGATGTGCTGCTGATAGTTAACATTATATCCGATCCCTTGCTTCGTTAAAAAGAAGACGAAAAAAGGATGGTAAAATAATCGCCACTTGCAAACATTGTTTAGCATTCCTAAACAATGTGGGACTTTGCGAAACATAACCGAAACCGGAACACGCGATATAACAGGACGTATTAATAAAATTACTGTAGAGACATTTTCACACACAATATAACATTCTGTCCTCATTATTCGCCAGCCGAAACAGGGTGGCCATCTTAGAATATGCCCACATAACAACCACAGAATCTGCCTGATTTTCAATGCGTGAAATCTGCCACAATGAAAGGCTGAGATTGTGAGAATTGGTAGGTACTGCCTGCGTATGCAGTTCGTATGCGTGCACGTGATCACGTGCGTACCTTTTGTAATGTAGATATGGGACTGATGAAGTGCATAGTGCACGCATATGAGCTGCTAGAGGCAGTGTACTCTGTCCTGTAGGTAAGCAAGCATTAAAAAACTAGTTAAGATACTAATTGCTATTCTAATCGGAGTCATAATACCTAATTAATAATTTCGTAACTTTTATTCTTTTGTTTTAAGAAACTTAATTTGATTAATTTTTGAAAAAATTACAGAAATGTATGTCAAAATATGAACAGAAGTGGCAGAAATTTTGTGAAAACGGTCACACTGAGCTGAACCCGGGCTTAAGGCCACGTTGTCCTAAGCCGTATTTTATGGCGTGTTGCATATTGTTACACAAGCGGTAGTGGTACCAGCCTTAAATTATTAATAATTGCTCCACTAAAGTCTGGCACCGGTAGAATGGGGCTTTTAAAACCCTATTATTATTAGATGCGTCTTTTTAAGTCTCGATGGTGTGGAGAATAGTTTTTTTATGGATTTGGAAATGCTATCGATGCGAATTGGAAGTGCATTTTTGTGGAAAAAAAGATGCAGTGTACAGTGAATATAAGATAGTAAGTATTGGGATTATGTGACTGTACGTTTCGTGAAAGAGAATAATAATCTTGCACACCGGACAGGATGACTACTTTAAACAATTCATAAATCCTGCTTTCTTAAAAGTCTCACAGAAAATATCAGGGATGGATATGACCATTATAAAAAATACTTCTACACAAAAATAGTACATACCAACTCAATTAAGAACCACTGGCGGAATATGAATTAAAATATTACCTATATATTCTATTCATATTCATTCAGTGGTACCTATTTTAATATTGAGTTTTCCATAAGAAGCCACACGCACAGATTTTAACTATTTCCTATATCACTTTCTTTCGTAAACTATACTAGACTAACCCTTACCTAGAAATTTAAAAGTAATTAAGCTATCATCTCAAAATTACCTCCTCCCTAACCATTAAGTACTTCAGTCTACGTAAAAAGCGCATTAGATAAAATGAATTAATTAAATCAATAAACTTAAAAGGTTCTAGTATTATTTAATTAAAGTCTGAGAAGTTATTTTACGACGTCTAGCCAATGCTATAAATTAGTTTATATTCAAACTCTTTTTTTAGGTAAATAAGTTTTTACGGCGCAATCTTAAGTGAACTTTTATCTACTGAAAGAGAGGTTCGCCTTCCTTTTTTATAAAGCGTACCAAGTAGATGTTTGATGTTGAAAAATGCAATTTTCTTTTGCAAACACAAAGAACCGATACGATGTCTTTATTTCCCTTCATAGAAAGATAAAAAAGATAAAATATGGACGAGACAAAAGTGGAAAAATAATTTCTTAAATAAACTTTTCTTACCACTATAATTATGCATTTTTATTCAGGAAAATATACTAAGAAGATATAAGATAAGAAACTTAGTTTTCATTTTAGACTTAGGTTTTTTTGGTAACTGCTGTATCTGTAAGTAGGTACTTAACGTAGGTAAGTGTACGCTTCAATTCAGGTAGCATTTAGATTGTTTGTATTTTCATCTGTTCCAAAATAGCTTGTCTTTCACAGAAAATCCTGGACACTTAACTTTCATTTACATTTCGTATTATTCACGAAATCCATTTGCATTTTTTCATTATTATTTTAGACGTTGAAGTCTTTCTCGGTTCTAGTAATTAATAAACAATTTGGTTGACTGCGACTACGTGACAGGAATGGCAGAGTCGCTCTGAGCAACTAAGACATTCACAGGGAGTCCTACGACCACCAGAGAGAAGCCATAAAAACTCGGCTCGATAAAAGTTTGCAAACTTTCAAACAATACTCTCTTTTCTTTTCGTGTGGGCCACTTAGTCGTCCAACGATATTTATCGAATATTGTGAACAATATCTTATTTTAGTAGGTACGTGTGCTATTTTTGAATCTACAAACAGCTTGTGAAATTGTGAATATTTACATGCTGTTATTGGCTAAACGTTAATGACATTTCTAACCAATAATTAAATGGATCCCAATGAAAAATCTAAAGTACTCTTCGATTTGCAACTATGGTTTCCGAGCGCGCGTCTTTGTTTTTGAGACGAAATTTTCGCTTCTTTTCTAGTTCAGTCTGGTTCCTTCTGAAAATTTATTTTCCCCGAGCAGGAATGGCGTAGTCGTTAGTCTGGAGTTTGATTGCTTGTTTCTGAATGCTGTGGTCATTTAAATAATCAAATTAGAATAATGGAGTGGTTGGTTGTTTGCCGGAGTTTTGGACTCGGGAACATCCTGGTCACGGCGCCGAATTTTAACTTTAGTTTTAAAAATTTAATCCAATTTGACATTAAACAAATGCCTGACAAATGCATCCATCCTAAATGGACTTATGCTTTTATAGTGTCCCTGTTTAAGTGAACTAGGGGAAAAACCTAGATTCTGGACTTCCTTGGCTACCAATATTGATTTTTAATATTGGTAGAAAACATTTTTGACACTTCTTACAAAATGTTCTTTCAGCCAGCGTTAATTGATATGGGAGGTCTAATTTGTTTTTTTCAAATGTTTAGAAACAGTACTCCAAATTGTTAGCAAAGGATGTCTTGAATCTATAAATATTTTTTAAACAGGGAAACTATTTTAGCACCTACCTACGAAGTGCGCCAATTTCATTTTCTATCGTGTGGGCAAACGAGTCTATGTAAGACTCGATGAAACCTGCTGAAGAACTTTCACAAACGCCAACTTGTTTATTTTACCCTTTCCACTTACGTTCCTTCTAGTATCATGAATATCTTGAGCTATCTGTAACTTAACTCTGTTTGTTACACGCGGTTTATTGACTTCTATTTGTTATTTTTCCACTTCAAAAGTAAACATAATACAGTTGTCACAGAAATGTAGCAAAATCCCGCGTATTGACTATTGTACCGCAAACAGAGAAATAAAATGCATCGGATCCGGTCACACAAAGGTTTTATATTGTACAAACGTGAACTGCCATACAACGAGCTTAGGCTTTGTATTGATTTTAATGCTGACAACAAAAAATACAGCGAACAACATCGGATATCAGTGTGAGGCGAGAAAAATTCTTTCACGAATGTAGAGCGAATGTCATATTTTGCGCACTATTTTAAAAAACAACGTGAAATTTTAGAGATACTTTCAGCAATCGCTAACACATCAGCTTACTTTAAAGGAAACAACTTATACTAATTTTTATACATACATACACATCAACTCTTAAATCCCTTAGCCGCTTCTTACGACACCCACGGAAAAGATAATTGTTGTGATGCTATTCTAAGCCGGCACCACACGGCAAACTACTGCTTTAAAACTAGACGTAAAATTTTAGAGATACTTTCAACAAGCAACTTACCCATTTAAGGAATCAACTTATACTGTTTTTTATGGAAACAGCATTAATTGAACAGACTTTTTGTTGTGTTGGAGATAGCTTTCAATTTCCTTCAATTGATACCCCTTAGGTGTTATTGATGAGTTCATAATTTTCCTAAAACAAAATCTTTAATTTGTAACTATCGTGTATAGGTATGTCGGTCTACCTGCGGTTCATTTTCATATTTTTCCTCTATCGCGCAAACCTGCCACAGAATAGAGAAATAGCACATATTTTCTTTGCCTACTTGATTTATGACACCCAAATAGCATAAGATTGGAAATACGCTACGTATCAGCAGCACCTCCAGGTAAACATTTATCGTTTGGTGGGTATCAGATTTGAGTCCGTTGCTGCGAATTTTTATCACATCCGTAACTCATGAGTAAGAAAAATGCGAATTGCTACCTTATTCCCATACAAGTAGGTATATTCGGCATCTTTCAAATGGTCGACGAAAAGTTACGCGGTTAGGTGGAAAATCGTTATAAGAATTTATAAATCAAATCAAAGTGATATTAATAGTATACTTTTTAGGCATTTTTAAACATATCTGATGTCAGTGAATGTCACTTTTTGCTGACTCATACGAATGTCAATTTATCAATCTATCAACGTAGCATTCTGCGCGAAATGTCACAGACGCTCAAATACCTCCAGCCGAAATCTAATCACAAAAGTCCATTAATTTCGTTTGTTGAATGTCAACTAATCAAAACACCCTTTTGTTTCAGGTAAGACAAAGCTTTTCAATCATCAATCCTGGATCCCGAAGGATATATCGCCGAGTCGTAAGTAAAATATAAATTGAGAGAAATATCGTCTAAAAGTAAAATTCCATCATACTGACTTAGGTACTTTTTCAACACGTTTGTACGAAAGGCCCAAATATATTTTCATATTTTGAAGAAAAGTTTCTAAAAACGTTGTTCAGATTAGTGACTTGAACACGCCCGTAAAATATTTGTACCTACTTAATTAATGCCTCTTTTCCTGGGGAAAATGAGTTGTAGCGGGTGTAACCGCTAACGGGCCGCTAGTTACCTATCAACAACGATAATTTGTGCCGAAACTCGAAAAGCTGATTGATTTTACTACTGGCACTGGCAGTTTATATTTTGGATCTCACTAGTTCAATACGGAAGTTTGGATCAAACGCGCCTTGATCCATGATGGAGCTGGTGTGAACAGTAATTGTTTTTAATGTTTCAAAAGCAAAGTATTGTTCTATGGAGAAAATAACTCCATTTTGTGGTTGCTAAGTCTAATCACGCTTGCAAAATTTTTGGAACAACATTAAGTCTTTTGATCCCTTGAATGTGTAACTTGAATCAAACCGCTACCGAAAGTACCTACTTATATAATTGGATGTAATTATCTTCAACCAGCAGTTCCGTCAAAATTCCTCCGAGTCGAGGCTAAGTAAGTATCCTACTAATATTATAAAGGCGGATGTTTGTGTGTGTGTTTGTTACGACATCACGCTAAAACGGCTGATTAGATTGACATGAAATTTTGCACAAATATAGAAGAGTATCTAGATTAACACATAGGCTACTTTTTACCACGGGAAAATGTCTTACGGAATCACGCATTTTCCAATATTTTTGCAAAGGTGGCGTGACTGAACCGATTCGCGTTTTAAACGTTTTCGCCGAAAACTAACAGCGACATCTTTTGGCGAGTAAGTAAGGTAAATTCACGTACATCCCACATAGGCGATAATGCTTTTTCCCGCGGAAATAATAGGTTGCAGCGGGTGAAACCGCTGACGGGCAGCTAGTATATTATAACAGGTATTTTCGATTGAAGTTGAATTACGTCTGAGTCGTCCCGCCTTATTCTGCTTTGGAGACATTAGCAACCATCTCTTAATCAAATAACGCTAACAGTCGGGACACAGTGCTGTCTTGTTTGAAAAGCAATATTCACTGCAAAATCTGCAGCTTATTGGGACTTGAATGCGCTCACAGAAATAGGTATATTAATCTCGTGAAAATAAAGAAATAAAAATATCAAGCCTCGACCAATTATTGAACCCGGCGAGCATCAAGAGATTGAATTTGGCAAGCGTCTATAGATGCGTCGATAGTTCGCTCAGTGGGTTCTGAGTTCGATCCTCGGTCGACGCTTAACATTTTCAATTTCTTATTTTTATTTATACTGTAGCTGTTTCTTTATTCCTGCCGAAAATATTTCCTACAAACTGCCCCTTTATCGCCGGTGAAAATATTTCCTGTAAAAATACTATCAGACATGTGTTGAGCCGCAGAAAGCCAAATTGAGCCTCTCAGTAATGGTCCATTGCTGCTACCGACACTCTTGACAGGCAGATAGGCCAGATCGATGCAAGGTGAAAAGGCTTCCTGGAAAAGTTCGTTTAAAATTATTTTTCGGCAGACTGAGAGCCGCCGAGGATGAACTCGTTAATTTCAAGGCAGCCACTTGAATTTTAAATAACATTGATTTATAAAATTCATGCAGGTAGAACCAGGGCCTATGATCTAATTCACTGTCGCTCCGTAATAATGATAGAAGGAAAGAATCCCAAAAGCATCATCACATGCATTACATCACCTTAGAGCAGTCCAGTGCTTGTCGTCTGGCTCCTCCAAGGTACGACATTAGCCCCAATCTTCCGCCTTCGTCATCCAGTCGCTATAAGCCGTCCTCTTCTCACCGAAAGCAGTATTTCTAAAAAGTGTGATCACGATCCCCGACGGCATTACGTCACCGACCCCAAAACCACGCATCCTAAGATTTTAATTTCCCGACCCCGGTGAAGAGTAGTCGTTTTAATCAGTCGCGAAAGCACCGAGCACCACGAGGCTTGTTTAAATTTTCTATTAAATCCCTGAGCCCGAGACAAAAGCGACATATCTCCGATCTATTAATAAGGCAGTTTAATTTCGAGGGTACCGTCCGCAGAGAAAATGCGAAACAAGCCCGGAAATATGTAAATTCTGACTGAAACGAAACGCCATGCGGTTTAGGGAAATGGAACGCAATTCCAAGTTTGAAAATAGAATGGTCGATGTCGCTGTTTATTTACTTGACTGGTTTTGCTGACGTCACTTCTGCTCGAGTGGAAATATCAATTCGAATTTGTGTTGGAGCCGTGTACCTGTAATGTTTTTGTAAGTACAGACAGTAGTACAAGTAAATTGATACTTTATTGTGTCTGGAAATTTAATTAACGTTTATTTTTATCAAGCTAGGATATGAAATAAACAATTGAATGGAAGAAAGATACTCTTTATAAACTGATACCTTTAATTAAAGTCAGGTTCTACTCTACATACCTACCTCTACGTCCTTCTGATTTATTCAATGTACGAGTAGCTTTTATTTACACTGACTAAAGTAAATAAAACTATTTGATTCCACTAGGATTTACTGCCGAGCGATTAATTACAAGCAACTTGATGTAGGTAGTAGTCTTTTCTAAGTATCAACCATCTCACACAACATTTTTCTTCCAGCTTAATTATTTATTTTCACGGAAACAAGACATCCCATATTTTCAGTGTTTCATTTTATTATTTTTATATTTCTCTGTTCCTTTTGCGAACGGTACTGTGACAGCTACGTACGAGTACGATTAATGGTTATATTTAAATTATTCTTGTGTTTTCATGTTTTATTTTGTATTTCAGAGTTTTTCCGTTATTCCGTTTTTGTGCTTTTATTCTTTTTGTGTCCCATCGCCTATGCGATACAGTATGTAATCTTCGTTTGCATTTTTCATTATGATTGCATTGTCTGGCTTTAATGCTCTTTTGTCGGTATTGCAATTGGCATATTTCACTTCCATCGAAACCTGGGGAGAAACACACGTACGTACAAGCTTTTTTTTTTCAGATATTGTTTGTGTAGGCCTCGTACGGTAGACTTGGTTTAGGTTAGTTTATGTTCATTGTTTTCACTGTTACCTATTTGATTGCAGTGACTGGTTTTTGAAGTGTTTATGATTTTATTACAATAGGGGCCGGAAAATATTTTAAAACGTATGTACGGCTGATATCTTTCCGGATTTTTCGCCGTCTAGTCTTTGCCTTTACATCTAGGCTTAGCTGTTTTTCTTCCTTTTAGCTTTATTGGCTTGCTTTCGCCAGCATGTTTGTTTGTAATGGAAAATTATTTGTGTTTGAATCAAATGTTCCGCGTGAAATAGTACGTTCATTACTAATTAATTTGCTTTTCGCTTATGGGTTTACCATTCGGGTTGTCGGTAAAGGAATATGATTTCAACTGAAACTGTGGTTGTACTAGGAAACTGTAATTAGTAGCTGAAGCTAGAATAATTACATTTTCATATTTACTACACTAATGAAAAGGCCATTTCAAATTAAACGCAAATATTTGCAGGGTCCGTTGTTAAATAAATACCATACAGATTTTTTTAAATGTAGTTGAAATTAAAGAACAGAATAGAATTGTCGGTTTAGCTAAGACATTTTGCTTTATACTTTCTTCTTCATTCTAACATAGATTTTGGACAAGGGAGCGCAGTGCAAGGTGTTGCATATATTCGCAGCGAACGATGTTGCCTTTCCTGGATTTATCCCTTACGGAAGAAATAGGGTGATGCTTCTCTAAGCACGGCTATTTGACATCACACGGTTGGATGGATTCAAATGTCAAATGTCAAAAGTCAAATGGATTGTGTTTGTATTTGTATTTATTTGTATTTGCACGGTTTGAATTTAACTAAACATTCTGCAAATGTAGATTTTGCAAGTGTCTAGTGTCTCCTGTGGCGTGAGTTTCAAATTCCGCAACAAGTTTCTGCCATACTTTATCCTACTTAAACTTACTTGCAACTTGAAACTTTCTTCCATAACTTAATATCGGAATCGTATCTACCACGGAAAGTGAATTGCAATTTAAATTGCATAATGATGCGTTTTCGGTAATGTCACCATGTATTATAGTTGACGAAGTCTTTGTGATGCACCGCAGGCCTTCGATTTTTGCATTGGCAATACAGCTTCAAAAAACTGCTACTCTATTGGCACTTTGACTTAAACTTTTAGCGAGACACGAAACGTCCAAACCAATCGACATACAGCCACAACTGAAAACCTTTTCAACTGCGCTTTTCAAATAGCACCATTCGTGCACTGATGTTTTTAACATTTCTAAACGTGCTCTGTCTGAATCTTACACGCCAAGTTTAAAAATTTACATCTCCCTAGCCAAGCCCCCTGTACGTATTTACGTTAGTTCGCTTAATCTCCGTTAGAGTGCGCACGTAAAACACGCCAAATGCACATTAATATTAGAACTTGGCTGAGTATAATTCCGTTGGTTAAGTTATGAATAGCGTTGTAAAACTTTGACAAAAACTGGGTCAAATTAGTAAAAATGCAGATCAGTGCCTGCGTCAGGTCGAAGTAGGAATTAACTTTACTTGCATATGCGTCAGAAATTAAGTATGGCGGGCGAACAATACAGAGAGACGGCTACAAGGAAACGGCACTGCACTTACACACACATGTAATTGCCGCGGTATACGTGCGAAATCAAATCGTCTCAAACCGGATAGTAGTTGAGTGTCACCGGCATTCATTGGGAGCGGACCCCAAAATTTCGACTCGCTAGTGCAATTATTTTTGTAGTGTATTATAATGTAAGTAATTTACCTAAGTATGTTTAACCCAGATACCTACCACATTCCAAAAATTAAGAATGAGTACGTAGCAGCCCTAGGGTGTAGGTATAGATCGAAAAAGCGGCCAAGAGCGTGTCAGACACGCCCACAAATAGGGTTTCGTAGTCAACGTTTAAATATCAGGTTATCAGTATTACAAAGTTAATTTTGTTGCTGGTTTGTTTGCAGCTGTATGATTACCAACCGCAAATAGAAAAACTTTTTTTATTCTGAAATCTATATTGGTACAGTATCCGTTATAGTTTTCATGGTAACTTCAGATTGAGAAGTATATTCCATATTTTTTTCAAATTTTTAGCGTTTATACTTTAGGAGTTACAGCTGGAACAAATTATGGCTAAAAACGCCCCTTTTAAAAGCAAATATCTCGAGACAGAAACATTTTAGTGACTTTGTTTCAAAGAAACCACCCCTTAGTTTTAAAAGACCTATTCAACGATATCCTACTCAATATCACAGGAGAAAAAAAAATCTTTTTGCCTCCCTTTCACTTGTATGGGAGGGGGTCTAAAAAATAATTAAAATATTTTTTTCTCAACATTTCTAAATTTGGGTCAACACGATCTATCTTCACACCAAATTTGATATCGATAGCTCTAAAACTGACGGAGTTATGAGGGCGCGGCATACAGACAGACAGACAGACAGACAGACTTGACGAAACTATAAGGGTTTCTAGTAGACTACGAAACCCTAAAAAAGGGGCGAGTAGTCCTTCTGAATTTCTCTAACTAATTTGTAACTGGGAGTTACATGCGTTGCAGGACTTGCGGTGCCGCAGCGGCAACAATGGTTTAGTATTTAGTGAGGTAGAATGTGAAAGGATCAATGCAATCAAAATGTTTAGACCAAGTTACGAATCTTGCCTGCACTTTCATAGGACCACTTACATATTCTAAACCATTTTAGAAGGTAGGTACCTTAAATTACTATTCGAAAGCATCAGCTAGTTATTCTCACGCATCCATAAATGCAGGCTAAATTCAGGGTAAAATCACGGGTCCTAACTAAATATCTAAATACATAGTAAATAGTAAGGTATTTTAGAGCGGACTTAGCCGTACCGCCGCTGTCTGTTTAATTTGCCATGAAAACACGCAAACAACACAGATGTAAAATGCTAGATGTGGCTGGACCGTATTTAACTTTATAATATTTCAAAGGACTAAAACAAAATAGCAAAGTAATTTTGGCCTCTGAGATGCGTAGTCTACACTAATATAATAAAGAGGAAAACTTTGTTTGTTTTTTTTTGTTTTGTTTGTTTGTTTGTTTGTTTGTATGTAATCGATAAACTCCGAAACTACTGGACCGATTTCCAAAATTCTTTCACTATTAGAAAGCTACAACATCCCTGAGTAACATAGGCTACTTTTTGCCACAGGAAAATTCCTCATTCCTACGGGAAAACGGTTAGCAGCAGGAAAACGGGGAAATAAAGCAGATATTACCCAAATTAGCCAAACCGCTTTACCGATCCTCGCGAATTTTGGCACTGATATTACTATCATATAAAAGACGGACATGGTCAGCCCTCGAGGATCTGGAGTACCTGATGAAGACCACCAGCATCCCATATAAACTATAAGAGATACGGTCATGGCTTCATAGAAAAAGTTGTTCACCATGACGGGCCGCTTCTGCTGGCACATGGTCATCGAGGATCTGGAGTACCTGATGTAGACCACAAGCATCCCATCTAAACTATAAGAGATAGGGTAATGGTTTCAAAGTAAAAGTTATTCAGCACGACAGGCTGCTTCTGCTGGCACATGGTCACGAGGGTCTGGAGTACCTGATGTAGACAACCAGCATCTCATCAAACTATAAAAGATTCGGTAATGGCTTCAAAGTTAAAGTTATTCAGCATGACGGGCCGCTTCTGCTCGCACATGGTCACGAGGGTCTGGAGTACCTGATGTAGACCACCAGCACCCCATCTCAACTTTATTAGACTCGGTAATGGCTTCAAAGTTAAAGTTATTCAGCATGACGGGCCGCTTCTACTGGCACATGGTCACGAGGGTCTGGAGTGCCTGATGTAGACCACCAGCATCCCATCAAAACTATAAGAGATACGGTAATGGCTTCAAAGTTAAAGTTATTCGCCATGACAGGCCGCCTCTGCTGGCACATGGTCATGATGAGTAACTTCTGCTAGAATGGATTAATGGACTTTTTACTACGGGCAAAGATCCCATTTCTACGGGAAAACAGGTAAGTAGCAGCGAGTGAAACCGCTGGGCGGGCCGCTAGTTAACAATAAAATAAATAAATAAATCTTTCGTCTAATTTTGTTAGAATTAGGGGATTGTCCAAACTAACGTTTAAATCCGCGTCGCGTACGCTGCTGCCGCTTACCTTAATATAAGTACTATTTTACCTACACTACTAGTACCATTTAATATAAATATGACTAGCATACCTACAGTTTCATACGAAATAATTTTTGAATTGTCGCGTCATAGCGTCAACAGTTCCCGCTAGTGCATACAAGTCTTCCGTTATCTAGTTTCAGTTGTCTATGATTAGTGAAAAACCATTGAATGATAATAATTGGTGGTATAACTGGCGCAGATAAAGAACATACCTATCCCGAATAGGCTACATTTTTGTTGAAAATCTTCCCATATGTCAATAGATAGAGAGGCAAACAATAATGTTGCCATTCGGGATACCTACCTATGCGCCATTTGTACTTATTATCTAAAGCTTCCGTGGTATATCCAGTGGCAGCTAATTCTGGTTCGCTCTAAATATGTAGATTTGACTATTTATTCGCAGTTGCAGCTGAACATGTGGCTTCTGCTTTACTAACGAGAGGGACCTGTGCTTCTATTGTTATGTTATTAAGGTTCAAATTCGCTCAAATCCAGCCTTATGACGAATTTATATTCGGCTAGACGTTTGGGCAGGTCTGATTGGGTTTACTTAAGCTCTTTAACGAATAATTCATGCTGTTTCTCAGCTCGACATTTGGACACAACATTTCAATAGAAAATAATGCGGGATAAATGTTTCATGTCATCGGACAATTAAGTTTCAGGTTAGATTATTCACATTAATACCTTGAATTGCCCTAAAGTGCTAAATGCGAAATATAAAACTTACTTTTTCGACGTTACCTTTGGTCTAACGCAAGGGACCGCGACTTTTTTCTCGCGCTATATTTTATTTTGTATGATATACCAAGCGATATTTTTTCGTCAGTGCGGAAACTTGCATAAGATTCAGTGTATTACAAAAAACGAGAAAAAATTCGTGCGAAATAAAACCGCTATGCGGATAGAGCCTTATACAATATCCTTACCCTACAATATCCTACCGGTTTATCCTAAGTATGCTATTTCTGTGTCTGCTAGATTCTAAATTTGATATCGTAGACGTTCCATCTATTTTCAGAGCATGCAATATCTTCGAGACTATAGTGTGTTTTATTAAATCTGGAATAAGATCATCTGGCTCCGACCTGTCTATAGCGCACGGTCTGTATTGAGCCCTGATCTCTCCAGTGTTGCCATGTCTAACTTGCCACAGATTATTGGGAGAAATATTCATTCCGTTGTTATAGTTTAGGCATTGTTGACGGTAATGGTCTAAAACTTTTAAGATACTTATACCTATGAAACTACACGGTGTACTAGATTTTTGCCAAAATAACAAAAATGGCTTTTTCATAACCTTCCGTGCACCTAACAATTTTCGCAGTGTTATGATTTGTAAGTATAACATTGCCAAATTACTGCAATATTTATTATCTCTTTCTTACAATTTTACCACCTGGCAACTCTTCTACAAGTCTGTTACTGTATTCCCCTCTGTATTGAATTTACCTCCGATCTGGGGAAATGCGAACGAGAAACGGGGCAATATCGACTTTCTAGAATAAAAGCGATGCGGTATTTCAGTCATACCTACTCGTCTAGGAGTTATCTGTTGCATGATTCACTTCTATGGGCCGATTTTTTAGGGAAATTCAATATGGCATAATTTTAAACTGGCGAATACATATGGGTGAAAACATATGTAATTCCAGTTTATTTGCAGGAGTGCTATATTGCTGGATAAGAAAATTAAAAACAATATGACCACATAATGTTACATTTCTTAGTAAGAAAATTAAAAATATAAGACCACTTGAACAGGAACACCCTGTATTTAAAGGTCAAACAGTATAATATTATTCAAAATTCGAATTCATTTGTGATTCGCCTTGTTGTTCCTTGTCATATTCTGTAATAATATCTTTTTGACATAGTTACGCTAAAATCAAAGAAGTAATTTTAAAATTATGTGTACGTATCGCATTTTTATAATATTATAAGTAGGTATTTTTAAAAGAAAAACACTTCCAGTTTTTATAAATGTTTTTAATTATTTAATGTTTTTGTATTAATTACGTTTTTAATTGTATGAGTATATTTATAATATTACCTTTTTAGTGCTATATTACCTATACATTTGATTATTTTAAATAATAACTTTATTATAAAGTAAGTAGCAAGCCACTGCCATAATTCTTTATTGTACCATGTATCCAATCTAAATATGGACTCACTGCTGTGTACATAAAATTGTTTAAATTTTTATGTCGACCGACAGTATGACAGCACGCTACACCGATAATTTTCCCGCGGTAAAACAGCGGTCCCCCTGAATCAGCGCTGTTGATTCGCTGCCGTCTGTTGGTACATTTCGGCCGCAAGCAGATTAACGAGAGCTTACGCCGCCGATCACATGATACAATAACAGCATCCCCCATCTGCAGAGACCTCATCTGATCTTTGCTCTTAACTTTTTTGAATTGTTTACTATTTTTTCCGGAAGTGGCGCCTCCTCCAACGTACTTCACTGCGGCGCCAGTCAAACTCAAAAAGTCGACAGACGATAGTTTTGCATAAGTTCTGATCGGCGTGGCCTCAACCATAACGAGGCCCACGTCGTTGGTACGTACCTTTCTACCTAAATAATTTGGATTAGGAACCATAGCCAAGATTTTCCTGTGTTCCGTACTATTAGGGAATGCATTAAGATTCCCGTAATATATCCTGGAGTTATTGAACATATTTTTTTCTAATATCGTCTTAGTCTTTATGCAGTGTGCGGCGGTCAGTACCCAGTGTTTTGCTATTAACGCCCCGGAACAAAATCGAAACGGGCGTTCCTTTTTTGAAAACCTTACTAAAACAACTACAAATGAGAATTCGTTCTTCTTCACTGTTTTGCCTTGAATTACTCGACGAGCACTCTTGGGCGACTGTTTTCTTTCGTACTCTGAGATTTCATTACGTCTTCTGAAAACCTTTTCTTTTCGTCCGTTGCCAGAAATGATCTGTTTTTGTATATTTTTCTTTATATTATAATCTTTTTCCGTTAAATATTCTTTTAATGATGTCCAATGTGGAATTATTGCAAGTTTATTTAACCTCTGAGTGGGATGATTTTTCATCTTCTGTGACTCTAAAGTTAGGATTGGCATCCAAAACACATGCTCTTTATAAATTTCTTTGCTACCGTAAACATCATCCATTTTCAGCAGTAAGCCTGATAAAACCATAAAAAATTTGTTCCCGTTTATCATCATTATTTTCAAATAGGTACTACATATCACCGTACTTATTTTCTACTCGTACTGATAGCTGTTTTAGGTACCTACTGAAAGTTAAGTTAAAAGAAAATGTGTAAGTGAGCTAGACCCAATCGGCACTAAACTTTTGTTATTATACTTTTTATGACTTTTGATTTATTTCAATAAGGTTGCACAACCTAATACGTACCTATTGCCATAAGTATTAGGTACCTACAAATAATGAAAAATCGTGTTTGCTCGGTCTTTTTTTCTTTGCAAAGGAGCTATTTTAAATAATCTCGTCTATAATTATGTGGTTATTCTATTCTGATTTGTGTGGCTAATATCCCGGGCTGTTTTCGACGTGGATCAAAAGCTGCCTATTGATGCCGTCGGAATAGCTGCACCGCTTCGAATCCCGGGAGTATCCGGTAACCGAAGGGAATAATATTTTCCCGGGAAATTGCTGCATTCCGCTTTTCAGACATACGTTACAAAATGAACAGGATATTATTGCTAACATGAGCACACATGCAACGTGATGCCTATACGGATATTCTTGTGGGGAAGGCAGAGCAGAAAACCAACTTGTTCGTTTCACAAACAGGAGCAGATTGATCTTTAAACGGGTCAACTCATGAAGTATTCGCAATTTACCTGCCTATAGTAACTCTTCTATAGATATAGCAAAGAAAACCACAGAAAACGTTCAATGTGTTATGACCAGATGTACCTATCCCCATTGCCCCGATTCCTTTCTATTCCCTAATACCCTATTTCCCTTCTTTCACGTTTGACAGGCACATAATAAGTAGCATTACATGTTATTCGGCCAATCGTAACACCGGCTAAATGGTGGTTCACACATACCGTACCACTTGGCGTTGCGATATTTTCACCCAATAGCCTCAGAAAGAGGGTATGATATGTATGCACGTGGACAACTAAATTCTTTTTCACAGCCTAAGCCTAAAAGGCTACTAAAAGGATTTAAATAAAAGCAATGTTTTCAGACAGCGAACTCTAGAATAACATTAGATTACAACAATGGTATTGAAATACAAGATTTTAAATTGGTATCAATTGGTTAGATTTTTGAAAGATTTTTGAACTAAAGAACTAATATGTCAAAGAAATTAAACTTGGTCGAATAGGTACTGACGTTTACAAGGTTGCGATAGATTTTTCCAAGCAGCGCAAGTAATACTGGCTAATACACCTTATTATAACTTTAATATCGAATAGGAATACGATATATGTAAAACGATTTGACAGACGCATCCGCTAGTCCTGCCCATCGCACAACACTGCGTCAGCGGGTGCTACTGTCAAACCGTTCGACAGAAACCGTTTTTGTGTGGGAATAGGTGGAAATTCGTATTGTCTTAATGCATGCGCTACGTAGCGCTAAAATAGCGAAGAAACTGACATTACATGTGATCCCCGCCTAAGATGCAGGCTGGTATTTGCTGGCTGTAATATAACGCAACATCTTTCGTCAAATGTGAATACCGACTCCAAATCTCGGCAAGGCGATCTATCAATGAACAGCTAAACAGAGAACTGTAGGTATGTTCGACTGTTCGATCAACGCTAATCCATCTTGTTTCCAAGTTGGTTTTGTTATTAACGTGTTTTTGCTTGGTACTCACTTCGCTATTCAGAAGACAACGTAGAAGCATTCGTAAGGTATCTAAAAACATCTATCCATCTATATCAGCCCATATCTACCCACTGCTGACTATAGGACTCTTCTCCTTTACGCCAGCTTCTCCGGTCCTGTGTGCCTTAAGCAGCCATAGGCAATGACTACTGACAAAGTAGGCCGGAGCGAAAAAATGAACTAAAATGGGGAATCGGCATGTATGGACTTTTTGCAACTGGTCTATTCTTTTTGGTTCATAAATATGGAGTATTGATTTAAAACCATAATATCGTAAACACCTGACAAACTTATCGCACTAAAAGGCGCGTTTTAACCGTGTTTACTCCTAGACCAGTACGATTGGGAATTTACTTGGGTGTTTTAAGTTAAACAACTCGCGGTAAAGTGAAAAGTCAAACGTGAAAGTAGGGGAAAGATCAACGGATCAATCACTGACAGGAAAACCCTTGGGGGGACAAAATTTCACAAAATTTGTTTGTTACCTACTCGAAACTCTACGTTGAAATCCCTACTGGCAACCAATCTTTCACTTTGGAGCAAAAGAGATTCGAGACCAATGCCATGGTAGAACAGTTTGTACGTGTCTTACTCGAAAATATTCTATTTTCAGTTTATTAAAAAAAACTAAAATAGTTAAAATATTAAAAAGGTCAGCATGTAGAATTCTGCCACCATTAGTCCACTCAGGGTGTTTCGTTAAAGGCGACGTAGAGATTTTGACCTCGGCTAAATATCTGTCGACTATGGTGAACTGTTTGGTGGCGGTGATACCACCTACGTACAATAGCATAGAGGGTTGACGTCAGGCAAGATTATTAGGGCCATAAAACTTTGCCAAATCCTTTTGCTATAGGTATCATTTTATTGACTAACAAAACATATTGCGCCAACCTCAACTCATTTTGAGATAAGGGCAGGCACATGATGGTAAAGAAAAATATCTCTTTCATTGGATTTCCACTGAACTTAGAATTCTAGTTCTTGGGCAGAGTTCTTAAATCTAGGGACGTTGACACGGGTTCTGCCTGCGGATCAGAAGATCTTCGATCTGATCTTGCCATGATATTATTATGTAACGTAAAAGGTTGGTATGATAATATAATGATTATTTATTTGCATATGTACTTACGTATAAGTACTCCTTCAAACACCAAGTATCCGTTGAAATAGATTTTTCTTTATTCAAAAAAATTTTGTTCATAAAATGAAGGAAACACAATTGCAGGTAAGTAGGTATTCCTTCTTAGATTTTCTATTCGAAACCTTTGTCCTAAATCGTGTTGCGTTACGTACACCCTGCTTCCGTTTTGTTACCCGCTGCTTTATTTTATTAGTTACAGTCTCAGCAGCACAGTATATCCAACAATTCCTTCGCTGAACTCTCTCCCCGAAGCCATTGCTCTCTCCATTAGAGCTGGGGTACAGTCAGCGGCAGAAGTGGACACGCTTTTCTTATCCGTAGTTTGAAAAAAGTATTTGAGACGTTCAACAATTCTTAATGTTTTAAACAAGAATTTATGAAACGATATAACGGCCTTACACATTGAATGCCAAAATACCGTCATAGTTATTAACAGCTGTGAGACGCCCTCTGATAGATTCGCCCTGGCGCTCTTCATAAACTACGTACTTGCTGATACTGCATTCAACGACTTCTGCAACCTTTAAATGTCGTCGGTCCAACTGATCCGCTTTTCGATTAAGGGCAGAACACACCGACCTATGATAACTTACTTCCCCCCTTTCTTTATACTATGCTAACGTTATAGTTACACGCGTGAATACGTGGACGTCACGCATACGAAGACTGTGTGTTCTGCCCTTTAATAGAAATTTATGACTACTAGCCAAAGCAAAAGGCGACTGTACTTTTCTCACTGCCTGTACTCGGTACTGTCGGGTTTATTTCGTTGAATTTCCCTACACGAGGTTCAGCGCCGGAAAAGTGCCAGCTCCTCCGCGGCTGAATCGTTTACTTTGTATATTTCACTCAGTTCTTTCTGGGTTTTGGCCCTGTGTTTCTGCTTTTTCTGAGGTCGAACAAGGTTCAAAATATTTCCGAGCGCATGTTTATTTTTCAGTGTAACCTGGGTGCAGGTTAAATACTTTTCGTTTGTTAAAGAATATGCACAGTTCAAGGCAATCATTTACTAAGTCGTTCAACATTGGCGTCACAGAACAATCGTACACAAAATCTACTACTACTATAGCCAAAACAGTCCACTGCTGAACATGGACCTTCCCCGACTATCACGACGCTGGCGAGCGCAGTGCAAGATTTTGTATATTCTCAGGGAACAGCTGCTACCCATTTCTTGGATCTATTCCTTAGTCGCCTTGTGCGATACCCACTGGTAAAAATGTGGTGACGCTATTCTAAGCCGCCATCACACGGCACAGAAAAATCACGTCGAAACTATTCCTCCTTCTTCTAGTAGTAGTCATTTGAAAATGCCTGCAGAGTTACGACGAAACTAGATAGAAATAAATGCAATTTTATTACATAAAGTCCAATCAAAACATTCAAACGAGATGCACATAAACGACCCCACTGATAGTTCCTTAGATTATTCTCAAAGCGAAGAAATATCTACCATTAAACGGTAGCCACTAAAAAGCAAAATGGCGAATGCGGCCACCATTCAACTCCTCTAAAAGACCATCTCCTTCAGATGCAACGTTAGCGAAACTGGCGCCGGTGATAAATAAAAAGATATTTGTTAGAAAATATACTTAGATTAATCTGAAATATGTTAATTAGAAGAAATGACATTTATTAGCGTCTTTGAGAGAATACTTTGTATGTATTAAAAAATAGGTATAAACCTGACCGGTGAACTGTGTAAACTGCGTAATGTTTCAGAAAAAAAGATGGTTAACTGGGCGGGCGCCATTTTACATATATTTTGTAACCAAGTTTTGGTTTTTACACAGTTTAGGGGAACACATCAAAAGCCAACTCCTGGCTCTTACGCACTAGAAGAGATAACAAACGGCAAAGATCTGTCACTAGAAACCATCGTCAATTCGTTATGAGGCGCCACCAGTCCGAAGTTTCACTATAAACAGGGTCGTAAGCTTGTCATCTTATTGCGAGATTCAATTTAATTTGTGACATAAATACCAGTTGCTATTACGACCAATTAGAAGCAGATTGCAGTGAAGTTCAGGTTTATATGTCTAAGTTTAGTTCTAACTTTAATAACGCAGGTATTGGGTTATTCTACTATGCTCCAAAAACGATCATGTTCATGGCAAACTGAAAACAATATCGCGAAATATAGAATTTACTTAAAAACTGCTCGCCCCTTTTTATATTTAATATCTACATGCACGTTACCTGTACTTACCAGTTGATATGAGGTCTCTGGGTTAAATTAAACCGCAGGTACATTACTTGAACTAATCTTGGAAAAACTTTGTATTTTTGAGTGATTTATAAATGTATTTCTTTTTTAGTTAGAATATTTTTTTTTGCCGAATTCATCAATATAGGTAAGATAACTACATTTGTAAGGAACATAAGACGGAAACAGATATAAGAACATTAGTTTTGTACCGCGGTAGAACACTCGTATCGCGGGCCTAAGTCAGTCTACCGGTTATTGAAAGTTGTAAACTAATGCCCAGTATAGTTATTTACAAAACTAGTAGCTGGTTCTTGTATTAAGTTCAGGTTTAGAGCTTTGAAGGAGGTCTACAACACTAGTCTATCGAAGATGAGACGAATCTAACGACATCTTATAATATGCCAACATGCCTTCAATCTTTGGGATGTAATTATCCCGTCAAAATAATTATCTTGCCTACATACCTACAAACATACACTCGAAAAAAAAAACGGTTTTTGAGGCTGTCGGGTAAATATGTGAAATATTTAATACCTGCAAACAAACAAAAAGAAAAGTTTAGCGTAAAAATTCCAATAACCCTTAAAACACGGAAACTCGCGAGGTATAATAATTAATTCTGAAATTTTATCGGCGCCCGAGAATGCTTATAAAATATTTAACGACGTGTATTTGATGGGCATTCTTCAATTTACAATCTTTTTGAAATAAGTATACAAAGCGTTTGAGGAATGACGAAAACCTGTCATGGTTTATGGACAACCTGTAGGCTTATCCGCGTGATGCCGGCTTGGAATAGCATAACCCCAGTGGTGGTTGTTGGGTGTCTTAAAAAGCGATTAAAGGTTAATAATCCAAGAAATGGACAGTTGCGTTCCCTGTGAATTAACCATCTTGCACTGCGCTCGCCAATCCACCTGCCAAGCCTAGTGAGCATTGCAAGTATACCCCTGAAAATGGGAGGCCCGTTTACAGCAGTGCACTGTTGGGGTTGGGTTTGTTAATGTTAAGGTAGAAGAACTAAGAAAATATTAGGCGACAGGCTGACAACCTATCACTATGGTGATACATAGTCTTGTGAACGACTCTTAAACTTTCGTCAGACGTGGTGATAACGGCCGTTCACGCTCTGCCTACCACGTAAGGAATATAGGCGTGATATATGTATGTATTGATTGGAATAACCACAAACAATGTCCTAAGGTAACAAATTGACAAAAATTAATTTGTGTTTGTGTCAAACCACATAAAATATGATATTTTCTTATCGTGTTAATGAATGTTTGTTTAAAAAATATGTTTCATCTTTGATATTGGATATTACTTAGAAAGCAAATGAAGCCACTGTAGCAGATTTTTCGCAGAATTCATTATCTAATGGTGAATATTGGCATTTTCAGAATGGAAAATCACGATATAGGCATATTTACGTGTTAGTTTCAGTCACGGTGTTTTCATTATACCTATAATAGTAACGCTGTTTTAAATGATCATTAAATACTCAGGGCTTCTATTCAGGTAGAGTACCTACTGTCTGATGGTAAAAAACTACTGACAACCTGAATTGTTTTGCCATTCTCATCAAGTCGCTTATTTTTGCGGGCCATAATTTAACTTTCGTAGACCTTTACTACGGTGATGTAGCGACTGTAGACATTTGCTCCGTAGTCATTGAAGACCGTTATAACGACATTCCAAAATTAAATATTATGAACTACTGTTTATGCTACTGACTAGCTATGTATCCAAACATCAAATTCCTCCTAATAGTGTTGTAAATCAACTGTCAAATCCGTTCTAATCTATCACTCGAGACGTCCAGACTCCAAAGTTGTAAGTGCTTGTTTATAATTTCAAATCAGATTGGGCTTCAGCCGGACTATACCGCTCCGAACTGGATTACACTGGTACCAATGACTAAATAATAGCAAGACTACACTTGTGGCAATATAAATTTGTTCGTACGTCTGTAACAATTTAGTAGTATCAGTCAGTATTAACTGCATCCCATATATATATATATATATATATATTTTGTATTTTTTCAAATTTTTGTCGCGATAGCACTTGCTTGTATCTTTGCATGAGGTACACTTATGAACAGTAAGGGGTAAATTAAAGCCCCTTGTTTGTGAACTTCTTCCTATATTTTTCTCTTGAGTCGCACATGTGTAGCTTTATCTCTTCTGTTTCAAATATTTTATATGGAAACGGTTTCAAGCGTCACGATGTCGCACGCCTCACGTCTCCGACGATCACTTGTTTGGCCGATGCCATCTTACGCCTCACGTCTATTCTGTGGAGCCTAGGCTTTATATGAACCGAGGTCTTCTGCTTCTCCGTCTTAGATCCCGGACGAACTGGCACAAACCAGATTAATCCAGTAGGTTCCGGAAAGTTCCGCGCATGGCCACGCTGATTTAGAACTTGTTTGTTTCTTCGAGTTTGTGGACAATTTGAAAGGAACTAATTCGTGATGTTGAGTGCCTCTGTAGAAGGAATTAGGGGATTGTTCGCGAGGGACATTTTACACAGAGGCGACATTAACATACATACATAAATCATGCCTATATCCCTTGCGGCGTAGGCAGAGCGTAATCGGTATCCATAGAGAAAAATTTACACCAATACACATCAACTCTCAAGTACCTTATTCGCCTCTTACGATACCCAGGGGTGAGGCTGTTCAAAGCCGGCGCCAAATGGCAAGGTACTATAAATTCCGGAATAATTTGCACCACATTCCTTTTTAGGTCCTCTTGTGATAAGGAAACTTATCCAAAGTTGTCAAATAAATAATGAAGTTACAAGTCCTTAACGTTGTTACAAAATATGACAACTATTTGATTTCTATCGCAATATGAGAACTCGCGTGTCAAAACTTTGATGTCATATTAAAATATTCTAAACTTTCGCGGCTGTAATAATTAATCCCACCCAAAACATAAATTTGAAGGGCTGCCAAGTTCGATAATATTGGAATGCTTCGCCTATAAAAGAAGTGAGATCTAAATAAGTACCAAGTTCCATACACAGACCTCAGTTAAAAATAGTTACAGGAATGCACACTTGATTTTCCGCAGTTTGGAAAGTAGATTCTGAATAAATATCATATTAAATACCTAAAATTCTAATACTTACAAAAACGCAAACCTGTTTTTTCAGCAGTTTCCTTATAACATTTTTTATTTCTGTACTTTTTAATGATATATCTTGGCAAGTTTTCACACACTTTGTTATAAACCTACTAAACGCAATGAGTCAAGTATATAATTTTCTATTAAAACTTGCCAAGTTATATCATTAAAAAGTACAGGAAAAGAAATGTTATAAGAAAACTGCTGAAAAAACAGGTTTGCGTTTTGTAATATAGAATTTTAGGTATTTAATATGATATTTATTCAGAATCTACTTTCCAAACTGCGGAAAATCAAGTGTGCATTCCTGTAACTATTTTTAACTGAGGTCTGTGTATGGAACTTGTACTTATTTAGATCTCACTTCTTTATAGGCGAAGCATTCCAATATTATCGAACTTGGCAGCCCTTCACATTATGTTTTGGGTGAATTTCATTTATTTTTGTAAGGTTTATTTTCTTTTTTCTTATGATTAAGTTAGTTAAGGAAATGTCTCATTTATACTAATTTTCAGATTTTTGAATATGGACTATGCGTCTTACAAAGAAATGGACTAGTTTTATTTATTAAATTTTTCTACGTTTGCGTGGCAAAGGAAACTTTTTTGTTTTGTCATTTTGTATGCTGTCTTGTACGACTGACACGCTAGAGCGCATTGGCTATTCAATATCTTGGATATTTTTTACACGTTTTCTATTTACTGATAAGCTTGCCAAGTCAGGGCGGTATAATGTACGTAGCCGGTTATATTCAATTTTTACTTTACTTTGCATAATTACCAACCTTCGTAACGAATTTTAGGTCGGTACGACCATTGGAAGATATAGATAAATATTTGTTTTAGTTCCTTAGGGGTATGAATTTACACCTTCATTATTTTTAAAACCGACTCACACTTGGCCATTTTCAGATTTTTTCCTTTACCTTGACCTAAAGACCTACCTCCATGCCAAATTTCAAGTCAATACGACCGTTGGAAGTGGTCTAGGTTTTTGATGAGTGAGTGAGTGAGTGAGTCATATAGTGAGTGTATAGTAAAAATAGCGATTTTCTGACGTCAATATCTCAAGACCTACAATAGGTACATTAATGAAATTTTGTATTTTAGATAAGTAAGTAGATCTCGACAGATACTAGAACTTTCATATGCGTAGATAAAATAGATTTTGAGTTATAGATGGGTCGAACTTGGCCCGAAACGGTTCGTGTAATATAACCCACGGCCGGTGTGTCGGTTCTTTGCTCGAACTTGGCGGACACACTGCCGTGTGTCTAGATATAAATATCCTTGGTTGGTACCTGTCTGCTATTAAGTATCAGTAAAAGCCATTAAAACCGACTTTACATCGTGTGTCCATATCCTTTTATTTGCCTACCCACAACCTCCCCTCCAAAATGACATACCAGTTATATACGTGAAATTCGTGCATCAAAATTCAGGCCCTGAGCGGCGTCTGCAAAACAGGATTCTCAACCGAGAGGAGGGCAAACATAAACGTGTGCCAACCTCGAAAGCCACAGATATTACATCTCAATCCACGATATACAGGTATTTTTAACAGATGGCAAATTAATATTGCAATATTTTTTCTTATAACTTAGACAACAGTTCAAAATATTAGTAAAAGCCTGAGAACCGACAAAATACTGTCTGGTTGGTTGGAGAGTTACCTAGTACTACCATGAAAAGATACCAATTATGAGATTGCATTTCAATGACATCGACATCAGGGTTCATCGGGTCATTGGACGACTCGACTCGACATCGGACGAAGAAGAAGATTAACGCAATTGACAGAGGCTGTTGTCGCACATATATTCAAGTCTAGGGGAAGAGTTTCTTGCGGGAAGTTGCTTCGTTTCATAAGCTGGTTAACATTTTACAATATTTGGCATATTTTGTTCTGTATCTATCTATATCTAATATCTACCAATCACATGCATGTATAAAGTTCCATTTAATGAAGTGCAAATATTTCAAGGGCGTGTTCTACTCACAAAACTGTACAACTTTTATTAGAAACTTTTTCGAAATAGGAAAAAATAATTGGATCTCCCATACCACTCCATACCAAGAAAGACACTTTTTTTAGATTTTTGAATAGGAGATCTAAATTTTTTGTTATATTTCGATGAAGTTGTTTTTGTGAGAAGAAAACACCCTTAAAATACTTATACTTAATTTAACCCTAGGTATATATCTAGTTACACTGCGTCTTCATAAATTTTAATCTAAACTTACCTACATCATCCGAATGTTATTCAAATCTTTGCGCCGTAAAACGGTTCTTGCGAGGCGGTTTATCTTTGTTTCGCTCGAAGAGATTCAAACAGTTTTAATAACCTCGGTTTTAGAGGTATTTCATACATCCATCCAGGTGCAGCATGGTCACAGTAGATGTGAACAAGAATGTCCCTGTTAAACATTTAAAATTGATACATAAAGTTTATAATATAAGCAAGCTATAGAGTGCGAATAAAAGGTTAGTACAGGTGGAACTAGTAAGAACACAACCTCTCTGTCCATCAGGAGAAAAATTGCCAGTTACAACAATATTGAACCTCAATTACTTGTCATACATTTTGATGTAGGTATCTATGGAACAACTGCTTACGTTTGACAGTACGGCGCGGGGCGATACGCGCTCTCTTTAGCTTTTTTATATAATACCTTAAGAACTAACATGATTTAAGATTTTCTGTGACTAATGAATTACCACTATACTCGTAGTAAGTAATGAACAGATCATATAATTTATTCATGATTTCTTACCCTGCACGGTTTCAAAGGGTCATAAAAGCTAGTAATCTTTGTCTCTTTTCTTCGCAAACTCGCCAATAATTTATACGTATTAATGGTATCCCTCCGGTATTGGCTTAGCATAGCAGTGCTTGCTCATTGAGTTGGTTGACTTTTCCTTATATTTACTGTGGCACGGTCTTTTGTAGGAAGTAACGAAGATATGCATTTTATTAGCTCTATGCAATGTCTGTGAGCATTTTCGTCTGAATTCATGGAGTTGGTGTTGCATTTTCTCTGTGCTCGCATTTTATACCTCAATCGGTTTGGTGTCTGCACTGAATTTTAGAGTAACGTGACTTCTAGTTAAGATGATGATAATAATATGATGATGAAGTATTTTCATTATGTAAATAGTATTATGATTGCTCAAAAATAGTAGCAACATCCATCCATTTTGCCGATTCAGTCAATCTAATCGCGAGCAAATAATTGATTTGGAATCTAGGCCGCCAATGCCCAGTTGATGCGATTTCTATGCACGATAGGGTTTAGGTACACCGGATGATCACGTACTTTACTCCCGTACGTCATGTGTTTACGTTGATCATTTTAATTTGCGAGTGCTTACCCATCCGAGTATTACACTAACACATGCTTAACGTACCTGAAACGGAGTTTCACGATTCCAAGCCACCTCTACACATACTTGTGTAGCAATGCAATCTTATAGCAAAACATGTGTGCTAAGCGAGCAATGAACACCAATGTCAAATTTTCAAACACTCATAAACAGAGATCCAGCCACGCGTATCTTTTGATGATGATAAATTCTTGGATCTTCAGTAGGTGGAATCACTGAACATGTAGAAAAGAAAAATAAAACATCACATAAATCATAATTAATTGTGATTCCAGAACAAAACCTAGTTGACGGAAGATCCCACGAATCATGGAATCATAGTTTCAAACTTCACCGCAATCATATGAAATTACCTACTCGCAGAATACAAGGAAATGAATATGTTTTATCCTGAAGTGTAGACGAGGTGCGGAAATGCGCTCTGATGTAACATTAGTTTAAATAACAAAGGGTAATGAGAAAGCTTTGTTGCCGTTAATGTTCAGTGATGTTTCTAGTTAGGTAATTTTGAGGTGAAAATAATTTTACGCTATGAGGATGTAATATTTAGTTAGTTTCGGACAAAACTAAACATTGAATGCAAGTACTAATAAAACAACTTTTTTCTCTTTATTAGGTAATAGGTAAAATTTGATAAACAATGCTCCGTGTCTTTGTAAACAAATAAAACGTATTTCGTTCATATACCTTGAGAGCGCTCGAATCTACACTGAGAAAAAAAAACGTTTGAATTCATTAAGAAAATGCTTGCAGCGAACAAGTAAAATGTTTATATACGAGCAAAAGAAGTTTTTTGATTCCAGCAATCAAGCCTTCTTATTTACGAAAACTGTCCTAGTAAAGTACTACATTAAAATAAGTAAATTGTAGGCTTTACCATGCCTGGTTGTGAATGTTATCAACTACCCTTTATGCATGTTGTTAAGACTTGATAATATTAAACAATTTGTGTGATGACTTTTATTTGGTAACTTAATTGCATATGTGAAGTAATGTACGGTGTAAGCGAGTGACTTGTTAGATCTTATTAGGTTTGTGGCAGGTATCAAATGTTTAACTTAATTGGACCTAGTAAATACTAAATTGACTGTACAATTAAAAATTGTATAGGATAACAAGTTATTAGTTTAATCTCATGCTTAGCTTTATTACAGCTAAAAAATGCGTAATCGCTTGTAATATTGTACTTCATTAACTTCTACTAAGTTATGTATAGTTTAAACAAGTAATGTGATATATTTAATTAGTTTTGTAATAAGAATTGAACGTAAAACATTGTTAAACCTGACAGATACATGATCGATCTTAATTATTATATTTGTTTTGATCTAACAAGTATAGTGTTTGAGTTTAATGTGTAGTGTTTTCAGTGTTATTATTCCAAATATTTAAAATAAATCAAATCTGTTTTAGTGTAATCAAGTGTTCTTATTTGAAACTACCAAAATCATATTATATTCAATTATGTACCTGTTTATTGGGTAAAAGTTTACAGGGTTGCCAGAAATACCATATGAGAATTAGGGCCGCCGCAGACTATACGGACGTTTTGCGAGGACACTGCGCGCACTTTTCGCGATCACGATTATTATGAAAAGCGCGCGCAGTGTCCCTTGCAAAATCGTCCGTAGTCTACAGTAGGAACTTTTTTTTACTAAAAAAACACATAAATTTATTCATTGTAAGCATTGTTTATTATTTTAGTATGAATCAAAATTTGGGAAAAATAAAACAATCAGTCAATGCTCAGTACAGATCAATACTTATAGTATGTCTAATTCTTAGGTGGATTCAGTTCTATCCAATCATATCACACAGTATTGCCGAGCTAGGTTAATCTACACCGCTTAAAATCACAAAACGTATTGCAATGCGTTGCTGCTACATTTATAACTTTCTTTCATTTATAATATACCTAAGTAAGGCTGAATAGTATTTAATTCAAATACCAGTTTTTGGCTAGTGCGAGATGTTCATTTTCTCGTCTTCAACAACCACCAAACAATTTAGGTCTTTTTAAACATGTTTACTTATAAAATAAAGTAACAAAAATATACAATGTTAACCAGTGCGCAAATTTTGCAGAGTGATTCTACTCATATTTATGAAACATTGGTACCATAGAAAATTACATACACTAGTCACGTTTCATCTTACAACTTGATTTTAAACATACCTACTTCGGTGTGTCCCCGGTGAGGATGGGGCAAGATGGGACAGGGTGGGTAAGGTGTGGCATGGTTAGATTTTGCTCCACTCTCTGCCAGAACTTGCCCTATACTGTTACACCTTGTCCCAGAGGGTGAGCCAGATCGGGCGGGATGGGGCATGTTCTGGCAGAGGGTGGGGCAAAATCTTACCATGCCACATCTTGCCCCACCTGCTCAACCTTGCCCCAAACTCACCGGGGATATGGTGTATGTATACCTACTCATCATCGTGTACAATATGGATGAATGCTTCCCTGCATTCTGCTTTTATAGGCTTCCACCTTTTGTCCTTGCGTTTCTTGGACTTTGGAGGTTGACTGGCCGGGCAATGCCACCATACTGGGACTAATAAGCTCAGGCAACTTCCTTCGTTCCTGTTTTCTTCGTTTGTATCTAAAATTACAAATTAAATTAGTAGGTACACTAAATTAGAAGAATTCTGCAAAATGCTTTTAGTATAAGTATAGTTCGAATTAAAAATGAGTGTTATAAATCGTAATATGTAGTCTCATTTGTGTAGGTTTATTGTTGTTTTTTTTTTCTTAGAATGAGTAAACCTATTGTGACTTGTAAAAATTGTAAATAGTTCCGGAGCTTATTTTGGGTACAATCGATGGTCAAAGAAATAAAATAAGTATGTCTGAATGTTTGTTATACCAACCTTTTGCCAAATCAATGATTTGTGCCAAGAAACCATCGTCTTTCATCGCCTTTTTTTTACTAAACGTTCCAATCAATTTTGAAGAAATTGTTGCAGCCAAAGGGTTTCTTTCGTTTTCAATTTCTAAAGATTTGCTTTTATTTCGCAATAAACCCGTTGTTTCTACATTGTTTTGCAGTATTTCAAAAAGATCCTGTAACACAAACAAAATTGTTGCAAAATCACATTACTTAAAAACCTTCACAGTAGATCTCCATCATTAAAAGCAGCTTCATACTTTGGTTTGCAATGCGTAATTAGATAAAAAAACATGTAGATGTGCTTACGTTATTTTCGACATCACTTATTAAAGAAGAGATTGGTGACGTTCGCTGGTTTTTGTGAACGCAGGTACCGCTTGACATTCCACTTCCACTTGACGCTCCGCTTCCATTTGACTGGAGAAAGTCGTCAATAAGCATGGGTATATCCTGCAATACAACATTCATAGAAGTTTAATAAGTAGGTGCGTACTATGTGTCATTTATCACACCTTACCCCACCCTTTCCCACCTTGTTCGACCTTGCACTACCTTACCCCACCCTGCCAAACCTAGCCCCACCCTACCCTAGTTGCCCCGTCACACTCAGCGTGCCCACTCTATCAAAACTCCCCACTCTAATCCATCTTACCCTATAGGTCCTGCGTACTCTACTTCTTCCTGGCTCACGCTGCCGCAACCAGCCCCACCTTACCCCACCCTACATACACTGCCCCACCCTATCCTTACTTGCCCCACTCTACCCTGCCTTGCCCACCCTACATACCCAGCATATCAAACCTGCAAAACATTGCTTCATCCTTCTTTGCCCCACTCTACTCCCTTAGTCACGCTACCCCACCCAGCCCTACCTTACCTCACCCTACCCACCTTGCATCATCTTACTCCATGCTACCTCACCTTGCCGCAATCTACCTTACTTCGCCGACCCAAGCCTGTCACCAGAGTAAAGGTGCGTCTCTACTGAAGCTGAGCTGAGCGGGGCATGAACTGAGCAATCATGAAACCTGATATCTGCGGCCCACGTTACTGGAACATGATGATTTGTAAATTTATGCCCCGCTCAGCTTAGCTCAGCTTAGCTCAGCTCAGCTCCACTTTAGTGGAGACGCACCCTTACTCTGGAGACAGGCTTGGGTCAGAGTTGGAGTGCACCTAGGGGGGCTGCCGTACGGCATTCCGGGATGGCGGGAGGGATGCCGTATTCCGGGACTCTTACTCTTGAATAGGTCCTTAAAGGCTTTGTAATTATAGGTAGCTAGTGTAGGTACTGAGTACTTACTTATGAAAAATGGTGCTAGCTCTGGGAGTCCCCAGGCTCGTAGAAGCTCCGATATCTCATCCATTTGGAAGGCGAACTGCAGTACGTATATTATTATATTATGCACTTTTGAATCACAACACAATATGAATACGAGAATCACTTTTCACTCGCACACAAAATAACGTAAACGCTGGGTGCCGGCCGAAAACAAACTAAAACGTATTTTAACATGATCTGATGCGCTTGGTGCGTGCACACAACAAATTGTTTGAACTGTCAAATCGATCATCTCAATCACTAAAGGGCGCGTTCGTTTAAATGAAGTACAGTAATCGAATAAACTAAAAAACTTTTTACTAATAATGACTGTCTGATTATTTAAACAAAAATGTTGCTAATAATATGCATAAAAGTCAGGTTTAGATCAAATAATTATAATTTTTACTAACATTTAAGCAACTTGATACATATTAATAAGTTATCATTAAAATAGGCTACGTTCTGAAGTTAACGAAGTAAGCTTATTAGAATTAATATAATATATTAATAAGACGTTCTAACATTTAAGCTTATTTGTAATATAGAACTATCAATTGTTGCTCTTAAAATTTTCTTATATGACTCAAATATATTTTTTCCTAATAAGCAAGTTGGTAACTTATTAGGCCACGATTTTTCTCAGTGTATCGAGAAGGAAAAGCTGTGACCCAGAACGCTACCCTGCGGCACACGTGAACGCTTTTCCTCCACGGTTTCGACTTCACAGCGGCCGCGAGCGAAATCCCCTCAGGATTAGATTACCGTTCTCGGCAATATTCTAAACCAACCGAGTTGTTCGTCATAGCTGTGACAAGTTGCGATCTAGAGGTGTAATCACGTTGTCAAATGCTTCATCCAGAACACACAATTAGGTACGGGCGCAACTGTATAGTTTAGGTAACTGTATTTTTCTTTATGGTTTGTATTTTTCACCCGTCGATAGAGCATAAGTTCTGCGAAAAGTATTTAGTTTTATACCGCTATATTCGTCTGTGATAATTCGCCGAATAAAAGTTCAGTCAATCCAAATTTATAGCCTTTTTCAAAAGTTAAAGTTTTTTATAGAAAATACCGCTAAAAAGAATAACAAAGATCTGATCTCAAGACTCTTGAGCTTCATGCATCCGAATACTTAGTCGAATTATAAAATTTAAGTTTAAGCCGGATCGCGATCGTTCGAACGGATAGGAATATCAGAAGTTTTCGAACTTGCAGGTTCTGAAGTCGGCGAAACTTCGCCGACCGCTGCCCGCCATTTGAAAAATGAATTGTCTGCACTTCAAATATATGGTCGTAGTTGTGGAGCCGTGAAAAATATGAAAACTCTATCGAGAGACTCGGCATGCCGGTATGGTCAGCAACAGCTTGAAAGAGATCTACACTATATCCATAGATAATCAAAAAAACTACAGCCTCTTTAATAAACAAGTATCTACTGGATATGACAGTTATTTAGAGAGATCTTCTAATTTTCTAATTTATTCGAAACATTTGGATATGGCCTTTAAAGTATATCTTTTGCAGGTCACATTAAGTTTCCGAAAGAGCACTAACTGCCAAATATAGGTACTGAACTTTAAATTGGCCAAAGGTGGGATTAATTCCAAATTTCTAAAACAAGTTTTCTTAATTTACGCTTATTTAAAAAGTTTGCTACACGTTACAATGTAGAATTACGACTTATTCGCCGTCAAACCGTGAGTCGGTTCAGGAATTATGCTATTTAGTTTATTTTATGGACTGATATAATCGGATTGAAAAATTGTTGACTCCACGAGAGTCAAGTTTTGCGGCGTTATGTCTTTTATTGGTTTTGTTAGAGATTTGGAATTCTTGGTTTTGCAGCAAATGTCCAATATGCATTTATTTATTGCCTTCCAGTTATGGCTATCGTAATTACGGCCATTCCTATTCTCTTATCTGTCTTCGTATGCATTCGTTCTGACTGAAATTGCTACTTTACATTCGTAGTTTTATTGTTGTTATATTTTACGAGACTAGTGTTTACTGTCAAGTCATACCAGTGGCATAATTCGCGGCCGCAAACTTCGCCGTGGTATTGAAGATCATCGTCAAAATCAACATCAGTCCACTAGTGTACCTACACGTGCCTAAATCTTTAGGGACTTTGGACCCCCTTCCGTTGTTATAACATTTTTGTTTGCCATATCTTGTATAGCTGACCTAAGTCTTTGCTTCTTTCTATACTGACATCTTATTCATTCATGAAAGCCTGTTATTATTTTATTACTTCCTCAATTCCAACAGCATGGCATTTCATTTCCATCCCAGTCAGTTACAATGTTATAGCCACAATCAGATGCAAAGCATGTATTAGGGGTACACTCTTTGCTAAGTGGCGTCTCTGAAGGATACTAAAATATTCCATTAGATATACCTAGGTAAAATTTTCCTAACGGCTTGGTGCCAGTAGAGCAACTATTATGATTAAAAGATGCTGTCTAGTCAAAATGGTACGTAGGTACCCATTAATAAACATAATACCTACTTATAAACTCTCGTAGACCTCGTGAAGAAAAACAAATCAAAATTTTACTTTTCCCCTTTCATTCTGTCTTCACTCTTCTCTCTATTCTTTCTTTGAAGATCTTTCTAGCGGCATTACTTAGCATAGGCTACTGCTTAAATAGGTATGCAAAATGCTTGTTTCGTTATACAGGTAACGTTGCACCTTCAGAATGTGCAACATGAGAATGCAAAACATGAGTGCTATGACATCATTATAAGGATTTGGTATGCAGAAATCTTCGCGGATGCTATGCGTAACTTGACCGTTGTTTACATAGATATCGTCTTTGCAATCTAACTCCTTCATATTTTAGAACTATTTTTGTACACGTCTTACTGTACAAAGTGAAATAACTTTGCTTAGGTACCTACAGGGTGCGAAAAGAATTGATACTTTTGTAGGAAAAGTAAGTATCAATTCTTGTTCTTTTCTTTCGTATGAAGTCCTGAACTCAGTAAAAATTATAACAAGTCATTAATTTTTATTGTTTACTTATATTATCTTCCAATTAGTTTTCTCTGCAAATGGGCTCTATATTGAACGTATCATATCTGAACAAATGTGAATAAAAAATAAACAGGTGATATTGCAGTTGAAGTAATAAATTGGATTTGTAACAACCAATTCGCACAACAAATCACGACCATGAATTCTGGAGCACCTCCACATACAGAGTGTTACTTGAACAGATCGAATAAAACCTACCGTCATATGTTCTCTTATAAACACCAAAATGTGAAATAAATGGTGAACGCATTAAAGCTGAATTGAATTTTTGGATGTTTTTTATTTTTTGCTGAGCCAAGCTATAAGGGTGCTTACAATTTATATTTTCCCAAAGTTTCTAAAGTTCTTCAAATTTTTGAGTACATTGAACCATCTCGGGGTCGTTACACCCTTTCCGCCACACCTTGTGTAACCTATGCTGCTATGTAATGCATTGGTCATCAAAATGTAATATCGAGCGAAAGGATTGTTTCAGTACTTTCAGCAGCACATCAGCTTACTCCTTCAAGGGCTTAACCTTATCTCGGTGTTCTGATAAACTACATGAAAAGCCAGTTTGAGTTGATCCCTCAATGGTAGGGTGACTTGCTGCTGATAGTACATACGACCTTTCTCTTGCTGATTGAAACGTTGAATCGATATGTGGGTATATTTGCGATTGCTGATTCAATTCTTGCTGGCTATTGAAGTCCAATGTTTCGAATCAAAATGTTGAATTATTTCTTTGCGAATGCAGCAGAGCTGAATGTGGCATGGACTCATCAAATTCAAATTCATATGAGATTTGTTTTGTAGCTACGTTGCATATTGTCACTTTATTTTTTTAATATTTGTGAAAGCCATGTTAAACCTGTGTTAATAGGTTTCACAAAGACTGAAACAGGCAGTCAATACCATGACACCCCATCCCTATAACGGACACCGTAACTAGGAATCGAACCCGGACCACCTGAGCTTCCAATTGCATCGTACGAGAATACCAATAAAAAGACCATTGCGGTTGCACCCTTTAAAGCGACAGCACTGTCGTCTAAAACCATTAAAACATTGATCACCGCAATCCAAAGGGGGTAGAAGGCAGACATCCCAAGAATAGGGTTCCCACCTCAGAGTATAACTACATAAGCAAGCTATAGAGAGCGCGTATCGCTTCGGTACGGGACATTGTTCCTAGCAAAAAATTTCCATTTATCTCTACATCAAATGTATGAGAAACATAGATGTACTAGTACTGTCACTGTCATTTTGCTATTGTTGTACAGCGAGGTTGTGTTCGTATCCGTGCCAACCGTTCATACCTGGTTAGGTGCAGGCTATAGCTTGCGTTTCAATGCTCTTAAGGTTCCCACTTTGTCCGTACTCATTGACCGGACGGACGGGACCGGATGGCATACAAAGACACGGTTTAGCCAAAGACGCAGAATTCTGCCTAACAAAGTGATGTTGGCTGCAGACGACAATTACAAAGTTTCACAGCAAAGCTCAAAATACAGCAACTTTGTTGGATTCATTGATTATTCATTAAAATATTAAGTGTGTATTTTCCATGGCGCACCTTTTTTGGTAAGTTTTTTAACAATTATGAAATGGTATGCTTCTTTCGGTGGCACTTGAGTGGCATTGTAGGTATTATTTTGCAGTTTGGTATCACGACCCATAATGACTCAAAATCATGAATTTTTATTTGCAATAATTATTGCCGAGTCCGAATTAAACGCTGGCAACCCTACTGTCTAGGATTTGATTGATATCAAAACGCAAAACGAGAGCGCCCTGTCACAAGCCAGAGTTCAATTTAGGCTTTTCATTATTTTGTTTTTGTCGTCCTCCCCCACTCCGGGCCCTTAACGGAAATTGTACAATGCCACATAAATGAATACATTTCGTTCACGTCGTTTTGTCTTTGACCGGACTGATTGGTTTTGATTTTTATAAGCGCTCTCTCAGTTGATGTTAGCACAAGTTAGGAATACGGCGCGCGACTTTACAGATGGCTCACCCAGTACTAGCGACGACATTTACGTTAACTGACTTTTACTGAAATGAACTGTAATCTCAGAGGAACTCATAGAAACTAAAAAGTTGGTAGCCACGAACGTCATTTTTCTTTCACTGAAATCGGCTCAGAACAGTTTCATATTATGTTCTTGTATCATATTCAGCTGTATATATGTCGTCCTCGTATCGAATCTAGCCACCCTGGCCACCGTAACAAGTGACAATCGCGAAAATCCTAAATAGGGTCGAGTGGTCCTTCTGTAAACGCTCTATTTTGTGATGGTAGCGAGTATTAATTTGAACCGAACAGAAAATGTCAAACATGTTTTGCCGGCGTTTTATACTGTCATGAATTCCTATAGCCTAAGGATTATGATGAGTAAGTATAGTTTCGTCAGACTTAACTTGATATGTAAGCTGTGGCAAATGAAATGTAAAATTTACATACAAGTCTCCCGGAAAATGTTAATCCCGAACAGAATTATCTTGTTCTAGCCAAGGATATTTGAGATCGCCAGCCATAAGACCCTTTATGAGCCGACGTACGGGATGATGGCTAATCTATGCGCGATCTTGCATTACTGATATGTTTATTCGTACTTATTTGCTGATTATCTGTTTAGTAGGGATGCAAATAACATGCGACGGGATGTAAACGCGGTTTGATACAAAGTAACAGCTGTATCACAATCATCATAACTTTAATACTTACCCACAGATATTCACTGAATAGGTCCCTCCTACTAAATCCCTGTCAGTATTCTGTAGGTGTAATATACTTCTAAAACCCTCAAACCTTCATACATAGTACCTTAAGAAGTCATAAAAACACCATATCTCGGAAGATCTGTTGGTTCGCCGGAGCTCATACAAAATTTCCGATGAAATCTCAACATTTTTCCGTAGCGATATCCAAACATGAATTATTCCGGACGCAGCCGGTTTTCCGATTTTTTCCGTTTTATTCCGGTTCTCCTTTTAATATACGGTTCGGAAGATAAATGGTGGGAGACAATGTTTTGATTGATATCGCGATTTAGATTCAGCCCAAAGGTTACAAGTATCGCTTTCATTTCAAGTGTTTTATTTATCTCAGGACTAGATAGAACTTTTGTTGTACCTGCGGTTTCGTGCGCAAGGTACTTACAAACCTACTACTTAATTTTTTGTGTACCTATTATTATGACAGTTGTCAAATGAATATTAACTATGCGTTAGTGGTCTGTCCGCTTAATTTATTTATAACTCATATTCTGGACGGCCACTCGTTGCATTCATCGCCAAATGACAGTTGTATGGCGCTTCCTTTCTGACTTGAGTTTACCACCAAGTGGGAAAGAGAACGCCATACAACTGTATTTGGCGGCAAATGCAGCGAGTCGCCGACTCAACTATAGTAATATATTGATGGCTCTAACGATTGCTTGACAAATTAATTTTAATTCAAGCCTTTTTTCATTTATATCTGTCTATGTCAAATATCTATTGCAATCATTTTGACCTAAAGATTAAAAATACAAATCCACTCGAATTTTAACAACCTTTGATCTTCATAAAACTCTACAAAAATGTCAAAAGAGTCTATCCACTTTCTTAAAATAATTACTTCGAGTTTGATTACTTACTAAAGTAATTAACTCCATGTCAAATACAGTTTGACTTAAAACTGAAAATCCTTTAGTTACAAAAGTAAAATTAATGATGACCACAAAGATCTTCATCTTCTTTGATATTCATCAGATTTGACACACAATTTCCGACTAATCTTTCGCAGAATAGATAACTTGGAAATGGCTGACCCACAATGCCGCGTTCTAGTAGACGTAATACCTAGTAGACGTTGACGTCGATAAAATTATTATTAGGTACGTAATCTAAATCTCATAAATACGAAATTGTACAACGTCCACATATCGTATCGACCATATAAGTAGTAATCGTCCACTACGCCGGAACGAATCTTTATAGGTAGACAAAAGTGGAATAAGCAAAAAGAGTAACCAAATGCAAAAATAATGCGAGCGTATTTTTAAATATGAAATGTCAACGCAAGTTTGGCCACTTTACTGTGCTAGGAAGGCATGTGAAGAATCTGATCTTGATTTGACCTATCAATAAACAATCAAGTATATATGTAACATGTGTTATGTAAGGCTTAATATGTACTAACATACGGGGTGTAACGAAGGCGAAAACTTTGCAAATTCAGTCAGCTGAGCGTGAATTTTGTTCGGATTTTTTTTCCGTTTCCCACCATCGCATCGGCTCCATAGTAAAAGTTGTTCAGTTTGATGGTCTGATAATGCCTGCAAAGTTTTCGGTACACCGTCCCTTACACCCTGTATAAAGCCTCCTTGAAAATCTAAAATGCGGTCTGAAAAGCCTAGACATATAGACGCCAGCAAGCCTTTGGCTACACTTTGAGCCTCGCCTACAAAATCAAATATTACTGAACCATGGGAACCGCCAGGTTTAAAATAATCACAGCTAATTTATAATTCCACCGGCCACTAATAATGTTTGCTTAATAAACTACCACCTATTATTGTAACTTCAACATTGTATTATTTTCCAAGAAAACTGTCATAAAAGAGAATATCCAGCATTTTCATGTCGGCAAAAGGCATAATTACATTTTAAGTAGAATGGAAAATGTTGTATAGGTTGTCGTATAAGTGTCGCGGTGTTAAAAATTCAGTGCAACGTGTTCTATAATGGTTGTATAGGAGCTAACGTAGTTTGTGGAAATGGGTTTGAGTGCATCACTTCGGTTGGGCTACGTTAACTTATTCTGATTTCACGATAAGTTCAACGTTGCGGTTGAAACGGGATTCATACGATAGATAGACTCGTTGGTTTAGATATTTTTTTATATTTAATCACTCGTTATGTCAATTTTCTTAATATGAATAAATGATTTCGTGCGGCAAACAATATCCTTGCTTAACTAACCGAGCTTTATCACTTCTTAGTCAAACTAAACATTAGTTTGCTCTCTCTATCTTCTTGTGGGACACTGAGTCATCCAACGACTCATAAGAACCCTGTTTACTAAACGTATAACTAGGGCTTAGCCATACATAAATTGGTAAGCCTAACTGTACCTACTTATTTTTATATTTTGTCTTGTTCTGAAAATAAATGGTTTTCTTCGTACCCATATTTTGCTGTTAAGGTTTTATTTTTAGCGTAGGTACCTACAATAATTCCTAGACCCGCCAGTCCTGCCGCAGCGATGCACATGCAGTTATTGCAGGCAGACGGCACGGCACATGTCATCCTAGCCTCCTGCACGTCATTCTAGCCTCCTATTAAGAAATGCTATTTCGAATCTGAGACGACAAGACGTTTCAATCGATGTGAATTATATATTTCAGCGTATTTGTGGTTGGCAACAATATTATATCGTCTAGACATTCTGAATTATGTTTCGAATGCCTACTATTCCTGCTCCATTTATTCCTGTTACGTACCTAATATAAGTCCCTCCGTGTTGGTAATAATACCTATGTGCCTGATAGGCAAAAGGTTTATATTTTGATTTTTAACACTTATGCACTGTAATTACTTATGCATTATTTCTGGCTATTCATGCATCCATTACTGTAAAATTTCTTTGATTAATTTTATATGAAATTGGTAGTTTTCTGATGGCCGCTTTATCCTACATACCTACAGACCACAGCTGACGCAACTCAGCTGAAACGTCAGGTTCAAAATACATCAGGTAACTAAAACACAAAATAGAGAGTACACAGAAGGGTTACTTGACCCTATTTTGGATTTTGTTACATAGCCAGGGATGTGACTGTCAAAAATCTTAAAGTACAAAGAATATCAAAACAGCAAAATCTGATACAAGAACGTCATATGATTCATTTTAATCCAAGATATATGACGTTCGTGGCAACCATCGTCTTACCTTCGCCTTAGTTACCTTCCCCTGGGATCCCAGTTATTTCAAGTTTAAGTCAGTAAGCGTCAAAATACTGAGTGAGCCATCTGTAAAGGCGCCCCGCGCGCCGTCTCTCTAATTTGTGCCTAAAATCGGTCGCTAAGAGAGCTGGTTAGGTTAGAAAAATCTTTTTACCTCTTTCATTTGTTACTACCTAAACTAGATTTTATCAAAAACCTTGAGCAGACCTATCGGTTCCCATCGCTGCGTGATAGAACGTCTCACAGAGGGATTATATCTGAAAATCCTTTGAAATATGTAATTCCCCTTCGCCGATACAATTAACTAGGCTTATACCAGTCTTATAACGGCCTTTATTGTTTCCATCGTGACTGCGAATAAATTTCTTATTATGTTTGGAAAGCGTTCGATAGAAAACGCTCATGTGGGAATAACCTATGAAGTCAATATACTTCGGTTTTTGTTTGATTATTCATGTGATTCGTAGGCACAGGAGGCTTATGTAATTTAAATTGTCAATTTTCTTTGAAAAGTGATTGAACTTGGTTTTAATAGTCATAATTTTCAAATTCGAAGAGAAAATTTAGTGTATAACTGTGTAGTGGATAGATATTTCTGGTAAGAAATCTCTTAGATATTTATGGACCAGTAATGGGAATATTAAGTACCTACCTTACCTAACCTTCATTTCTCATTCTTAATGGCCATATGACACCATCACTGAAATACGTTTAGGCTCATTCTACTGGTTATTCTCTACAACAATTATACTAGCGACCAGAATACGTTGATCCCTTCAATATGAGTAGGTAACTCGAGTTGCTAAACAAGATACTATGAATACGAGTCTAAAAGTAATAACTGAACTGAAACTTGACACCCAAGCCTTTCACACAAAAAAACCGCAACCGCACGAGATATCCTATTTTAATAACTATAAAGCAGGGCTTCCGACACTCGACGTTTCGTGATATGTCTTAGCGGTTTGTATTGACCGCAACATGCGCTGCTAGTGCTTCCACATTCCCCGTGGTCATGTTACGGATAAACGCGGAAAACGGCGTTCCTTGCACAGTCGATAAAAGGGTTTTGATTTGTTAGGTGTCAGGAAAAAAGAAAAATAGTAGAAAGTGTTTAATTTATTCAAACGAAATACCGAAAACAAAAACCGTTTGTACATATTTTATGAGCTTGATGAATAAAAATTAAGAGTTATGGTACCCTTATTTTCCAAGCGTCGCGACAACGACGCGCGTCAACGACGCCGTCAAATTTTGACGGCGTCGTTGTCGCTGCGGTCTTGTAGAAAAACCCGACCGCATCCCATACAAACTCTAAGCTTCTTAGCGCGCTATCAACGTGACGGCGTCGTGGCGCGCCGCAACGACGCCGACGCTCGGTCTTTCTGGTTCCCCATACAAACCAGTCATTTGACAGCGACAACGACGCGCGTCGTTGTCGCTGTCGCTTGGTTTTTAAGCCTACCATTATTTCCTATTTATGTGTGGCAAACAAGCCTGTTACCAGCCCCCATACTCGTACAAGAACCAAAAACACGATGTATTTTGTCGTCGTGTGAAATATCCTGTCTTGTTTGTACCCTTGCTTCGTCTTAGCGGTGCCTTGCCAAGATTGGAGCTAAGAGCAAACTAATAAAGCCATTTTAAAAGAAAATACATTTTGCACTTATAAAATCACTGCAGAAATTGCGACAAAAAGTGTAGCGGATACCGATTTACCACTGAAGCCATTTTGCGGATATTTAAAATTCCACCGGGACCACTTTATTATTCGAGATGAGAAATAGTCTTGTAAGATATTTTTAGACGCTCCTGTGCTCCAATATCTGAGTGAAAGATGGCTTCTAATTTCTAAAGGTTACGGATCCAATAAATCATTTTTCGAACACCTAGGCTTTCGAGACATGCCTACCTGCCGAATATTACATGAAATAATACATTGACGTATATCAGGCTGCTCAGTTTTTTACGAAAGCGTTTCGGAAATATTTCGAAAGTCCGATAACCCGGATATCATGGCACAGGTTGCCGCATGAAATTGCGGCAGTCACAGGTTGACATATTTGCATGGTGGCTGTCACAAACCGCAATATCGTACATTTGCGATCGAACTTCTCTGTCAATTTATTCATTCAGGATATTTTCTGACGGAGAAACCTGTAAAGTAAATACTGAAATATAACATTAAGGAGGTAGGTAGGTACTTGAAACTTTTATTTCATCGCCAATTCTGTAGGTATATAATTATTTTGTACAAAATAAACAAAACCCCTCCGAAACCCTTCAAGTAACTCAAACACAATGAAAATGATATATGAGACGAATATGAAGATGTAAAAATGCAGCCAAGTCTCGCAGTCAAATAATATAATGAGAAAGTAATATAAATTGGAATTGAATATGATTGTTGTGTCTTCTGCTTAGTAGGTATACGGTTTTTGCCTTATTGGTCTTGTGATGGGGGAAAAGTAGAAATGATTATTGAAGCCCCATAACTATTGTATTAATTTGGATGGGTTTTCTTGAATCAGATTGACTATCACAGAAAAAAAATGGAAGGCGCTTACGAAGAAGTGGTATGTTGTTGGGGATGTAGAGCCAATTTTCTTTGTAGTTATTACAACGTTCTATATTTGTATAAATATACATTACGCAACATGTAGGTAGGTGCTGAAATAAATGAATAAGTATTACTACATTCCTTTATTCCGAGAATACTACAAAATCCCCAGTAACTAGAAATTAATAAACACCCTGAAAACAAAGTACGCATTAATCTACATCTACACTATAATAATCTACACTAATATAATAAAGAGGAAACCTTTGTTTGTTTTTTTGTTTGTTTGTTTGTTTTTTTGTATGTATGTAATCGATAAACTCCGAAAATACTGGACCGATTTTCAAAATTCTTTCACCATTAAAAAGCTACAACATTCCCGAGTAACATAGGCTACTTTTTACTACAGGAAAATTTCTCATTCCTACGGGAAACCCGTTAGCAACAGGAAAAGCGGGAAATATAGCGGATATTACTCAAATTAGGCAAACCGCTTCACCGAACTTCGTGATATTTGACACTGATACTACTAGCATATTAAAGACGGATATGGACTACTTTTTGTCAGCTCTCGAGGATCTGGAGTACCTGATGAAGACCACCAGCATCCCATCTAAACTATAAGAGATACGGTCATGGCTTCATAGAAAAAGTTGTTCACCATGACGGGCCGCTTCTGCTGGCACATGGTCATTGAGGATCTGGAGTACCTGATGAAGACCACCAGCATCCCATCTAAACTAAGAGATACGGTCATGGCTTCATAGAAAAGTTGTTCACAATGACGGGCCGTTTCTGCTGGCACATGATCATCGAGAATCTGGAGTACCTGATGAAGACCACCAGCATCCCATCTAAACTATAAGAGATACGGTCATGGCTTCATAGAAAAGTTGTTCACCATGACGGGCCGCTTCTGCTGGCACATGGTCATCGAGGATCTGGAATACCTGATGAAGACCACCAGCATTCCATCTAAACTATAAGAGATACGGTCATGGCTTCATAGAAAAAGTTGTTCACCATGACGGGCCGCTTCTGCCTGCTGGCATATGGTCATCGAGGATCTGGAGTACTTGATGAAGACCACCAGCATCCCATCTAAACTATAAGAGATACGGTTACGGTTATGGCTTCAAAGAAAAAGTTGTTCACCATGACGGTCCGCTTCTGCGGGCACATGGTCATCAAGGATCTGGAGTACCTGATGTAGACCATCAGCATCTAAACTGTAAGAGATACGGTAATGGCTTCAAAGTAAAAGTTATTCAGCATGACGGGCCGCTATTGCTGGCACATGGTCATGATGTGTCACATCAGCTGGAACGGAATAATGGACTTTTTACTACGGGCAAAGATCCAATTTCTACGGGAAAACAGGTAAGTAGCAGCGGGTGAAACCGCTGGGCGGGCCGCTAGTAATATAATAAAGAGGAAAACTTTGTTTGTTTTTTTGTTTGTTTGTTTGTTTGTATGTAATCGATAAACTCCGAAACTACTGGACCGATTTCCCAAATTCTTTTACTATTAGAAAGCTACAACATCCCTGAGTAACATAGGCTACTTTTTATCACGGGAAAATTCCTCATTCCTACGGGAAAACGGTTAGCAGCAGGAAAACGGGGAAATAAAGCAGATATTACCCAAATTAGCCAAACCGCTTTACCGATCCTCGCGAATTTTGGCACTGATATTACTATCATATAAAAGACGGACATGGTCAGCCCTCGAGGATCTGGAGTACCTGATGAAGACCACCAGCATCCCATATAAACTATAAGAGATACGGTCATGGCTCATAGAAAAAGGGTCATAGAAAAAGTTGTTCACCATGACGGGCCGCTTCTGCTGGCACATGGTCATTGAGGGTCTGGAGTACCTGATGTAGACCACCAGCATCCCATCTAAACTTTATTAGACTCGGTAATGGCTTCAAAGTTAAAGTTATTCAGCATGACGGGCCGCTTCTACTGGCACATGGTCACGAGGGTCTGGAGTGCCTGATGTAGACCACCAGCATCCCATCAAAACTATAAGAGATACGGTAATGGCTTCAAAGTTAAAGTTATTCGCCATGACAGGCCGCCTCTGCTGGCACATGGTCATGATGAGTAACTTCTGCTAGAATGGATTAATGGACTTTTTACTACGGGCAAAGATCCCATTTCTACGGGAAAACAGGTAAGTAGCAGCGAGTGAAACCGCTGGGCGGGCCGCTAGTAATCTATATTTGCATTGAATTACGATTGGAACATGCATAGATTTATGTTAAAATAAAGCGAGAAACAACAAATTCTCTACGCTGGAAATTAATTATCGCCCTAAACACGAAGTAATTTAACCCAAATGTTGGTTCTGGCTAGCCGTCCGTATAATCTTTCCGCCCCAGAACGCGCGCTATTTTCGACACATGCGACACTAATCCTGGTCATATGCGAATCGAATCGCACTATTATTGCTGTATTATTACCGGCGGAGGACTTGGCAGTTGTTAACGGGGCCGGATTGAGAGGATATGGGCCCCTTGGTGCCGGATAGAGCACGTAACTGAAATGTTCAACACATTTTTATTTTGTTTAAGTAAGCATGAAAAAATCACGTGGAATATTTACTATACCTGCCACATGAAAGTTCCTTGATCCTAATATTTTTCGTCAATCTCGTATTACCGAACGCGGGATTGCTTATCTTCATAAGGAAGCCTTCTTTTCACATTTAATATTTCCTCGGCACAACTTTTCCCGGAATACTTCCAGAGTTCAATGTTATCCTCTCAAGCATGTTTAAATATCTCTTGATATCAGGATGCTTTATACCGTTCAAAGAACCGACACGACAGAAAAACATGTCAGCTGCGTGTTGGCAGTTCTACCTATTGCTGAGTTTTAGGCGAAAACTCCACCAAAGAGACGAAGAGCATAGGATTTTTGACGCTAGCTGTCATAGATGCGACGCTTTGGTGACGCTTGTGTGTGCCTTTGTCAATACGTTTTCATACATTTTATATGGAAACCGTTTCAAGCGTCGCCAAAGCGTCGCGATATCAAACGTCAAGCGTCGTAGGGCATGTCCTATGTCCTCTCTGTGGAGCTTGGGGCTTAGATAACTAAAATGACAACTCTCGTACATAAATCTTTGATGTCATATTCATGTAGGTGAGTGATAAGCGAATTTCCGCAAAAGAACTTACTAGCTATACATAATAATGTTAAGGAGGTGCTACTGTTTCTTTTTCCTGTGCTTTATCGCCCATTGGCATGCCACCTCTAGGTTATTGGTTTGTTGTTTAATCCGGACCTGGTTATTCGATGATTGTGTATTTATTGTCCAATATTCAGGGGTACCCATCTCAGCTTCTGGATCTAAAGTTAAGATGTAGTGTAATGGTACGCGACCCTGGTTTCTCGAGATTCTACTCTCTTTGTTTAAATACCTTCTGGTCCCAGAATTTAGAATCCCAATACCTTGTGTTCCTGTCCCAATCTCACCATATTCCTTCCCACTCCTATTAGTACTTTCTATTCTGTTGTAGGTCCAAATTGCAGAGTAGGTACTTTTCCGACCACATTCTTATGTGATTGTGGGTATTATCTAATATTGATATTAGTTAGATACTTTTTAATAGTAGCGAATAATAAAATTCCATTCACCTGTAAAGAGAAGCATTACGCCTGAGTTGATTCCTTAACCCCAGACGACTTCCTATTGTGAAAAACACCGAGTGAAACCGCTAGACGGGCTCTAGTTTACCCATAACCAGAATAGCACGTAGTGGTCGTTTCGGTGAATACATACAGACAGGGATTATTTGATATAATTAGATATTATTGAAAACGGGAACAGTTGGTGTTATAAACAGGGAATCATTAACTGTTAATGTACGGGATAATATTATGCGGTTTCGTTCCTATTCAGAATTGTTTGTTTGATAATAATTAACTAGTTTTGTTGCCGACAGCGGCTTGAATGAACATAATTACATACCAAAATTAAGTAGTTTTTCAATCATACTGTAAACTTAAAAGTAGATATTTAGCATACAGGGTGTTAAGGACTGGTCTAGAATACTGACATTCTGACCATGACAAGACGTAAAAAAGACACAGCTGACTGCATTTACTATGTGAAGTCAACAACAGGTCTCCTGAAATATTTTCATATCGGAAGTTGTTCAGTTTCATAGTGTGGGTGAATGCACCATATCAGTATTCGGAGATATGTCCCTCACATCCTGTATAACTATTTGCCAAATGGTTTGAATTATATTAAAAGTTTGGTTGGTATTAATGGAATCAAGTCATACAATAACGAGGCATAAATCGTATTACCTAAAATACAGAGAATATTTTACATTACCTACTTAATAGAGACCTCTCCATGTAGGTACTGCTTAATATGTTAGGCGAAAATTAATTGCAATAACTTACCTACTTGTCAAAATTTCTCATTGATTAATTCTCAGCTTTAGAAATTAAGCAGAACCATTTGTTTTATTGTTAAAGTTGAGCCAAGTTCTTAGGTATTGTAGTGCAATTTAATTCATATCGTGTGTTCAAATTAAAGTTAATTTCAAAAGTTTCTTGATGTGTGCGTATGGTTAAATATTTTCAGGGCAGATTATAATATTTGAAATTTGGAAATTAATTTCGTAAACTTAATATTTTATTTTAACAACTCTTGTCACTTAAAATAATTCATATTTTATGAGAGTTTGCACAAGATAGATGTAGGTAGTTAAATTTACTTACAACTTATATTATCATTATTTATTGTTTTATTGTACTCGTTTGTGTACTTTCGAATTTAAGGTGTTTTTAATTGAAAAAGGTGTTCAGTTGGGTATTATAGGATTATAGGTAAATTTACATATCTACAAGCATGCTTGACAATTACCATTTTTAGTGTCTACTCATCATAATAAAGATTTTGTTATTGTGTAGATATTCTGTTGACGAAGCTACATTTTACTTTTAAACTCCGGAAACTTGTCTTTCAGCCAACTAACTCACTCCATATACTTATTTAGCTCTGTTTTATGCCAGACTGGTGTTTCCAATTGGTACCATGTTAACGTTTGTGCCTGTTTCGAATTCTATTTTCACAACCTGATACCTAGATAAACCGGACAACTGACGAAATGAAAAAATACACATCGAAACATGAAGCCGACGCGCAATGGCGCGAAACTTGCCACAGATAATTAAGGCAGATATAAAATAGAATATTCGATGCCTCTCCAATATCCGGCGGGCCCGGAAGCGCCGCCATTTTGATCTGTTATATTTCAGCCCCTTTTTTTGCCCGACTCCGTCAAACAAAAGGGAGGTGTCAAGTTTTCATGTCGGACATGACACAATGATGTGTACCGTGCAGTGACAGGGCTGCAGGTAGGCAAGCCAGTTTTTCCTGCAGTACGTGATTGTAATTAGGCAGACACGTTTTATTATTTTCTGCAAGCAAATAAAAATACTTACATATGCCTACTTTTATCGTTCATTACGTATTCATCAGATCAACAGGTACGCACCTAAGTGTTAGTAAAAGTCTCATTATATCCAATATAATATTTCATTTATTTTCTTTTTTGTAACTTGGCAGTTTTTTCGTTACAAAAGCACAGTGCTGACCACAAAGTTTGATTAGTTATAAGAACTTTTGTGATGCGGATTCTTTTGGGAGATGTTTTGGTGAATGCCCCTCAAGAGTTTTTGCCGAAACATTAGATGGTATGCCTGTTGATACTTCGGATTTTGTGAAACATTATTCTTATTCTTTGTCTGGGACTTTGTATGATTTATGAATCGCATTATGAGTTAGACTAGCTGGTAATATTTTATATCGTGTTTACCTTTAGTCTAACTTTGGATTTATATTATTGTTTCATAGAATGTATACTAGACTTATCGCCATATACCAACTGAAACAGCGTAGTCACTGTCAGTTTTAAGAAATAAGAGATTTCACATCTTTTACTCACAGAAGCCGCGCATTTACTCGCAAAAGCGTGATGGTAAAGGAACATGATCGTTACTTATATTGTTTAACTTTTCCATACCACATTTCCGCATGATTTAGTAAAAAAATAAACAGCGGCATATATTTAATGCCATTACTTGAACTGTGCCTTGAATTGACCTTTCTAACATATTTACTTATTATAAATTTTTCTTCTGTTACAGGTATGTTGCTGCTTCCTGATAGGACCTTAAGGTCTACTTACTACGAAATCAACAAGGGTTAAGTAGCTACTCCATACGTACTATACCATCATTATAGGATTTGTCTAGACTCGCCATAAGATATAATCCCAAAAGTACTAGTAATAGGTAATACGAAAGCTGATAATCTGGCCTAACGCTAAAATAGCTGCCGAGCCCAGACGAATAAATCAAGGGCAATTTCCACGATGGCAACACTGATTGGATAAATTTCGGTTGTTATAGGTTCTGGGGTGGGTGCAGATAAGGGTTAAATTATAAGGTGAAGCGTCATGTAGAAGAGGGTTGTAAGAAATTGCTGCTGAGGGAACTAGGGCGTGAGTTGCTATTAGTGTTTGTGGGCAGCAAAGAGTTTTAAGTTGGTAGATAACTAAGTATAAGAAAATAATACTAATTATAAAGTAGTGATGCTTCAAAGTTCTTAGTAGGTAGGGTATTAATAGAATTGGAGTCGGAAATGTTATTGTATGGGATGTGACAATTTACGCGAATTTTCTGTGTTATACCTGGCTAATTAAACACACTTAAATTGAGTCAGAGCTTTTTAAGCATTTCTTTTACATCAGTCGAGGGAAGACAATCTTTGAGTACCTACCTATGTATAGGTATCTGGATATCATAGGAACCTAATTCGAATCAATGCTAATAAGTTTATTCAATTACGTACTCACACGTAGTTAGGAATCCAAATATCATGCTACATCGATTAAACATAATCTGATATCAAAATCACACCACCGAAACGCAACCGAATCAGCTTAGCTCCGTTACATTAAGCACCTCGATCTGCACATGTGACCCCCCCGATGGGGGTCACCCCCATATTTGACCCCCCGACCCCCTTGTCAAAACGATTCTGCCTTATAATTAAGGAAATTTGAAAACCGACATCAAATTTGGAGCCCGTGCTGATACGATCTCGCTCAGAGAAAAGGGGTTGACGAAGATTTTCAACGAAAAACTATAGAGCAGTAGCTTTTGTAGTACTTGAATGTTCTAAAAACGACATATACCCAGTAATACATTATACCTAGTAAGTTCTTGGTCCTCTACATATTTTCTAGGATAAGTAAAAATATTTTATTTTCCTTCCTCGTTTTAATTGATTTAATGTTAGGTAGTTAATTTTGTTAGAATTAAATAAAAGATATTTTTTAAAGCTTATGATGATTGATGACTATGTTGAGGTAGGTATGGGAAAATTCATTTAAATATTGATTTTCTGAAGTAACCGGGGCCTTGCATATTATTTTCTTGGTTGGTTCATAGTTACATTATGTAGGGATACAGCTATTTTAAAATATTGTTTGGGATCTAGGAAGTAGCTATAAAATCTCAAAACCGTAATCATTACTACAATAAAAGCAAGGGGGTACGTCGGAAGACTATTCATTAATCAAAATGCTTGCGGGGCACGCCACGTCCATCATAAAAACGAATGTTTTTAAATCAAAAGGTACAAACATAGTACACCTTCAATGTCACTCGAATCTAAAAAAAACTGAATTTGAAACCAGAAACACTGTTTAGTGCAGAAACAAATTGTCGAAGACTAGATTCTAGTTTTCCGTCAATGTTTAGTAATGTTTCCTGAAAGTATTTTTAGGTGTGAACAAGACTATAGAACTGAACAGCTTTTCCATAAGTTACTTGCAAAACTTACGCCTTAATAGATGTCGTTGTTCGAAAAAAAAACAATTCACAAAGAAACGAGCAAAAAAACGAATTTTGAAAAAAATATACTAGACAGATCAATTTATCGCTCCCTAAAACATCATCATGCAGAATTCCAAGAAAAGTTGAAGTTTCCGAGATCCAAATTAAAAATAAGTAAATATACAGGGTGTTAATTTAAATGCTCGCCATAGCTTAGGATTAGCTTCAGGATCGATAAAGAACCCCGACTTTTTACTTTACGTATCAGAATATAGTTAATATTTTTTACAGGAACCTTTGTATCGATACTGAACCTACCCTTAAGTTATGACACGCAATTTTAATTAACACCCTGTATAAAGTAAGTTTTAATATATTAGATTAGATAGATAAGTAACCTTTAACCTTTAAATACCTGTACTGTAAGCTATATTTAGAAACTGATCTCCACTTGATACCCGCCTCTGAGACCCCGACACCAATTTCGTGTAACAATGGCAGATCTCAGAAACAATATTATTTATACTTGAAATCCGTGATTGGGCAGTAGGTTAATTAAATTAGACCCGGTGTTTACTTAGGCCGTCCGGAGTATCGGTTACGGCCTTCGGGGTAGGGGGGCTAAACAGGACTAAGGACCTTTTTAGGGTTTCGTTGGCCAATATAAACCTTTATCACTTTGCCAATCTCATTCTTCCCTTTTGTATAGAAACTGAAAACTGTAATAATTATTACTTCTCTTGGCGTTGGTATCTAATATCTATCTATGAAACATCAGCTTACGTTTGACAGTACGGCGCGGGGCGATACACACACTCTATAGCTTGCTTATAATGCTCTAAGATGTAACTGAACTATCGTATCTACAGGAGGATGAAAATCTCCTTATCTTCGGTTTCTACCTATTCATAGATCAGCAAATTGTTATGAGGAGTACCTAGTATGATCGATTGAATTACCAGGTCATTCGCAAAATCGTCAGAGGCTGTTGTTTTCTAAAGTCTAGCTTAGAGTATTAAGTAAATTATTAAAGTTATTACAAGCACTTAAAAAGATATAGCGCACAAAATCCATTCACCCAGTGAAATAACGTAAAATGGAAATCGTCGAAAGCACCCCTCAGTTTTCACTAGCCCCCATTCAAAATGTACCATTAACTGCCTTACCTCAATCTATCCTTCCAAATTCAAATCACCGACACTTAAGCATGGGAACTGCATCAAAGGTGGACTAATGACTGGCTGGTTGCACAGAATGTCCATTAGTAGCAATGCATTTATACTCCGCTAATTATAGGGGGAGCTGGGGGCAATATGGATTTTGGGGGAAGCGGGAGTCGGGGTCTTTTGTTGCGGAGCCGTTCGGTGTGCGTGATTCTTTGGGGTGGTAAAGTTGTACAAAAGTTTCGTGTCTGTAAAGGTGGAGAAAGTGAGTTGAACAGATAATGAAAGTGATGGGCTGAGAAAGTTGGGAATATAGTGGAAATTAATTGTTCCAGGAATTGTGGCGATTGAATGCTTAAAAGCAAATCATTAATTTCGAAGTGTGAAATAATAGCTGGTAATGGAGTATAGGTATATCCATTTGACCCAGCATTCATAGACTTTCTTTAATAGTTTGACGCATTTGTTCCTTTTTGTATTAAGTAAGTATTTCCAAACCTCTAATATTAGGTACTTGAGTGGTTTCAAGAAACGTTAATCAGTGTAGTTACGAATACAGATAAAGAATCCTTGTTTTTTTTCTATACTTACATACAGCATATAGGTACATGTCGGACAAGTTAATATTCCCGTTTGAAGCTCAAAAACACGCCGAGAAAATACTTTACCTTAAATGAATATTGTACTCTTTGCATGTTCGTTGAAACACTGAAACGGTGACACAATCTCTCGTCCTTGCCTGTCATCATCTATCATGGCTGGTAATAATAAAAACAATTTTAAAAAGCTAGGTTCTTAGCATGGCCTTACTTTTATTCTTGGTCTTTTTCTTCTTCTGCTTTATTGGACGTTAGATAAATGTTTATGTGCAAAGGTGCTGCTACGTTAAATATATTTTCTGCCTAATTATGTGACTGCATACAGAATATTTTTGGGACACCTTGTATAAATCGCCCAAAAAAGAGGGGACAGCGTCCATAGTTGACACTAAACCAGCAATGCGTTTACATAGAGCGCTAATTAGGTGTGGGGGCGTTCCTTGGCCCCCTCTCCCCTATTTTCCCCTAGTCCCCCTGATTGATTGCACATCACTTGATACTCTCACCAAATTACATTTTTCGTACCTTTAATGACCCTGCAGATAGGATGACACGCCTCGAACCGGGGCGTTTAAAATTGACTGATCGACTTATTTCTTGTAGTAGAAGTTGGTTATATAGCAGACAAATGCGGGCAAAAGCCATTTAAAAAAATAAAAAGAGAGTCCAAGTGATTTCAATGGATATCTAGTGCGATTCCATAAATAGAGCACTTTAATGAACAAGGGGACAGACAGACGGTCAGCGTAGGTGTAGCAATGGGACGGACCGCTTAGTGCCATTTAGATATACCTAGCTAGTCTAGCTACGTAAGTAGATATACCTAGCTAGTCTAACTACGTAAGTAAAGGTATGTAGAGTCAGAGCCAAACTAGATGCTAATTAATTATGGAATTCATTCTACCGCATATATTGCCAATTACATTTACGCCCGATGCGCAACAATAGTAGTGTATCAACCTTCTGTGGAAATGGTTCTGTTCCTGGGATCTGACTAGTATGTCCATGACACCGTGACATAATATTTGGAGAGAATAATTGTGATCATATATGTATCGGTAGATGGGCAAAAGCATCTGCTTTGTGAAAGCCAGCCAACGCAAACAGACGCCGCGGAAGACCCCGTCGTTGGTGGCGCGGCGAGGTGATCAAATTCTCAAAAGACTGGCATGCGGAAGCCTACGATAGAACTAGATGGAAAGAGAAGAGGGAGGCCTTCGCCCAGCAGTGGGGTGACGTAGGTTAAATAAGATGCGAGAGAAGAGATGAGGTATCGGGACTTAAAGAAAGGCTGGTAGTGAATTAATGACTGACTGGCGAAAGCCGAAGATCGTGCCATAGCTTGCGTACTCTGGTAATGGCGTAAGTCCAGCAGTGGACTGCAATAACTGTTGCTATATATGATATCGTTTCACCAGCGTGCACGGTGCCACAACTTAGCCCTAATCAAAAACGGATTCCACCAAACATCACAACGGCAGTGAAAACAATAATTGTGTACGTATAAGTCCTCTTCGTCATCACTAAACCGACAATACGTTTACAGTGAACTGACTGCTAATTTAGTTGGGGGGCGTGGCCCGCTTACCCTCCCATAGACCACCTATGAGAGCATGATAGTGCATAGAGTATGCCTTTAGGATGAGAAAATTGAAGTCGTTAAAATGTAGTAACTATCCACTAATTAAACAGTCGGTGCGCTCAGACATCTCATGAAATGAAACATTAGGCATGCTTCCATTCATTTTTAACATTTTTGCCCATAGGTTGAGAAAGTTGAAGTCGGAAAAATCTAGTATCCACTACTTAGAATAAGGTCACACACACACAAAATACACACAGATCACACACAAAATGTCACATGAAATAAAACATTATTCTAAATAATCGACATGGTTAAAAAAAAATTAACATTTTAAGTATATCTCACAAACATCAGTTGGTCCGTAATATTGATCCTTGCAAATGAACCTCTACTATGACGGGATTACTGAATAGATAAAATACTGAAATGTTACACGTATCGCGTGTACTTATTTACCTTTGGTGAGAAACGCACGCAACGTCGATTTACAAGCGATTTTAAATTAACACTTATAATTAATTTTAAACATATTTTTTATGGCTTCAATGTGTTCGTTCGTGCCGTTCCCTCTAACAATACTATTGACTCGTGTCCCCCTATACTGATTGATCGGCACACGCTTTGATACCTCATTATTTAGGTGACGTCACTATTCATTTGACACTTATACCTACGTATTGCTACGTCTACGGCACGGTACAGTTAGAAAAAAAAATAAGGGTCTATCCGCACAGCGGTTTTATTTCGTGTGACTTTTTTCTCGCTTTTTTGTAACACAACACACTGAATCTTATGCAAGTGGCGGAAAAAAAACGCTTCTTTTTTACTAAAAAATAATATAATCGCGCGAAGTTATAAATCGCGGTCCTTGAATAAAATTCGCTGTGCGGACGTAGCCTTATTGTATGCTGGGTATGTTTTTTTGATGAAATTACTACAGGCTTACTTGTCTCCTATTTTGTACTTTAGGAGATTTTAAAACATCATCGTCGAGTAAGATAGACCTACAACTTTATTTCAATTGAGTTTTTTGTTGACGGTACTAAGTCTTAAGTGTTCTTTCATGGCAGTGACATTACTGTGATTCCCTTCGACACCCTAAGTCGACCCTTAACACCCTTGATAGTTATATTGATGACTTGTTTCAAACTCACTTTTGTTACTACTTTTATTGCGTAGGTAATTTACTAGAAATGGTACTTACTCGTTTGCCGCCGGTGTAAAATAGCATCACCCCATATCTTCTCGTGGGTGTCGTAAGCGACTAAAGGATTTGAGAATTGATGTGTACTGCAATTATTGGCGGCAGGCTGACAACCTGTCGCTATGGTGGCACAAAGTCTTCTGAATGACTCTCGAACTTTTGTCAGACTTGGTGTAAATGGCCGTTTTTACAGCCGTTTACTTTCTGCTTACCCCGCAAGGGATACAGGCATAAATGCGTAATATAGTTATGTATGTATGTATGTTTGTGTAAACGTCCTTTAAACTGCAAAGAGCTAATAGTTAACCAATACAAAATAAGACACATAAATCTTTATAATGACCTGAATTTTGATTTCTCAATCTCCATTTTTGGACGATTTGGGGGTTGAAATTGCCTGAAAGTCTAGACTAGCAGACAATAGAAAGACCTGATAAGGGTGAGCTAGAACTGAGGGCATGGCACCAGCCATGAGCTATATTCACTCAGATTAAGAATGATTCAGAGGGACTTTTCATATAAATGACGCCATGAAAAACTCTCACGTAAGCCCAGCGCTTTGGTGGCGCCACTGTCGCCCTTTAAATGTAGGCTCCTCCATAGCAAGTGCTCAGTGAAGACCTTTTTGTTATCGTGATATGTAATTGTGATAATTACAAACAACTACTTATTTCTATTCTTTTCTATAAAAACTCGTCCCATCAAAATAAACAAGGATTCGCAACAATCTGCACATGGACGTAAAATGCACTCCTTTGCTTGACCAAAGTAGCATTTTGGTCGTTCAATCGTATTTTAATGCGCACCAAGTCTTGATCGAGTCATATACTAGTTTTTTGTGGCTTCCGTTCAGTTATCCAAAAGATTACGTTTGAAACTTTGCCCTGATCTACTTGAATTGTCTTCGATTGAAACGATAACGATACTAAGTTACTAAGTATGTCTAGTTAAGAGATAATGTCTGCAAGAATGTATCAACCTTAGAGTAGGTATATACAAGCAAGCTATAGAGTGCGCGTATCGCCCCGCGCCGTACTGTCAAACGTAAGCAGTTGTTCTATAGATACCTACGCTACGCCAGATGTATGAGAAGTAATAGAGTTTCAATAGTGTTGTCTCTGGCGTTTTGCTACTGATGGACAGAGATGTTGTGTTCTGTTCTGACTACTGCTCCAACTTCTTAGGCGTACTTTATAGCTTGCTTATACCTATTATACGGGGTGTTAAAAAAATTTCCGACCCCCCATACAAAATTCACGATCAGGTGACTGACTTTGTATGGGAGGTCGGAAAAATTTTTTCGTTTCCCACCATTGGCTCCATAGTAAAAGTTGTTCAGTTTCATGGTCTGAGCACGCCTGCAAAGTTTTCGTTACACCGTCCCTAACACCATGTATACCCTAAGCTATAGCTTTAGCGGTTTTTTTTTTACTAGGAAAGTCGCTTAGCAAAGACAACATTAAATCTACAGCGTTCTAAATCACTCAAATAAATACAGGGTGTCCCGAAAGCGAATTCATTGAACGCGTCACTAGCTGGTATTAATATGTATGAGTGCGGGCGATTGTGGTCGCTGTACAGGGTGCTCCGTTTATTACACACGGGTCACTACACAGGGTTCACTTTTGTGAATCACTAAACTATGGCCATTCGAATAGGTCATATTTAACAGCGATCAAAAATAAACCTTATGTCTTAGCACTGACAGATTGCAGTCACACAGGGCCTATTCAAACGTCCGTACTGTAGTAATGAATACAAAAAACACTTCTCGTGTTAGGTTAGGTAACTATACAATTAATACAAAAAATTAAAATAATTTCATAATGTTATTCTGAGAATGTAACAGGCAATTGATAATTTTCTTCAAAAGTAGAACAAAATTGTAAGCGAACGAAATAACCCTACCAATTTTAATTAAAAAGGAAGAAAACTTTAGTATTGCATGTCGTGATACCATCAAAAATGGTCGTACATACTAATATCAGATTTAATTGTTCCAAATAAGCAAATTATACGAAAAGGAATACCAAGGGAAGTAATTTCTTACGATTTTTAATAGCTTGTAGTATTTTGTTCCTGATTCAAATTTTAAAAATGACAGCTTCTTAAATAAAAATTGAAAAAGCCGTCAAGAACGAGTTAGAAACGAATAACGCGTGGTTCCGCAGATAAAAACTGTTATATAATTTGCATAAAAATTTCTCGTCTTTCTTTGTGAAATAAAAGCATTCAAAATCTTTCGAACACTAAACTAGCTAAAAGTATGTTTCTCCAAAATAAACAGAGCGACGCGACAAAAATCCTCCCAAAAAATCCAAATAGTGACCGGCCAAGGCAAGGCAAAGGACCGAACAGCAATACAGCCGAAAAACAATCCGTGTAAAAAAATGAAAATTAATTTCCTGGACCGCCATATTTCTCCTGTAAATGTAAGTAAATATAAATAAGAGCTTCGAGGCTTAGCGCCGTCCGTGGCTCATAATGTCGACGCTGTGTTGACAACGCGTCGCGTCGCTCCGGCGAGACCATTAAATACGAGAAAGGAAATAGGGTCCACGTACCGGTGCCGAACTAGTTCGTACCAATGACAGGACAAAATTTGAAGTGATTTGATTATTCGTCTTGATGAAAAATGCTATCAATAGCTTTAAAACCCCCGTAAAATAATACATTATCATAATATTCTATGTTATACCTATTGTAATGTACCTACATAGGCGAAATGGGTTTATAGCTGGTGTCTGGTTGGCGATCGGTACATCACCCACGGCGACCAATCCAATTCGCCGAGTAAATAGAATCACATAAGGAGCACAAAACAGATCTTTCTTAAAGATTTCAACCTAATACTCGTATCTACCTATATCTTAACATTCCTTAACTCTTAGTTTTTTATTTGTTCCATACGACGCATAGGTGCTCTAGATATAAAGTTTATAGTTAATGATGCCATCTCGAGGCAAATAAACAGTGAAGCCTCGCTATAAAAATGCTGATGGCTAAGTTTGTGTCCTATACTACCCCAGGTAGAATAGAGTCGCCTGAAAAGTTTACGTGTTTTAATACAATTCTTACTTTTGCTGTATATGCATGTGAATAAGATTCTGAAAATATGAATGAATAATTTGGTTACAATAAAATAGGTGCATAATATTTTATTCTACTGAGTTTCGAAAGGCCTTCTTTTCAAACGAAAAATGCAAAATTTCCACGTTTTAACGTAAGAGAATATTGGAACCGACAACCTCACCAGACCTGCCAAAGTGTCACAACCATCGCTTGCTCCATTCAGCCATTTTGGCCGCCATTTTGCGCGAAAAAGCGCGCGAAGCCGCCTGTCATGGCGGCGAAATAATTAGATTCTACCGTCGCACTTCTCCGGGACGGTTCATTTCTGTATGTTTTGTTAATTATATCTTCGTGTCACCGGGTCTTAGCCTTTTTTGTTTTTCTTTGAGCTTTTGTTTTACTGAACGCTGCTAAACGGAAAGGTGCCTCTTTGTGATGCTAAATGAAGACCTTAAGTTTGTATTCGTTTCCATTTCTGGTCTGGACGCTCTCAGTTGCGACTGACTTGTAATTTCTTATGCAGGGTTCAAAGAGTAAAAGTAAGAAATTTCTTTAAAAGATGTAGAAGATTTGCCGAGGAAAGCGGGATAATTAAGAAATTAAGTAGATGGCATAATAACAATTTACAGTAGCTACTGGAACGTAGTCATCTTTCTTTATCTATCTTACTATTGAAAAAGCCATTAAGAATAGCTTTTAGAAACAAAAAAAGGTTAAAAATATGGATAATAAAAGTATTATAATTTAGGTACGTATCGTAACAATATAATAGAGAAAGCTTTGAACATCTAAAGCATTTTGACAAAACTCTATAAATAAATTATTCACTCACTCTAACAATAAATAAAATAGGGGTCCGCGGACCTCCTAAATTGATATTAATTGTGTTACCAGCGAGACCCCATGTGTTTTTCTTTGCAATCAACCGTTTCAAATCCCTTTACAACTCGAGAACTCCACTTTCATTCAATTTCGGTCCTAAAACATTTATAATAGTGACAATTTAATCGGCAAAATTAACTTTGCCTGCCTTTTTGTCTCTTTTTACCTCATGGTAGGGATATTTCGTCTCGCTTGCGCATCCCAAATTGTATTTGACGAATTCGAAATACAAATTGTGGGTGGCAAATCCCACCGCGGTTCCATATTTAAATTAATTTATTTTTTTGAAGTTTCACGTTGATGAAACTTGTTTTGGGGCGGTGAAAATTAAAGTTTTATTTTTATTTATTGGTCTCATGTGGATAGATGTTACGAAATAGTCTGTATAATAGTCGTGGGATATTTTCAATAGATTTTCATGTCGGTATAAATCCAGATCCATATTACCCAGAACCCAGATGACAAGAATTATCCAACAGCTAACTACCACTAACAAAGTAAGTAATTCCTGACGTGGAAGTTGCCCTAAGATAGCCGTCGTCGTTATAATACATACCTACCTATAAGTATTTAATACGTTACATAGCTAAAAATAAATACTTCTGGGACAATTCGCAAATACGAAACGAGAATAATAACACGACTTGGTACCGAACTCGGTAGTTTCTCCAGCTATCAACTTACCTAGTATAATTGGCAAACTTTGCTCATTATTTTTGGCATAGTTTTTTTCTCCTATCCTGTTCTGGACTGTTCTCAACTTTATGCGATAAAGTTACAGTTGTATCCAGCGTATAGGTATTGTTTATGTGGATATGTATGAAGATAAATAAGTGTACGTATGGCTGATAATATTTGATGCCGCATGCGTGATGCCGGCTTAGAATAGCATCACGCTAATTCTACCAGCGATGATAGACGTGATGTATGCAATGTGTGTATGTATTTAAGACTATTTCATGTTTCAAAGAACCAAAGCTCCAATAAACAAACATCAAAAGGTAACTTATGACCTCTGAGACGTACTTTACCAAATACCACGGCATTTTTGTTACCATACACACGTAGCGTATGAGTACGACATTTAAAGGTCAGAGATAGGTTGGCCTACTAATCAGAGCCAAGAAATGTCTTAGAGGAAACCTTACAAGCAATGAACAAGTAGCAATGTGAAAATGCTGTCAATCTGACATTAGGCACAGCTTGAGGCACGCTGACTGAATTACTCAGTTTTCGCAAAAAGACGAATGAATAAAGTCAATATAGTTTTTTTTCCATAGTTCTTATTCTCATAAAAAACCTCATTAACAACTAACGACTTTGGTCACTTACTAAGAAGTATCGAACACAAAACATCCGTCAATCGGTATCAGAAACAAAAAAATACATTTTTGAAGAAATTGAGATTACATTTTTACGCTTCACTGGCTTATTCTTGGGATTCCATCTAGAAAAAGTTCTGGTCTCTAAGATCGGCCTAAAGATAAATAAAGATAACCATAACCTAATCAAATTTCGGGAACGTAAAGTGATGAACTGATTTAAAACCTCAAATAAAGTTTAAACTTATTTATTTAAGTAACTTAAATTTAGAAACGAGGTTACAAGTCGAGTGTCTTCGATAGACTGGCTTCTCAGCCTCACAACTTCTCTCAGCTTACTAATTACTTAGCGTCTAAAAAACATCCCGCGTCCCACGCTCTTATCAGTTCTGAGTAACGCACCTCTTGTAATCTTACACTCGCCGTGTCGGCCACTCAGACGGGAACACATACCTATCACCATGCCCTTGACATGAACGTAACAACGTTTCTTATACTACAGATATGGGGTGCATAACTCCTCCCCCATTAAGCTCGAGGTCATCAGAGGGATGATCATCTGTCTGATGGCTTCGAGAAAACTAAATTTAATTAAACTATGCTTAAATTTATATGCTTATATAACGCATAATCTATTAATAAGAAAAGTAATAACTAAACTAGATTAAGGCACCTTACTTAACTAATACACTTTTAATACCAACGTTATTTTCACTTTTCACTACACAAATTTAGGTCTGTTCATTATTTGCTGTAGATTCACTAACTTTTGTTTATCCAGATTAAGTGCTCTTTCTTCTGGTAACGGCTTCTAATAGATTTTTCTTAGGTATTTTCATTTCTCTTTGAATATAGGACATTTGATAGCAACTAACATGTTTTCAAAAAGTTGGTTGGTTCATGAAACTAATCCACTCACTGTTGGTCACGCCGCATCGGTATTCTACTTTCCGTTCTGGCCTTTCAGAATAGTAGGATTTGGTGAGTAGACCTTGAGTTTTGTTGTAAATCATCCATTGATTCACCTTTTTGGGTTGCAATCTGTGATGTTTGTAATCAGATTTAAGGGGCGATTTTAATCAATATCCTGGACTGGTAACTGGTGACTGTGACATCATCTTCGTAATCAACATACATGGCTCTGTGAATTATCTTGCAGGGTGTGCAGAGCGACTTGTTTTCAAACCTTTCACTATTAGGAGCTTGGATGATGATGGTCATGTGGAAATAGGAATTGGTACGAGAATTATTTTAAAGTAAGTATTGGCTTCACATTGAGTATTATCTGATTTTCCTTATTTATTTGTATCTATTATTAGATCGACAGAACATATGGCGACCTCAATCTCTTCCCGTCAAGTATATATCATTTGGAAATTGTATAAAATTAGATAGTAAACTATTGAATTGTTTTCGAATTTCCCAGAGTGTTTTTTGTCTATCTGAATGATATAACTGGTGGTAGAGTTTGAGGTATCTTTAAAAGGTTTCAACATTTCGGTAATTTAGGTAATCGTTTTTTTTATCTTATTTCAGTTATCTGAAATTGTAGGACAAGGCTTAAGATGGTTTGTGTCAGAAAGATTTCTTTAAAAGTTGTGAAGGACGTTTGACATCCTTAATTGGAACTTTGGTGTCACGACCATGAATTTGGACAGGTATAATATTTTTTACTACTTCGCCTGTGATTTGGGCCTTTTGGTAGCGCGGCTTATCTTCACTTCGTCTAGTATTAACTCCTTTGACAAAGATGACATCACCCTCTTTCATATCAAATTCTTTCTCACCTCCGCGTTTTTCTTTAATATTTGTTTTATGCTGAACCATTTTGTCAGTTAAGTACTTGTATAGATGTTTTGTTCTTCTAACGTGATCCTTGACCAATTTTTGTGTGTATTGCTTGTAGAAATCTACATTGAAAGCGTTAGAAGCGTCGGTGTGTCCGAAGACAACTTCGAATGGTGTCAGCCCAGTAACAGAATGAATTGTTTGATTATATGACATTATGGCATAAGTCATTACTGAGGCTGCATCTGTGATCTTATGTTCATACTTGGCTAAGCGATAAATTTCTATGAGAGTGGAATGAAAACGCTCGATTAGTCCCATAGAATTAGGGTTGTGTGGGGTGCCGATGTGCAAGTCTATTTTGTAAAACTGTAGAATTTCTTTGAGGAGAGCATTATTAAATTCGGTACCAGGGTCAGCATTTATTTTACAAGGGGTACCATAATAGGAAAAATATTTTATAAGTGCTCGCACAACTTCAGGCGCCGACTTATTTGAAATGGCAAAGGCTTGCCCAAGCTTGCTGAAAGCATCTATAAGTGTGAGATACGTTTTACCTTCTATTGAGAATAGATCTATAAAGAGTTCCTGGAATGGTTTGTCTTGCGTGTGAGTTAACTGAAGTTCGGGTTTAAATGGTTTACGGTCGTATTTCATTCGTTTACAGACTTGACAGGAGTTAATAATACTCGCAACAGTAACGTCCATATTAGCCCAAAAGTAATTTCGTTTTAATTTCATGACGGTTTCTTTAATTCCACGATGGCAGGTAGGACCCTCGTGGTACTTTATTACTATGGCACGCTGCTCGTTTTCGTCTTCTATGTATACTACGCGTTTTGTGCACTCCAAAAGCTTGACAGTATCCTTTTGAATAGGATTACAACTACCTCGGTGAACAATTTTCTGAATTGCTCATCTTCGAAATAGATAAAATGTTTAACGTTGGGCTTGATGTATTTCAATAAAAAATCTTTCACTAGATCTGCGTTACCTAGGGGCATGTGTACTTCTAGTACCTTTTGTTTACCTCTAGAGATGTCTTTTACGGACGTTTCGTTTCTGTTCCATTTAAATATGTGTATCTGGTTGGGTTTCGTATCAATTGCTTCGTGTAAAATGGGAATGCCATCTGTATCTATGTCTGGAGCTGAGTGTATTGTGTCTCCCTTTGAACTGGCAGTGATAGTACTTTCAGATGAGGACAATACCGGGTAATCAGATTCAAATTTAAGCCTATCAATTGAGGGTATACTCATTGTACCTTCGGAATCAATTTCTATCACCTCATCTTCATTAAACGTATCAACGTTAACTTGCATTGACGTGTTGTCGTCAAGAGCATTTACTTTGATTCGGGATAAGGCATCCGCATTAGAATTTTGTTTGCCGTTTTTGTAGATGATGTCGTAATCAAATTCAGATAGTGCTAATTTCCATCGGGTTAGTTTGCTGTTTGGTTCCTTTAGAGATTTTAACCAGGCTAAGGGTCTGTGATCAGTGTAGATATTGAATTTTTGACCGTAAAGATAGGGTCTGAAATGTTTAACAGCCCAAACGATCGCTAATAGCTCCTTCTCAATTGTGCTGTATCTCGTTTCGGCTTCGTTAAGAGTTCTGCTTGCGTATGCTATAGGCTTGTCACTCCCGATAGGACCTTGAGAGAGAACAGCGCCTAAAGCCATATTTGAGGCGTCTGTAGTCAACACAAACGGCTTATCGAAATCCGGAAACTGCAGGAAAGGAGCATTTACCAAAAGCTCTTTGCATTTTTCAAAGGCGGATACGAAATCGTCAGTTATATCTACGCTTTTTCCTTTCTTGAGACAGTTTGTGAGCGGTTGCGTGATCTTAGAAAAGTCTTTTAAAAATTTTCGGTAGTAACCTATCAAGCCCAAAAAGCTCTTAATTTCCGTTGGGGTTTTAGGAAGAGGAAAGTTGAGCACCGCTTTTATTTTGTCATCGTTGGGTTTAAGACCGTGTTTAGTGATTTGATGACCCAAGTATAGAACTTCCTTTTTGATGAATTCGCATTTGTCTAGAGTTGCTTTTAAGTTATTTTCTCTGAGTCGATCGAATACCTTGCGTAGTTTTACAATGTGATCTTGTAAACTGGATGAATAAACAATGATGTCGTCCAAGTAAACTAAGCAATGTAACCCTTGTAAACCTCGTAAAACGTTGTCCATTGCTCGCTGGAACGTTGCTGGAGCCGTCTTAAGCCCGAAAGGCATACGCGTGAATTCATAGTGGCCTGATTGTGTCGTGAAGGCCGTCTTGTGTCTGTCTGCTTCCTCAACTTCTATCTGGTGGTACCCACTCGCAAGGTCAATTGTACTGAAATACGTCGCTCGTCCCAACTTATCGAATAAGTCGGTGATGTTCGGCAAGGGTACTTATCATCGATGGTAGCATCATTAAGGCGTCGGTAATCGATTACCATACGATATTTCTTTTCGCCTGATGCGTCAGTCTTTTAGGCACAAGGTGTACCGGAGCACTCCAAGGCGAATGGGATTCACGGATGACGTTATCTTTGAGAAACTTATCAATCTGTTTTTCGATTTCTTCGTTTTCTGCAGGAGAATGGCGGTAGGGTTTTATATACACAGGATTTTCGTTTTGGGTTCGAATCTGATGTTTGACTTGATTGGTGAAAGTTAACGGGACGTGTTCGCAATAGAATATGTCTCTATATTCATAACAAAGTTGTGTGATGGCCCTTCTTTCTTCTTCGTTGGTGTGCTCTATTCGGAGTTTATTCAAGTTTTCCTTTAGTAATTCATCGATATCATATTTGTCGTTCAAAAAATTTACTTCACATTCGTTTTCTTCAGTTTTTGTAACATGTAATGGTTGCTTGAAGGTTATTTTATGAGATCCTCAGAGGCATTTTGAATGACTGTGTAGGCATATGAGTCGACACATTTAACTATTGCACTAGGCATGCGAACGTTTTCTCCAAAATCTATAAAATTCAGTATGGCTTCACCATTCTGCAAATCTATGGGGACCTTGACTCGAGTTTCAGTTCGTGGTTCGAGATAAATCTCATGAGGCGGTGTATATAAAAAAGGTATGTTAACCTCCTTTGTTCTGAGCATTTGGTGTTCATAGTCCAAGTTGGCTTTGAGTAGCTTAAATAAGTCAGACCCAATTAAACCGTCGAATTTGTTGTCTACTTCATATACATAAAATTTCACCATTACGTCTTTTGGAAAATTTTAAATAATGGCATGTAAACTATGTCATTGTGCCGACTTCGCCCATGTGTACTAACTACCTCAAACGGTTCAACATACTTAAACTCAGGGAAGAATTTCTCCACTAAAGCAGGACTGAGGAATGATCTCATACTACCGGAGTCTAGCAAGATACGGGCGTTTAGCTCTGGTAAGAAGATGTGTGGCAATTTTAATACCGGATAACAATTTAGATATACTATCTCTGGTTGCACTTCGTCCGAGCTACGCAAAAATTTACATCAACAGATTCATTGATTTTCGGGTTGGTACTTGGGTTTTGGTTGTTAGATTCAAAACCGGGTGGACAAGATACGTATTCCGACATAGAGGGTGGCGAATACTCTGGAATGTAAGAAACATAACCTGCTTGCTCATAAAAGTTAAGTTCATTGGCCTCGAGAGCTGAGTTGTATTGATTGTAGGATTCTAACTCATCATTATAGTTCTCGTTTGTAATATTTTCAGGAATTTCAACCATGTTTTGGCGTAGCGGGGCGTAGGCCGTACGCATAGAGACATCGGCGGTTCCCATCGGCGGTGTGTATGATGGTCTTTGTTGTTGAAAGTTGTTTGGTATGCCGAATTTAAACTGATTTGGTTGCATGTTTTGAAAATTATTCGGACATGGGTAAGACATTGCCGGTTGTTGAGGGATACCGAATTTAAAGTTACCCTGGTAGGGGTTATTTGGTATTCCAAATCTAAATTGATTTGGCTGAGCGCTAAATCTAAAATTTTGGTTGTTCGGGTGAGGTCTAAAACCTGAATTAAATGGAGTTTGATTTCTAAAACCTTGAGGGTATGAGCTCTGATTTTGTTGCTGTCCAAAATTTCCAAATCTAAAGTTCTGGGGATGAACAAAAGTGTTCTGAGTAGCTTGAGGCACTTGTGGTTTCGGATTCTGATGCTGATTATTAAATTTGGTTTTATTTTTTGTGTTATATTGCTGCTGAAAATTTGTTTCTTCCATGACCACACTTAGGGCAGCTTCTAAGTTAGTGCAATTTTTTAAACGTATGATACGAATCATGTCTTCAGGAAGATTATAAAGAAATACGTTTAAAGCAGTGTTGTTGTATATAATCATTTTAGCAGCTTTAACGCCTTCGTCAGATAACCGATTTACTTTCGCAAAGAGTGTGCTACGTATGGACTGAATTCTATGGCAAAAATCACTAAAAGATTCATTGTGTTTAATTTTCATAGATTCCAGCTCGATCGCAACGCATTCTTCCGATCGCGGATCACCGAAATGTTGCACCAATAGGTCTTTTAAAGCAGCCCACGTGGTTATATCCTCTCGCTCACTTAATAGAGAGGCTGCTCTACCAGTCAATCTACTTGTTAAAGTGTGAAAGTTGTACAAATTTTGAGTTGGGTTATCTGGTACACAACCATATGAATCAATCACGTAGTCGGCTTTCTTTATAAAAAAATTTAACATATTTCCATCCCCTTCAAACTTGGGGATTAATGATGCAACCTCTTTAGGAATGAGCGTCACTGGCACACGTTCTGTCATTTTTATTCGTAATAGTAAAAGTAAGTTAAACAAAAATACAATTTGCGACTTACGACAAAATTACAACTGAATTAAGACGTAGCTATCAATGTACAGGTAAACTGGTACAGGTATTCAAGATAAGTACTAACTTAAACTTAATTAACGTAGAAACTTAATTAACGTGTAAATTAAAATTAATTACTTAATAGAAAATCAGATAATAAAGAACTTAACTAGCTTTGGCAATTTTAACCAATATTATAATTTTAATGCGATATTAAAATGGGAAAGAATAAGGAAAATGTAGGATAACAACATAGGATAGCGAAAAGTTTTACTCACTGCCCTGTCGCTGCCATAGTCACATTAGGCTTCACTTCTATAGTGTACCACACTTTCACTCTAGTTCAGGTTTAGTTCCGTAAATATGACGATATTTTTTTGTTGGTTCGAAGACTCGGTATATATTGTCCATATAGCACACGCACGTAACTGATGTTCGAGCACACGCGGCGCTGGCACAATATAGGGTTTAACCGAATCTAAACCGGCTGCGCCAATCAAATTTCGGGAACGTAAAGTGATGAACTGATTTAAAACCTCAAATAAAGTTTAAACTTATTTATTTAAGTAACTTAAATTTAGAAACGAGGTTACAAGTCGAGTGTCTTCGATAGACTGGCTTCTCAGCCTCACAACTTCTCTCAGCTTACTAATTACTTAGCGTCTAAAAAACATCCCGCGTCCCACGCTCTTATCAGTTCTGAGTAACGCACCTCTTGTAATCTTACACTCGCCGTGTCGGCCACTCAGACGGGAACACATACCTATCACCATGCCCTTGACATGAACGTAACAACGTTTCTTATACTACAGATATGGGGTGCATAACTACCTACATAAGGCTAATATTAGTGTTTGGTTAGGCTGTTACGCGATGTGACTAAAATTATTATTATACCTAATCTCCCTGTGTACCAGACGGTAAAATTGTTTGTAAGAAAGGTTGGCTAATCACGTAGGTCATCCAGAATGTTTTTTAACCTTGGGGAGATTTTCTATAGCCATTTCTATTCTAAAGATTTACGGGGGGTCAACAAATGCCACAACATTCTAGTTTATTACTGGGTATTGGAATATGGAATGTGTTTACCATAGGTAGGATATGATTGGTACTACTCATGGCTGGCAGGCGGATTGTCGAGCGCAGTGCAAGTTTTAGCGTTCACAAGGAACACTGTCGATTCCCTGGTTTCGTCACTTTTTAGGATACCCACGGGTAGCTAGATACAGGTGACATGACGATACGAGTCAGCAAGCTTAATAGATAATTTAATTAGGCAACTACAAAAAATGAGAATTCACTTACATTTCAACTGAATATAGAAATAATTGCCCAAACAAGAATATACCACATACCCCTGCGTATTGATGTTCCGATACATACCTACATCCCGCTCCTTTACCGAATATAGTCTTCAAATAGTCCTACATTTACTTGATACTCAATTTACACATTCAACATATCAACTTATTCTGGTCGTATTAATGAACCTGTATGAAAACCAGTGTACGTTGATCCCCTGAGTGGGTTAGTTCGAGGTGATCTTAGTAACAAGATTGGTCGATGTATCAGGACCATTTGGTGCCGTCTCAGTGCACGTCAATAATCAAAGATACAGGCCCGAGGCGGATACCTGTGGGGGAGACGGGGGCATATCCGGGAAAGGGGTATATCAAAATACCTATGCTGTATTTCCGAGAGATCTCGGTTTGGTTGTGCAACAGTTTACGAAATGTTATTTGATAACCAAAACGTACTAGTAACAACTAAAACAAAGATAGTCTATGCAACGAGAGCTAGCCAACGAATTATAACCTCTCTTGTGTGGAGCTATTCTACTCTGCCGGCACCACACCCCTTCTCTTCCCGTGGGGGTCGTAAGAGCCGACCGAGGGATTTATTCCGACCCAAGTGGATCAGGGTCCTGGAGAAGGAAAACTCCACACTTAAACCCGGAATGGGGTCTCCGTCAGGTGCGATTAACTCATATATATCGTGCGGCAGACTCCTGCAGCCGACCTGGCTCCGCACGTATCGACTCGTCGTTCCTGTGGAGTCAGCCAGGAAGGCCGAGAGGGTGGCGCAGGTCCTGGGCAGCCCTGCGTTTTCCATAATTGCGTCCCAGGCAACGCAGTGTCTGTGGAGAGGAAACTTCACCCGCGTCTCGCGGATAACAACACGGGAAGTGGCAGTGACCGGTTATAAGTCTGCACGTATGGGCGTAAGTGCGGGCGCCAGGGGTCGCTTCCGTCAGTGGGAGGGTCCATCGTAGACCCACTGATCAGTTACCGCCCGCTCCAAGTTGGGCAGCCCCCGACCAATAAGGTACTGATCCGCCCCGGTGCTGGTTTGCTCTTTTAGGGTGTAGAGAGCACCAGCCTCAACTGGACAATCGGCGCCGTTACATTGTACACCTGCGACTAACAGGCATAAGAATATTACAAACCAATCCCGCTTATCCATGCGATTTGCAACATGGAATGTCCGTACTATGAGGACAGGCCTCCCTGACACCTGTGGAGGTTCTTCTACTGACGCACAAGATCTGCGTAAAACTGCCGTAATCGACGCCGAACTACACAGACTGAACATTGCTGTTTGCGCTTTACAAGAGACCAGACTCCCTGACGAGGGTTCCTTGCGTGAGATACATTATACATTCTACTGGAAAGGAAAGGACAGCAGTGCTGTGCGCGAGTACGGTGTTGGCTTTGCCATACGCAACGACCTCTTAACATCTATAGAGGCTCCTTGCGGCATCTCGGAACGCATTATGTTGCTGCGATTAAATACGGACCATGGTTACGTATCACTGATTTCTGCTTACGCACCAACACTATCCTCAACAGATGAAGCCAAAACACAGTTTTATGACCAGCTCGACCAGACTCTACGCGGGTTAAAACCATCTGACCGCTTATATATTCTGGGCGACTTTAACGCTAGGGTCGGACAGGACAACATTGCTTGGCCAGATTGTATAGGTAACCACGGTATAGGGAAGCTTAATGAAAACGGCCAACGTTTATTAGAGCTATGCTCTAAACACCTACTGTGTGTTACCAATACCTACTTTAAAGGCAAATCAACTCGCAAAGTGTCCTGGAAACATCCTCGTTCTGGACACTGGCATCAACTGGACCTTATCCTTACCAAAAAGAAAAATCTCCGCGAGACCCTGCACACGCGATCATTTCACAGCGCTGATTGTGACACAGACCACTCCCTGGTGGCATCACAAGTTGCTATAGCTCACAAAAAGATCCACTCATCCAAATTGCCTGGTAGGAAGAAGCTCGATCTTCCAAAAACCAGAGACGATGAGGTGGTCCAAAAGTATGAAGAGCTGGTACGCGACGAAGTTGCCACCTGGGATGTAGACGCTCCGATAGAGGAGGAATGGGGCAAAGTTAAGAAGCTACTTACAGAAGTAGCCGGTACGGCTTTCGGTCATCAGAAAGCCAAAACCAGGACTGGTTCGCTGAAAATCTCGAACACATTACACCTCTGCTCGAGTCCAAACGACAAGCTGCGCTAAAACATCGCCTTAACCCATCCGAAAAGACGCGTATCGACCTATCGAATGCAAAATCAGCTTTACAACGCACATCACGGTACTTCGCAAATGCATACTGGACCGAGCTTTGTCAAAGCATTCAATCATGCGCTGATATGGGAAACTTTGGTGGTGTTTACGCTGGGATTAAAAGGCCCTTGGTCCTTTTCCTAAAAAACAGCCCCCTTAAAGAAGCGGACGGCACTGTTATTACGGATGCTCAACGCCAACTCGAACGATGGGTAGAACATTATGTTGGTCTCTACTCAGAACCAGTGAACATAATGCCAGAAGCTGCAGATTGCATGCCAAAACTAGCTACCTGGACTGAGTTAGATGATCTTCCTACCATAAGGGAGTACCACAAGGCTGTTAAGCAGCTTAAAATTGGAAAATCACCTGGAAACGATGGTACCCACGCCGAAATTATCAGGCTCAAGTGCATATTACCCATCCTGCACAATCTGTTGTGTAAATGTTGGGAAGCGGGATATATACCACAGGATATGCGCGATGCTAACATCATTACCCTATACAAAGGCAAAGGTGACCGCGGTGACTGTAACTGTTATCGTGGAATATCCCTTTAAGTATAGTAGGTAAATTATTTGCTCGGTTAGTCTTAATAAGACTCCAGAAACTTGCTGATCGTGTATATCCCGAATCGCAATGTGGATTCCGCGCCCAACGTTCCACAACAGATATGATCTTTACACTTCGCCAACTGCAGGAAAAGTGTAGAGAGCAGAAAACACCTCTGTTTGTGGCGTTCGTCGACCTTAACAAAGCCTTCGACACCGTGAGCAGGGAAGGACTCTATACTGCACTTTTAAACATCGGGTGCCCTCCAAAACTTCTAAGCCTCATTAAATCCTTCCACGAGGACATGAAAGGATCTGTTGTTTTTAACGGCAATACATCTGAGCCGTTCGAAATGCGTAGAGGTGTTCGCCAAGGCTGCGTGTTGGCTCCTACCCTGTTTGGTATTTTCTTCTCATTGCTTTTAAAAGTTGCTTTCGGCGATGACCAACAGGGTATACACCTGCACACTAGGGCTGACGGGAAGCTGTACAATATCTCGCTTCTTAAGTCAAAGCGTAACCGCGATGACTTATTCGTCGATAGCCTTCTGTTCGCTGACGATGCAGCCTTCGTTGCTAATTCTCAAAGTGAGCTTCAAGACATTGTTGATAAGTTTTCCCACGCGTGTTCTCTGTTCTCAATGTCCATTAATGCCAAAAAAACAGTAGTGCTAGCTCAAGGTGGAGAAACACCACGTATTTTGCTCGGTGGCGTTCCTTGAACATAGTTGACAAGTTTTGCTACTTGGGGTCGACTGTGTCGAACAATCTCACCCTCGATGCTGAGATCAATACTCGTATCGGCAAAGCGGCGACCATGTTCGGCAGGCTCAGTACAAGAGTATGGAATAATAAACACCTGACCACAAAAACCAAGATACTTGTTTACCAAACTTGCGTTCTAAGCATACTCTTGTATGGAGCTGAAACCTGGACTTCGTACGCAAAACAAGAACGTCGACTCAACACATTTCATATGCGCTGCGTAAGAAACATCTTGCATATAACTTGGCAGGACAGAGTCACAAACGAGCGAGTTCTAGAAATTGCACAGCTGCCTAGCTTTACCGCTTTGCTTAAGCAAAGACGATTGCGGTGGCTAGGGCATGTGTACCGCATGGAACCTTCGCGTCTACCGCGGCGTGTCCTACTTGGCGCCGTAGCTAACGCCAAAAGAGGAGTTGGAAGACCGATGCTACGTTTCAAAGATTGCGCCAAACGGGACATGGCTGCGTTTGACATCGACCGTCAGGGCTGGGAGAAGCTTGCTGAGAATAGGGATGTATGGCGAAAGCGTGTGTTTGATGGGCGTAAAGCTCACGATGATGCCTGGTTCGCTGGTCTCGCAAACAAAGGGCAAAAGCGACATCTAGACATGCATGTGCCGGTCTCTAATTCCACCTTCGTTTGTAGAGCGTGCGGAAAGTCGTGCCGCTCCCGTATCGGCTTATACAGCCATGAAAAATCTTGCCTCAGACACTGAATAAATCGTCTGTCACAGACGTATGAGGCCAATGATGATGATGATGTGTGGAGCTAGCTATGAGAAACAATGCTGGGAATTCGGAAAATAAATTTTATTTTACCTTCAATTATCGCTGTAATCTTTTGTTAAATATTTTTGGAAAAGGACAGGAGATATCTAAGTCTTTTTATGCTGATTTCATGTTTAAATATGTCAACGGGTTCTTCACCATTTCTAGTTAATTTAGTTGTCATTTTTCTTACCGCCGCCTCATTTTCATCACAGATAACAAAGAGACATAATTCGACAGAAAGTGATAGCCGTAATTTAAGATATCTAAGCTAGGAGAACTTGTTTCCCGTATTGCTAGCAATATTTCGCATTATTTGTCAGTACACCTTCGTGGAAATGAAGCAGTACTGAGTTATTGCAAATAACTCTAGTTAGTCACAAATCTCTACCTTTATGAGTTGAGTCGTTGCTTCATAATCAAAGCTTGACTCCCGGGATTTCCGTGAAATTTTACATTGCATCTGTTTTCCATGTTTCTTGTCTCTGTGATATTTCGTTCATTGCATCGAAGGATCTACGTTTATTAATTTAGTTAGTTACTACCTGTGACAAATCCTCTAACAGAAAATTGGCTTTATGATCACAGCTTGACTCCCCGGGATTTCCGCGAAATTTTACATTGCATCAGTCGCATTTCTGTTATCTGCTTTTCTATGTTTCTTGTCTCTGTTTTATTAAATTGCATTCCTTGAATCGCTAAACGAATCTACTTGATAATAGTACGAGTAACTTATATTTTTTTTAGATAAGCTCATTAGGCTGTAGTTTGCAGACACGTCGCCGCATCAAATTACGACTATCACAGATTTACGATCTTTGTCAAGAACCGAATTTTTCTGTGTGTTTTGAGTTATTCACCTACACCTTCCACCTAAAGCACCTACAATCCCTTTGAAAGATATCAAGTTGAGGTTACCCAAGCTACGTAGAGGTAGGTTCCCTTTGCCACTCACGCTAGAAAAATAAACAATGGGAACAATGATATCCGCCGATGCCATAACGATCTCTGGTCCACCGTTGCGTTTTTGAAACACGACACCGCATCGCTCTCTTGCATGGTCCCACTTAGCCCCGGTTTGCCACTGAACCGGTTGGTTACGGTACGGAGCCGGTACGTCACAAGAAAAAATTCATGCAGATACCAAGTTCATCACACTCAATTCACCACCCTAAATATTTTCGTAGAATGTTTAATGATTAATTTATCATACTTAGAAGATATAATTCCTTTGAAAGATATCAAGTTAAAGTTACACAAGCTACGTAGAGGTAGGTTCCCTTTGCCACTCACGCTAGAAAAATAAACAATGGGAACAATGATATCCGCCGATGCCATAACGATCTCTGGTCCACCGTTGCGTTTTTGAAACACGACACCGCATCGCTCTCTTGCACGGTCCCACTTAGCCCCGGTATGCCACTGAACCGGTTGGTTACGGTACGGAGCCGGTACGTCACAAGAAAAAATTCATGCAGATACCAAGTTCATCACACTCAATTCACCACCCTAAATATTTTCGTAGAATGTTTAATGATTAATTTATCATACTTAGAAGATATAATTCCTTTGAAAGATATCAAGTTAAAGTTACACAAGCTACGTAGAGGTAGGTTCCCTTTGCCACTCACGCTAGAAAAATAAACAATGGGAACAATGATATCCGCCGATGCCGTAACGAACTCTGGTCCACCGTTGCGTTTTTGAAACACGACACCGCATCGCTCTCTTGCACGGTCCCACTTAGCCCCGCTTTGCCATAGAACCGGTTGGTTACGGAGCCGGTACGTCACAAAAAAAGTCCATGCAGATTCTCCGTTAATCACACTCAACAATAAAAATAATGAATTTAGGTAAGTCCCGGATTTTCACCGCCCTAAATATTTGCGTAGAATGTTTAATGATTATTTTATCGTACTTAGAAGATATAATTCCTTTGAAAGATATCAAGTTAAGGTTTCACAAGCTACGTAGAGGTAGGTTCCCTTTGCCACTCACGCTAGAAAAATAAACAATGGGAACAATGATATCCGCCGATGCCATAACGATCTCTGGTCCACCGTATCGCTCTCTTGCACGGTTCAACTTAGCCCCGGTCTGCCACTGAACCGGTTGGTTAAGGAGCCGGTACGTCACAAAAAAAAAACATGCTGATTTCACACTCAATAATGATAATAAATAGCATAATACTTACTTATATAAGTCGCGGTTTATCACCTCGTTATTATGTACCTACCTCTATTTGCGTAGAATGTTTCATGATTATTTTATTTGACTGTAATTTAGAAGCTGTTGTTGGTAACTAAGCAGGACTAACCATATGGTATTAATTATTAAAAATAAAAACCTGGACTGCGGTAATTTCAATGCTCTAATTTGCGCTTAAAATTCGCGTTTGAAGTTATTAAATTTTAATATAGCCAGTGCCACTTGTACAGCTGATACAAATCTGACGACATCTTATATGTTAATGACGTTTAGGCTGTAGCCTGAGCAAAATAATTTGCGTATTTATCCACATTCTTACATATGCTCTTTATAAAGAATCCTCCTGCTAAAGGCAGTCGAGTAAAAGTATTACATCTGTGACATATTGGGTTAGGGACTCGTCATTTTGTATCGAACTGGGACAGTGGCAAAACGGGCTTCTATCCATGGTTCTTGTGGGTGTAAAAATAACAAGCGTACAGATGATCCAGCCTGCACCGTGATTTATCCACTGGCGCTGTGTGGCACGCGATGTGTTAGATTTACAACCCGACTGAACTAGAAACACATATTATATGGTTACGTATGTTATTAGCGGTAAAAATATTCGCATTTTTAAAAGAGTATTTCTAGTAAAACATGCAATTTCCTATTTCCCTAGGATCTTTTTCAACTCAAGTCGTAACCAACTGTGATTGACTATCGTAATACGTACTTGTAAATACCCCTGTGATGTTATATATGAAAATAAATATCAAGAGAAACGACAGACTAGATTACAGAAATGCAACTGATGAAATATGCAATCTTACAGAATTCTCAGGAGCCAACCTTTGATTATGAAGGCAGATTCTCTAGATACAGAATTTGTAGTCTTTCATGCAGTTCTAAAGGCAGAGTTCCTTATTACATTATGAATATTATAATCAAAAGCGCATAGATAACTACATATCACTTTTCAGTCCGGTCCAAATATCTACCTACTGCAGTTTTAAAAATCGATGTAGGTACACAGCATTCCGCGTCACAACATATACTTTAACTATATGAAATCCCATAAACCACGTTTTATTAACTACCCATCTTTTTCAGTAATTGGAAATATTATTTTCATGCCTCTTCACGTATTGGAAAGCACTCGGTCGTCGGATGTTTTCCAGTTGAACTGCACGACTGAATCACAGTAAATAATTGAAGCAGTATTTAAAGATAAACATCTAAAATTGAGACTACACATTACCTAACCACGGTAATCAAACGATGACCAAAATTCAGTGAGGGATACCGAGTTGTCCAACAACCCGATGAACTCTGGTATCAGAAATTTTACAACCGCCTACTACAAGTAGCAGGTCTCGACAATGGTTGTGTCGCGAATCCTTGACAGAAAACCTTTTGCTGCTTCTAGTTACAGTCAATATTCAAATTGCCAATACTGCTGTATTGCTAAATGTGTTAAGATATGAATGCCTAATGCCACCGAGACGTTTCTGCTCCTCCGCTATACTGTGGTTGAACTCTTGTTGAACCGGGCGGTTCAACCGTAAGTGTCCAATGTTTTATAACCGACTCGGCATGTGTGCAATTATGACAAGTGATTGTTGACCTGGCCGCGCCTGTGGGTAGGTGCCTCGTTTGCATTGCTTTATTTCGCGATGGTCACATCACACTGGAATAAAAAGCCTTAGAGGCAAGCTCCATAGAGTACATCTGCCAAATAATGATCGTAAGCCGTTATCAAAGCGATGCGCGTTTCACGAATGTAGCTTTGTCGCTTTTGTTTCATATTTTTTTTAAGGAAATGGTTTCAAGCGCGGTGATGTTGCATTCTCCGACGATCAATATTCTGACAGATGCCAACTTACGTCTCACGTCTCCTCTGTGGAGCTTGCGCCTTATGCCCACCCAACAGTAGCACCCGCTGCTGATACTAAACCAAAACCCTAAGTCACTCTTTTAAAATAACTGCATAAAAATCTGTTGCGTGGTTTATCTGTTGCGGGGAGTTGCGGTATCCGTGACAAACAGACTGACGGAGAAACGCAGAAAGTGATTTTAATGTAAACTATGTATTGATTGATTGATGATTGATAAAAGTAAACTTCAAAGATTATTTTTTTAACCTTCTGCGACTGAGGTGATTTTATTGATAACATTCGGCTGACGTGTAGTCTGACAGACGTCATATTAATTTGCAATTTTTGTTAACATTTCGAAAATAAATTATTGTTTTAGATTTTTTACATTATTTAATGGAATATTTTTTATTTATTATCCAAGTGATTTTAATGAAAATAAAAAAGATAATATTTTATTTCATGTTTATTAATGAGATAGGTTTTTTTGCCAATTCTTCTCTAAAGTACTTAAAATCTTTTATATTTTTTTCCAGTGAAATATATTCCATAAAATGAAAGTAATATTATTTTTAACTTTATATGTTAAGTCTACTATCAGTATTTTACTGAGATCTCATGGTTAATTTAGGCACAAATCAGTTTCAAAGTTGACCTAATTTTAACAATGAAAAATTACATTCTTCACAAATTGGAGATGAATATTGCAGGAGAATTGGCTTCTTGCAATCGCAGCACCTGTACCTGCTTCTGCAAACTAAAAAAGTAGTGAAAAAAGGGGTATGAGAATATTTTATTTAACGTTTCATGAGGTTATGTCTAAGGGACACTATGCTGGCATACTTTTTTAATGAGGTGATGACTGATAGACACTATGCTGGTATACTTTTTATTGAGGTGATGATTGATGGACACTATGAACTAAAATAAATGTTTGTGAGGTGACGTCTATCAGAATCAGGTCTTAATGCTGTGCTTACGTCTGTGGGACACCGAAAGCGCGTAACGCCAAAAGTATGCATCGCGCGACTGCATTTGCCTGACTGTCCACTGTGGCGAACCATTTCAGGAAGGTTCTGAGCGAGACAGAGCGGCATCACGCGTTGTTGCAATCTAGCAACGACTTATTTGTTTGACGGTGTCTGATGGACTACCACCTCAGTCGCAGAAGGTTAAAGTCATTACTCCCATTAATTACTTGAACTAGTTCAGTAGATTTTACCTTTGATTTGATTGTTGTTTTTCAGTGAGCTTAATTCTAAGCTTTTTTATGAGATTATCTTCCAATTATCGGACTCAGTATCGTTTTCCCAATTACTTGTAAAAAAACAACACCTACAATCTAGTCTGGAGAGATTTTTAGGCCAGCAACAGAGTATTGTACCTACATAATTAGATTAATTAGTCAGGCACTTCGTAAATAGATTTCTGAAGAATACACGAGTTCTTGTATTTTTAAATGTTGAATGTCAACACGCCCCAATTTTTCTACCGTTTTGGGGAAAGTGTTCTCTTTTTACAGTCCTTTGTCCTTGTCCAGTCTAAACGAACCTTTTCTACTGGATCGCCGATTAAGCGTTTTAAGTGGGCCCAGAAATTTATGTCACCTATTTGTATTTGTCGTACGGCTGATGTATGGACGTGTGTGTGTGTTTTTTTCTGCGTTATATTTTTAGGTGTTTTGTTTACCGTTTGGGGTTGTTTCGGTTAATTGGCCGTTGCCCTTTTTTTGGGCTTTGGATGCCTACCTACAATGTGTTAATAATTTCGTCTTTATGGTTTCTTGGTCTGTATTATAATCCTGGTCTTGAAATAATCTATTTTGAAACCTGGGTTTATCAGTCAATAGTGCTTATTAAAATTGATAGTAATGGTAAAACCTCCGAACCCAATTCAAATTAAGGTTTGTTCCGATATTCCCAAATGAAAACTATGACATAACTAACTTACGGCCGTTGCTGATATCTAGTACCTATGGGTTTGACAGCTTTCAAATATGTCCTATTCGAACGGCAGTACTTTACCTACGTCCATTTTCTGATCTGTTTGTTTACAGATCCTCTTCTTTCCCCAAACAGAAATTATTTACTTAGTTCTCAAGTTGCCCCGGTATCCCCCACTAATTAATGGAAATAAAACATCGTTCAGGGGGAGATGTTTTGACAAATATTGGAAAGAAAACTCTGGTGATCAATCAAGACGCCCTTACAGGAGCCTAAGACGGGAGCAAACTACAGGCTGAGTAGACGAGCGGCTTGACAACTGCAAAGTATTGATTTAGTATGGGAGATCAATATTGAGTTTTTCTTATTTCGAGCCATAAAGAAAGCTGTTTAGTTTCATGAGTCTGTACTTAAATTATTCTTTAAAACGGGATTATTACCGCGATTAGGTTTTTGTTTACCTCGATATTTCGGAGCGATTGCACGCTCCATGGTCACGAGTAGACTGGATCGGCGAGTTATGTCATCTTTCTAAGGGCAAACATATCTGTCTACCCTCTTTCGGATTCGTCGACTGTGTTCTACACGGTTACTCGAACCACTACTATTGTCACTCACTATTTTGTCACGAGCACGACACACCACACTAACAGTATCAATTCGCGAGTTTGAAGTCGAGTGTTTTTTGCGATTGTATACGTTTAATACTGGATTCCACGCACTGGACAGCTTGAAACCATCTTCACGATTAAAGTTTTTATACTTTGTGATTTCGATGGCTTCTCGCACTAAACGAGGTATATAGTGACGTTCCGTTGACAGTACTTGCGGGTTATGTAGTTCAATCCAGTGATTAGTTTCCGCTTGGTTAAGGTGTTCCGCTATGGCTGACTTCTGGGCACCATGGAGCGTGCAATCGCTCCGAAATATCGAGGTAAACAAAAACCTAATCGCGGTAATAATCCCGTTTTAAACAATAATTTAAGTATTGTGAACAACCGTGAAAATCTAAAAACTTATATTCATGAGTCTGAACAAGTTTCCTCATGGCTCCTATCAGAAAACGGTTAAAACCGAAATAAAAATGAATTTGACAAAACAGGTAGGTAGAGCACTTAAAATTTAGTTCATCAGAATAATCAGTAATGCAATTGATATAAAATAACAAAATGGGACCATTTATGAAGTTAGATGAGGATGTAAATTAAATTTATTTTTTACAAAATATCTGTGGCTAACTGAATATGAGTTCAGTTTATAGTTACCTTTATTCCCATTTCAAGCGTCTCGGAAAATCAATACTTACTTACAAGGATGTGTCTTTACTTCTTTATAAGCACAGATTGCTGTGCGCAATTTCAACAGAAAAAAAATACCCATATCTACAGCGTTGAAATGCAGATGCAGTTGCATCGCAGCCCGTCTGCAACAAACCCTTGGATTTCAGGTTTAATTATTTGGAACTTGCAACCCTTGTTAACGAGACCAATTATCGAAAAAAAAATAACCAAATTGATTGATGTTTCCCGATGGATGGAACATAATATCTCCGATGAGGGAAACAAATGAGCATCTTTTTATATGTAAACGAATATTTTTCGGTCGGGCATTTTTGTGGGTATGAATATTTTGCTCATCATTGTAGCGGTTCATGTTCCAGATTTTCATGAAATACATATATTTTTTCTTTTGACTTTAGCTGAGGCCAGATAATGTAAAATGGTACTGAAACTGAGAAGAGTAACGAACGAAATGCTCTGCTTTTAATTGTTTGTGCTATGAAACTAAGTGATTTGCTAGCAGGAGTAAAAGTTATTATGACACTAAAATCGATTTAATGTTTTTCATATCTGACTATCCAATCATAGCCTACACTTTAATAAACCATCAAAAAACAATGACCCCAAACCCACACCGAATTACACATCAACACCATTCCTTATTTGAATATGACACGGTTTAAATTTTAAGCCTCTGTGGACCATCTATCCGTCTAATCTCAGGAGTACATGGTTTGTCTAAGTCGTAGTAGAAGTGAAAGAGCAGCAAGACATCTCTTACAAACATTGTGTCTGTTTGTTTTTCGAACTTTGCAGAACAGTAGTAGTGCAATTTTTTATTTCGTGGTAAGCGCTCAGTGTTGATAAGTCTCTTTTCGTCTGGGACACCCAGATGAGACACCCAGAGGATGATCCCAGGTGCCACAGGTGTAGCAAAGCAGGCGATTGCGATTTTCCAGAGTAAATAACTATCTGAGCTAAGCCAATATTCTTCGAAAAACAACCAAACGAGATTATATTTGAAAGATAGGCAGAGCACTGACAACTTTCAACAACAAAAACCAAAACCCGACTGTAATAATTACAAAGTTTTAAAGTTCTTGCGATAAAAATCCGCGATCATGAATTTATGAATTTTAATATAGCCAATAGGTATTACTCGCGCTACTGAAACGAACCTAACGACACTTCACATGTCTAGATCCACCCAGCCGTTTGGGCTGTAGCCCGTGAAAACGATTTTCTTATCTACATACAAACAAACATATCTATTCTCGAAAAACAAAACTCTCTTTCTGAGGCAGTCGTGTAATAAGTTACTCACACATAACAGTTTGCTGTTGCTTGCCATGTTCTTCTGTTACACTTAATACGGGGTGTAAGGGATAGCCCTCCGAATACTGAAAGGGTGCATTCAGACCATGAAATTGAACAACTTGCCATAGAAATAAATTTCAGGAAACGAAAAAACAATTTCGACTTCCCATACAAAATCACGATCAACTGATTCAATTTACTATGGGAAGTCAAATTTTTTTTTACTTTTCCTGAATTTTATTTCTATGGATAGTTGTTCAGTTTCATAGTCTGAATGCACCCTTTTAGTATTCGGAGGGCTGTCCCTTACACCCTGTATTATGGTAGAGACAGTCAGGTTCGGCTCCATCTACTATGGCAGTGTACTGGTTGGATAATATTAGTGGGTATGCTACGGTATGGCTGAGTTACATCACCCGGGCAAGTTCCTGGATGACTGATGACCAGACGAAACGTTATACCACTGATTTACTAGAGTTCTCGGGCCGGGATAGTTTAAGATTGCGGACACACGATCAGTCAGACTGGACAACTTGGCAATACCTAGTTTACCTTGATATTGTCCGAGAATTGCTGTTATACTTCCAACTAAAAATACATTTTAATTAAAAGCAAATACGTGGTATTAAACTTTTAAATAAATTACCGACAGTAAGCATCAGTTTGGCTGCGTAGCGTAGTGCTACGATGCCATTTTGGGATGTTTGCTTCTATTTCTCATAGATTCTAAATCTTTCAAGAGCGTCTTTAGTTATGCCCTAGTTAGGATTTGATTCACGTGTGATAAGCTAATAGTAATACCCCACTACCAATAATTATACATCATACACTGACTGTGGGTAGGTAGGTAGGCTCCATCGCCAGCACATCAACCTAGCTGTGTGGAACCTAGGGACCAACTTACCTATACCGATTTTTCATACAAATACTCAATACAACCATTATAAGTCGATCCTTTAAATGGTATGTTGCTGTGCTGGCGATCGTATCTATGATGATTCGTAGTCATCTTTCTAAGGGTTCGTCATTTTCTCTGTCCGTGTGTCAGACGTTTAAGCAGAGTTTAACGACCATCCTCGCCTTCGCAAAGCCCGTATTGGAAATCGAACCACATTGTTGTTGCCTCTATTGTATGTAAACGGCAGTGTATAATGTTTCTCGATGCCATTGTGCACGGTGTTGCCAGCGCGAAGTGATATTTATATCAGATTGTGCACAATCCTGGTAACTGTTTGTTGGTGACGTACCAATTGTGACTTGTAATCTAGTCGATAAAGGATTTACAACGACACATATCAAATGTACTTATAATCGAATACATCTGAATTGAATACCTTGCGGGGTAGGTAGTGCGTAGGCTGTAAAAATCGGCCATTCGTTCCATGTCTGACTTTATGGAATCAACCTTCTTAATACGTTTTGACATTTTATTCTGGTAGTTTCCTTAGATACATTTTACATTTTCAAAAACTTATCTATAATTAGAATGAACCTGTAATTTTATACCAGTGATTTCACTCATTAAATGTTTGGATAGCAATGTTTCTGCCAGACAAATTCAGCAATACATAACACTGTCTCGCGCCTTTTCCTTTGTGGTGGTATTATCTTTCTTACAGTCCGCTGATTGGTTTAACTCGTATTGATATTCCTACAACTGATTTTATTCACTAACGACACTCTCGCTTTTTTCTGTATTTTGCAGTATTCAGTACAGGCACCTGGCAACACAGTCTCGCGCCTTTTCCATTGTGGCGGTATTATCTTTCTTACAGTCCGCTGATTGAGTTAACTCGTATTGACATTTCTACAACTGATTTTATTCACAAACGACACTCTCGCTTTTCTCTGTATTTTGCAGTATTCAGTACATGCATCTGGCAACACAGTCTCGCGCCTTTTCCATTGTGGCGGTATTATCTTTCTTACAGTCCGCCGATTAACTCATATATTGACATTTTTACAACTGATTTTATTCACAAACGACGCTCTCGCTTTTTTCTGTATTTTGCAGTATTCAGTACAGGCACCTGGCAACACAGTCTCGCGCCTTTTCCATTGTGGCGGTATTATCTTTCTTACAGTCCGCTGATTGGATTAACTCGTATTGATTGCCGGTTTCAGCACTCTTATTGCACCTCTCGTCTTTCCTTGAGACTTTTCTCAGCAGTTCACTTAAACGGTCTTCTGTGCAAGTGTCGATTTTCATAATTTCCTCTTAAGTTCTGTAATAAACTTTTACAAAGCTATGACGGCAAATAAAAACGATGAAGCACTTCGAGAAGGGTTAAGTAGTGCGCTTGCGTTTCGCTTGGCTCGTCTTGGCGGGTGAGCGCCCGTGCCCCCAGAATCTTGTAAAAAAGTTGGTCTGAGACTACCAAACAGCCACTGCGAGCTGTGACATGAGGCGACAACTAGCATCAACTCATTTCTCTTTATAACCTACACTACAGTGTACCTAATAAAAATCGATAGCATTCGGCGGCAAAGTTTTTAATTCTATCTATTATTTATTAAGCTGTATCAACCATTTAGTCCCTATATAATGGTCATAATATTTGAGAACCGTTTAAAAGATATAGCGCGGAAAAAATACCTATAACTGACTCGTGACTTTTGTTGGTAGTTAGGTACTTACGATTTTTTTAAACAAAATAATCTAACCTTTTGTTTGTCACCTCTACACCCAGATGTACCGTAAATCTTGTTATTATTGTCAATCTGCGTTCACAATTTTTCAATTTCCAAGTCAAATAACAGCTCAATTGTGGCGTGTCCCGCGTGAAAACATCTCGATTCTAATAACACGACAGCAGGAAATTAAGGCTTTGAAAGGAAGGTCGCGGGGCGTATATAGGCTTTTGTTCAGGGGCCATAAATTGCTCCGTGCCACCAGCACGGCCTTCTTAGGGAACCTTTGTGAATCATTGCGTTTTGCCACACAGAAACTGGATCCAGGAGAACTTGTATCGGGTAGAAATGTTTTGGTTTTCCAAGAAATGCTTTCAAGACACGCTTTACTCAGACTAGGTTTCTGTTGCCGTTTAAACTTCAGAGGTCTTGGTTGCTGTGTTGGCTTGGTTTTTTAGTATTTTTGAGGCAACATACATTCAATTATTCCTACATACATACAAACATATATCATACGCCTTTATCCCTTGCAGGGTAACCAGAGAGTAAATGGCTGTAAAAAACGTCCATTTACATTACGTTCTGACAGAGCTTTGAGAGTCATTCAGAAGACTGTGTATCGACGTAGTGATAAGTTCAGCCGGTCGCCTAAAATTGCAATACACATCAACTCTCCAATCCGTCGCTTCCTACGACACTCACGGGAAAGACATGTGGAGGTGCTATTCTTAGGCTGCACTAAACGTCGGTATTTCTATTAAAATATATTCAAACCTCTGCTGAAACTTTCCCTGGCCCTCGAAAGTGACTGGGATCAGATAGTAGCAGGTAATAAATGGGCCCTATTGTTTCGTAATTAATTTCTTCATTAGCGTCCTTAACACGACTGAGGTCTGAGAGACCTATTGTGAGGATCCCTGGTCTCGAGTGCGGCAGTTACGCGGTTAAGATTAAGACATTAGTGAGATTTAACGCATTTCGGTGTATATGTCGCTTAGATGGTTTGTGGTGTGGGGTGGATTGCAAACGTTGTAATTCTATTTTGGTAGGTAATGTAAAATAAATTTTGGCCTCCCGTTGTAAATCAATCAGCTGATCAGCGGTCTGGATGGAGGGACAAGTTTTTTAACGGCTTATTTCCATGGGAAAAGTTGTTCAGTTTCATGAGTAACATGACCTCCATTTGGCTTCTTATAACCTTTTTGTTACTCTCTGTATATGTTATTTTATCAGCTATCTTTGATTTTGCGTGTTTTCAACCTTATTTCTGAGTCACAGATTCTCCACGAGATTACCGAACATAATCGATAATATTTAAATTAAGCAATGAAAACTGTATTTAACGACATACAGGCCAACAAAACAAGTTTATTACATGTTACGTGTTGGAAAGATACCATAAAAATACTAGCGCCTTACTTTAACTGGCTCCTATAAACTATGAAATTACGCATAAAAAGGGTAATAAACTTATAACCCTACAGCACGCATGGTACGCGATTGTCTGGGGCGCCGTTCTAGGGGGATGCACAATTTTGTACAAAATTCTCAAAAGCTAAGCCACAGTACATAAATAGGCTTCGCTGGGGCTCAAAATGTTCTGTGGCCAGACTGAGAACCACGGAGTGTCAAAACAAAATTGTATCACCATATAATTTTACGCGTTTCGCACGGAGTAACTCCTGCCTTTTGATCTGAGTGAACGTGCACAAATTATGAAGTTTTGTCGTAGCGCGAATGTTGGAAGAACTTCGAGAGAATCGTCAATAAATACGACACTTAAGTAGAAGCGCGTCAGCGTCAATCACCATCATCATCTGTCTGCCCTTACCCCGAATCAGAGCGCGACGGCGCAACATGTTTTGTCATTGCTTGTTTTAGGAAATTCACTTAATTGAAGAAGTATTTTCGCGAGCTGCTGCGACATTTTGCTACTCTGTCGTTGGTCGTTGCCTAGCGCGGATTTGTTCCCTAATTCAGTTATGGCTGTTCAAAATTAAGCATGCCCAATTTGCCGCTCTATTTCCCTTTTACATCGATCCCTTGCCAGGTCGCCTGTAAAATATCTCATGTGGCCCCTCACGCTGGCTACGGCTATTTTTGCCACCTTCAACATTAATTTATGGACGGCAAAGGGGTCATATTTGGGAAAAAAGGGGGTTTAAAATTTCCAAAGGTCCGTGACCATTGGAAGTTGAGTTATGTTGTGCGATGAAAGAAGTGCTTGTAAAAGTTAAACAGCTGGGTCGAAATGTAGAAAACTTTAAAATAGAAATCATCTGTAAAGAAATGTTATAGTAGAGAAGACCATTCGCTGCTTATGCAGCCGTATGGCATTCCTGTTCCCTCTAGGTAAACACAAGTGAAAAAGGGAGGGCCATACGACAACGAGTGCAACGAATGGCCTTCTCGGCTATTGGAGATCGGAACTGGAAATTAAGTTGGCAACCATAAAGTTTGGGCGCATAAATATGACAACTTAGGAGTAAGTTTGTAAGTCAAAAATGTTTTATGATGAAATATCACAACTGGGCTCAATATTATCTTTGGTGTCATTTCGATAGAAATTATGTTTGATGAACAATGTGTATGACATCCGAGATTTTCCGCACAAGTTGTCATATTTCATGTGTATTTATAGTACGTTTTCCGTATCTGAATCAGTTAGCTAGGCTAACGTCCTCACGTAACGAATCTAGGCACCCGAACGTTCTTAGAAGCAGACGTATGACCATTTTCTAAGAACATTCACGTGTCCACACGTCGAAGTGTTTAACCGTCTCTAAACTCAGTTTCCCCAGTATATCTTGCGCAGCTCGGGCCGGTACAAAGCCAGCCTAATCCGCGGTCGCAGATCCATCCAATTTGGCTAAAAGGCTGGAACACGCTCCTATCAGCGCCGATAGATGGACGGCCGAAGACAGCTAGGGAAAATTTGATTCGGAAAGCTTTTGGAGGTTTTCCAAGGGCGAATAGTTCTGTGATATGAGTTCAGAGTATAATAAGCAAGCTATAGAGTGCGCGTAAAAATGTTAAAACGGGTGGCAGTAGTAAGAACACAACCTGTCTGTAAACGCCAGTGAGAACACAATTGAACCTCTATTACTTCTCATACATTAGACGTAGGTATCTATAGAACAATAGCTTACGTTTGACAGTACGGCGCAAAGCGATAAGCGCACTCTAAGTATAGCTTGCTACTCTCTATACTCTAAAGATATGTAGTGTTAAGCTGTGATTTAGTCCTTTCTCTCTGTTTCCTCGACTTGGTACTTGAGGTTGATTCCTGGCCATATATAGGAATGATGATGATGTAATTAAATATCTAATTGATTTTTGGTTTTGCGGATATTTTCTGTGTTTATCTCCATAAAGGGCGCCATAGAAAGGTTTATTCATAGTTTATGATAATTTTCGCATTCGTACTTGTTAAATATAATTGTTAAATTGAAAGAATCGTTTCACGGATTCAGCATACACTTATGAGGTTAATTTATGTTTTGTTTTTATTTTGCCAAGACGTTACTAAAACTAACTACTTAACTTTACAACACTGAGTTTATTCCGCTCCTCACAAGCCTGGTCACTTTCATGCTCAAAATAATTCAGTCTTGTCTGAATTCTGATTCACTCAATCTTACAAACACCTCCGACTTATTAAACTTTTCCTAAACTTGGCACATCCAATTCCACCCATTGTCAGAAGTTAGAACTCGACAAAATATAATTTGGCATGTTCTAATTTTCGGCATAATTTGCTACGTACGTGTAATCAGCCATTGCGATGCAAACCTGATAGAAAATCCGCGAGTTTCGAATTGTCACAGTCGAGGCATGTCATGGGATGTCTAAATCGGAATGGGGAGAAATTGGGTCTCTTGCGGATACACCCTTTTGGCGGTCGAGTTTTAGGCGGTAGCGACAAATGCGACGTTTTATACCTACCCTGGCTCTGACCACCGGTATGGCGCGACTGGGATTGAATGCGGCGCAAAGGTTCCTGATTCAATTCTTGTTGTTGATATTTATCACTTTGCGAATTTGTTCTCAGTCTAGTTATTACATCGGAAGCTAAACCATCTGACTGTCCGAAAAAAAACGATGGTTCCGTGCTACGAACGGCACGTTCAGACGGCGATCATTACACCTTCTAAGTCAGAGGCCTGCTAATTGTAGTAAGCGGTAGAAGAATTATAACACCAGTGTTCATCAGGTCGTCGGGTGACTAGGTGTCCCATACTTCTTTTATTCATAACGACATTTTTGGTTTTATTTTACTCATTTACTTGACAAAAGTATTACTGCATACTTAATCCGCTGAAGGATTCAAATATTCCTGAACCTCATTTCTCCTGGATTGCACCACCGTTCCTGCTGCAAAGTTTGACGCTACCAGCGTCATATTATTAAGCTCCAGATTAAGATGGCTCCACTTCTGCTACCCTAGTTTTTGGTCTACCTACTAGCTACGTTTTATCAGTTTGCTTCTGTGGTGTAGTGGTCCAAGCCTTTGGCTCTCAGGAAGAAGGTGGGTTGATTATTGGTACTTCGTGAGAATGATTATAAAAAAGACATTCGAAGCTTAATTATCGATGTCCAAAGCTGATATGGGCCGTCCCATATCGGGGGGTATTGCCATAGGTAATCACCACACTTGACAGATGGATTGACGAGCGCAGTGCGTAATGTTTCATTTACTGCATAATTATCCCATACTATTTACGACCCACAAGAAAAATTGGAGTAATCTAAGCCAATACGAGTAGTATAATATCCTTTGTTACAAAATACTGTAAAATACAGTAGGTACCTAGACGGTTTTAAAAACTGCATCAGTTCTTTGATAAATCTGTAAACCAATCAAAATATGAAAAAGATGATAAAGTTATCAAGTCTTGGTAATTTACTTAATAGATGAAAAAGAAAACTGTATTTCCCGGTAATATTTGCTGTAGATAGCGTCATTTTCCTAGAGTTCTCTCCACTGGCATCTATCTTCCATCTTTTGCTATTTAACTTAGGTACTCTGCTTAGATCTCTCAGATTAAGTTCCGAGAAATTTCTGCGAGGAAAATATTGTAGGGTTTCATTTTATTCAAAAATCTCTCGAGGTTTTAGTTTGTAAATTATGAAGATATTGCATTTCGTTTTTCTCAGTTTCTGTAATTTTTTAATCATTTTCTTAATTACAGAGCAGTGGGTCTTGGTGTTCAAAACATGATGAATCGTAAAGTACCGTGTGGTAGCGGATAAGAATATACCTAGTCAACTCAGGGTGTTTCGTAAAAGGTGACGTATAGATTTTGACCTGAATATCTGTCGACTATGGTTAACCGCATGGTGGCGGTGATACCACCTACAAAGCCAGCATTCCCAAAGAGGGTTGACGTCAGGTAGGCCGGTCATAAAACATTGCCAAATTCTTTTGCTACACGATTTTGTGCTCTACCTAAACATGTTGCGCCGACCCCAACTGATTGGAAATAAGGGCAGGCAGATGATGATAATGATGAAATCGCAGAATTTCAGATACTTAGTTAAAAACTGACGTCAAGAATTCTTTACGCTATATTATATTTTACAATCAGATATTAACAACCTTTAGAAAGCATGCCGTTTCATGCACCACCGGTACATTGAGATGCCCTTGTACAGTCGATTTGTTGGTAAATTCGCAGACAAGAATCCAGCACTTGTGACCATTTTTCAATTTCTCTGCCTAAAACTTGTTTCATAAATAGGTCGGTACAATTACCCGCTAGGTTGGACCGTTATCAGAGGGAGCAGGTGGGCAGTCTGACATGTATGTCCAACCATCCAACCTCACAACCTTCGCTGCAGGGTTGCGACTCTAGTTACAAAAAAAAAAAACGATTTTTCAGTAGTCGATTACTTCTAGTAAACTAAGAAATCGATTAAAAATGAATCGATGTCATCCAAAAAACATCGATATTTAAATCTATTTTACTTGATTTTACGCAATAATAACTTGTGACACAAATAATATGCCGTCATAACAGAAATACATGTTCTGTATTTTATGTTGACGGTACACACTCACAGGACCCAATGTTTCTGCCTAAAACTTGTTTCATAAATAGGTCGGTACATTTACCCGCTAGGTTGGACCGTTGTCAGAGGGAGCAGGTGGGCAGCCTGACATGTATGCCCAACCATCCAACCTCACAACCTTCGCTGCAGGGTTGCTACACTGGTAACAAATAAACGATTTTTCAATAATCGATTATTTCTAGTAAACTAAGAAATTGATTAAAAATGAATCGATGTTATGCAAAATATAAGGGATTTTTCATCTATTTTACTTAATTCTACGCAATAATAAGTGTCATAATTAATTTGCCGTTGAAACAAAATACTACAAGGGAATTAAATACATATTGTGTATTTATTTTAACGTTACACAAGACCAGAAATAATTCGATGGTGCAAATACATGCCACGAAGAATCGATTTTTCGTACTCGGATTTGGTAATCAATTAATTAAGATCATAAAAATCGTTTTTTAGAAATCCCTTCTTCGCTGTGTCCGGATCAAGGAAATGTTACCTTGTTTTAATGTCTGGTTGTTTATAGGGGATGTTACCCCGCGCGTACTTCCTTCTAACCGGCGAAAATGTTTACAAATTTAATTCTGCAGGTATTATTTTGTTAAAATAAAGAACCAAAAACGAAGGCGACGGGTTGCGGTATTTCATAGTTTGTTTTATATGGTAAGGGAACTTATATTTGGCAACTAACAGCTGCAAAACATGGTGATGAAGTTTCATAAAATTCTTTTCGCCAGTATTAAATACTGTGAATTATTGGTTTTTATTATTCCAACACTAGGTTTTTATTTTACCTACAAAAGGGAAGAGAAGCAGGTGAACAATCTGTTGTTTAATTTATTAATTATTTTATTGTACAATGCTTATGCTTGAACGTAATTTTACTTGAAGTAGGTAGGTACCTTCTCATTCAATGCCTGTCAGTTCAAGTTAAATAATGGTAATTTTTCCGTTGACAATTCTGACCTTTACATTAAAAACCGCGCGTCCTACGCCCGAAAAGTTTGTCAATCTGTTTCTGTCTTTTTCTTACATATTTATATTCGTCGCGTTTGTCCTTGTCGCTCTTGTTGTAATTAATAATGTATGAAAGATGCGGGGTATGCATCATTATGGTGTGCAGACTCTTAGCACATGGAGGTAAGTTTGTGATTTATGGGAGCGAGTGTTGTGTGTTTGACAGTTGCGTTGGGATGCTTTCATACTTGGATTTGTGTAGCGTGTGGAACGGAACGGATGGATTCACACTTGTGATGAAATGAGAAGGACTCTCTTTATTGGGATACCGAAGAATGACTCTAAACCTGCAAAAAGAAAAGTCTATCTAACACATTTAGGTACATAACATATTCAAATTTGTCAATCAAACGCTTACGTCCACAAAAAACACAATGCTCGCTCGTCTCTTCTCTATCAACCAATAATAAAAATCCTAAAAGTAATTCAATAACACTAACAAACTGATATTTGTTTCAAACAATTCTGCATTCTCTTTGAAACTATGTAGACATTTTTACAAACAAGTTCTTTGCTTCTACAAGAATGTAGACCTTAATCCTTTAACCCTTTTTTTCACTCCTCGCAAAAGCCTTCTTTGTAGGTACGGTCACCAAAAACAATAAACCAGACAGGAATGTAATTTTTAATTAATGAGTTGGTTTTAAGACGCCATTAATATGTATTAGCGACGATTTATTACACGTTGTTGGGTTTGTGACAAATGTTAAGAGGTTTTTAATTATGAAAAATTATTTATTGCTTCTATGGTACCTATTAAACATATTGTTTGGGGAAGCTAAGCTTTTAGGGCTTTTCTTTGTCTGCTGTAGGTAAATACCTTTTATATTACAGTCAAACGTTGTAATAATGAAAACTGAAATTTCTGTACTATACATAGTTAGTTTGATGGAACAATTAAATAATGCTTGTTCCTTTACTAAAACACACACAGTGTAAAAAATATAGATTTTATTGGTCCGGGCACGACACAACACAATCAAATTTATTAGTGAATTGTTACATTAATATGTTCCGTTTGTAATTTTTTACCGTACAATTATGAATATTAATATAGATAATAACTTTATTAATTTAATAATAATTTTCTTGCTAGCCGCCGCCGCGGACCGGATTCCGATGGTGTTTTAATAAATATTAATAAAGACGCTTAGTGACTTTTTTGCAGGCAGTACGCGAAAGAATTTTTGAACTTATTTCATGCGAGACGTGACGTGTTTTTATTAATTATACGAAGAAGTATTCTTGAGTACAGCCAGCAGAAAAGACTTGACATGTTAGCCCAGTAGATCTTATTTCTATGGCTCTAGGAGCTACGGTAGTGTATATGATTTTCTCATGCATTCACTTTGAGTAAAACCTTACACAGTCAGCATAAGTGTGTTTCTTTTACGATTATGACAGATAGTGAATGGATCATTAAAATAAACACACTAGGCACAGGTAGACTTGCATATTTCTTGCGATAAAAGACAGTGGTAATGGCCCTTTGTTTGATAAACATGTAGGTTACCCATACATAATTTTGATATGTAATTATCCTTTTGTTTATCTTGTGACATAAGCATAATGGCAGAGTATGAACTGATTTCTGTAAGCACGAACTAACAAAATTTTGTTTTTTACAGGTACGGACAACAAATTCAACATCATCATAAATTATAGTACTAGTACAGGTAGCCTTTACTTATATTATCTTAGGATTATTTACATCAGTGTTATAAATGGCATTCCGATTCATCGTGTCAAATTCATACAACGGCAGGCTCATAATCTACTAAAAGGACAGCGTCTACAATTCCGTCATGTAGGTACTATTGCCAGCACATCAAACTGGGAAGGTTGGTTTAAGGGACCAACTTGCAATGGTTCTTTATACAAATACCAAGAACATCCCATTTAAGATAGTAACTTACGCTGGTTTTCCGTATTATTTGTATTAAAATCCATTTGGCCCCTTAAATTAGTAGGTTGATGTCCCGTATATAGGGTGTAATTTTATTAGTGGCGGATCCGTTAAGGGTGTGTTCTGTCAATGAAACTGAACAACTTTCCCCAAGGAACATAGGTAGAATTACGAAAAAAAATTTTGGTCTTACCATACTAAGTTTGTTGGCCGACTGGGTCAACTTGTATGGGAGCGCCAATTTTTTTTTCATATTTCGACCTATGTTCCTTGGGGAAAGTTGTTCAGTTTAATTGACAGAACACACCCTTAACAGATCCGCCACTAATAAAATTACACCCTATATAGCCTGAGACTCATTGCAATTGGCAATAATACCCAGTATTTTAGATCCAATATTAAAGCTAATGACGTCATTAAAAATTGTAACATTAATTCAGCTTAGCACATACATTTTACCGCAGGTGAATAAATGGTGTATGCAAATTTGGACCTTCCCGCTATCAATTCTAGGCTTTAACTCGATAATACCTAGACCGATATTCAGGGTTGACAATATTGCATTAAATACAGTAAAAATATCTTCATTTCCTACATACAGGATATAAGAGACGGTGTACCGAAAAACGACCATGAAACTGAACAACTTTTACTATGGAGCTAATGGTGGGAAAAGAGAAAAAAAAGTCCAAGCTCCCATATACGACCAGCTGATTTCCGATCAGCTGACCGACTTTGTATGGGAAGAAAAAATATATGGTGAATATTTTTCATTTTCATTGTCTGAGCAATGTTTTCGTTACACCGTTCCTTACATCCCATGTGGGACACCGAGTTGGCTCTGAGTAAAAAAGACAGCAACAGGGACGAACGGCTTAACCTGCCTCGAAGTATGGAACCATTATTTTAATTACAGATTATAGATGGTTTACCAAACTAGAGACAATCTTACAAAATTGCAACTTTTTGGGGCTTCTGTCTAGTAATCTCTTCAGCGATTTTATTCCGCGAGATTTTTCCCGCTTTTTTGTAATACACTGAATCTTATGCAAGTTTCCGCACTGACGGAAAAAATTTCGCTAGTTTTCATCAATACATAGTATAAAGTAAAGTCCCTTCCCGTGTCTGTATGTATGTTTCCTTATATCTTTAAAACCCCGCAACGGATTTTGATGTGGTTTTCTTTAGTATATAGAGTAAGTTAAGGGGCAGGTTTTTAAATATACCTTACCTCAAATTTTAACCCCTAAAGGGGTAGAAAAGGGGTTAAATATTTGTATGGGAAATCATTATTTTTAAATGCGATCTGATTCAAAATTTGTGATTAGATCAAAGAGCTAAAATAATTAATTTTCGGATTTAGGATTTTCGATTTTTAACCCCTAAATTGGTAAAAAGGGGGTTAAAAGTTTGTATGGAAAATCTTAATTTTTAAATGCGATCTGTTTCAAAATTTGCGATTAGATCAAAAAGCTAAAAAAAGAAATACGTGTTTCAGGGATTTTCGATTTTTAACCCCTAAAGGGGTAAGAAAGGGTTTAAAAGTTTGTATGGGAAATCATTATTTTTAAATGTGATTTGTTTCAAAATTTGCGATTAGATCAAACAGCTAAAAAAATTGAGTATGTGTTTCAGGGATTTTCAATTTTTAAGCCCTAAATGGGGTAAACGATGAGTTGCAGAGGGTGAAACCGCTGACGGGCAGCTAGTACAAAATAAAATTATGTCGCGTCGCGAGTGAAAAATCGCGGTACGCGAATAAAATTTGCTGTGCGGACAGGGCCTAACTCTTGCATATCGTCTAAGTTTTATACGTCGTAAACGTCAGTAAAATGGTAGGTATTTCCTAATTAGTGCCAACCCTATTGTAATGACACAGAGCAGCAATCCGGTGTTATATAGCAGTCGATCGACCGTATATTATCCGAGTAACCTACACGGTATTCCTTTTAGCTGTGGCTTATGTCTATATTGATAACCCCTAGGTCAGTTCTACTGCAGGTGATGATAGAGGTTGAAAAATTTACATACATACATTCATATCCTTTGCGGGGTAGGCAGAGGAACGGACGTCAGGTGTGAGACCCGCCATAAATGGAAATCATTTGCGTCGGTTTGTACCTTGATTACCTGTCATTTGTATATGTTCATTATTAAAAGTACGACGTCACATTTTGACGACTATCGAGCCTTTGCTAATAGATTTTTGACTGTTAAATCTTGGCACTATGGAACTAAGGCAGAAAGTAAAATATTGGATCCAAATTAATAGTGTACCTTACCTATTGAGTGATAATCTTTGATTTGACTAGTATGAAAAACGATGTATTAAAAGAAAACATATTAAGTCACAGTGTCATCAAAAGCAATCAATGTACAATATCCGTTCCAAACTTCCGCCATTAACTTTAAAAATCATCGACATCAGGAATTGAAAACCTCGAAAGAACGCGACCAAGTTTAAATTACTTTCAAAAATCAAAACAAACATTCACGGCGAGCCTATTAGAGCAGACAATTTAACTTTACATTATTTAAAACAACACGTAAACTATAAAGCGCGAAAAGTTCCAGAACGGGCAAAGGTATTTCAAAGTCCTTACAAACTCACAAGCGGATTTAGCGGACTGTGTAAATACAGGCTGTAGCTGGAAGAAAGGGACTTTAAAGGGCATATTGTAGGCATGTCGTCCTTGTAGAATTGTTTTGCCAGAAGAAACATAGAAGGAAAAATGGAAAGATTTTTCTCGTTGGGTGGGTTCAGTAAGATTTAGTCCAGGTGCCAAGCTTCTTGAGTTTTACAACTACACACCTCATGATACAGGGTAGGTTTACTTTACCTACTTACTGTTTTGGGAAATATTGCTCTATCATGCAAAGATATTTTTCAAACAAATCCATTTTGCGTTTTCTCAAAACTTGTCTCGCGTTTCACGTGCCAACGAAAAGTTTCCATCACCTTGTTGCGATCGGTTATTTTATTCTTATTATGCCATGTTCCTTGGTTCGTTCTTTATCGTGAGAATTCTCACCTTAGAATGCACGCTGTATGTAGTGGTTGCGGAGGTAACACATCAGTCACCACTCGTTTCCACCGCTCAAGTCCATACATTTTGTTCTTGTCTGTTATGCGGTGCTACCGTTTGCTTTCGACTATAACTCACATTTAGACCACCAAATAAAACAAAATTATAATTACAATTTTTATATTAAAGATTTTTACACCCCCGTAGGCAGTTATTTTATAAGTTAGTCCATATTCAAATGAGGGTAGAAGTTTCTTGGCGAAGCGACACAGTTTTGATTGCAAACATGAATAATTTCCGGACGAAATGGAGCGAAAATGGCACACGTCCCAATTCCAAATATCGCTATACCTCGGATACCTACCTATTTATATTTATGCAAGTTCCCGATGAATTTCCGCAATGTAGCTAAATGTCCCGTATGATAGAATTGTGACAGTCAGGCATTTGATATTCACTAAAGCCTAAACATACTTCGACCAAAATCTTACCGCATTAAAAGTTTTTTTTAATAGGTGGGTTTCTAACAGGTATCTACTATCTAATAATATTTCACTATACCTATCCTAAGTTTGCACATTTTTCTTCTTTTCCTTTCAGTTCTTCGGTTTGTGCGTAGACTTTTCCGTTTTAACTGATGAAGACTCTTTGTAAAACAGAAAAACAAAACTTGGTTCAACCATCAATACCTGCGATTGAATACCAACAGTTCGCATAGAACTGCATCGGTTGCTATCGATTCAAGCTCCGAACACCAACAATAGCTACAGTGAAAGTTCACTTGGCGTTTCCGCGCATCGCAAACACCGAACTTGTAGTATAGGCCAACCGCATATGGCAATCCGGGCTCTCGCAAAATAATTTGTATGTTTGCGAACTTCACAGACGCTACTGACAGTGCGGTTTCATGTCCCCGGATGATGACTGTTGTATGGCTTGTAGTCATACTCCTATGTGTGCTGTTTTTAGAAGGGCTTACGCTCAAGTTTGTGGGATACTTCGGGAGTGCGAAGTTGTCTGAGTCGCTGACAGGAGTGCCGGAGCTGTGTTTAGGCGTAAATAAACAACTTTATGCTTCGCACATGTTAGCTACTACTAATGCATGTGTCAAGTTATCATTGTCGTAAATATGTACTTTGAAAATACAGTTTAGTACAGTCGGTCTTTAGTAGGAATCATTACGATTTTGTAAATTTATCAGAAGATTAGCATCTAGCACTGAGAATATTTTAGAAACTATAAACAAATTACTAGTTTCGCTAGTCCTGTTTCATTCTCTTTTTTCTTTTTTCCACCGTTGTCCTCAGAAAATCTAATCCCTATGGAACAATCGCATAGTTTTGGACAATGCATGGGCCACACAATCCGAATTTGGGTTGGTGAAATTTCGATCAGCCCCGTCGCTATTTGCCAAGCCTGCACAGTGGCCGCTGAAATCACATTTTCACTTATGAAACACCAACACTAGTACACCACGCCTCTCGGTCTTTTGGTATTCAGTGACGCTGGGCTCTCCCTTAGTTTCAGTAATGAAGCCTTAGATCCGAATGACGTTGCGTTGTTATCTTTAGCTAGGCTGTCTACACCTATTTTGTAGAGCTCAATTTCTAATTGATTACTGATGGGTTTCAAAAATATCTATCCATATACCAATTTATTAAACAAGTGCGCAAACTGTGAATTTCAATGAGGATAGATAGATTAATGTTATTTTTATTATTCTTTTTTATACAAAAAAAATACATGATGAGGCGAAAAATGTTCTCACAAATAGCTACCTTCCAATATTTTGTCACAAATTTGTCTATTGCCTTTGTTCTCTTTCTCCCTATTGTTAGCTAAGGTAGGTAATCAATTCTCGTGCCTTTGTGATTCCCTTACAACCGTTACCCAAATATTCGTCTAAATCAAATCCCAACAAAACGTCACCCATACAACCCTTAACCATTAACAACCCTCATTTCCTACAAAACCGAAAACAATACCGAAATTACAGCATAACTCCGACAATCCAATACAAATCTGCTGAACTATTGGTATTAATCACCGAGGTTGGTCAACCCGGTCCGGGTGCAAACAGGGCGAAACTTGCAATAGCCGTAATAAATAACCAACCAATCCAAGTTGGTCTAATAAGACAGAGAGGATTTCGGTGGCTTTGCACGTGGACGAAACGCCCTTTTGGGAGCTACGACAACAATAACTCATTACCTGTTTTTATTTCTCCGAGGACTTTCGAGAAAAATTAGATTAACAGCGAAAGACTGCCTATCGCACTGAAAGTAAATGAAAACAAAAACAAAACACATAAAATTTTGTGATCGATTTTAGCTAATGAATACGTCTTTATTTTTGCTTCACTGAATAATAAATTAACAAATTCACATGTTTGACGAGGAAATTGAACATCTTTAGCACAGACCACAACTGAAATTTTAATTATGCCGGTGTATAAAATATATAAAATACCTTTCAAACAGTTTCGCAACTCACTTGCGGACTGTCGCGGAATTCGGTATTGTTCGAATACGACATAAATATTTCATCAAAACTTTTTATACTAAAATTCCGCGTCTAAACTATGCCCAGGTGAGGCCCGCTCACTCCTAACCACCGCACTGAATCTAAACAAAATTTGACTGCAGCTGGGCTAAACTCGGTCCAACAATGTTGTTTTAGCCCCAAACTCGCCGAGACTTGGGTCTTGTACAGCCTCGCAAGATAATCACTAATTTAATTGAGTTAGGTCACAGTTTGCCGAAACATTAATTGAAATGTTACTACTTCGGCCAAGTTGTCTTTAAATAATGGACTGTACTTCATCTAAATAGGATACTAATGCGCCTCTACCAAGTTACCTGCTACTGAAATAGGAATCTATAGGTCAAAATTATACTTGTAGACTTAATTTTGTAGTTAACATACCAGATTTGATTTCTTATTCTTTGAATACCTAAATCATTTTTTTTATAAGCTAGCTTGGTATTCAATTCTGTATTCCTTAGGCAGAGCGTAAACAGCTCTAAAATACGGTCATTTACACCACATCTAACAAAAGTTCAAGAGTCATTCAGAACTATCACCATAGTGACAGGTTTCCCAGCCTATCGCCTAAGATTGCAATACATATCAAATCACTTAGAAGCTTCTGACGACAACCACGGGAAAGATATGGGGTGGTGCTATTCTAAGTCGGCACCGCACGGCACGTCAAAGTTATATGACGAATCAGTTCGCGTCTCCCAAACGTGGTTTTTCGTTGGTCTCGCGCTTAAACGACTTAAAACCGCAGTCATCAAACGGCCTCTTAAATACACTCAGGAGACTCTTGAAAAACGCCATCTGACGGAAATTTATATCCTCAAAAACCATTAGGTAGGTACCTCACATAGGTGCATTGAAGCATTATGAAGTGGTAGGGGTCTAAGGGGGTGTATAGGGTTGGAGACTGGATATTTAGTTTTTATTTTTGGTTCATGAGGATATTGTGAGAAATAATGTTGGAAATTGTTAGGAGTTTGATTATATTACGATAGAAAAAAATACTTACAAACATATATCACGCCTATATCCCTTGCGGAGTAGGCAGAGCGTAAACAGCTGTACAGTCTCTCCCACTAACTAATGAATCGACCTTTTTACTATGTAAGAGAAAAATGTGTCAACGATACGACACGGAATCATCAACAAATGTACCTACTATAGTGATCTAGTTTCACTGACACTGGCTGAATTGCTTATTGGCAAAAGCCATAATCAAAAGAAGAAGAAATGTACTATAATTACTATTTACGTTATTTCCTAAAATCACTAGGAAATATGTTTCCTCCACCAAGTTCCGTTACTTACGTGACATCCTGCACAATCCACATCTACATCCCTATCAGGACCCCCCCCCCAGTCTGGGGGGTGAGGGGGCGAGACAGGGGGTTTGTAATCCTGTAATTATCAGCTTAACTCTAGACAACATTTGCAGGTAAAATGCAGGTGGGGCCTGACAAATGTACGATACTTGATTTATATGGGATTTGGTACGGCGGATTTGGCACGCTTCATCTGCTTGAGAGGGTTGAGCAATCAAAGGCTTGATATTGAGTGGTACCTATAAAGATGATTGTGCGAAGATTGTTTTGATCTGGGACTTTAGTGCTTCTTTACACAGTAGCAAAGTATTGAGGATTTTAGGTATAGGTACTAGTGGATTATAAGAGTAAATTCATATCTTGTACATTTTTAAAATTCCCCGGCAAACTCTGATGAAGCAGGGAAATAAGTGCGCCCATATTCAATTAAGTCTTGTGGCGTATTTTTAAACCACCTATAAAATTGCAAGTGGGCAGGCACCACCTATTTCACTAGATTTAAAAATAAAAACCTATATTTCATATATTGTACATTTTTAAAATTCCCCGGCAAACTCTGATGAAGCACGGAAATAAAGTGCGCCCACAGTCATTAATAAAGATATTTTATCATTAAAAGTCTTGTAGCGTATTTTTAAACCACCTATAAAATTGCAGGAGGGTAGGCACCACCTTTTTCACGAGATTTAAAAATAAAAATCAATATTTCATATCATGTACATTTTTTAAATTCCCAGCAAACTCTGATAAAGTACGGAAATAAGTGCGCCCACAGTCAATTACTAACGATATTTTATCAAAGTCCTGTGGCGTATTTTCAAACCACCTTTAAAATTGCATTTACCCACCTGCCTGGAGGCACTACCTATTTCACTTGAATTCAAAATAAAATAAAATTCAATGCATCCACGTCACATTTGAACCGGCCGTAAACAACGCAACATATGATAATCGCAATAAGGGCAGACGCACACTCCACCGGCCGCCCGTAATCGCGTTAGGCCGGCGATACGCGAGCGGCGAAATTGGCGGAAAATGCCAGTTTTCACGTGAACTGTTTGCAAACTCGTTTTCGATTCAGCCTCGTGTGCACGCGGCCTAACAAGACGCCATGTTGTTTTCCGCATACGAAAACGATGGATTCGTCTTATGCGTAAATCCAATTTGGCTATATTTAGATTCGTCTTCTGAAATGGTATCTGACTTTTGTTACGTTGTTCTAAGATTGGACCTCCCACATTTCACCCACGTACACCAAAGGCATTTTTCTTAACAATCACCTATCAGAAATTTACTGTTTCAATGTTTTTTCAGTGAAAGATGAATTAAAACTCATTAAACTTTCACTAAACACATTCTTGCTTTGTACAACATCGCTTCTTATTTTTAACTACCTCACATTCTTCGTTATAAGACAAAAAACAGATGCGTATAACAATTACAAACAAAGTAGTAACTAACAGTCGAAAATAAACTTTACGAAAGGCATTTGTTCTTGAAAACACTAAAAAGTAGGAAACATTAAAGTCAGAAGAAACTGTTCTCATAAATCCGAACATCGAAAAAGCCGAAAGCGGTAACGCTGCAGCTACTATTGGTTCTCACTGATTTATCGATTGCAAGTCGATTGGAAAAGAACTAGTGTGCGAAACAAATTACTTACATACGTTCGGTAGCAGAAATAGGTTACTCGGTTCTGTTTGTAACTTTTGTTTGTTGTTCGGTTTTTTAATTCATTGGAGCTCTACAGCTTAATAGGGAGAAGGAAAAGTTTCAATTGAGCGTTAAAACTGTTAAAGCTTTTAGTTAGCTTTGTAATAGAGTCTGAAACGTTTGTTCACTTTTTGAAGTTATTATTCTGATTTCTATTGCATCTGTGAATTTCAAGTCTGTACTTTAGGTATATTTTATTCAGTTCCATATTTGTAAAGGTAGGTAGCATTTGTGTTGATTGCCTCAAACCTACATAAATGCCCATATTTCATGTTTATGGCTATCACAGAACCTGGCGATGTAATCTCCCGAAGCAAAACGATGTCTAGTCTCGCATTGTCTACTAATAGCACACTAGACTCAAACTTACTGTCTACCGCCGAAATAACGAGCAAAACATGAGTAGCGGTGGTACCACCGCAGCCTGAGGGCTAATCGAGTGACGTACAGAAACCGTGGGGGTAGGAAACACAATTATTTTTATGGCTACACAATTTTCCTCGGCTCATTACATACATACCGCTATGTACTGGTAACATTAACATGGCCAGGGTAGGGCAGACCTAATGCCCGGTGGGCACGCGAAGTTTTTGATTATTTCCCCCAAAATTATATACCATTTTCACACCAGAGCAGTCGCATGTGTGCGCGGCTTAAGGCAATATGACGTTCGTGACCAAAGATGGGTAGTTTAAAAAACAAAAATGGCGGGAATCGGCGCCATCTTACCTATCTTCTCCCTTCCATTTCAAAACTTGATCAAATAAAACGATTTCAAAGTTTTGAGTTTCTTCAACATAAACAATCAAAAAGTTGACTTAGTTTTGGATGTAAAAGCAATTTTTATATTTCTTACAGAAAAGGGGCCGTAATGAAGATATTATACAGTAATAAACCGCAAAATTACTACCGGAAAATGCCTCAGGGCACGCATTTTCCCGTCAAAATCTCATATTACTGTTATCGACACATTTTATCTTGGTGGCCCGTACATTTACATCCGTAGCACAATCTAGGGAATGGCCCAAAAAGAAAGAAAATTTACGAAAACTGTCATCAAGTGGACCACTTAAGGTCACTTTGTAACTAATGACCGGTAGATTTTCTTTTGTTTATCAACATTATCGCCCATCTTGCAGGATTTATTATACCTTTTCGGGTTATAATTTCCGTTTCTATAAACACTTTATTCATGTTCACATACCTACTTACCTGTAAGTACTTCGTATGAAACTTTTTTACTGTGTAGCAAATGCCCTACCTAACCCAAACAAGATATTGGCGTGACCATAAGTCTGCATCTACATAGGCAACTATTGTGGTATTTCAAAGGCGATTTAATAATATTACGATTACAGACAGTAATATAGCCATGTAAAGATATGATAGATGGCATCAACACGACATGAGGTTGACCTGATATAAAATTAGCATAATACAAATTTTATGTGCAATATTTTATAGCAAGCAACTTGATATTTTATAACGATACAGAGGAAATGTTAAGTCTATAATGATAATTTGAAATGTATAATTTAGTAATCTGAACTCATAGGGAGATAGAAAAACTGCTATCGTAAACTTAGAGCATATAATATTCTGCAAGATTTAAGTAAAAGTACGTACCTACCTGTTTTAATTTATTTTTAGTGAGATTTTTCTGATTTCTAGACGTGACTGAACCATTTTCTATCATAGACAAAAAAACAGTTATGGCATTTATTCATTATGCTATCTAATTTGTACCTAAATACCCCATCATAACCTCAATTAGTGATGTACCGTGTCCGAGATTCCGTGTAAAAATTTGTCCTCCATTGTTTATAGGGCGATTTAGATAGAGATATTAAGAGTTAAGTACGCAGTGTATCAAATTCGCTCGGGTCGGTTTTTATTCGGGCGAGTCACGCGACGACACGGCCAAAGAATGTTGTCGGGAAACTGATTGCGTTCCGTTTTATTTTTCTGTTTTAATGCGGCTTTCTGACAGACGCAGAAAATACATACTCGTAGCTATAATTTAAGACGAGTAGGTGTCGCGTATTTTTAAGAACGGTTCCAAATTTTGAGAAAAGAAAGGTAAATCAAATATAAATACCTAGACTATCCAAAACAGAGTGAGTGCCTAAGTATCATAAAAATTTTGCATCCCTTATTTTGTAATGACGTTTTAATGGCTAGTTTACGCTAAGCAAAGCTCATTATAAAAACTTCAATATCCCTTAGTATTATTAGCTGAAACCTAATAGCCGCATAAACATTTTTTATGACTAAAATCTCGTGATTTAAATGCTTGAGTAATTACTTTTGACCTTTTAGGTATTTCTGTACAAATTGGATTTGGCTTCTGAAATTTAACGACGTAGAAAATAAATATTTGTTTAATTTATTATTGGACAATGTTTTTAATAGGTACCATTAACATGGTATTCTTAATGACAAACATTAGTAACGACATTAGTTTTGATGACCACCTAAGCGAATATATTTTATATAGGCATCTAAGAGTCGTTCACAAATTACGTACAGCAAATATATCAAATTTTTGTCTTACTTAGCAACGCTTAAATATTTGTACCGCCACTGTAGCCAGTAAGTATTGTGTGCGCAGTATTAACTTGAACTTAGCTTGACTGTACTTTCTCAAGTAGAATAAAAAGAATCCGTCCGTTTTAGATAAAAGTCCCGCAAATCCGAAATCCGTTCCAGGATTCCCAGGAAATTCGCGGTACCGATAATGCTACATCCCTATTTCCCTAGACGGCTGCAGTTTAGGCGGGAACCGTCAAGATGGCGGCCGATATCGCGCCAATTCTTTCCAGCCAGCACGGATATTTTATTCTTTATTCCATTTTCAAATGCAGATATCGCGTTATAATCTGTGCAGTTGAAACTGGTATGTAAATATCAAGTTCCATAATCACAAACTGAAAAAATTATGGTCGGCAGATCAGGCTGCACAGTTGTATTTGTAATATTCAGGTTTTGTAACCGATTAAAGGAACAGTATAAACTGGTTTTTGAAACAGTAGGTACTAAAAGAAACCCAGCTCATATTGACTTGTTTTTTCGACTCCCTACTTATTAATCAATGGTACACGAAACAAAAGATTGATTAACAAATTGCCATGAAGTCAATCGTCTTTTAAAAACCAACCCATCAACTCATGCCATCCTTCCTCTATATTATTGGCAATATCGATTTCCGCGTCACCCCGAATACCGGCGTGATAAATACATGGTGTTGTTATCGGGGGTTACCTTTTCTCGTACCTTCAGGGTATATCGAGGATTGAATTACACGTACGCAGGGTCCAGGGTCGGAGCTAGAAGGATCCAATAGCCGAAAAAAACTAGGCAGGATAGGGCCCATGTTGGGCGCCAAAAAACTGTAATTTTGACTTTGCAAAACTACTCAAACCAAAATAGAAGAATCTTGTTGCTACTCCTAAGGTATACAGTTCTTTATCTTGCATTGTAGCTCGGAATCGTTTAATGCCTCAATTTAGAATATAACCACGCCAGACCTTTCACTACGCCTTGGATTTACTATCTTTTCCAAATACCTCACTGTCATTTTCCGAATACTTGCGACAACCGACTGCCTCAGGCACCCTCTACACCGAACGAAATATTATTTCACACATTAGTATGTGACGTCGTCGTCGACAAAAGAAAATTATTTCTTCCCGCGGGAGATTTCGGGGGCATTCGCCAGGAAGATGTGTAAATACGCGTGTACGTCGTACGTTCAATGTTTAGATCGCGAGATCGAGGGCGCCAAGGAGTTTTCCAAGAGCTGAAGCCGTTTTTTATAGAATGTAAGTGGATGTGAGACGCGTTTGTTGATGTTTGTTGATGGATAAGAGCAGGCGAAGATTCAAGCAAGATAAGATCACGAAAATGCTCACATGTTAAGATTTATTTCAGTAAAATTCAGAACGTGTCATAAATAAAACTGGATTTTCGCAAAACCACTTTACCGAGTGAAAGGTTGTAAATTAAAATAAAACATTCCCGTAACAGTTATATGGCTTGCCGATAAAACAAAAGGAGCTATCGATTGCCAACCTAACCTAACTAACATAGAACACACTGAGCCCGCTGGTCCGGCACTAAAACGGCCCGATTTCTCTCCCAACGACCCGTATATCTAGTAATCGAGTTTACGAACCGATTCCTGTACGAAAACGATCTTAGGAAAAAATATTTTCGCCAATGCTAGTTTTCTGTGAGTCTATTTGAAGGGTCAGATGTTTCGACGAAGTAAATTTTCTGCTGCCATAGGTAGGCAGAAAATATTGCTTAGGATATTTTGTACGAGTTATAGTAATGTAAATTATAAGGTATAGCGCCCCAAAATGGTTCTTGAAGGTTACCCTATATGAGAATGTTCAGAATATGAAAATGATATAGGCTTTCAGCGTAGCTTTTCCCACGCGTTCTTTTCGACTTCGATTGAATTGATAATGCGGCGCGACTTGGCATCTCAAGAATAGCCCTCTTAGCAACAGGGATAAATGGGATTGTCAACTGGTCAACCGTCTATCTCGGACACAATAGTTAGAATCCTCGATGCACTGGACAAGATATAAAGCTCAACAGACCGACTTAAGTAGGCCTCATTCCCCCAGGCCTATTGTTGGCATTGTCACCAGATCCCCTCGAAAAATAGAACTCGCAAAAAAGATAAAAATATAGGAATTTCTTTATTTGCTAGTGAAGTCGTCACTCACATTGATAAAGAGGAAACTGTCACAAAAACTCGTTTCCGGATCGAGATTTGTTTAAGAAAAACCCTAATACGTGACTCCATCGAAGTCTTTACAAAAGCACCCATTCAAGATGGCGACATGTCACGTCAAAATGGCGACTCTCGCGCCAAATTTTGCTTTTTATTTTTTTACCGCACACGCAATTTCCTGTCGCGTTTTTTCTTTTTTATTTAAGGCTACTGTCCCCGCAGTTATAAATGGTATTTGCTCCTGTAATGATCACTTAATCGAGGTGAAAGAAAGTAATTTCTTTGAGCGTTGTTCTTACTTTCTTTACGTTTTCCCTGCGGCCGTTTTGTTTATGCCTAATACTAGACTCTTTGGTGAAATATGAGCGTGATAAGAGGAATTTGGTCCACTATAATTGTAATAGCTGTTAGTTATTTATAGCGAAAGAACTCGTTACTTTTTTATGTTGACCGCTATATTACTCCGGGGCGTGGTATTACTGCGTGCTGAGGAACGTTTACACAATGTATTTTAGTTCTTTTTTCTGGATTCGTTTCGCATTTTCTTGATCATAGATTTTAAGTCGGATCTGTAGATAACTGCCTACTAGTACTGAGAACTGACTGGTACGGAAAACAAAACGAACTACTTACTTGCCCTAAAGAGCGTATGTCAAAAATGACAAAACAAACGTTACGTCTGTTTCTGCGCGCTGCGCAAAAATAACTCACAAACGGACGTTAGGTGTGTTTTTCGCCTTATTAGCTACCTACCATCAAGTTTTTTCCAGTATTGGCATTCCACTTTTCCCAGAGCTCTGAAACTGAAAACTAAATGTAAACACCCCTTAATATGCCATTCGTCCAATGATATGTTTATTATCGAAATTCATTTGCATAATTTATAGTTACTAAATCATACTGCAGCCGATTGTGGACAAAATCATACGGTTATGCTCTAAGCTTATGATTTAAAGTTGCATGGCTCTATGTTGGATTAACATAATGACAGACTGAATAAAAACTGACTCCGTTGTATAGTCGTTTATGCTTCATGCTGTTGACAAAGAGGTCGTAGGTTTGATTCGGTTCATAGAGTGATGAATTTAATAATTGTTTATTAAGTATATCCACATAATATTATCCCAGAAGATTGCGAGGTATATATAATAGTTAGTTCAATGAGAATAAATGATTCAGTGCTTCGAACTTATCGAAATAGAAATACACATTTTAACTTTTCAGTCAGACTGTCGGCATTTATAGCTTTACCTTCCCCTTAACAGCCGCAACAGTCCACTGCTGGACACGGGCCTCCTCCTACGGGGGGTATATCCATATTCACTAATATTAACTTTTTGTTTACAAAGTTAATACAAACGAAACATACTCGCTAAGTTTGGCAGGGGCCGATAGGCAAGCGCATATATCACAGAGAACGCTGCTGCCCATTCAATGGATACTTAGAGTAGAATTGAGGTGATGCTTTTCTAAGCCGGAATCACACGGCGATTTCTGTGAACGTCAAATCAGGCTCGTGTGAAAATTTTGTTATAAATAATTTTCAAGTCCGATATATAAGAGTATTGCATGGCGCAGTTTGAACATAATGATACAGACAAGTCTGGTTGTTTGCCGTGGCTACTTATTACGCGAGGTAAAAGCACAATAGTGGGAGTGGTTTAATCATGAAATGCGAATAGTAGCAGCGTTTGTTCCGGACTTTTTTAAGCATCAGCTCTTCTATGGAAAACTTTGTAAGCTCGTACCTACTGTTGTTATGTAATCGCATAATTGCTTGTATACCTCAATTCAGAGAGCAGTAGACGAAAGGTTATGGAGGCGCGGAGATTCCCATTTTTAGCTCAGAATTTGTTCCGGTTGATAGGCATGGATATTTTTTTCCTGTCAAGGAATAAACTTTCGGGTCTTACGACATACATAGAATAGGTACTAACTATGCCTAGATGTGTAGTAGTGCTGCTGACTATAGCCGCTTAAACCGTCGAGATTCGTAGTACAAATAGAGAATACCCTAAAACTATCTAAAATCTAAACGTCCTAGTAGTGTGATGACCTAGTGCTCTCTTTTCACTATAGATAAAGCAGAGATTCAGTCAAGGTTTTTACCTCCATCCAGCACCAAGCCATTATGTCTGAAGACAACTTTGTACGAAAAACACGTTTCAGGGATCCGCACCACGTATGTGAAAATCTATTTTGTTGTGATTTCTGTGTTATGTTATGAGGTAGGTTCTGTATGATTGGCGTTTAGGTTTTCTTTGTATTCTTTCTGTTTATGGAATAAGTTTATTTCATAGGACGTTACTGAATGTTAAAAGATGTTTGTTGCCTTATTTACGTTAAGAAATGGGCTTCTTCTTCTTTTCTTGTGGGACACCGAGTCGTTCAACGACCCGATGAAATGGGCTGATGCCGATTGTATACGGGGACGGAGTGTTAGAGACAGCCCTCCGAACCCCGAACATTCAGACCATGAAACTTCGGAGGGCTGTCTCTTAAACCCTTATTGCTTCTATTTCTTCTTTTTTGGAGTGTAAATAAAATAAAATAATACCTATATATTGTTTATAGGCTGACATCACATGTCTTTAAAAAAATTACTTTATCCGTTGTTCTCTCCAAGAAATTCAGACGTTTATGTTTATAAAATGTCTAGGATTCTTCGAAGCGTAAGTCCAACCCGCTCTTGTCATGTTTTTTGGTGAAAAACAGTCGCTCTCCTAATGGCGTGGTGCCCCGTCGTGCACAATCCATGTTGGGGGGAGAGGAAGGGGGGAGGGGGGGCATTAATGATCGCTGGATGGGTTTTAAAGCACGAAGATGGATGCCAGTGTTTTAGCCATGGTTTTAGTGTCACTAGTGACTGCACTACGTAGGTTCAGTCCCGTTTTTGTAGTCGTTATACTCCGTTGTGTTACCGCATGGTTTGTTTCTCCCGTCTATCCTTGCTAGTTCAATCCGTAAGGTACTGGGACTGCACTACACTTAGATGAGTATACATGAAGAATTCAAACACTAGACTGTTGTTTACATTTAACAGATAAATGATATACTAATTCTTCTTGTTCTTGAGTACCATATTTATCTTTATCTCTCTGAAAATCTTCCTATCTTCCGTTCTTCTGCACAATATTGTTGCGTCTTTAATGTTCGGCTATGACTTAAGGTTGTCGATCTAAGTCAGTCGTCTTCTTCCTCGACCTACCTCTCTTGCCCTCAATTTTGCCTTTCAGGATTGTGTGTACAATGATGTATTTACATTATTTCTATATAATTATATGACCCAAGTATGTATACCAACTTTATCCTTTTAAACGTAGTGAGAACCACTAAATATTTTTTATCCATTTTGTCTAGAACTTCTACATTTTCAATTTTTTCTCTTTATGACATTTTAAGCATTTTCCTATAAAACCACATTTCGAAAGCATTTAGTTTTATTCATGTACTGATATACGCTGTAATTATACTGATATAAGTGTTTATCATTTTCTGTATGAGTAATCCAAATTCTACCTATCACTTCACGGGCTGACTCTTTCAACCAAGCTTCGACAATACTTAGCAAATATTTCAACGTCAAACCCTCAATACACCGCGGAATCATCACCACACACACAAAAGCCATACAAAAAACGTCATTATGCACGACTTTTCACACAAATTCGTTTTACCAAGAATCGCAGCTGCATTGAGTCAAGACCTCCCCTTGAACGACTGAGGAGGTGTATTTTTAAATCAATCGAATTTAAATTTTCAGTTGGAGCAATCTGCAGCGAGTGGTTTAAACGCTATGACACGTTCAATTATGCATCCATTCACACAATATTGCCATGTCTATGGCTATGACCGGGGGATTTTCCGGTAGCCAGCCGGATTCGGTTTTTAACACAAAAGGTATCCCACACAAAAACCGGATAACATAGCTTAAATCGCCGCATCAAACTACGGCTTTCATAGGTTGTCATTTGTACTTTGCTCTAGCGCCCGGTTCGTGTGCGATTTGTCGTGTTCTTGCGCAAGCGAAATCGTATTCTACTGATACAAAAATATGCCTGCAGAATGAATCACGATGGGACGTCTCATCAGATTTCAAGTGAGGATAAAAACTTCCACAAGATAAATTAATTAATTTGATCAGAAAAGTTGATTGCATGAAAGATTGATGATGTCAATGTGCTCATTTTGGTGATATAAGTACCAAACTACCTATAATTAAAAAGATAGTATACTTAAAGAAAGGTATCATTCTATGCTAGTACATCTACACAAGTAGGTACTAAAACAAACGAATTCATAACATGGGTATACATAAAAAACTGTGATTTGCCATTGCAATTATAATCGGCGTTAACTTATAATTTGCGAGGACTTTGACATTTTTAACAGTCTTCTGTCCCTTTTATTTAAGGAACTGGACCGAAATCATTTATGCTATCCTTTCAATTATCAAAATGCCCTGTCATATGCCTGCCTGCCTGCCTACATTGCCTAAGCTTATCGATGAATAACTTCTGATAATAATACGATATGACGAACGGAAAATAGAAGCTGAAATACAAACAACGTAACTTTCCCACCGGCCGGGATCAGAACCCACAACCCCCCAATCGCGAGCCAGACTGCCATATTACACGAAAGCGAGACCGGTACAGTCGACCACATAATTCCGGTCCCCACCACCGGGGTACAGTTACCACCGCATGTCATTCGATATCACTGCGAGTGAAAAATAAACTTGTACTCGTATTGTTTTTATACACTGTTGTTTTATTTTGTCTGTTCACTTGTTGTCTTTTCGGATGTTTTTTTTATGCCAAACTTATTTTATTAAAAGTTAGATAGGTACACGAAATAGTTCTTTATTATATCACAATGTCATTCGATATGAAAACAGCTAATGCTCTAAGCTACAATAGGGAAAAACAAACTAATGATAACGTTGACTTTTCTTCTTTTTGTCTTCCCTTCCTTTGCCGTGTGATGCCGGTTTAGAATAGCATCAATCCTATCTTTCCCATGGGTGTCGTAAGAAAGGACTAAGGGAGTTGATGTGTATTGCAATTTTTGACTGACAATCTGTCACTTTCGTAATTCCCTGTCTTCTGAATTACTCGCAAAGTTTTGTCAGACGTGGTGTGAAAGGCCGTTATTTACAGTCGTTTGGGCTCCATGTCTAATTTTGATCAGGAGGTCAAGAAGTACCTACATGCCGATTTTCAGCTTCATGGGTCAATCCGAATAGCTGTGACGTTAGTTACTAGACTAACCGCGCAAGGGATAAAGGCGTGATATATGTATGTATGTATATATGTCACCGTAAAATTGGAAATAACGCTGGATTATAATCTATCTTGCTAAATTATAATCTGTCGAAATATTGTAACACATTCACTCGTATTCCAATTTAACGTATAATTTTTCAGTAGATTACAATATAACGAACTAAATCCGTGAAACTGTGATACGATTACGCAGCTCGCGTACTGATTGGTCAAGTCGAGCATCATGTCGCCAACGACGCCATCTTTGTTTCACAGCTGATTGCTTTCGTTGGTTCTCGAGCGTAAACAAACCGTTTTCGTTCCATTTTATTATAGTTTCGTGTTGAAAATTGCTCATATAAACTAATTAAATAAGAAAATAATCTCATATGCACTGTTTGTTTACATTCGATACCCATCAAAATTGCGATCAGCTGTCAAATAAATATGGCTGCGCGATATACATGAGGTTCGACCAATCAGAACGCGAGTTGACAGTTTTACTGTTTTACTTCATAATATTGTAATATTTTGAAAATTGATACGTTAAATTGTGATCCGTGTGTATGTCTTACAATATTTCGACAGATTGTAATTTAGCGAGATATATTATAATCTAGCGTTGTTTGCAATTTCACGGTGACATATATAATGTCATACCATATTTTCCTCGCAGATGAAATCCGGCCCTCATAAAATATAATAATACCTAGACTCTAGTAGAGTAGTAGAGTCACTCTACTACGAAGAACTAACTTATTGAAACGGAAAATCATATCTTACAAGAGCTAGTTTACTTACTACCTACTTACAAATTGATTTGCAATTGCACGGTTCTGGCTTACTTCAAACAGTTTTTATTTTTATTTGCATAGGAAAAGGAAATTACATCTAATCGTGATAATCATAGCAACAAATAATGGAAATCTAAGAGTAGATAATCACAATCGTGATCCTTTCTAGTACTTTACATCAATAAAATGATTTTGTAAAATAAATCTATAAACAGCAGCAAAACAGAACACATTCATTTTTTGGAAAACTTGCAAAAATTTCACCGCAGGCAGAAAAAATTTTGCAATTTTTCCAAAAATTGTTTAGCTAACACGAGAAGTGTTTTAAAGGTATTCAGAACACATTCACTTAATGTACCTTAAATTAGTACTGTCACTATCTGCCATATAGGGTTAGAAAGGGATAAGAGACATTCACGACAAAAAAAATGACAGGACTTGGATTATAACCTTCTTCCTTCACCCTTTTCTAACCTAATTTGACAGAAAGTAACAAACAGCACTAATTTAAGGTAAGTTAGGAGAATGTGTATCTCGAATTCCCTGCATTTTCCCCTAAGTTCCCACAGTTCGCTAACACCCCTCGAGCTAGGTCCCACTGCAGGCATCCTGAGGAAGCTCTATAACTGAGGTTTACCAGTCAAACGTGTGGTGTCATTCTAAGGTTACACTGTTTTTTCATGCACCACCACGTTTTTATGCTTTGTCGTCATATCTCTAGATGTAATAAATGTCTGGTTTGCCTGGTTATAGCGAATAACCCAATAAACCCGGTGTCAGAGCTTTTGAACCACCTACCGATAACTACTGTAATACAAATAACAACTTCGTATCATTTCCCACTTCCAGTTTTTTGATAACAAGTATTATCAAAGCTCCCGTGAGGTGCCGGCTTAGGATAGCATCACTCCATATCATCATATAGGTGTCGTAAAAAGTGACTAAGGGATTTGAGAGTTGATTTTTATTGCAATTTTAGGCGACAGGCCTGTCACTATGGTTATACACAGTCTTCTGAATGACTCTCAAACTTTTGTCAAACGTAGTGCGAAGGATTTAGGCATGTTATGTGATATAAAAGTTGCGTTTAAGCAGTTTCCTTGATAACAAGTACGTATCAAAGCTCCCCCAAAGACCAGGCTGCTCTCTTCACCACCTCTCCAACTGTATAAAACCACACTTCGCTAGTTACATCCCGCTACTGAATTATTTTTTAAGTGTTAAAGGTTTCCCTGCCCATAAATAAAGCAGGCTTTGTGTGCTGTTGCGATATACATTGGACGCGATTCTGGAGGACATTTTATTGATCAATATTTTGACCTTGCTGATTTTTTAAAATGCCTACTAATGAGAAAAGATAGGGCCGAGAAATCTGTCCTTTCCTTTACTTTGTACTCGTTTTAAAAATAAAACATAGTATATTTAGGATTATGTAATGTAAGGCGCTATCTCCACTCATGAAACGTACCACGTCAGAGTCACAATTGTCATATTACGTCTCCCGTCTTGTCTCACGTCTCATGTGTGTCTGTGTATGCAATTTTACCTAGTTAGGAGTAGCTTATGATAAACCTACCTATCTGAATTTAATTTTTACAATATACCGGGAGTAACAGAAAGGGTATAACAAGCCGAAAGGAGTTCAAGGTACTCATGAAACTAAACAACTTTCTATGGCACATTGGCCGACTATGAAAAAGAAATTGCCCCTCCAATAGTAAATCAATTAGCTCGAATATTTTGTATGGGAAGACCAAATTTTTTTTTCATATTTCTCCCCAAGTTCCATGGGGAAAGTGGTTCAGTTTCATTACTACCTTAACCACCTTTCAGATTGTTATACCCTTTCTATTACTTCCTGTATAAAGTTGCTACAGTTATGAATTTCAGAAATAATGGTCATCCTTACTTTCTACTTAGAAAATGTCCGTTGGAATTGAGGCCAATATTGCACTAAATTGTAACGGAACACGGGCCCTTTCGGGGTGTTCCCTCTGGAGGCAGGTGTTGCCCGCTATTGTGTAGATTTTTTATGTGATTTTCGTCTACTATTTTCGTGATAGTTATTTTGGGGAACGACTTTTCGTCAATTTGAAGAGGAAGTTCATTGTAGTGCGCGGGCGATTGTGAATAAATATTTCCCTTTAAAAGGTATTGTATAAGGTGTAGACGAGACATTGTTTTTAAATATTATATGGCATTGTGTAAAGTACCATTGATCTCTCTCCTAAACACAGTCGGTAAGTCGGTACAGTCTCTCACACTAACAATTCGTAAATAATTTATATTTTAAATATTTTTATGGTTTCGACTTTCATGATCAGCGCCACGATTTACCTACTTATTTTTGGGGTAGGCCCATGTCCAGCAGTGGACTGTCGTGGCTGTTGTAGTTGTAGTACTTACTGAGAGCTATATCCTTTGGTTGTAGTAACTTTATTTTACCTGCCTACTTCTTTTAGTTCGCAACTTGCAAACATAATAAGAAAAATGTTTAATCTTGCTGAAACAACTAATGCAGAAAAATAAACCTGTTTTCTTGTAAGATTTATTTTCTTTCTTATAGCTGTAACTGCAAAAAAATAAATTCAGCAACTTAACGAATTATACCGCGGGAGGGGAGCAACCGAGCTGAAAGTTATGCTTATACACACCTACCTACTTATAGTACCTATAGGCAGCTTAGGGGATTGTACAGGGTGATTTTATAATAGGTAAGTTTTTTAGTAGGTGAATAAAGTAGTGAAGAAATGCAGGATTACATATTATTATAGGTAACACCAAATTGTTACACTTTATATGGCAAGCCTAACGCCTATCATACTATTTTTTTAATTAGTACTAATTGTTTTTATCCACTGACCACACACCTATGGCGTATTGGCAGTTGATATTTAAGGATATAAGTATATTTTTGAAATCAAGCTATACTTTTACTCCCGGTATAAAATAATAATAACAAAAAAACAAGAAATCTTTCATCTTCACATAATACATGTAATGTAGATAAAACAGGATTTTGGATGTAAATAACTTTACTTACTTCTTAATCAAAATGTAAAATTTATTTTTCCTGACACCCTGTATAGAGTTTTACTTACGGGGTTTATACAGGGGGTTGCGGTTAAAAAACCTTGTTACAGCTAGTCCTATTACGCACTTATCACCTCACCTAGATCGGAGGGGTGCGTTTTTTTATTGGTTTGAATATTTTACACGTAAAATATGCCAATTGCCGATTACCTACTTGAAATAACACGCCTTTCCTACTTTGAATGAAATTACCAGCTTATTCAAAGTATACTTGAAATGGGAACGAAAACGTTTGCCCCAAAAAGTAGTAGGTATGAAACTGAAGAACTTTCCCCACGGATGGGTCGAAATTGGGCCTCCCATAGGTACAAAATTGCCGATTAGCTGATTGTTTTTTTTTTCATATTTGGACCCATGTTCCATGGAGAAAGTTACCTATTCAGTTTCATGAGGACCCTTTTTGTTACTCCCGGTATAAATAAATAAACATAAGTAGTTGTAACGATAAAGCATTTTTAGCACAGATGATAAGCGACAATCATTTATTGTAGCAGCTATATATAAGCAGCGATGCATTCATTGTAACCGGAGACCACTCCAAGAAATATGACGCGCAACCAATTTCTGACCGCAAAATCCCCTTTGCCTCGATGTCAATCTAGCACTTGACACCCATAACCAATCCCTCACATTTGTCCTTAATCAATGTTACAATCACCACTCAGAACCGGCTACCTACCTTGTATCGCAAATAGTATAAGCGGAAACGCGTCAGAACCCCCTTCGCTTGGACCCGGAGGGCCCCTCAGGACGGAGGGGCCCCAGGCGATTGAGGAAAAAATCTTATTTGACAACCCCCCCGCAATTCGCACCTCCCCTAGTTCTTCACGCTTGTGCGGAGTGGGTAAATCATGTGCAGTTTGTGTGGCTAGTGTGGCAAAGGCTTCTTTTATAATTGATACTAATCGAGAATAATATTCCGGTTTGTAACAGAAATCAAACTGGCTTTACAGTTGAAGTGTGGAGATAGCGAATAAATCGATACCGAAAAAAATATTGTATATCCTAAGTGATACAATTCCTAACCCTAAGAAATACTAGAATAAATTGTGAATGTAAGAAAACTAACAGTACAAATGATTAAAACCTGGCATGAGGCTAAATCAATGTGAGTTTTGTTTATCTTGCCACCAAGTTAGATGAAATGTAGCTACGGGAAATTAAACGTAAACCTTTGAAACAAGATTTGACGCCCACTCTTCCTTCGTTCGACTACACGAAATATGATAGAAAGGTATTTAATGGCAGATTATTTTACCTACTTACCTTCAATGGAGAGTACTTGTGAACTCTCAGTGTTAAATATTAAACAACGGTTATTATGATATTTAGCATTTTCTATTAATCTGTTCAAAAGTGCTTGGAATAAATTGTAATTAAATACACATTTTAACATAAAGTCGCCTTTTGCCTCTGTCTGTAGTGGAACCTAAACCAGGCAAGGGATTTTGATTATGGTTTCTTGTGATAGATAGAGTGATTCATTAGGACAGTTTGTATGTATATAACAAATGCCGGGAAAATGAGTTGCAGCGGGTAACAACGATGGGGGGCCGCTAGTAGTAAAATAAAGTCTTCTTCCACACTAGCCGGCTCTCCACCAAAAACCCCAAAAATGCTCAAAAAGAGAAATGAGACCGCTTATACAGGAAGCTACTTCATACGATACGTGACCCGGGGTGCATATAGGACCCTAACTGTTAAAAAAGCCCCTAAGGGTCCCTATGCAGCGCTGCATCTTAACGATTTAGTCGGCAATCTTAGGCGGATGGAATTTCATACGAGTTTAGGGTTCCGCCAGGGTAAATAGTTTGCTCATTTTGGCGACGTTTGCTCAGGAAGGTAGGTAAACTTAGGAGGATCCAAGTCTTAATAGATGCGAATCCTCTTGAAGTTTCGTCATAGGTACTAAATAAAAAGGATTTGGTTTGAGTGAATCTGTTAATATACCGAATATAAATTCAAGGATTTTGTTTGAGTGAATCTGTTAATGTATACTGAATATAAAACACCAGAGTAGGTAAATAAACCTTTTACGACGGCAGAAATCAAAGTTCTTTGATTTAAAAGAAAGTTTTCTTGTATACAGAAATACAACTATTAGTGCTATAAGAAGGTTTCCAAAGTACACCTAATTGCACAAACTACTTATGTTTGTTAAGTTCACTGAGTCCATACTGACCGGTTGCAAGTTTTCAAACTTTGGCCGAAACTAGACTTACACTCGTCAGAAACTAAGAGGGCTATTCGACTTGGTCATTTAGCGAACTGCACATTTCTAGGATTGCTTCAAACTTGGTGTCGGGACACACCTGCGGAGATTCCGTCGCGAATGTTGTAGGACGGATGCTCTCAGGCTATACGGGCCGATGAAGTAAAAAGGGCGGCTGGTAGAGTGTATAGCGATAACGGGAGATCCTCAGAAGAAGTTTATGTCTTCAATGAACTTATCCAGTTTGCTGCTTTAGGCCAGTACATCCATTTGACGCGGCGACGGATCCGTTTGCAAGTACCTAATTCATTATCTTAACTTCTAAAACATAGACTACATTACAAACATTCCGGAGAATACCTCAAGTGTGGTTTAACAGTTAGGTTTCAGTTTCCACCTAGCAATAAGTTACATACCCATTTGAACTATTAACTAATGAGTTTCGAAGAAAGCCGAAACCGCTTTCGGTGGCTTAAGTTTGGACTTATATTAATTTAGCTCGTTTTGTATGAAAGGCCAAGCTGCTTACGTGAAACTTAATTGGATATTGAAACCCGACTGCTATTTTTCACAAACCGTATAGAATAGACCGTACTCAAGGTTCAAAGGTAGATGAAGTTGCATACGACTCGATTACGTGCCTATAATATAAAACAAAAACCTAAGAATATGATGATAATGAAAGAAATTACGTCTAATGTACCTACCTCCCTACTTGTTTTATGGAGAAACAGGTTGTTAATATACCATGACAAATAATGTTTTTAGAAAGTACGGAACCACTTCAGCTGTACGTAACCCTCCCTTGCCTCGTATAGTTATGAAGAATGGCATCCTAGGGCGGTTATGGAATATTGAAACATAGGGATCGTGTCTCAATTAGGCTTATCCACTGGATCGCTCTAACGTGGTTTGACAATGAAAAACTATGTGAGTGTTAAATGGACTGATGTCTATTTTATGACCTTCTACGTCTCCCTATTGTGAAGATCATAGTTTTTATTAGCATCGTCAAGTTCTTAGAGTTCAGAAGGGTATTTGATTGAAATGAGAAATGAGAAAGTCACTTTGCATTTTGAGGGTTTTTAAATATTTTCTTTGCTGTTTATTGTAAGTATTCGAAAATAATGACAATAGTAGGGGTACGATGACAAATAACAGAATCATTACACAGCGATCGCTATGAACTACTAGTACAACTATAACCACAAAAGTCCACTGCTACACTGGACGTAGGTATTGCTATACTCACCACGCTTGGCAGGCGGATTAGCGAGCGTAGTGCAAGGTGTTGTGCGCGCAAGGAACGCTGCTGCCCATTCCCTGGATCCATCCCTTAGTTGCCTTGTACGACACCCACAGATATAATTCGGGTGATGCTATTCTAAGCCGGCATCACAAGGCAAACCTGCATCCCTGTGAACAAATACAATATATATTGCGCTGCGCTTGCTTTTCGTCTGACCACGTCCGCTTGCGGGCTTTTGGGGCTGTTGATGATTTTATGATAATAATGTAAAATTACAAGTATCTAGAAAAAAATGAAGATTTGGCAACAATGAACCATACTCTCGAAAAGACGCTGCAGCCCCAGACTTGAATTCCATACCAATGCACTTTCAAACAAACAGTAGGTAAAATAACTTTCAAGTGTCAGGACTAACCCCGCAAATCTCGGGGGGCTTATTTTTATCAGCGGGTACGTCGAATTCCAGTCGAATTTGCCTGCTGTCGAGATTTCGTTTTTCGAAATTCGACGTCTCAAGTTGCGAATTCGCCGGGCGAAACGCGGGCTATCCTCGAAGCCGTAAAACAAGGTAGTAAAACGTCTTGTTCTGCGAAATGGAGCTGGAATTGGCAGTTGAAGAACTGAGCTTATGATTAATGTCAAGTTAGATTGGAATTGGTTGGCCTCGGTTTAACTATGTGCATGTAGATTTACTGGGCTATGTGCCTTTTAAAATAAATTGGATAGAAAGGTAGTCCTCAACACAGGTCCTCAATGACTTACAGAGGTAACAAACTTGAGTGGAAAGTTTCAATTTCTACTGAACTACCATTTAATTTTCTGAGGCACAGTGACACATGACAAAATTATACTCAAAATCACCTTCTCCTAAAACAACATCGATTTCAATCCTATTCTGTGCTTGTCTCGTTCGATTTAAAATCGATCGATTCGGGGTGACACGTCACGACGTTCGAGATTCGAACTCGATCCTCGATTTACTGCCTCCACGTTAAATCTTTTTGAATTTGGAATGCCAAACCTGTCTCTAGTTTGCAGTGATCTCTTGTCTTGTCTGTTCGAGTTTACGATAATGGCACGCTTTAAAAATATTGCACTGAAAGTGAAAATAAGTATCGGAGCATAAAATAAATTGTCTTGTAATTTCAGTATCACTAAATTCTGTAGGCGTTGCTTGGTAAAAAGTTTTATTTCAGTCAATAGCCTAAAAATATGGAACAATAAATAATACTTACCCTCGTCAGTTATACGATGCCCCATGAAAGGATTAAGCGTTAATCCGATGTCCTACATACATACATTTTGAGCATATCAATTTATCCATATTAAAACAAAAGAAAGTTTAGGGCAACGCATAAAAATGGACATTAACAAATCAAAAGGTAGGGTAAAGCGCCCAGTAACCGACCGCTCGCTGAGTTTTGGCGGGAAAATATGCAAATTTGTATAATTAAATCCCTCCGTTCAAAATTGGCTACAGTTTTATTTTTAGGAGTTAAATTTTTTACGGTTTGTTTTATACGTGGGATATTGAAGCCATTTCCGGGGAATCGCTGTTATTTTCATTGTGTACAACAATGTAATACTTATCATGTCAGTTATTTTTAAGATTAACGCTGAAAAGGCAGATAGGTACTTATTTAGATAAATGATGTTTTCCAAACATGTAACTACAACTTTTGTGAGTGGAACAATCATACCTAGCATTGTTCTTCTCTACTATAAAAAGAAAGTTAGTGAATTTTCATAAGTAGCTACATACAAAACGGTATTAAACTTACTGTCACCTAACCCTTTCCGAGGAACATTTATAACCGAGCCTGTCCCACCCTTCCCAAACCTTTCAAATCTCTTCCTTACTACGAAGTACATTACTGAACACTTACCGGTGTCGTAAAATGCACTATAGAGGCGTGTAAAAAGGTATAAAGACGCTTTCTCAATTTGTCAAGCGCCTGCTGAAAAGGTGATAGTGATGACTACGAACATTATAATTTATGATTCTGGAGTGTAAGGGGCCGCGAGTGGATTTTTTAGGTAGTTATATTTTATAGTGACAAAAGATGAAAAATTATGAAGGACACAGAGTGGAGCTGCTTCAGAAATATTTGCAATCTTACTACTTAAGAGTTATTTTCTGTGACTTTTTATTAGAAAATGTTATTCGACTAAATGTTACTATGAAATATTACCGTCTATACTAAAGTAAGCAAGAAAGTGTTATCCATCTATCTATGGGTGCCGCGAGTGAATGGATTTAATTGTCCAAAAATTTATGAAAATTCAATAAAGAAACTTTATGCCGTACTCATCCAGTATTCCGTATCGTCATCACGCTATCAATCTATCAGTCATTGACCCGTTAATAAACATTCATTATTAACACTTCATAGCCTCTATAAAGCCGATAGTATTTTTTCACTGGCCATAAACCCTGCACCCCACCTCTAGGGCAACCATCGCAGTATTAACCGACTATAATAAAATTCCCCTTAATCCTCTCATGTCGATTAATGACAGACCAAATTAAATTTTGCCGAGTAAACCAATATGGTTGCATCGGCGGCAGCGCAAGCAATTTTAAACTTTATTTGTGTATATTTTTATGTAGATATTCCTGGGCATTCACGAATAGCTAGTGAGGGCTATGAGGACTTACCGTTTTTATGCGGAGATAAAAATATTTAATAAATAAAGTATTTTGGGATGATGTGCCGCCGTTGCTAACACACACTGTTTTCTTATTAATCCTCGTAACTATAGTTCAGCTCATAATTTGATGTTATTAAATTATAATGTGATGGATGAGATGACTGATGTGTTGAATAACAAGTTCCTAGTAAGGTACTCGTAAAACTAACAATCGTAGCATTTATTTTATGAAACTGTTAACTCAACAAAATTAATACATAGAAAGCAAACCGAAAACATAGCTTGATTTTATCCTTTGAAAACTCATGAGAAATTCATTTTAAATCCTTCGTATACAAACTCCAAGCCGGACATCCCCCTAATTACGCGGGCACTACTTGCATTTTTCACATCTCCGGAGCCGGTCCATAATTGCCTCACCTACCCTTTCCGAGGTGGATGTGGATCCAACCTTGTAAATTGTTTCTGGCCCTCATAACAAGTACTCCAGGCATCATCTATAAATCATTTTTATTATCCACCCTCCAACCCCTCTATTAGGGGGGTGACTAGCGATTTCACCCCCTCTTACCCTAAGGTGTTATTTTCGAGTGATTTTAAAATAGTTTTCGTATCTAGTGATCTAGTATCGACAAAGTGCAGTATCGCGTGTCTAAAAAAATAGTGTTGGGACGTTATCGATAATTCACCAACTAAGCACTATGTATCGTGCTAAGAAGTTAATAAAAAGAGATTGGCAAAGTAATGGAGGTTTTTTAAGTGCCTTTAATTAAACTATATGCGTTTTATACGAACTGTTTTAAAGCGGAAATTTACTAGCGATTTAAAAAATAATTCCGCAAAGCATACTTGATTCCCTGTAATTTAAATTATGTACTTATTTCACTAATATTTAAAAAGATAATATTTCACTACATCACCTAGGTCATTGTTATCAAATCAATATCGACAATGTTTTGTAACACTTTAACGTTAACATCACTAAAATTATATCATACAGCAAATCATTTTAGCTCCATATTGCATGTAAGTAATAATTTTAGTAATTTTATCATATTTTTAGGCCATTGTGTAATGAATGTGAAATTAAATAAAGAAAAGTTTTCGATAACTTTTTATCATAATTACATTGATCTAAGTGTCAATATTTAGGTTTTGTACCCTATTTTAAATGTTCCTTTTATTTTACGTTCTTTATTTTTTATAACACCGTTTAACCAGTATTTAAGGCCTATGGCAATTTATCGTAAAGGCTTATCGTTAATCTGAATCCGTCGCCAACATTTAAAAACCTCCAAGTTTTTGATTAATAGCACATTTTTTATACTATTAGGTACCTAGGTAGGTATGTTGGAAAATGTAGGTATAAAGGCTTGAAAACAAGTTTGGTGTTATTCTTATGGTTAAAAGAGATAGAATTTGTCTTTAAAATAAGTTAGGTACTATCGCCAGCACATCAAGATACCCATTTATTTGGTTAACATATACTGTTTTTTAGGGTTGGGGTTCAGTAGATCTTTTGGATGGGTAGGTGGATGTGAGGTGGTAAGAGGAATCAACTTATACTGGTGTTTCTTACAAAAACTATTATTAGTTGGTCACTTAAATGGGTAGGTCTTAGTGGTAGGTCGATTTGCGGGCTATTTTATAAAAATATAAATTAGATAAATCTAATTTATATTTTTAATCCATACAAAGGAAATAACTAGCAAAGACCGTTTGGTTTGTGCGTGCGTGCTCCGTAGTACAAATTTGACACGATGACAGTTCTGTGCCCGCAAGTACTGTGAGTAGGTAAGTCATACATGTCTATGTAAAACTGAGCCCGTTACATAACAGTGACAGCTTTTGCGTAACGGATTAGACCACCGGTGTGGCTTGAAAGTACATATATTGTAAATTGGAAGTACCTATGTATATTTGTATCGAATTAATATAAAGTAAGACATGAAGTTTCAACCAACAGCCAATCTACCTATCTTATTTGAATAAGTTTATGGGATAGTCAAATTCCCGTAAAGCTCAATTTCGTACGTCGATTCGATATATGGCAGCTATAAACTTTTTGAAAGTGACACCGTCCTATGGGAATTTTGCTCTCATAACCTCAAGGTGACCAAGGGCAAAGAGAATCTAGACTAGATTTGTGGGTGAGATGACAGAGAAAGGACACATGCATTTGTGAAAACCTGTAATTGGCTTTGTGAATTGTATTAGTTTTAAGTATTCGTTTATTATTAGCTGTTGGTTTTCCTTAACAAATAAAATAAATAAATCATGACACAAGAAACTTAGTAAAAAAATTAAATCTAATGAATTGACAATGTAAACGGCGTAATATGAAAATATTATGTTTTGATAATATTGCCATTAGCAGACTGGTGTTTATTGGGACGTATTTTATTTCGTGTGTTCTCGTTCGTTCGTTCATATTGCCGTTTTTTACAGCCGTTGACGTTCTACCTACCCCGCAATGGATATAGGCGTGATATATGTATTTATGTAGGTATGTAATAAAGACAAATAAGAACTCCCCTTGGTTCGCTAGGTAAGTTTGGCAAAACAAACCCTGATTTAGTAGGGAGGTCCTCATTCCACAGTATGACTGGCGAGAAAGCGTAAACGATCTGCCAACCCGCCATTAATTTGCCAGATTTATCGCCAGGAAACTTACAATATGCAACTAGTGACGTCACTTATAGCATGATACTATTCGGATACTAATATTTAGGGTTCTTCGGGTTTATATTTACCTAGTTATGGATGGTCGCCACAGGTTTAAAAAAGTTAATGTCTGGAATGACGCAATGCAACTGCTACCGGATTGCAGATTGTTGGCGATCTGAATAGCGGTAGGATTTTAATAAGCGCGTTCTCCACTCTGTTTTCCTTAAGAAAAGTCAAATTTTCCTAAACAATATTTGATATAATAAATGACTAAAAGATAGATTTTCTTTGTGAAGTATTTTATATGTGGGTAGGAGGGTAAGCTTCTATATAATGAAACAAAAATAGAACTAATCTACATTTTCTGGAATCGACTGCCACTATTCCTTCTCATCCATCAAGATCTACGAACAAGTACCTACATTTGAGTTGAGGTTGATTGTGATTGATATGCATCGTAATACCTAAAGAATCTGGGGACATGAAACTGAAAATTAACGTATCGTTTTCGGATAATATTCCCATCAGGGTTTCCCATCACTCAGAGTCTTATAATATGCACGCATCACCACCTTCCAATTTCCGTCACGAACAATTACCCATCCATTGCAGCGTTTGTCCCAGTCCAATCTTTGACTGACAAACTGAAAGATCAATGTATGCGAACGAGAGAGGCACCTATTCGCAAAAGATCGCAATGATTCATACTTCGAGCAGAAAATTGATTATAAAACCTTGAGTCGACATTTCCTTTTGTTTGTTCGCTCGCTGCTTGTTTTACCTACTGGATAAATGGTTTCTGAACGTTTCTGAAGAATATCTGTTTTTAAAAGTCTTTTTCTTTTGAAATATTCCTTCGTAATCGACTTGATAAAAAATATGGCGACGATCTTTTAGACTGTGTTCCAAATGACTAGACATTTTCTGTCGATTACGTTTCAGTCCTTTTAAATTAGGTCTATTTGGCTCTATATTGCCTAAATCGTTTTATTTGAGGTCTGAAAGGGTTCGCTAATGCATTTTCGTGAACCACTTGATATTTCCAATTATGTTGACCATCTGCTGCTAGGGTACTAGTCTAGTTTTTTAAGAGCGTCTTTAAATCTCGTTAAATGAATCAACACAATTAGTTCTGTTTTCTCTTTAAATATGTTGCTCTTGCGGATTTAATTTAGTAGGTATCATACGTTCTTCTTTTTATTAGGTAGGACTGCGATACACTTCGATCAGGAATCGAACATTAAAATAACTGCATAATGACAGTCTCTAAAAAGAATTAAATAGAATTTATATGAAGTACCAGTTCAGTCTCTGAATTGCAGAGTATTCGTATGACATCAAAGATTTTACGCACAAGTCGTCATATTCAGAGCTAGGATCATGGAAATATAATTGAGCAATATTATTAAAATTTCTTTGACATCCATACCTAACCTCCGTCTCCTTATTTCCAGAGCCGAGATACGAGACAGCGTACGCGTGCGAGGGGAAGACCCTGAAGATCGGGTGCGCGGAGGGGTCGGTCATACACCTCATCAGGGCCAACTACGGCAGGTTTTCCATCACCATCTGCAACGACCACGGCAACACCGACTGGAGCGTCAACTGCATGTCCACCAAGAGTTTGCGGGTGCTGCATAGCAGGTTAGTTAACTAAAGAGTCAAAATCTTAGAGTATTATGAGCGAGCTATAGAGTGATCCTAACCATCCATGCCTTAACGACTGGCACTGCAGCAAAACTTCTCTATCCATTAGTAGTAAAACGACTGTGACAACACTATTATTTACGTCTATATTTCTACTACATTTGACGTAAGTATCTGTTTAGAACTTTGCTTATCCCAGAGCGATACGTACGCACTCTATAGCTTGCTTATGGATACTCTTATAGCCATGTCAGTTTATTACGTTTTTCTATTCCTCTAATCTACTGCTTGATTTGGGCTTCCCGTAGGAGGTTATGTTAACGATACTCAACCATCACACTAGTTGGCGACAGAGACCCGAGGTAGTTTGAAAAGTAAAAAGAAATTCGTAATAAAGAAGGAAATAAGTTTGCAAGCGTGGGATAATGAATAGGTAACTGACTCTTGTACTTACCGATACTTGTGAAGAAAATGTTTCGTTTCTTAACCCACGGGCCACGTCACAAAAATTGGAATGAACAAAAAGTTTACAGAGTACTTACGTAGCTAAATAAGATTGAGACGAAATATAAAAATCAAATCGGCCCAAAAGTAAAATAATTTTATTCAATAACTGCTACAAGTACCAAGATGTTTAGGTATATGCACAACCTTATCCATTAATCAATTTATCAAAAAACCATTTTAACTTAAATCTTTACCGAATCCTTGGCATTAGAATAAAATCCGAAGTACCGTATTTTTATTTGAGTAAGCAGACTTTTTATACATTATCTATCACCAGTCGGTTCTAAGTTTTCGCTATCGATCACTAGTAAAATTTCACTCAGTATTTCTGTATTGAAATTCGCAGTAAGTATTTACGTAAATCACGAATTATGTACAGAAATTAAATTTCATTCAATTTCTCTGTGGCCCAGTATTTGCATAAATTTGAATTCGATTACAAAATATCACTGGATTTGGGGCGCATTAAACCCGATATTTATGCTGGCCTATTTTCCAAAATTGTCCAATCAACTTACCTATAACGAGTTACGTGGATTTGTTGCAATAAAATGTACACTCACTCACGCTAACTCATGAACGATTCCATTTTTAAGGTTTCTATTTTCTTGTTATTGATACTGACAAGCCGAGCTATACAGGGTGTTAGGAAAAGTAATGCGTTCCTTTCAAGGGATGAACCAGCCCATGAAACTGAACAACTTTCTCCAGGAACTATAGGTCGTAAATTGAAAAAAAAAATTGGTCTTCCCATACAAGCCGGCCGGCCGACACACTTAGTAAGGGAGGTCCAAAATCTCTTTCCATATTTCGACCTATGTTTCTTGGGGAAAGTTGTTCAGTTTCATGGGCTGCTTCATCCCTCAAAAGGAACGCAGTACTTTTCTTAACACCCTGTATAGTAAGAACCTGCAATTCGGAAGCCCCCATGTCGTAGCGAGTTATTCAGTAATGTTAACGACCGATTAAGTAAAACTCGAGATATTTATTGTAATTACTTCTAATCATATTAATATGCATCCAATTAGTCGAGTGTTCTAAGTATCTTGTTACTGGTTTAGGGTTCCGTCGTCATAGAATTTATTTTTGTTTTTTGTAAGAACATATGAATTGGAGAACTGTCGTAATACCTATACATAAGAAGGTATTAATATTTTTGCTGGTTGATTAATGAAAAATTAACCACTCAATACAATCTCAAGTAAGTGCTAACTAATAATAACTGCTGTGTTAGCCTAATTAATTGACATTAACTACGTACCAAACTCCAACGATTCTTCATGATGTGAGTGTCATTCAATTTGCTTGTATGTCTTTTTTATAAAAATATACAAAATAAGTCATTTATCAATTCCCGTATCGTATAAAATATTTAATGAATTGAAATAGGAAATACGGAACCCAGTACCAATTAGAACATCTCCCGAACCGATTTAATCTATTATGATAATAATGATAGGAATTCGTTTGAAGGTATTCATATCTCGATCTCCGATCCATAGATCCAGAGTTTAAGTATTATTGGAAATTAATTTTAATGGCCGCATAACGGTCGTCGCGATCTTTGACTCCGCTTGAGAAAGATCTGATGCACTGATTTTAATTATTTGTGAGATTAAATAGTTGGATTGGATTCTTGCTTTTTTTGTGAACAGAAATGATGGCTGCTTTTCGTCGTGTGGAAATCATTAGTCTGCGATTGGTAAATTATCGTGATGGTTTGCACTAAAATCATCTGAACAAGACAATCATAAATTTAATAGATTTCCTCAGAATCTTCACGCCCGAATGTCTCGCCAACAAGTGGCTTATCGTAGAGGACAAAACTCACATGAGTTACCACAAGACACTCCTGAGACCGATGCCTAGAAGGTTTGGATTCATAGTCCATCTGGACTGTACCTATTCTTAAACTAAGTTTTCTTTTCCAAGGTCTCGTGTTACCCCAACCCTGACGAAGTCTTCTTTGGTTTTGACACCACTTGAAAAATGTTATTTAATTAAAAATAATGATTGCGTGTAGATCTCTCATTACAATCAGCTCTCAATATTTCTTTCTCAGTTTTCGCCCGATCACGGTACAATCATATTCCCTCCTTATCATTAGGCACCCCAACCCTTACAAACGTACCTATCTTTGGTTTTGACGCCACCTAAGCCTTGCCCTCGAGCACAGTTATAATCATTCCGCGGCGCACCATCGATACGTAAAATGGGACGTGTAATCCTGATAGCCTGAGAGCTTGAGGGGACTTTACCTATAAATTTTTTAGTAACCTTAAAACGAACCCTAAACAATAGTCGCTTCGAGACGACCATCAAGGGATTGGAATTTGGAAAGGATCTATCGGTGCATCGATAGATAAGTGGTAGAGCAGTGGGCGGTTCCCCATTTGTCCAAGAATCAATCCCCGGTCGATGCTTAACTTTTATCATTTATAACATTTTTTCATTTATAACATTTGTACAATACGACGATGTCTAGTTAAATGTAAATAACTAGGTACAGATTATTTTTGGGACGTATTGTGAACGGTACTTCAAACGACATACTTAGCAAGACAAAACTAAAATGTATACCCAATTCTTTGGCTCGCATAGGTGAATTGCTTTAATGATTTTTGTACTATGTCTAGAAGACATATTCGACAAAGTTCCTCAATCTTAAAAGTATCTCAGTACATAGTGTAAGGCACGCGAATTCTGACCCACATTCTTCTAACTGTAGAACCGTCACTACCTCTTTTACCACTGTAATCCAAACGCAATCTCGATTCTCGCCCGCGCCCCGGAAAGTGGCGAAAATTGCCGAAAATCGTCGAAAATTAAATATCGACGGGGTTTATCACGTTAGGCCAGAGAGATTGGCAATAACAGCACGGGTTCTCCGGGTCGGCCGGCCTAACTCATGTAAATGAGGCTTAAATTGATGTTCCACATGATATGCAGTATACTTATATTTTATTATGGGCGCGCCGCCTTGGCTTGCCAGCCACTGATCCGGTTTCGTTTCCCATTTCGATTATAATGGTGAAATATATTGGGTTTGGTTGTGTGGTAACTAGGCAAATCTAATCGAAGGTGGGAACATAAGGAAAAGTGAGGAATAAATCTCCAAAGTCATTGCGAAAGCGTCCTTTATGTAGATACCTACTAAGAACTAGGTGGTAAGTAAGCTGACTTATTCTAGGTACTAAAACAATTTATATAAGATAGTGCGTTCCACAGACCAGTTTTACCTATATTCGCATTCTTGAATGGCTAAATCATCAGAATGGTCATCAACCTATTTAAATAGCCGACTAAACCCGATTTCTTTGCCCCACAGATGCAGTATGCACCAGAACTGCAGTATACAAGCGAGCACGAGCATATTCAGCGGAGACCCCTGCCCGAACACGCTCAAGTATCTTGAGGCCCATTATCAGTGCGTGCCTGGTAAGTAAAACATTGTTTTTGTGAAGCCCTATCTACTGGTGTCTTAATCACGTTACAAAACACAATTTCTCGAACGATATATTTCAGCGACTAGGCCTCTCCGAATATAGATACGACTGATTGCTGCATTTTAATATCTCCTCCGGAAGTCTAATTGTGACCTCCTGACTACATCTCGTCTGACAGACAGATGTAAATCTAACTAGGCCATACCAAGGGCCATACATATTCATATCTAGTTGCGTGTCAGGTTCATGTCTGCTGATCCAATCCAGTTTTAGCTGCATTTAGATTTAGAGCATTTGAACCTTCAAGTTTCGAGTCGAGATGATTTACATTCGTCCAAAGAGCTTACCTCCACTATAACCATCATTTTTCTCGATTCCAGCATCGACAACCAGCACGACCAACCGCCCGTCACCGCCATGGCTCATTACCTCTCAGCCAACCGTCTGGAGGTCTACCGCTCCACCAGCTCCGAAGAACCCGGTACAGACGCAGCAGGGCGAGAGGAAGAAGCCCACTGTGATTACACCACCGACCTTCAGGCCGCATATCACGCTGCCACCGGAAGTCAAGCTTGGGGATATTGGGACTAAGGTTTAATTTTAATTTAATATCACAATGTTCTAATAATTATGAGTTGAGTTTCCTAGAGATCAATATACAGAAAAGCTGAGAAATATAGCGGGGTATGATGGACAAATACTACGGGACTCGATTTGAAAAAATATCAATTTTACTAACTAAGGTCTTCAAACAAATTGATGGAGAGGACATAGCAAGGCAACAAATTCTTAATCTGTGTCATTGCCGCATATACATAACACCAAAGTATCTAAATAACTAACACAGTATTATCTTCAACAGGCCACAACAAAGCAACCGGACACTTCATCAGAGAGGGAACCACCACAACTGCCGATGGACAACTTGCCTGATGTGAAGGATGAGATCACGAAGATTGTGGAGTCTGATGTCACAAGGAACGACAAACCGAAGGATCAGGATAATGGTGAGTTCAAAGCTATAAGGAAACATATTCTCAAAACATGCTGACATTCTATTTACGAACTTAGAAAGTTCAATAACAAACCTCCAGAAGCATTCAACGTTTTCTCCCATTTCACAGCGGCAGTAACAGAAGAAGCGATGCAATGGCCTGCGAAAGATGATGATCCTGATGCTACGCCTCCTATGCACGTACCAGCTAAAGAAAACCCAATGATACCGCCTTCCAAAACCGATGTTGAAGATGATTTTGAAAGCTACTGTAAGTACTACGTAGCACTTATTCATGAGTCTGTGGTGAAGCTTAGAAAAACAGTAGAATCGTTAGATATTTTCTTGAATCGCGAAAAGACAGTCCAACTAGTTTTAGATGGTACTTTAGTTGAGCCAAGTTGCAGAAGAGACATTAAAACACCTTTAAGCATATTGTAACCCTCGTTTCTTTCCACAGCTACAAGCCGAACGCCCATCCTCGGACGAAGAGCATACTGCCCTCAAGTCAACGCGCGAGGTCTTCACTGGAACTGGACTCTAGCTGGTACATACGCCGTCCAACCCTGCCCTGGTGGAGCCACTGGTCTAGCCAGGTGGAAGTAAGTATTTTTGAGCCTTAAATAAAGTAAACTATAGAGTCAGAAACTACATGTTACAAAAAAACATTATCATGCATTGTAATACAGGCTCACGCTCTTGTAATATAACTTTGATCCAAGAAATATGACTCTTGCAATGCCATTTTAAGCATTCCAAAACAGAAAAAGACTTCTAAATTAAAATACGTCTCTATTTTCAGATGCACCTTATCACCGCACCATGGGAACGAAGACGATCGCCCCAGGAGGCGCAACCCTGGTTTACAGTCAGGGGAAAACTACCACGACCTGGGCTTAGACCAACCCAACGATAGGCAGATGCAACTCATCAGGAGGCTGGGATCTGAGGCTTTGTTGAAAGGTAACTTTGAATACTTTTTCCTGCATAAGTATTGCTACAACAAAAACTTCAAAATATACCACATGATGCCTACCCATTCTCCCTGCATAAAGAGTAACGGTGACCCCTATTTGATATACCGAAGTCTATGAATTGCACTACATAAGTAACCTGTCTTCAACAGGTCGTGATGGAGACTCTCCAGACCACGTGATTGACTACCGTGGAACTCCTAATCTACCTGATGCGCAAGCTTCCAGCACCAATCCTGATACTGACCAGTATTATGGTGAGGATCTAAATTAGCTTTCAATATAACAAAATTATTAGAAGTCTTTGGAATCATAGATAGACTTTATTGCAGAAAATGCTCCTCGGGTTTTGCATGGTCGTTGGCGTGTAACCCCCTTTAAATATAACCGTTATTTTGTTCTTCAGCAGACGCGGTACCAGAATGGCACGGAGCCACTCCTGATCTGAGTGAATGCCGATCCGTCTGGTTGAACAGCCTCGAAGCCAGGGTCAGGGCGGGAGAATCAGAATCACTGCTCAGCATCAGCAATGATTTAGCTCAGGTAAGTAGCGATAAAACGCATTTCTGAAAATCTATGAGGAAGTGTCTATAAATTGAAGTAGGTATGTCGGTCTGTTGTTTAAGGCAGAACCCCAGACACTTTCTTTGTGTGAATTACACTGCCATTTGTGAATGTAAAGACCGTAACAAGCTTATTTTGGCTGTTGTATGGCAAAAGCTTTGAGGTTATATGTAGAGAAAGCCCTAAACTCTGATTTAAGGTCCATATTTTTTACCTTAACCGACAACATCGTCATGGAATACGAACAAATACTTGGTTTAAATTGGAAAGATTGTTCCTAAAACTTTGACATCTTCCAGGTGACCTCCTCCAAGACCCTCTACGGTGGAGACATGATGACCACGACCAGCATCATGAAGAAGCTCGCTCAGCGGATGTCGCAGAACGTCCAGACCTTCCCGGACCCACGGCAGAGAGAGGCCTTCGTCACTGATATGCTGCTTGGAGTTATCAAGACTGGTAAGAGATAACTTTAATACATCACCAATACATATTTCTTTTAATTTCATGGCCTGTTGTTTTAAGTGTACTTAATCGTCTGAACGAGCTCATAAACCTCTCTTTTCATATCGCACTTGGCTAGCGCGTAAGCGCCACGCAGTAGATACCTATCAGCAAGTGTAGTTGAAATTTTCTCGACATTATTTTAGACACCGGGTTGTTTCTTAGGTAACATAAGATATAAGAAACGTTTGCAGCAGTCATAACACTTGAACTATTCCCCTTTTCCAGGCTCAAATCTTCTAGAAGAAAGTCAGCGAGCGTCCTGGGCCGACCTAAGTTCAGAGGCTCAGAATAGAGTGGCGAGTGCTTTACTAACACAGCTGGAGGAGAACGCGTTCTTATTGGCCGACGCTGTCACCAAGGAGAAGACCATCTTGCAAATTGTTAAGAATATCTGTAAGTACTTTACAAACTAGATTAAAAGGTATATCTGCTAAGAGGACTCTGGGCTATTAAGCCTCGGACATTTATTCAAGATCACAAAGCAATACTTAAGTCAAGTAAATAAATGTGAATAATAGTAAAAAATACAATATAATATCAACGCCCCGTCATTGTCACTTTCTCTCAAATCAGACTCTACACTTCCCATGCATAATTTCTAAACCAAATCAAATCCTTCCAAAGAACAGGTCTCGTCTTGATCCCTATATTTTCAACGTACTCATGAATTGCCAATTTTTTAACTAAATTGCAATTTGCAGGTTTATCGGTGCGAGTTTTAGAAGTGAAGAACGTGGAAGACGAAACGTTCCCGTCTCAGATTGCTCAGGAACAGTGGAAGGCTTCTGAAGACACCATCACCATTCCCAAGGCTGCATTGCTTGGTAAGTAACAGACTTGCATGTTTTATTGGACTCTATTTTTTTTACGTAAGCTATATCTGTAAATACTAATTGTCATTTACTTGTGATAGAAACTCTCGTTCGAAACTGTATCGAGTAAATTTGTTCGAATTTTTTGTCACCTCCTCAAGTAAGTGCATACAAAATATCACGGGTACATTTTGCGACGAAAATACAATCTTAAGTACAGCCCGACTCTTGGTAAGACCATTTCAGTATTTTTATCTAAAATATCATAGTACATTTTAACATGTTTTTATTTCCCACAGACAACCGCCAGAACGACCTCGTCCGCATAGTGTTCTTCGCCTTCGACCGGCTGGAGCAGATCCTGCCTCCGACCTTCGGGAAGACACCGTCATTCGCCGCCTTCTCTTCAGACATGACATCCAGCACCAGCCTGAACTCTGAACGGGAAAAGAGGAATGTCTCCAGGGTCTTGAACTCCAAGGTAAGTTCAAAGCCACAAAATATGCCGAAGATTTCTGGGTATTTTAGTGTTATAAGATTCTGGAAGAGTATGCATGGTTGGATCTATATTCTGTCACCGCAGGTAAGTAGCCCTCTGTTCTTGATTATTTAAGCTACAACTACATGACATATCTTAGAGATTTCAATTACTTATGTATGATCCTTATGTTCCTTGCAGGTGATTTCAGCGAGTCTCGGCAACGGACGGCACATCCAACTGTCGCAAATGGTCCGCCTGACCATGAAGCATCTCAAGACTGAAAACGTCACCAATGCCGCTTGCGTCTTCTGGGACTACACTTTACAGTAAGTTGTATTTTGATATTGTCTTGAATGAAGGTCTGATACATCAGGCAGTTTCTACTAAACAAATATACCTAGTATAGGATAAACGATAGATCTCATAAGGAACCCGTTTACAGTTAAGGAAGGAATAGGCCTCAGACTGTGCGGACTCACGTTTCTCCGCCGCCGTTTTCTCTTCTAAACGTCGATAAAAGAAGAACATCGATGCGACAATAGTTGAATTCTCCCACGGGCGCATCAGCGCCGAATTGATCAGGAGTAGAAGTGGTTGCCATAACTCTCACATCACATATACCTACAGATACGTGATTCTTTACTATTATTCAAACTAGACCTGAATCTAATGGGCTTACTCCTCTTTCACAGTGGCTGGTCATCCGAAGGCTGCCAGGTGGAATTCTCGAACACAACTCACACAGGCTGCGCGTGCTCACATCTCACCAACTTCGCCGTCCTGATGGACGTGCACGGAGTCTCCGTCGGAACCAAACACGAGATGGCGTTGAGGCTGCTGACGTTCATTGGCTGCGCGATCTCTGCTGTCGCGCTATTGGCTGCCATCATTGTGTTCCAGTGCTTCAGGAATATGAAGGTACGTTAGGTTTTAGGTCGCATCACACCAAATTCGTTGTCCTGATGGACGTGCACGGAGTTTCCGTCGGAACCAAACACGAGATGGCGCTGAGGCTGCTGACGTTCATTGGCTGCGCGATCTCTGCTGTCGCGCTATTGGCTGCCATCATTGTGTTCCAGTGCTTCAGGAATATGAAGGTACGTTAGGCCTACCCATGGCCGACTTGAATGGTTAGAAGGCAATTAAAGAAATGAATGAATTCATCTCATTTGAGCAACTGGTCCTCAGATAGAACCTAGAACACTTTTGATGATTTTTGAGTCGATTTATTATGCACCACAATTGTACATAACATGCGTGCGTGAGGAATGTATGATACACTGTCTGCCCAGACAACCTTCAGACTTTCAGATAGCTTGAGACTCAAAAAATTATTTCCTAATTACTACTCAACTGCACATTTTACCATAACTATCTTCTAGATGAACTAATCAAAATATTACCTGTTCCAGTCGGACCGTGTGCTGATCCACAAGAACCTTTGCGCTTGCTTGCTGATAGCTGAGGTGATCTTCATGTGCGGTATAGAGCAGACCCAGAATCGGATCCTGTGCGGTGTCATCGCTGGGATGCTGCATTACTTCTTCTTAGCGGCATTCGCTTGGATGTTCTTGGAAGGTAGCCCCAATGTCCCATGATTTATTAGGATTTCAATGCACTCACAGTACTGTATTATTCTCATAAATGAAAATCAGATATTGAAAAAGTTTAATGCGTCAACCGTGGCTCAAACCAAGGCCGCATGGGTTCGAGCCTTCGAGCCCCGGTTGATACATGACATATTTCAATTTCTTATTTTCATTTATGTCCCATTGATATCTATTTCAGAAAGTAAATTGCAGTATTCGTTCACCTCATCTCTGGCAGATACTTTGACTAATACTCGTATAACCGTCTCTTAAAATTTTTAGCAGTGCAGAAGCTTTAGATCTAATAGCCGAGCTGATCTTGCTTGGCAGGCTGATGATATTTACAGGCAATCTCGCTATACCAGAGTATAAAAGGCTAGCGATTTCCATCCAATCATAAGTTTCTATACCAATATTTTTCTCATTCCAGGCTTCCACCTGTACGCTATGCTGGTAGAAGTCTTCGAGCCGGAGCGCCCCAGAGCCCGCTGGTACTGCGCCTCCGCGTACTTGGCACCAGCCATCGTCGTGCTGGCCAGCGCCGCGGCCTTCCCTCAAGGATATGGGACCGCCAGGCACTGCTGGCTGTCCACGGATAGACTCTTCGTGATGAGCTTCGTCGGACCCGTGGCTTTGGTACTTGCGGTAAGTTTCTTTTGTCTCTGGTAGGGCATCAGCTTTCCCGCAGAGATACGGCACTGGCTTGCAATGTTGGCTGTCTACTGACAGACTCTTCGTGATGAGCTTCGTCGGGCCCGTGGCTTTGGTACTTGCGGTAAGTTTCTTTCTGGCCAGGTTTTCGTTCTGGCCAGCGCAGCGGCCTTCCCTCAAGGATACGGGACCGCCAGGCACTGCTGGCTGTCCACGGATAGACTCTTCGTGATGAGCTTCGTCGGACCCGTGGCTTTGGTGCTTGCGGTAAGTTTCTTTCTGGCCAGGTTTTCGTGCTGGCCAGCGCCGCGGCCTTCCCTCAAGGATATGGAACCGCCAGACACTGCTGGCTGTCTACTGATAGACTCTTCGTGATGAGCTTCGTCAGGCGCGTGGATTTGGTACTTGCGGTAAATTTCTGATTGTCTTTTTAGTAGGGTATTCTTACTCGGCATCGGCTTTCCAACAGAGATACGGCACCGCCAAGCACTGCAGGCTGTCCACGGATAGATTCTTCGTGATGAGCTTTGTTGGACCCGTCGTTTTGGTTCTTGCGGTAAGTTTATTCTTGTCTTTTTCTAGTAGGGCATACTTATTTGGCATCAGCTTTCCTGCAGATATCATGTCAGGCTCTGCTGGTTGTCCACGGATAGTCCCTTCGTGATGAGCTTCGTCGAACCCGTGGTTTTGGTACTTGTGGCTTGCAGTAAGTTTTCTTTTGAGGGTGATACTGATAAAGCACTTCAAATATTAATGGCCAGTGCTACTGCATTCGTGACAAACAAATGTTTGTATTAATGACATACTTTTAGGTTATGCCAATGCGGAGGCATAAGCATCCAGAGCAATTTTACGAAAAACTAAATACTGTAGAGGATAGTTTAAAGTTCTGTTTTCTGTAATTTCAGGCTAACTGGATTTGCCTCAGCATGGTGATCTACATGATGTGCCACCACTCGACAGTCTCCATCAAGGCAAAGGAAAACTCCAAGTTGTACAAGATCCGGTAAGTAACAAAATCCGAACTGCAGATATGTAAAAAATAAAATTAACGTTAGGTTCTTTTTTATCTTTCTGAGACATAAAGCAAGTAAAGGAAAGCTTGCAAAATTTTCACTGCAGGCTGTATTTGAACCAGCGACCTTCGCAATCTGTACTGGGGACGCCTCTACAACTGGGCCAATGATATTATATGTTACTAACTGGGCTACAACGGCTTACTCTCAGCCCGCGGATTAAGCAACTGTATCTCGACCACTAACAAATGGTGGCAGTGAAAATTTTGCAAGATTTCCTAAATTGTATAGGTCACACGGGCAGTGTTTAAAAAAATGGTATTCAATAAAGCAGGTTATTTCAACCTAAATTCTGTGCCCTTACAGGTACTTGAAATTATCAAATTATCTTTTCTTCATAGATTTCTAAACTTCCTCCATTTAATCTGTTCTTTCTCTTCCTTCCAGGGTTTGGCTGAACAGTTCCCTAGTCCTGGCTTTCCTGCTCGGCCTGACATGGACCTTCGGGCTGCTTTACCTGAACGAACAGACGGTCGGAGTGGCGTACGCGTTCACTATTCTCAACTCCCTGCAAGGACTGTTCATATTCATCTTCCACTGCCTGCAGAATGAAGTTGTAAGTACCTACTTGTTATTTTTTACTTGTGACAAGACCGGAACATACCCATAGATAATCTTCGTTTGATTGATTTAGCCATAGCCTTCAATTTTATGAATAGTCTTCAGTCTTTAGTTGTCTGAACTACCTACTTGATTCTTTTTTGCTTGAAGTTTGCGATAGATCTGTTTGAAACTTGCGAAGTTGCAATGTTTAACCTATAATATCCTTGGTTGCAACTCATCACAACCGCGTGAGTGCACTTTTAATCTTTCCAAGCATTTATTTGCTTTTTGGCAGCTGTCTGCAAATACTGCTACATGTTTTACACAATCCGGTATTAAACACACTACCAAACAATGGCAGTGCCTTATCATCACTGAGGTATTAGTATTTCAAATCAGCCAACTTTTATGTCTGCATCAACCGGACGTTTTGTTTATTAATTTCTGACACTAACCACAAGCCCTCTCGTTACAGTTCCAAAAGGAATGCGCGCGCCTCGGCCGCCGCCACCCGTGGCTCTCCTGCTGCCTGCACCTGACGCCGGCTTCGCAACCGATGCCGCAAAACAACGCGGCGACCGCCTCCTGCAGCAACCACGTCGAGACCAGAAGCAGCACCAAGGGCCGCCGGTACCACCAGTCGGCCGCCGCCGAGAGCGAAGACGTGGTCGATCCTAGGGACGTCACGGTAAGGGTTGAAAGCTTCAAAACTTGCATAAAGCGAAGTAATATTTATTTTGACTGTGTTTGAAAAATTGGGCTGGATTGTGCTGGACACGACTGCCGCATGCCGAACGATCTATGGGCCAAAACTACAAACATTTGGAAACTAACAGTCGATAGACGTCGTGGCGGAAGGCTAAGACGCAGATGGCGAGACGAACTAGACGGGTTTTCCAAAGATTGGCATGCGAAGGCACAGGATCGTGATCATTTTAAGAAAGAGAGGGAGGCCTTTGCCCAGCAGTGGGATCCAGACGGCTGGTTTTGTAAAAAACATTGGTGACTGGGGAGATCAACGTAGAGAATACTATGCCATTGCCTGCATGCTTGTCAAGCGATAAACGCCAAAGATATATAAATCTTCAAGAAACAAGACTGTAAAGATAAAAGTTTTGATTTGGTTGATGGTGAAAATGCCTACATCCATCAGGGGTATTTTTGCCGCAGAATCCGCCATGAAATCAAGAAATATTGACCTTCATTTAAGCTTTTTCAGCATGATTCATTTATTATTGGTGTTGGAATATATTATTACCAAAATATTTGACAGTTAATAAGACAAAACGGCTAACTGCAAAAAGTCAATTTTACAGGAAAGTGGTTAAGATATGACATATAAAGTTAACCACTTTTTTACGCAATTTTTTCTCTGCGTGATTCAGATTATTGACATAAATATGTTTGTCTTAGTGATGAAGTAGTAAGGATATTTATATGTATTTATTTATTGATATCATATTAGGTGTCGTCGAATTGGTCATACGCCAATGACACCTTTCAATGAATTCAACATTCTATAAATCCTATAGTTGAACTTGAATTCCAAAATACTATTCACAGTTATTAAATCCCTTATTGTATTGTAACAGAGCACAGCAAGCACTTCGGTATCGGCGTCGACAACGAACAACCTCGTCATAAACAACCTCAACGTGGTTGTCAACAACAACAACCACAATAACAATAACGTTATCAACAACGCCGCTGTCGCATCCCTAGCTGCTGCCGCCGCGGCGCATAGCTACCACTCACATAGAAACAGACGAAATTCACCAGAAAACTCGTCTTTCGCGCCGCAAAATTTCGGACCCACCCTCAATGCGACAGCGGCTAGTTTTCCACATAACATAGAAAGAGACGCAGCTCCAATGTCACATCTAAGAAATCCAATCAATACTGGAAGTGGCAGATACCCGCAACACAGGCAGAATGTCCAACAAGGTTTGTATACGTAAACGAGATAGGATTTTCGAAATCAAAATTTTAAACTACCTACTTTTCTTAAAAAATTAAACCACCAAACCACTTTGGCTTTTGTGACTAATTGGTTGAAAGACAGCTCAATGTTTTTTGTGTACATTTTATTTTTAATATTTGTGTGTTCTTTGGATCTTGTAAATAAATGTAACTAACATGAACATTTATGGGTTGAATGTCCAAGTTGGACAGAACACGTTGCGTAAAATAAAACGCATCTACGTGTTCAAATGGTAAGTTGTTTATTTTTTATTGTTTTGTTTTATTTCTTCTTCTTCTTCTCTAAAACTAACGCTTTAATTAATTAACTAACTTATGACTAACTTTTCTTCTTCCACTAAAAATAATTGATAGTGGTGTGGTGGTTACCTATAGTATTTTTGATTTGTATCCTAAATGGTATCAAGCTGTATCTAACGCTTTTTATAGTTTGAAACCCTTGATACATTTTGGAATTTTAAAAATATCAAAAGAAATCCTATCTCTTTCGCGTATGCGACCTCTTTGCCTGTCAAAATTTAAAAGTTACCAATTTTACAGCGAATGTTCGACGCCAATACCTTTGTACAAGCTTCTGTCTTTTGAATAAATAGTATTATTATATTTATTTAAGTATATGTTTTCTAACTATATAAACAGAGCTACAACTTACAACAGCCCGAGACGAGATGGAACGTGCGACCGACAGCTCCGATATACGTACCTTCCGAAGATGCGAGGCGGGTGCCAACGCCGCAAAACATTCAGATACCCCATAGCGCGTCCCACACCCAGAGCATTGCCTCAATGCACAGCTACAGAAACAATATCGACGTAAATGATTACCAGAATCTGCGGTCGCGGTCGCCATCTTGTTTTTCCAATAAAATGGCGGCTTCAATTGGCGCAAACGACTGGGCCGCCATGGCGAATGCGGGGGTTTGGAAGGTGAGGGGAGGGCTGTGCGCTTGGCTGTCACCGTTTTGGTAGTTTTCATCTTCTTAGCTTTAGTAAGATCTCTTGTATTTGTTTGGTTTTATTATTTCAGTTCACTTTAATACTTTCCTTATTTGATAATTTATAATCTGACGACCGAGACAATCATCGAAATACATAGTGCTATTTTTGTTTGTTAGACACATTTTCAGATTTTAAGGTAAGTAAGGTTGTATTCGATTTACTTACCTAATTAAGTATTTAATTTTTTCTGAATTTTTATTATGATGCAAGCGGTTTCAAAAACAGTTCTTTGGTATAAAATAATGTTTTATCTATATACACAGATGACCCTTTCTTTTCAGTGATTTTATCCTTTGATTTCGTATGCAATGCAGATCTTACTAAAGCGTCACGTCATCAAGTCATAACTGCATGAAACCTAACCATAGTGTGATGCATGACCCTATCCAGTCTTCGCTGTAAATACAGTCTTGGCCCTTCCCAGCCCTTTCACTCCCTTAGCATACCTACTCACCGAGTTGATGTTAATGGCACGGCACGAATCATCATGTTTTATACTTACTACCTATATTTTTGACTGCATTCTCATAGGATCATTTAGGCTGCCAAAAGAATAGTTTTGGATAGGTACTGTGACAATCAAAAGCTTTCTTAAACGTAGGCTGCAAAATAGAATGAACATGTGCAATGTTCAAATCGATTAGAGTATCTATTCATTTCCTAGGAGAGTAGAACTGTATTGAATTGAGCTGTCTTTATAACCTTTTTCCATTATTAAAATCGCTCAATATTCTTCTGTAGTTTTGTAATTTTCGTTACTAACGTATTTTGTCCTCACCCACAGAACACTTCTTCTAAACACCACGCGAACACTTCGACCCTGCCGCATCACGACACTTTGTCCCGCCAGATGGCCCAACAGAACCATATCCACGCCCAGTACAACGACTGCGATGTCCCATTGGCCCCCGGCTCCCCACGACATGCGATCAAAGATGAGGAAAGTCCGCTTCACCACCCGCAAGGATATAACACCACGAGAAGCTACAACCACGACTTCAGGAACCCGCACGTGTTTATGGCCCAACATTCGCCCGGCAGCCAGGAAATGATCTACCGTAAGCATTACAAAGATGAAAACCGCCGTAAACATCACCACCACCATGGCAGCCAGAATGTTAACCACACGTACTCGGAAATTGCTTCGCAGCAAGGCAGGATCTATCGCAGAGGATCAGAGCAAGAATTCCGAGTGATTCAAGACGATCCGGTTTACGAGGAAATTGAACGCAACGAGACATTGATGTCCGACATGTCCGATGATAATTCTGGCCCAGATAACTGTCGACAGAACGTCGGGCACCACGGTTCCACCAGCTCTAAGTTTTTTGGAGACCATCGCCCTCTGATCTCGTACAGTCCGGGCGATAGGCACCACCATGAGGACCATTACGGGAAATACGGCAAATGGGACACTTACGACCCCAGGCACACTTACGAGAGTGGCAGACTGATGCATCCGTACCACCAGCCGCAAGAGAATAATATGCGAGCTTTGGCAGCGGTTTTGAATGGAGAAAATAATGTGGTGTGCCACTTGGAGCCCCACAACTCTTACGATGTGTACCAACCGCAACCGGGGAACCCGAGGACTGTTTCACAACCCAGTTTTTAAAATTAAACAGATATTTGAAAAAGTGTGACAGTTTTTTGCGTGTTAGTGACGATTGGAAAGTTATACAGAAAATAGTGAATTTTCTATGAATGTAGATTACAAACTTTAGTGACACCTAAGTGATAGCGTTTACGTAGAAACTTGCCATAATGTGGACTTTAAAACATATTTATAGAAGGTTTGGTTGGCACTTTAGAAAACTCGAACCAGTTTCATGTTTAATAACGAACAACGCTACTAGATATGCTCGTCTCTTTCTGTAACCAAAATATCAGTAGTAGAGCGGGCTAGTATCAGATTCATAATTGTAAATGTGAGGTTCGTGTCTTCTAAAGTGCTAAACCTTAGTTGTTAAAAGTAACTTTAAATCACTTTTTCCACTGTGATCCTATTTAAATGTAAAAGCTCAAGTTTCGGTGTTGCGACCACATTTCCTTTTATAAGGCGGAGTAGTAATTTTGTAAATACGATAGCGTTAGTTGGTGGAGGAAAGAAAGCCTCACTTGATTGATTTGAGCAAGTATTATGCCCTATCAACAGAATAGTGTTGAACTTGTCTCAAAAGTAAGAAAACTGTTAGTAGAGCTGGTAGATGGTCAGGAAAATATCCATATTTTCCAGAAAACATATCGCCTCGTCGTGATAAGAAGTGAGACTCACTTTCCTCTATGTTTTAGTACTAGCGTCTTAGTACTTCCAGTGTGACCTTACTATTTCTATAAACTCTTCGGTTGAAACGTTCAAATCATGGCCATTCGCAGTGTATATGCATTTTATTTTAGGTGAAAATCTGTGATGTTTCATTTCTATGCTTTAGTTTTTAGGTTCGCTCTTTTACGCTGTTTTTTCCGAGCACATTATAAATTCATAGCTTTTCGAAAGCGACATACCACGATCAACAAAACTGAAATATCTTTTTAAGGTAATGTAATAAAATAACAGATTTGTCGCAGGTTTTTGATCAAAAATGTAGGATTTTGATCAAAAACCTAATTTTATCATAAACCTGCAACAGGTAGACGAAACACTTTTTTATAAAACTTTCTAATGACATTCTGACCCGAAAAGCTAATCGTGGTATGTGACAAAAATATAGAAATACGGAATCCTTTGTGCATGAATCACTGCCACACCTTTTACAACTTACATTTTGTAATATTTTATAGTACTCTTGTATAACAATTTATTATTACAAGTTAATATATTCTGTGCAGCTTTGTATATTTTTTTCTTTGAAGGAATTTCAAAAAAATCCATCCAACCTATTATAGACTGACACCACTTAATGTTGTGCACTTTCTGTACATTTAGGATTTAGTGTTAAATATTACTTCAAATTAACAAAAAAGTATCTATATTAATATTACTTCTACAAAAAACTGTAAAAAGGGATTATGCTGCGTTTCTCAATTCGTTCAATCGCTAACCCAGAATCTCGCTCATAATGCATTAATTTATTTTGATTTCATATATTTGACGTTCCTTTGATATTTTTTCTTATAATACAGAATAAAGTTAAGTAACATTGGATAATTTTATTTTTTAATTATTTTGAGCGTAGCAATAATCTCTTTTTGCGGTGCTAAGATGTGTAGACATAATTTTAATGCCATGAATAAACTGTTATTATTTTACCGTACAATAATTAAGGAATTGTTTAGAGGATACAAGTACAATAAATGTTGGAAAAGTCTTTCTTTTTCCTGTATATTTTGGATTGATTAAGCAATATTTAAATTTTAAGTATTTAATAAATTGTTGGCCATTTTATATAATTGCAACACGACAATTTGTAACGTCTATAAACCTTACCTTAATTGGGCCAAAATTTATGAAATGCTTTCTTGGAAAATGTGGGAATATTATTTTTTCTAAATTGGGTATACTAGTCCAACAATTATCCCCACTGTCTTAGTATAAAAATAATGTACATTCGTCATGTAATTTCTGTTATATTATTTTCTGTTTGATTGTATTTTTAAAACGTTGACGATGTAGTATGTAAAGTAGGACGAACGAAATGTGTAAATAATTTAAAGTTTATATAAATAAAGAGTGGCTGTTCTGAGAGGATGACCACAAATAAATACTTTGTTTTTTTTTCTTCCGATTTTAAGTAACCTTTCTTATTGAGTTCTTTGATTGTAATTATATTAGGTATAATTCTACACTTTGAAGGAAAACTAGTATAAAAACAGCAAATATACTTGATAGACATATATTTTTATAAAAAAAGACGAGATTGTTAGTAGATTTTGACAAATTATCAAGTTATACCAAGAAATTACGAAATCTCGCTTAAATACTAAAACACATTTTAATTTTTTATTTGTAATCAAAAAGTATGGGAGATCGTAACGGCATGCTTACAAACAAAACTATATGCCAGATAAGATAATGAGATCTAAATTTTTGAAAATTTTACTATAAAAAATAATATGTTGTTATTACGCCAAAACACATTGAAATTAACCACTTTCACCGACAACCCGCAAATGTGCCCTCAGCAGCGCCATGCTCGACTATAGGTGACACAATGTATAAAAACAATACAAACTTAAACTTTTCTTTTCCCATATTTTATATTATGTACATTATAATTCGATTTATAAACTTTTGCTGTTAGATAATATGTAGGTATTCGATTAGTAATATATAAAAGGAAATCTGATTATATTTGTATTTGGCAGCTGTTGGCACTTTTTCCTGCTTTTGGGCTTGGCGGGGTAATGGCTAAAAAGATTTAAAAGTAAATCTTGATTGTTTCTTAAAGTTTATTTTACTTAAAGAATTCGTTATATTATAAGAGTTATATTTAATTAAGTACAAATATTTTAAAGGTGTGTACTACTCACAAAACATGAAAACCTTAATAAGACACATTTCTACAAAATAGAAAAACAAAAACAAATTGGAGTACCTGTACAAAAACGCTGTAAAAGTGAGTCACTGAGTATGGGAATCCCAATTTTTTTGATGTTTGGAAAAAGTATCTAATTAAATTTGTCCAGTTTTGAGAGTAGAACACACACTGAAAATAATTGCACTTATTTAAATGTAACCTTATATAAATAAAGCGTCGCTATATTAAGCACCGCCCGCTAAAATACTTAAGAGAGTAATAATGTTGGGATCTGCGATTATTTTTAGAACCGAGATCTATCAAAAGAGATGAAACACGTAGAGTAGACGCTGCTTAAAATTTAATAATGATTCGTGAAAATGTTAGTGAAGGAAGAGGATCTCGATATTTTAGGCTCATTTTACAGACGACAGAATAAAATACATTTTGTAGACATTTGAAACGAAAAAACATGTAGAGCCAAAATAGCTAAGTAGTTCAAAACGTTATCATAGTTTCATTCTATTTCTACGACGATGATCTTCAAATTTTTGAGTAGGTATTATTTTTAACCTACAACATGTTTACAGAGTTTGTAACACACTACTAAGTAAAGTACCTAGTATTAAATAGGTTGATAATTTATTGTAATTAGTTGTGCCTATTACTTAATGCAATGTGGATGAACACTAACATCTAGAACTTAACAGGAAAACATAAATGCGTTTCTGAGATTTAAAAATAGAAAGTATGTCACATCACAAAGATAAATAATTATAATTTTTATCTCACAAAATACAATTAATAAAATGAACCGATGAGCTCTTATCGGAAGGCACTGGTACCTATTGATAATTATAGTTTTATAATTAAAGTGCTGAACAGCTTAAATGCGCAATAATTCACTTTAGCTGATATAAAAGACTTCTTTGTGACATCCTCACTCGACATATTGATTATGGAACATTTGAATCGGTAAAATAAATAGGTATTAATAAGATTGACAAAGTTTTGTCAGATTTTACACTCTGCCTAACCCGCAAGGGATATAGGCGTAATATATGAATGTATTAATATGATAATGTCACAAAAACTGTATTCTTTTAGAATTATCTGATACAAAATAAAGTAAAAACTTATGCTGACTATCTTTAAAACATTATCAAAATGAGAAAAAATAAAACCCATAAAAAAACTTACACGAAATGGGAACTAAAGTACTGAAGGTGCAGTTGAAAGTTCATTAAACTAAATAAACGAAAAATTTACATAGTCACACGCACACAACACATTTTCAGCTGTCTTCGTCCAAATACATATATCACATAGCGATAGACACTAAGGCTGCAGGTCAAGCGAACTCATTTACAAAAACATTAGTGAAAAAATTATATAAAAATTGTGTAATATGCATTATAAATAACACATACGTAATAATTTGGCTTTTTCAATGTAGGTAGAGGTCTAATAATTTTACTGATGTTATCTATTACAAGCAGTAAACGTATGAATTGTATACCGCCAAACAAAATCACAAAGTTTAATAGGAGAGTTTTACAATTACACCATAATATGAAGACCCTTGAGCCTTGAAGAAGACGTAGCTATGAGCAGCCGCAGGTCTCGACCACCATTCCTGGTACAGTTCCGTAGATGATGTTCAAATCATGATCGAAATACAACATAGAGATGCTGCTCATCCTCCTAGGCGCGCAGCACGGCCCTCCAGAGCCAGCTGGAGCAGCTAAATGTACTAAATGAGTATGAGGATACTTCTGGAGAAAGCTGTAGGGGCACTCTCCGCTGCAGTAGTTGGCGTCGTAGGACTTGGGCGCGATGACCCAGTCCCAGCCGAACTCCTCGAAGTTGACGACGAGGGGGTACCGACAACACCGGATCTCCTTGGAGCCCTCTGTGCAGTCCAGGCTGATGTGGCGGCGCGTGCGCTTATGCGAATTGTCTCGCAGACTTACTTCTACATATGGCATCTGAAACAACGGAAACGGACGGTTAGGAAAGGGAAAATATATATATACAGTCCAGCAAAAAAGAGTAGACAAAAATGAGGGCGCCACTTTGTATGAAATTTCAAATGAAATTTCAAAATTAAATGGCAACATTGACTATGAATGGCAACAATTTAGTAAGAATTTTTTTTAGTTCCATTTTATATAATTTCTACTCTTTTTTGCTGGACTGTAAATGCGTCACAATCGATAACCAATTTATTTATATGCAAACGTAAGTTATTTCTGTAAAACCGTGATTTTGGCACATAATATGCTAAATAGCGTTTTGGGTTCTGTTGAGGTGGGTTACATTTCACACATGCCGTACAGTGTGTTGACGAACTTAATACTAAGTAGGTATTTAGTAAAACCCAGGTTCAAATAAAATTGTGAATGACCTTATTCGGTTTGTTCGTTTGTTCTGACAGAACCCGTAAGCTGACATGCAGAATAATGGATCATGCCCGAGTAAGTGGTATATTCATACAAAATATCGTATTTAAAAGTAGCAGTTGATTAGCATATATTAAATTGTTCTTATTCATTACTGATTGTGTATGAAACGTCCAAAAAAGAAAGAAGACGAAGGAACGAGTTCTCTTTTTCGCAATAATTTTGCACAGTTCCAAACTGATACATTGTTTAAAAATGTCTGTCTATCATCGAATTCGCTAACTCCTTAATCACGTAACAGGTTTGATGCGGTTTTTTATAATAGAATAGATAGAGTGATTCAAGAGGAAGATTTATATGTATAACACATGCCGGGAAAACGTCTTTTTCGTTTAAAATCGGGAAAATCGAGTTGCAGGGTAAAACCGCTGACGGGCCACTAGCCATAAAGGTCAGGTTTGAATGATAATAAAATAACAGATAGCCAAGCTCAAGAGTAAGATAAAATTGTAATGAGCACTTTTCATTAAATTGTACTGCTCACAGACAAAGGATTTAAACAAAGAATTAAACAAAATTAAGGAAACACTTGGAGCAAGCTATTAACAAACGCTCAGAATCAGCCCCTGATAAGGAACAACTACGTACGAGTAGGTACAACAGGGAAAAAAAATTTGGTCCTCATAATCTAGCTGAAATCAGCTGATCGGCAATTTGGTATGGGAGGTCCAAATTTTTGTTCATGTTTCAATCTATGTTCCTTGGGAAAGTTGTTCCTTACCACCAGACTGTTCTGAGTTGTCGCTATGTACCTATCACTAGTAAAATTTCACTCTATAGAAGTAACCAAGAAATATGTCCTGGAAAATTGCAAATTGATCAGGCCATCTCTCATGTCATGAGTGACATTGCCCTCGTTTAAATTTGGAACGTGCCAGGGTCAAGGTACGACGTTGGCAAGGCACTTTGGATGATGAGATGACAACTTGAAAATGATTATAGGGTTTCAAATACACGACGAGTAGGATTATTAAATGTCTTTAATAACTACATTTCGCGTAACAGGCACATCAAAATCGGCACGCGCTATTGATTCAGGAATCGTTAAATATTGTAGTGTTTCAGAAGAATCTATTTAGTCCATAACCTAGTAACTACAGAGTTTAACAGGATAGCCCAAATCTTAAGATTTTGAACCGAATTTTGCCTAGGAGGTACACTCCTAATGCGCAAGCGTGGGTGGAAGACATCGAGTCAGATCAGCTTGGTTCAGCTAGGTATATTAGATTTGGCACGCGTGCATACGACCGATTTTATGATCCAAAGAAAAATTCGATAGCGTACAGTATAGAGCACTCGTCAGTCACGAAAGAAAATCTGTGGGAAGAATTAATTCTAAGGGCCTTACCAAAAAAAAGTTAGACGAACGTTGAAAGCGTTCTAGAGATTTTTACCTATGTAGGTACGAACTTTTATTTAAACATGCGTTCAACACTTGTCAAACTTTTTTGTGGTAAGGCTATTGAATAATTGAATAAACTCACCAGCGCATTATTTGATTCAGAGCTCGGATGTGGCACAACCAAACTCATTCTATTATTCGAGTCTTGTACTCTCACTACTATAGCTAAATACTCCCGCGGAAGCCTAAAGAACTCCGCCACCATATTTGTTACATTTATCTTCAGCCACTTTCCTACCACTAACTCCTTCCTCGACATCTTCACTGAATTCTCTGAGAATGGCACTGATGCCTTATTTCCTTGACTGTTTCTCGTGACTCTATTGACTTGTATGTTGATGGTGAAATGCTCATCGGCATCGAAGGTGGTGTTCTGTCTGGAGACCAACTCCTGCAGGTGGATGCTGAGGACGGCTTCGTCTACCTCGTTCTGCAGGACCTTGTCAGTGAACCTGAAGTTTATGACTTTGAGCCCCTTGAAATGGTTGTGGCGGCGCGAATCTGTGTGAAAAAAGAAAACAATGTAAGAAGATATTTTGATGTTGGCACGGAAGACTATACGAATTCGTTTTTTTATTATTATTGTATATGATAAGTTTAATGAGATAATTTAACTGATTGCGTTTGGTAGTGACTGTTAGCAATCAAGTTGACTAAATAAATGAAATATGAATTATTATGAATTAGAAGTATGAATTATTTTAATGACTTATAAACTAAGTTCGATGCCCTGATATGTATCATGGTTAAATTTACCGACTGGTGCAAGATGGCGTTGATAGCTTCAAATCGACTCTCAAAAACGAGATGAACAACGAATTTTTAGGAAACAAAGCCCTTGAGAACTCCACAAACGAAATTTCTTGAAGAGCTTTAAAGCTGTTTCCTAGAATTATTACATTGTAAGATATCCCAGGAGATATTTACAGGAAACCTATACAAAAGTTGTCGTCAGATGATTTATTCATTACGTGTATAAATTGTGTACATTCCCATGTGTTGAATTAACCAAATATACATTTAAGAGAGTTCCAATATCAACTCTATTAGATGAATAATCGAAATTATCTCAACACATAGAGTCCATTGGTTCCAAATTATTCTTTATCTTCATTTCATCGATCAAAACACAATCATACTTACATCCAGTCACAAGACAATTCTTAATCATATAGTACAGGAGCCGCCACTCAAGCACTATAGACCAAGAAATGCCATATATTCATACATCATCGAACTTTGTAGAAATGAGAAGATAAAGACGTAAAATTTGGAGAAAGTTAGATAATACTTTGATATTAATGGGGTTGACTTTGCTCATCCTATTTCTGTTACAATATAAAAAACAATAAGTTCGACTGAAAGAACTGTATATTATGAAAGGGAATGATCCTAAAGCATTGCCCTGAGGTACACAGCAATCAAAAATGGAAGTTGAATGTTTTAATTTTTTTAGAAAGTTAATGTAAAAGGTAAATATTTAAATAGTATTTGTAATAATTATAAAAAAAGGATATCTAATGAAGGTTCATCCGGATGAATTCACAGCCGCAGTACCCACACTTGTATCTGTAAATAAGGAAAGTTACACATTATTTTAAATTGAATACCTAAATAATGTAGATATAAGTGCCTACTGATTAAAATAATAATAGATGACTGTTAATACATTGTTTACTGTAGAGATGTGGTGCTATTGCCTGCGACGCAGAAGGTTCCTGGTTCGATTATCTTTGGGACACTCACAAAGTTGATATTTATCACTTTATGATTTTTCCCCGGTCTGGTTAGGATATTGCAGATTGAAGAAACTGATTGTCTTAAAATAGAAATGGTTTCGTGCTTCGGAGGGTTCGGGCAATCGTCGGTCCTGGTATCATTACTTAGTCGGCCATCTTTTCACAACCATGTCGGAGGCCTGCTACTTGTAGTAGGCAATTGTAAAACTCTGATACCAGAGTGCATCAGGTCGTTTGGCGACTCGGTGTCCTCACACCAAGAGGAGACTGACAGTTAGTAAAGTATTTATGTTATGTGAGCACAAAACAGCAGTAGCTTATCTGTATGTTTGGATAAACATATTATAAATACATTATATTTAATTAATGTACCTAGGTACCTAATACCTATTTTCCGACTTCTTTAGTGTATTTACTCTCGAATGTTTCTTTTGTGATATTATTGATTTGAATTATAATTTTCGCAGGTAAGACAGTTTTTTGGGCAGAGTTTTTCACCGCAGGCAGGATTTGAACTTGCGACCTTCGGCATCTGTACTGCCGACGCCACTTCCAAAATGGACTACCTACCGTGGTTCTATCCTAGCCTGAAAATTAAGCAAGTACCTATATCGTGTAGGCAGGTATGACGGCTTACGTAAAAAATCTTTGATGCCAGTCACTTCGATTCGAACAATTTCAAATTTGACGTTTGAACTACCTATACGCACATTGAAAGAATAACTTTCATAACAGGCCACTTGGAAATATTTTCATATTTCAACTGAAATACAATCGCTCCAGAATCATATCAATTAATCAATATATTTTTGGCCGAACAATGGTACAAAGATTGTACAGAATATGTAGATCTGAACTTCCGAAGGGTGAGAATTAAGTACTTTCGCAGCTTTCGCAGCCAACTTTTGCTCCATTCTACACGTCACTTTTTCATTATCTTTGACACAGAAGCTTTTGTTTCGTTAAAAAATATGAGCCTCTGTTTTGTCCACGTGCTGTTTAGGCTGAACACGTGATGTATTTGTTTAAAACACTTTTCTTATCTCCTGGTACTGACCTAGATTCACTCTGCTCTTGAACTTGTCCTGGGCTAAGATTCTCTTATTTTTTAGTCGTAGTAATACCAGCGACACTCAACTGTCATTCTATTGACTACACATGTGGGTTGCGCGTCACATCGATAACGGCTGACGACCGCTTGTTCAACAGATGTCATTTTGCGTGTCTTTTCTGTGGAGCTTGCCCCTTAAATGCTTGTTGCATGGAACGGGATAGGTCGGGTCGAAACGCATTGCCAGCAATCGCGTGAATCAGGAAAACTATTTTCTATTTAAGTTATGACATCTCCCACGCAAGTCGAACAGCAATTCGGCCAGGTGATTCCATTATACAAACTCACAGATGCTTGGATAGTTGTCTAAAAATAACGAGTTCGTTCATCTAGGTAGCAACGAGCCGCACCTGAAGCTATTTCACATGGTTTTAGCAAAAACCTCGATAAATTCTCTCGAAGTGTTTACATGTCTGTCATCGATTGTTTAGAATTAAGTTTGGCTAAGTTTATTTGTGTTACACATGCAGGTTTCCGTAAACTGTCAGAGAATTGTCTGTTTATCGTCGACTTGTTCAGGTTTAGCCATTTTTATATTTACATTGATTCAATGGTTTCTATATGAAAAAGTCTAACACCAGGATTCCTCGGGATTTTAGAAGACTAGGTGTCCCAACTCAAAAAGAAGAAGATATAGCGACAGAGTCCTTGGATAAGAGATTTTTGTTAAGTGAGTGGTGATGGACGAGGAACTCTCAAACTTTTATCTCTGTGTAGGTATATCATTCTCTAGTCAATATATTTTACCGTGCCTACTGCCTAGCCTGTATCTGATCTAATCATCTTTATCCAGGAATAGTATTCAAAATGCTTACGTACCTATTTATTTAACAAAACTAACAAACAATTTTATATTTGTCGCGAGCAGAGTTTGGAATTATTATAAATCTGAGTGCTATTTTAAGCATACCTAACATTTTTTTTCCTTTTCGAAAAGGGAGCTTCTAATAGTCAGATGCGTTTGTTGTGATGTGCGTGTTAAAGACTAAAAATCCTTTAAAAGTTAGAGAAACAGATTTTGAATTTCAAGGCCAAATAAAACTAGGGATTTTAAACGAAGATTGAAAATCTTTAAAGATGCAAAGTGTCAGGCTTCTTCAGCCAAACTCGCAGTTCTGCCCGTCTTTTATGTATGAGGACCTAACAACCATACGTAGGTATGCTATGCAGGTGTTTTAAAATAGGTACTTGTCTATTCTTGTACATTTTAATTGTGAAAGGGGCATTGTATGTTTACTTCTGGATTTATCTGGACTTGTCTTACAGACAGCCTGTAGACAAGATAGTCCTTGTGGGGACAGCTTTATCAGTTTGTTGCACATGTAGGTACACGCCTGGCCGGCTTAGAATTGCAGCATATCGTTTTTCTTCTGGTTTCATTTCTTATTTAGTAATTTAATTTATAGGTAAGAGGCACAAATCAAGAAAATGGCGCGCGGGGCGCTTTTACAGATGGCTCGATCAGTACTTACTACTTAGCGACGATTTTGACAATATCTCAGAGGAACTCAAGGTAACTAAAAAGATGGTTGCCATAAACGTCATATTTCTTGGATTAAGATTTCCTCAGAATCATATGACGTTCTTGTACGAGTATCAGATTTCGCTGTTTTGATATTCTTATACTTTGAGATTTTTGACAGTAGCTACCCTGGCTATGTAACAAGTGACAATCGCGAAAATACTAAATAGGTCCGAGTGAACCTATTGTGTAAGAGGGCTCAGGATTTTACTGATAGGCATGGAGTGTAAAAAGTTGTATGTAACAGTTTTGACGCGAAAATGTTTGTGATTGAACTACACGAAATATCTAAAACTCATCCAGACAAGTTCGTATCTAATTAATAGCACCTATACAGGATGCAAGGGACAGCTGTACGAATATTGATAAGATATATTCAGGCCATGATACTGAACAACTTTATATTTTTTTATTTCGCGCATATTTATATTTTTTTATTTCCTTTCAATGTTGTTCGTTTGTTAACAAGAGGCATTAAACAGTAAGTAAGTAAGTAAGTACTTAGATAAGTAGGTACCTACTATAGGACTGGATATAGTAGGATTTCCATAAAGCGACTATTCACCAGTTTAAAAATAAACTGGCGATTTACCAGTTTTATCTCTGTCACCGTCACACGGACATGACCTACGAGTACCTAGTATACGCATACTTTTCTGCCATGTAGTGTGTAGGGAAGGTAGAAGAAATGTAAAAAATTACGGTTATTTAAAAAATCTATGTTTATTCTATATAGTGATCGATCATGTAAGTTCCTTATCGATTAATTTTAAATGGGTTTTTCGAATTTCCTAGTACAAACTTTCGATTATTTGCAGCACGTATTTGCACCAACAAATTATTTTGGGTCTTGTGTAACATCAATTAAAATGTCCCTTATTACGGTCTCTTGTAATATTTTGATTCGACTTCAAATTATTTATGACACAAATGATTATTGCGTAAAATCAAGTAAATTAAATTGTACGAAATAACAATTATTTTAAAAATCAATGTTTTTTTCGGATAAAATAGATTTATTTTTAATCGATTCATTGTTGACTTGAAATAATTGATTACTAAAATATCGTTTTTTTGTTATGAAAGTCGCAACCCTGGAAGTTAGCCCAGCTTGAGCATATCCTACTATAGATCCTTTGAGAGTGGAAAGTAGACTGTAGAGTCCAAAGAACTGAATTAGTGGAAAGTGGAGGAACAAACCAAAAAACCATGTATATTATAGTTTAGCGCAACGGGCAAAGATGATGTTAATCGTTTTTTGTGCATCCTGAAGTCTCCAACTAGACATTTAGGTTCTGTCCGCTAAGCGACGTTTATTCGCGTAGGTACCGCTTTTTTTGTATTACAAGCGATTTTTTCCGTCATTGCAGAATTTTCATCCGTCTAAGATAAGATTCAATGGGTACAAAAAAACGAGAAAAAATTCGCGCTCTATAAAATTGCGGTGCGAATAAAGCCTTTATCCCTGTTATCACAGTTGTCCGGGGTAGGAAAGATGCATAAAATTTTTTATATTTAAGATTCAAGACAAACGGATACTCTTTATTTCTTTTATCTTTAGTTATTGTAGAGACAAAAAAAATCATAAGAGTCTCAGTTCTTAAGTCTTTTGTTGATTGTGATAGCGCTTTTTCCATACTTCAAGTAGGTATTGTGAGTGCACATGCACCGAGTAGGCTTGTTAATCAAATCATGATGATGCGGAGAGGAATGTCATTAGTTAAAAATAATAGCCCCGACTTGACACTATGCGAATTCATATTCATTTACGACTATTTTTGAGATGAGTCCATTTTCGACTATTTATGAGATAAGACACGAGTCACGACCAAAAAAGGATTGTATTTATATGATCAAAGATTAAAACTCGTGTAGTGTTGTCATAATTTTGTTTTGTAGAGATATAACAACTCACACAAAGAGTGCTTGATGTCAAAATTTGTATTGTAGTAATATGACAACCACTAGCACAAAAATGCTTGATGTCTAAGTTTTTATTGTAGAGATATGACAACTAGAGCAAAAAATGCTTGATGTCAAATTTTGTAGTGAAGAGATATGGCAGCTCGCGCAAAAAGTGCTTGACTTCGAAATCCCGCAACCACACCCCATCGCATTTTGTTTCGGCCATATTGTGCTAATGCCTAAACCCAAACATCAGAAAAAAACAGAACCTCTGTTAACCATCCCCGTAAGCTAGGAGCTATATTGTAAATTGAAACAACATCACCACAAAATACAGAGTTTACAGAAGGTTCCCTCGACCCTATTTAGGATTTTTGCGATTGTCAACTGTTACAGAGTCAAAGATGCTATCAAAAATCTCAAAGTATAAGAATATCAAAACAGCAAAATCTGAAACAGAACGTCATATGATTCTGAGCAAATTTTAATCCAAGAAGTATGATGTTCGTGCCAACCATCTTCTTAGTTACCTTGAGTTCCCCTGGTATTCCATAGTTATTTCCACTTAAAATCAGTAAGCGTCAAAATCTTCGCGTATACTGAGTGAGCCATCTGTATAGGCGCCCGCGCGCTGTTTCCCTAATTTGTGACATCACTATCACTATCAAATAGGTGGGTTACCCATGTAAAAAATAAACTAAGTACTTTGAATAAAAATCATCAACCTATAACAATTTTTCGTCGGACTGTACAAATCATGTGCTGTCGTTAAAAGATTCGGACGATTTTCGGGCCGGCTTGCGTCTGGGCCAGCTTCAATGGTGTTGGTCAATTATATCTAATATATAGAATAGATCTGTACAATTTATTTTACAAATGCTAACTTAAAAAGAACGTTGTTGAATCATACTAAGTGAAGTATTGTGGAAGAATTGCAGAAAAATTGATCAAGTTAAAACGTTACGTAATACAAAAGAAAAACTGAAATTTAACATGAGTTGGCAGAGGAATACAAAAAGTTTTTGTATAATGAAGGCTAACGTAAATTTGTCGCAAGACTACATAAAGTTAATTTTCGTAAAGGTGGGAATCAGTTTTATAGGAAAATCTGATGGTTATTTTTTTATTTCGTTAACACGTTAAATCAACACAGAAATCGGTTTACTAAGGTTCACTCGACCCTATTAAGGATTTTTGTGATTGTCACTTAGTTGTAACATAGCCAGGGTTGAACTGTCAAAAATCTCAAAGTGAATATAGCAAAATGTGATACAAAAAATTTTACCTATATATCATGATTCTGAGCCAATTTTTTTCTAAGAAATATGACGTTCGTATCTACCATCTTCTTGGTTACCTTGAGCTCCCCTAAGATTCCAGTTATTTCCAGTCAAAGTCAGTAAGCGTCAAAATCGTCGCAGTACTGAGTGAGCCATCTGTACAGGCGCTCCCAGCGCCGTTTCCCTTATTTGTGCTTTTGTCTTTTTTACAGACATGTATACCTTTAATTAATGGGAATTGTCCTATCATAACGAATGATTTGTAACCAAAGTTGTCAAAATAGAGTAGATTTTGATCCAAGATATTCGAACAGAAATCTTAAAATATGTATTTTTGGCGAAATCGCAGCGCAAAAACGCATAAAACCTACATGCACACATCACAAGCACATCGAAAATTTAGGCCAGTGACACCTTGTCATGCAGCCGTCGTCGCATTGGACTCATTGATCGCATCGGATGCAAAAAATACAGCGAAGAAGTATCTGACCTGCGCTTCTTTATGTTTCATGGGCTGATTCACTTATTGAAAGGAATGCAAACTCTTTCTAACATCATGTATGACATGGTAATGACAACAGTGAAAAAATTACAAAGAGATGTTAAGGATAATTGTGAATATGTATTTAATTGCATATGTACCTACCTACTTTATAAATTGTGCGATGACGGCATACTTATATGTGTCAAAATGCTAAATTTAGTCATGGGGAGAGGTCAGACAGGAGTACATATAGCACAATGGCCTCTCATAATACCCATACCTACCAAAAAAACAATACATAGGCTTTCAACAAGCTCTATTGTTTTATGGTCAGTTTTGTGAAAGTCAATGAGTCAACCCTTTGACTTCGCAAAAGTATAAAACATGCCTGAAAAAATCATTTTGTTATATCTTTTGCAAGAGAACAGAGAAACATACATGCACACAACAAATAGGTACAAAAAGTCAAACATATCTAAAGTTAAATTCTATGTACTGTACCTAATGTAGGTACCAAACCAACGCTAGCTGATTGCGGAAACACGAAAACTGTATTTTATGAATAAGCAAGCATTGATAAGGTAGCAATTAACTGATTTTATTGTTATTTTTTACTTATGTTGCAGATAAAGCTCTACGAGCCCAAATTTGTTCTAGTACTTAGTGCTATATTTTTTAAACTTGATTGCTGCATCATTTTTCTACAAGAAAGTTAGTTTGTGCGGATTTGGAAAACGGATTGGTGAAGGCAGCAATGGAATAGAGAAGTTGATAACAGTGCCAATTTAGGCATTTCACAAAAAGAATGATAATAGGTTCTAAAATCAAAAACTGAAAAAACTTACCTCTACAAAATTACCAAAAGAAATTCACAATTGCGAAAAATAACACATCACGTGACTGCTTCGAAAAAGCACGCGAGATTCGCGCAAATCAGCAAAATGTGGAATCTCAGAGTTCGCGTATCGCATCCCGATAAGAGTTCCATTTTTGCACAATTTGCGAGATTTGGTGGGAAAACGCGCGTGTCTTGCAGATGTCGGTGGCTGACTGATGCGGAGTTGAACTGCGCTCGCTCTGTGCTGGGCTAAAATGTGTGGGCTTACTGTGCGGCCACACCAACGACGACAAGCGACAAGCGATAGCGGTTGCTACTACTACAAGTAAAATATTTAAACTATCGCAACTTTCGATTTAGATCCTTTTATTTTGAAAGGTGTAAATATTTTTACTATTGCATAATAATAACTAAATTATTTCGTGATTTGCACACAAATTCCGATGGTATTATACTTTTGTGCTGAAGAGAAGGTTATACTAAGTAGGTACCTAATTTCGTAACAACTTAAATATTACAAGATTTGCATTTTAAGAGCTCAATCAAAACCAAGATGTATTTGACCTGTAAGATCCGATAAGATCCGCTGGTTATTGTTGTTTGAAGTGTATTGTAATTTTTCAAAAGTCTCTGACGCGTCGAGCTCGAATCCATCCCAGCAGTGGCATTAGTGACCTCCGACAGTGTTCACGCAGCGCTGGAAACTGTCGCACAGGTGCGTACTCTCCCGGCATTCGTCTAAATCTGCATGTCAATCAAGCTACACATTGAATCCTAACCAGAATACATACACATTCAGTCGGTTTAGACACAAAATAGAGAACTTACAGAAGGTTCACTCGGCTTTATTTTGGATGCTGTCAAAAATCAACATCTTATAAAGAACGTCATATTATTCTGAGCCAATATTAAATCCAAGAAATGTGACGTTCGTGTCAACCACCTTCTTAGTTACCTTGACTTCCCCTGAGATTCCGGTTATTTCCAATTAGAGTCAGAAAGCGTCAAGATCGCTAGTACTGATTGAGCCATCTGGTCAGGTGCCCGCGCGCCGTTTCCCTAATTTGTGGTGTAGATCTGTATTTTTACTCTTTAAGTATATTATAAGTACTAATTTTATAACACCTAGATTTGATTATTACGATAACTCACATACAAAAATTACGATCACCAATAACATCACAATATATTAAACATATTCCACTGGATCTGCTCGTTGTGTTTTGTAGGTAGGTACTTTGAAATTTAAATGTACTAATTTCGTAACGCTGCTTGAGTAGGTATCTTATGACTATCGCGGTTTTCACCTGAAGATAGTATTTAAAGTCTTGTTGTGTTGTGTTTATGTGTCAGACTGTCAGTTTGTGTAATTTGTATGTATGTTTTGTGTGTCAGGTCTTGTGGCTGTCGTTGTGTTTTGTGTATCTGGTCGTGTGGCTGTCGTACTGATTTTTGTATCAGGTAGTGTGATTGTCTGTGTGTTTTGAGAGTCAGGTCTTGTATTTGCCAATTTGTTTTGTGGATCAGGTTGCGTAATAGTCGGTGTGTTTAAATAGGTACTTATTATTACAAGTTTTATACTTAAAAACGTACAAACAAATATTTTTTCGGATTCGCGTCTGTTTCGTGGCCACACTCCGACCCTCGCAAAAGATTTATCGTGCGCTCACATTTTATTATTTGCAACAAATTGAACCTTGGTACCATGTGCTAAGAGCTATTTTAGAGCAGGTGGTGCAGAATTAAGATATCGTGGGCCATGCATTTTTTTGTTTAAACAATCTTTCTTTTAATTGTTTATATGATAAGGAGGTCATACGTAGCAAGATAAAAATGCAAGTTTATGTTATGTAATAAACATATCGCAGATAGTAACAGCTGGTAAGTTACTTATTTCCGTTGCCTGAATCATGAAATTGATCTAATTTTACCGCTGAACGAACTCAAACAGGCCAACATTTTTTTTATGCTAGATCTTTGTCCCATAAAGATAATTGCCAATGATATAATTTATAGTATTTATGATTATCATGCCAGTACTTATTAATTTAATTTCCTCCTCATGGTGTATAACGTACGATTAAGGGGTTTTTGACAGGCGTCGGACTGCGCTGTGACTGCCGCAAATTGATGCGATGCTGTTTTCTGAGTTGACAGTATGGTTTTCACATTTCAGACGGGGAGGTACCATAAATTAGGGAAACGGCGCGCTGGGCGCCTTTACAGATGGCTCACTCAGTACTAGCAACGATTTTGACGATTACTGGCTTTAACTAGAAACAACTGGAATCTCAGGGAAACTCAAGGTAACTAAGAAGGTGGTTGCTACGAACGTCATATTTCTTGGATCAAAATTGGCTCAGAATCATATGAAGTTCTAGTATCAGATTTTGCTGTTTATTTATTACTTAGACTTTGAGACTTTTGACAGTAGCAACCCTGGCTATAAAACCAGTGACGATCGTGAATATCGTAAACAGGGTTGAGTAAACTTTGTGTAAACTCTATTTTGTGGTAGTATTTACACTTGTTGACATCTCTGGTGTCAGAGTTCTTACACCGCCACGACTTTGACATGCTTTGTAACCCCTTTCGCAAACCATGTGGATACCATAGACTTATAATAATATATATGGATACGACATCCACTTAACTGATCATTCCACGTGACCATCTTTCTCCGTCTTCCTGCAATCACCGAATCAAACTGCGAGGCCGTGATCGTGGTGAAGTGTTTCAAAGTGAGCGTACTACTTACATCAGGGGCTCAGCGCATAGCATGTAATATGGGCTTATTTCAGGCATATTAGCCTGAAATAAGCCAATATTTTTCATACTTGGAGTAAAAGCACAAAATTAAATTAGGGAAACGGCGCGCGGGGGCGAGTTTGCCACGAACGTCATATTTCTTGGATTAAAATTGGCTCAGAATCATATGACGTTCTTGTATAAAATTTTGCTGTTTTGATATTCTTCTACTTCGATATTTTTGACAGTAACAACCCTGGCTATATAACAATTGACAGTCGCGAAAATCCTGAATAGGGTCGAGTGAACTTTCTGTAAACTCTCTATTTTGTGGTGATGTTGTTTTAATTTATAATGTAGCTCCAAGCTTGGGGATGGGAGAATCTCTACTTTGTGGTAAAAGTACGATGACAATTTGAAATTCATTTACCCTGCAAGGGTTAAAGTATGAAGATGAAAAGTAAGAGCCCATTGAGAATAATAAAGCACTGCTAGTGCATTAAATATCCCAATACAAAACCATACAATTTTATCGACCAGATTTTTCTTTCATAAACTATAGGGACTTTTAAATATTGTTTACTGTGATATTATAAAGGAAAATAATTATATTTATAATAATTATATTTTATAAAAAATATATAAATCAGTAACATATTTTTTATAGTTTACCATATTTAGTTTTTTATACAGAAGCCTTATAAAAATAACACGTTATTTTGCAAAAATTCGTATGTGATGACAACGTGATTTTATACTTGGTAATTTGTTAAATGAAATTGTAAAATATACAAAATCTACTTTGTTTATAAAATATATATTCTATTTATTTGAACATTAAATATAATTTTACAGTGTATCAAAACTCTAAAATACACAGACTTGATTCTTCCTTCTGAAGGTCTTTTCCTGAATTTTAAGTATGTCGCTTTAGATTTCGCGTATTACAGCAGGTTATAAATGGAAATATTTTCAAACTACACAATACAGAGTGTTAATTTAAATGCGTGCCATAGCTTCAGGGTAGGTTAAATATCGATTAAGGATGCCGTACAAAAAACTGAAAAAATACCCATAAAAAAAAAATTTGTTTGTGGGAATTAGTAATTTTTTTTAAATCAATTTTTGAATTTTTTTCACTGTTGTTGTTTAGAGAGTGCCCATATTTAAGCACTTTCGTCTAAACAACTTTGAGATTGAACGAATTTCGGCTGAGATACCTATAGGCATTTAAATCAAATGTCAGCCAAGCAAAAAAAAAACATTGTGACAGGTATTTTTGCAATATTTTTACGGCTTCCCTTATCGATACTTAACCTACCCTGAAGCTATGGCACGCATTTAATATAACACCCTGTAAAGTTAAAAAGAAACGTAACCTAAATTATTGGCAGACTTGCAATATTTCAGCGATCTTCGCCATTTGTAATGGTGACGCCTTTACAAACTAAGCTACACCGGCTCGCTCCATGCCCGCGAATTTTGCAAGTGTGTCTTGACCACTAACGCGCGGTAAGGCTCCATCTACTGGGATAGTTTTTTAGGTACATCAGTTGGGCAACAGCGGCTCACTCCAAACCCGCGAATTTTGCAAGTGTATCTTGACCATAGAAGGGCTCCATCTACTGGGATAGTTTTTTAGGTGCATCGGCGAATTGGCCGGGTCGCGAATTTTGCAAGTGTGTCTTGACCACTAACGCGTGGAAGGGCTCCATCTACTGGGATAGTTTTTTTAGGTACATCAGTTGGGCAACAGTGGCTCACTCCAAGCCCGCGAATTTTCCAAGTGTATCTTGACCACTAACGCGTGGTAGGGCTCCATCTACTGGGATAGTTTTTTTAGGTACATCAGTTGAGAAACAGCGGCTCACTCCAAGCCCGCGAATTTTGCAAGTGTATCTTGACCATAGAAGGGCTCCATCTACTGGGATAGTTTTTTAGGTGCATCGGCGAATTGGCTGGGTCGCGAATTTTGCAAGTGTGTCTTGACCACTAACGCGTGGAAGGGCTCCATCTACTGGGATAGTTTTTTAAGATGCATCAGTTAGCGAATTGGCCTGCCCGTGAATTTTGCCAGTGTATCTTGCCACCGTGTGGTAGGGCTCCATCTACTGGGATAGTTTTTTTAGGTGCATCAGTTAGCGAATTGGCCGGCCCCTCGTAACATGTTGTGATCTGGCGGTCACTCGCCACAATGGCCAGGAAACGGCAACACGCTGGCAATGACCTTAGCGTGGGATATATCTGGTGCTGGGTGGCCAGACCTCGAAAGATAAAGGAATATTTAGATGATCGGTCAGGGGTTTACGGATTGGACCCATCTTCATACTTAATTACGAACAATTCACACAGCTAGGCAAATAGGCAAATAAGCCTGACTGACGTGTTCTTAAGATAAGCCAAAAACCCACGAACTTTTTGTAAAAATCTAGCCAGTCTCGATGGAGATACTTGTTTATTTCTAAAAAGTAATAAAACCTAGACAAAGTCGTGTCGTGTGTGTTTTTCATTATATAGTTAACTGGCGGCCCGTTAGGGGTTTCACCCGCTGTAACTCATTTTTCCACGGGATTAAGATTAAGAATTTTCTGAGCGTTGTTCGACCAGATTCAGGATTGCGCCCAAAATCCTAGGATCTATCGTTCTAAACAGATACAGATTTTTTTTGTTATATTTCTTGTATTGCGGTTCGAGGTAGCGTAAAAAATACTTATTTGGCACTTCCACGAATTGTGGTATCTTGAATTGCAGAGTATTTCAGTGTTTTTACATATGCGTCTATTAGTTTCAGGGTTCGAAGATATATATCACTTGATATATATCATTGATATTTATCGGATATATATCACGATATTTACTCCTTTATAAATATCAAGTGATATATATCATTGATAAATATCGCGTGATATTATGATATTTATTTTTTTGATATATATCACCATTATTCTTCAAAGATTAGTGAAATTTTATGGTCAAATAGAATAAAAAAGAACTTTTCTAGTAATCGCCCACCACTAATGAATATCTGTAGGTAGTTTATTATACAAACCCCACTTTCTTATTCACGATAAAGAAACAAAATTAGTATGATGTAAATCTCACTGTATTTTTTTCCTGCTTAAGGTAAATTTTATAAATATTAAGTTAGGTATCTATATTTTGTTCTTTGGTATTTATTTAAACAGACTCATAGATTTTATTATGTTATTGGGTGTGCGAGGTGGATGGTTTATTTGGTAGAGCATTTGCTGAGTACGGGCCCATATACGATGGTCGAATTATAATATGTAGGTATGCACGTATCCACTATTTTACACCCGTTTTATGTATTTGCTGTACTACTGGCCAAAAAATACAGTATTTTTCATTTAAAAATAATCTATAATGAAATAAAGTGTCGCCAACTAATTTTCTAACAAAAAAAATCATGTTTGACGATAAAATCAATACATTACTTTTAAATATTTTAGACGGATTGATATATATCCGATAAATATCAAAAAATGGATATATATCCGATTTATTGGATATATATCGGATATGTTGATATTTATTATAAATATCGGATATTTTCGAACCCTGATTAGTTTTGCTCTGTATCTTCGACTTGCTGCAGAAACAGGCGCGCGGAGAAGAAGCATAATATATCGTTCCCTCGCTTCTCTTCGTACCCCCGAACCGGAATAAAAGCCTTAGAAAACAAATTCTTGATCTGCTTCGAACCATGGCTGATCGAAGTCTACGGTTTTGCCTTTTGACGGCTTTAGACAAATTCCTAGGTTCTTGGCCGAAATCCTAGATCTGCTTAGGACGATGGCTGAACAACATCTGCGATTTTGCCAAATGCAGGATTCGCCTAATGCTGCCATCGTACTGCGCCACATAATTATAATATGCTACTGGCAAGCGGGTATTTATTTATACTGGGGATTCTAGGCATCTATAGGAACATCTTTACTATAGCGCCGTCTGCAAAATTACAAAAAGATCAATCACTGTTCCATACATTTTGCTTGTGTAGGTATTTGGCTATGGAACATAAGTAGTCTTCTTTTCGTGTGGGACACCGAATCGTTCAACGACCCGATAAGTAGTAAGAGATGCCCATATAGTTGCCTAGAAATCCCTGTTTGAATAAATGCCCGCTTGCCGGAAACACACTGTATTGTACAGAGGGTGAAATATTACTACAGTACGGTCATTCGAAAAGGCCATATCTGACAGCTGTAAAAGCATATTGATGCTATGACATAAGGTCTACTTTTCTTTGTTGACATGTCCTCTAGTATGGGTTTGACAGCTGTCATATATGATCTATTCGAACGACCGTACTGTAGTGACCGATAGCGAAAACTCAGAACCGGCTGGTGATAAGGTATGAAAAAAAACTTGGTCCTGCAATACAAAAGTGCCAATCAGCTGATTTGAATTACTATGGGAGGTCCAAATATCTTTCTCATATTTCGACCTACTCCTTTAAAATAAAGTAAAGATTATTTGCACTGAATTTAGTAGGACCTTATAGAATAACAGTCTTTGAATGGTTTATTCAACTGATCTTCAGCCGCCTGACATGCAACCACTAACCCCTTCATGGAGTTGTATCTTGACACCAGGGTTCGTCGGGTAGCTAAACGACTTAGTGTCCCACACGAAGAGATAGAGAGAGAGAGAGAGAGTTGTATCTCTGCGGAAATGCATCTTTTCTAAGCAAACCCGCGCTACATCGATCACACCTAAAACACCCTGATGTGTGAACTATAGTCAAAAAACAGGGTTTAGTTTTCCAAAAAGCGCCCATTACGAAAACTCCACACAATGCAGTTGAAGTTCCTTCTGGCAAGTCGCATTTGATGATTGAAGCACTCCACACTTGTCGATGTTATGACTCCATCAGGACTTTGTGCGTTTTGTGCTCAAGTTATTTTTTCGGCACAGGTTACCAAGGTTCAGATGCGGTTCATTCAGAAACGTAATTACGGATCGTTTGAGTTTTATGACCTTTGGGATATGACACTTTGCACAGCGCAATCATTTTCGTACCAACAAAATTGTGCCTGTAGATATTTGAGAAACATTTATATGAGTTGAATAAAAAAAAACTTTCTCGATTTGAAGTTTAATCAGATGGAGGTACTGGGGTCTCCCAGAAGTAAAGAGACAAAATAAAATTTCGTCATTCTCTTAATATTAACGCAAATTGACTATAAGCAATGCTATTGAAGCCGATTTTTCTTTGATGTCGACTCGCCTCATGATCAATTCAAGATTTTGCCGCAACCGTCTTAAACAATCTAGCTTTAAAACCCATTTTAGTTTAAAGGATGTCAGTGTTTTTTTTCTGTGTACAAATTAATAATATAAATTTGCACAGTGCCCAGAATATTTCGATACGTCGAGCTTCCGGAACATTTTGAGCATGTTCTCCGTATTGAGTTTTTGGTAATTTTTGTTTATTTCGATGTTTTAGCGATTTTTCGATAACCGCGTTTGGCGCCTTTCTTTCTTTTTCGTGTGGGACACCGAGTCGTTCAACGACCTGGCGCCTATTTTTATCTTTGACGACCCAGATCATTTTACAGAAGCCTTCTTTCTTTAACTTTTGACTAAAATATTATGAATTTGTCAGTCGTAATCCTTGTCGATGTTGACAGCGCCTCATCAGAAACCTTGTTCACTCTATTTAAGCTTTGCAGTTGTTATAATACGTTTAAATTATTTTGAACATGTCTTTCACACCAAAACAACAACATTACATCAGGAGCTATCACAACAAGAGTTCATATGAAATATGATGGGAAGACGAGCGGAAGGCGAAATTGCACAACAGCCCACTTCTCGTAGTAAATATGCCCTTCGTAGTGACATTCTTGTCCTCGAATGTTCCGAAAGTCAACTAAATTGAGTTGTGACGCGTGGCTCGTCCAATAGAGATGCACTTTGTTGGTTCTGTAGGTATAGTTCCAGCTCAGCATCTCGAAATCGGTGGCAGGGGCGGGATCAGGCACGGTAGGATATCTGTAATTCAGAACCGTATAATATTCCATTAGAAGTCAAAATCTCATCCTCCTTTATGTCATCCGATCTTTTGAATATTGCAGGCAGCCATGAAGGATGGTGTTCACCACACCTTTATTTTGTAGAAATGCTCCACACGTCATCAGCGAACGTAGCATCGCTTTGAAGCCAAAGATTGGAGCTCGCCCTCGGTCTCCAACCTCTGTTACAAGATTTGATCGAATTCGATTTCGTTTCATTTGGTAAGAGCAACCTTTGACTACCAACGACCGATGTGGATGTGAAAGGAGAAAAAGAGAAAAGATAAGATAAAGAGAAATGATAGATCGATAAATGGTATTCCCAGGAATTTAGTCATCTGATCTTGGGTCTGGGAGTTCTTTGTGTTTGTACCTTTAGCAACCTACCTACTTTAAGTAGTTTCCACGATAAAAAAAATAGTATCTATTAGAAAATTCTGAGTTGACAGTGGGTAGGTACACTACTGGCCTTTGAGTCGTAATTTCAAAAACAGTAGAATTCGAATGGCTCTATGCACATCTCTATAAGGCTAATGATGCAACATGCGCAGAAGTTTGAGCTATGATGATTGAGGAAGGATTGACACTGACTGATGATAGGGTTTTGATATAGAGGAAATACCCAAGTGGGCTATGCCGCGATATGACCCCAAAGTCCGCGTTAAAACTGAGTGCGGAAAATTTTGACGTACTTAGTTACTCCGTCCCACTCGTACTTCTTCTCCACATCCCTAAAACACAACCATAGAGTAATATTGATAGTAAGTAAAGATTAATTGCAAGCGAAAGAAGGAAAACTATAGCTAAGTAGGTATGTATTTTGATCTATTGAACAACAGACTGCATTCACGGAAAAAACCAGTGATTCACTTATTTTTGTGCAAACAGTTTGTAAACAGGCGACTCTCACTTTGACCCCAGATCAAACAATGATCATTTCTCAGTAATCTGCCTATGTTTATTGTAATTAGTAATTCAATTCAACAGTGTGGCGTACTTGGTTAATCTCTACTGTAAAATGATGAAACAAAGACACTTCAGACAATCTTTATGAATCATCCCTTTACGACTGGCGAGCTGGTCTATTCTTTGTGCCACGTGAGTCAACTTAAATCACAGTAAGTAGATATCCATAGGTACTTACATGCCAACGTGATGAAGACGAATTAACTATGGAGCTCGCCCAGAAGCCTGAAAGATATTCAGGATCATACTGGGATATACATACATATCAAAGGAACATATAAGAAATCGAAAAAAAAATGTGGAGCATCATATCCCGTCCCGTCTCTCTCCTGCTACAGTGCGTCTCGTCAGCAAGCCCAATAGAGTAAGGGCTACATGGTTTGATATAAGTACCAGCATCATCGTCTTCCTGCCCTTATCCCAAATCAGCTGGGGTCGGCGCAACATGTTTTGTTAGAACATAAAATCATGTAGTGAAATGATTTGACTATGTTTTATGGCCGGCCGCCTGCCTGACGTAAACCCTTTTTGGGAATGTAACTATATCATGTGGTTGACCATAGTCGACTGGTTAAGCACTAAAATGCTGGTACTGGCTCAATTGAGCCACCGCGGGCTGTCTCTCTCATATGTTAGGCTTGCTGACTCGACGCATACAGTTTTAGACTATCAGATACCTATGATAATTTTCAGCGAAAATCTTTGATGTCATATGCAAACATGGCAATTTTCCGCGACTCTACTATAATTTCGACGAAATCCTTTTCTACTTATTTTTCATGGTCGATTTCATGTTTGAAAGTACCAAATAAACACCGAATACTTTGCCAATTTAAGGTCATTCTACCAGGAAACCATAAACCACATCAGCCTAAATAAGTGACCCAATTCACTTGATGCGAAATTTCTCTTGACCCATTTCATTAAAAGGCGCATTGACCAGGATACGGTCAATGATTGGCGAAAGCAAAAGGGTCAAAACTTTTTGACCTTATTAATGCTCGACTGCCATTGGCCCCTTTGAACTGGGAACGTTTTGTAACACACACTGCGACAGGAAATCACGCCTTTATCCCTTATTGTTTAACGGCTCAGGATTGAAGAACACGCACACAATTAAAAATGATTTGCAGGGGTGAACGGCCTCAACCGTCACCAATGTCATGGTTTTATCGATAGGTATGTCGCAGGGTATTGATCTAAAACCTAGCTAGATTCTTGATCAAATACTAGCTAATGACAAAATTCATTTAGCTCCTCCTTATTTATATATTTGGCATGCGTGGATAACTAACATCGCGACTTGAAGAACTGCAAACGGCTTATTAGAACTGCATTCAGCTTCTGCAACCAAAAATACCATTAACGAAAATTTTGCAACAAAAAGGTACTAATACCCGTAAGCTTAGGTAGTATAACGTATAACGCATTTATAAGGAAAAACACGTAAGTTCTACCATCGCGGAATATTAATTAGGGTAGACCAGACAAATTGGCGACAAACGACCTCGAATATTGCATGAACTAAAGTAGCACAGAACATACTGCTGATAACTGGCAGCAGCAGTGATTCTTATCTTTCGAAACACCTTATACCTAATAAACTACTTAATTGTTATTAATATTCTTGGTGAACGATGGTCAATTTCTTTTAATTAAGTATAGATATTTTCAGTGCTACTTTAGTTTGTTTGTTACCTTTTCACATGGGAAAATCATCTAACTTTCTTCAACATATAGGTAGTATAAAATATTATTAAAATATTATATTAATATTAATATTATAAAAATAACTTATTATTCTTAAATTTTTGACATGTATTTTTTACATTTACTGTAAATTTACTTTTTTTGTTATGTTATTTTATTGCTCGTATGTTTAAAGTATATTTTAAAGACGAAACAGTTAGAATAATCTACTGTAATATTATTTTTATTTTGTTGAGCCCTTTTTGGCTATTACTATTATACTATTAATTTATTTTCTAACTTAGCTAGGGTCACATAGGGCCTAAAATATTGTCAACTTTAGAATAGGTGCACTTCTGGGCAGGTTTTTGGGGGGTTTTCCTGTCCAGGGGGTCCGGCTAACTATACACATGGAACACCTTTTTAAAATATTGACAGAATTTAATTCCATTTACTTGTAATTCACTGAGGCATAAAGTTACATGCTGTGTGGTTAGCCTGGCCAGCCCCGAGGCAGTGCCTTTATTTTTATTTTTTTATCCCGCCCGAGCCGCGTATAGAGTAGGAACACAAATTGTAATAAAAAGGAGAAAATTTTTGCATTAGAAATTTTCTCTTTTTTAAGTTTGAATTAGAATGTGACTTTCTTAAAGAGAATCTTGTAAATTCCTACTAAGAAATAAATTATTGAATTATGAATTATATAAAATTAAGTCGTTTTTCGTGTTTCTCTGTCTAATCTGTCTGTCATGAAATTCGCTAAGTCCTCCTAAACCACGCATTGCATTTTATGCGGTTTTTGTAATAGATTGAGCAATTCAAGAGGAAGGTTTATTTGTAAAATTATACGTAAGTAATACATGCCAAGAAAACCCTTTTCCCACGACAAAATGAGTTGCAGCGGGTGGAACCGCCAACGGGCCGCTAGTAAATAATAAATGGCTAATTTTCTTAACATGGTTTTGTTGTGTTTGTCGACTCGGTATTCCACACGAAATGAAGAAGAGGTGATGTTACATTGAGCAGTTTTTGCAAAAAATCCGCATGAAACATGTCTAGATTTATAAAGACCAAGAATTTATCTGTTACGATAAACACAGGCCTGGAAAATTGATGAGCTGTTCGAACGAGTGGTTGTTTCTGTACGTACCTACCTAATCATAATCATACATTGCTGTTACTATGTGAATTTCTGAACACCATTGTGCTCTGTGACGTTTGAAGTGACGTAAAAGTAGCTGATAAGCTGTCAAAAATAATCTCTTAGAATATTGACGTAGGTAGGTAGGTATATTTCTACATAAAAGATACGCAAAGTCTGTTTGATCTTATGTCATATTTTTACGTAAAATATACTAATAGGATACGTCATCGAAAACATGCTAATGGCACTTCTACAGCTATAGTAAAACTTTCTTAACTGCATGAGCAATTTTGTCGGTTTTAATACAATAGTAATGACAAATGACAGCGAAGGAAGTCTCAGTAATCAAGACAAAAGTGGCAACCCAGTGATTACGAGTACCAGCTATAACAGTCCATAGGTGGACATTAGCCGCCCATTTTCGGGTGATGTTGCCATAATACCACGCTTCCCAGGCGAAAAGTGAGCTGTACACGTAGATAAGTATTAAGAGGGAGCCATACCCTGGTTTCATCCCTTAGTTATCTTTTGCGACACCCGGGTTAGAAAATCAAGCTCTATTCAAAACTGAGTGTTATCTGTACGGTATGGTATGCGGTATTCTGCCTGATAGCACGTCACGTCAAGTAAGAAAATGTTTCAGTCTCATCGTAGAATGTTTCGGGACATAAAAACTACTCAATTGTCATGGGTTCAACGACCGGCACAATTTAAGCCTCATTCATAAAAGTTAACTACTTACATTCAATAATCTGCGGCGAAACATAAAAAAATTGAACGTCATTCGTTTTATTTCGCTACATATACAGGGTGCAAATCACAAAAATTATGTCATATTGAAAAAAAAACTAATGCGAAAGAGGTACGCAGTAGGGTTTTTTTATGGTGCCCTGGTATTTCAGACTGTACCCGAGTTCAAAAGAAGAGTGTACCAATCGGGTATTTAAAATAATCGTACCCGATATCCAGGTACATAACGCGCGCGAGTTCATTACCATCCTGAAGTATGCGCCTCTTTGTCACACACGCCGAGATACTGGCAAGTGCGATAAGGACAAGCATATTTCAGTATGGTAATGAACTCGTTCGCGTATCTTAATAGGTCAGGCATTCGAAAATCCTAGTAGGTATGCAGTGTAGCAGGTTGACCACTTGACTTGCCAACTAGAGCTCTATGGGTTTTACGCTCGATCTGGATTTTTGACAGGTTGCCTTTGGGTTCCTCAATCAATCCAGCGAAGTGATCACAACTGTAATTTTAGATGATCCTAAAGCTGCAAAAAAATACAAATCGTACAATAACAGCTAAAAAAATTGAGTCTTTCTTATGCCTATCATAGAAAAGCCCATAATTCTGAATCACGACATTTTTGAGCAGCAAATAAATTGGACTACCCTAAACCACTGTAAGTTCGCCTCTGTTATCGTGTATTCTGATGCGTCATAGGGGTCATCTTATATTGCATTCGGTGTCTACAGTGGGTGCAAATGTATGTGAATTGATCGTAATTGGTCAATGGACCGTCGTTTTGTAATTCGCGGTCGGAAGTTGCCTTGGGAATGAAAGAAAAAAATGTCAACCGCTCATCCTCCAAAACTATTTTATGAACGACTGTCAACCGGCGCAAATTTGGCTATAAAACACTAGACAGAAGGTGCATATATTTGGGCGCTTTACAAACATAACGCCCGTTTGTGCGTTATTTTTGCGCAGCGCTATCTCTTGCGTTTAAAAAATACGGTTTTCCGCCGTATTTCCATACAAATAAGGTTTATGTTAAACGGTTTAACAGAAACATCCGTTAGCCCAAGAATATCGCACAACGCTGCGTTGACGGATGTATTTGTCAAATAATTTGACATGAACCATATTTGTATGAGAATAATTTTAATCCAAGAAATATGACGTTCGTGGCAATTATTTTTTAGTTACCTCGATGAGTTTTCTCTGTGGTTCCAGCTTATATCAGTAAGATTCAGTAACTGAGTGAGCCATCTGTAAAGGCGCCCCGCGCGCCCTCTCCCTTATTTCGGCATCATTCCCATGGTACAAATTTTCAAGTGATTGAGTTCCGCGTACCCACATACCGCGTGGGTTCGCTTAGGTTTGCATAGGGCTTTATCACCCTTTACCACTTCAAGCTACAGTTAGCCCACATAATGATATCGTTCGCCACCGGATATCGAAGCGAGACCCTTCTTGAGTGCAAAGACTCTACCAATTGACCACACACGCTTAGGAAGAGCCGTGACGTGACATTGGCATCGATTCTGTGGTACATTTACTCTTAGATGTGTATTATAATTTTGGGCGACAGGCTGACAAACATGATTTTTCTGAAAAGGCACATTCTGATGTGGCGGGCTATAGCGACTGTAGGTAAATTTGTCAGATGTGGCGGGCAATAGCGATGGTAGGGAAGTTTACGCTCTTTAAAGCCCTGCCTACCCCACAAAGGATAAAGCGCAAAGGCGTGATTTAGGTATGTTTGTGTGCCTGTACCCTTTTGACTTTCAAAGTCTCACATGATCGTGTGAGCTGTGTTGATTGATTGGTTTAGGATTTATTACTCAATCGAAATTAAGTACCTACACTAGCTGGTTTGTGCCCGCGAACTTGGTCTCGACAAGGGACGATTCGGTTGATATTTTATTTATTCATTCTTTTGGTTTTCGTAATAAATACCTAATAATCGTGTATGGACTTTATTGTCTATCGGAATGAGAACTATTATCAAAAAATACTGGGTGAAATTTTACTAGTGACCGTTAGCGTAAATGCAGGTCGGGCTGGCAAAAATTGTTCCATATCACCTATCCTGCATTTTCGATATCGGTGGGTCACTATTAAAATTTCACCATATACCTAGCCAGCTAATAAGCTAGCTAAATTGCGTGAGATCACCCGCATAAGCTCGCAAGCACAATCACAGCTTCCGGTTCGCAAACAATTGCCTGATGGGGGTCCGGGATTCACACAGATGGCGCATGATGGTAACGAGATAAGGGCAGACTATACGGGCCACCGGAGTAGCGCCATCAATCTGTACATTGACAGTTTTCTACACGGCAAACTACGTATAAACACAAATTAGGGAAACGATGCGCGGGGCGCCGATATACGAGTAGAAGGCTCAATACTAAGGCTTAATACTAGCGACAATTTTGACGCTTACTGACACTTCAACTGAATATAACTGGAATCTCTATGCTGGAATCTCAGGAGGACTCAAGGCAACTAAGAAGATGGTTGGCACGATCGTCATATTCCTTAGATAAAAAATTGCTTAGAATCATGTGACGTTCTTGTAACAGATTTTGCTGCTTTGATATTTTTGACAGTAGCAACCCTGGCTTTGTAACAAGATCCTGAATGGGGCGAGTGAACCTCTTGTAAACCCTCTTTTTTTTATTTGTGCAGTGGGTGGGGCTGTTCCGTCAGAGACCTTAAGCACCTGTTACTCTCGTTCTTTCTAAGCTTGTTATAGACATGACATCTACGACAAAGAAACTTTCTGTTATAGGATGCCACAACTGCTGCCCAGAATTTTCAAACTGCATGGCATTTTTTTTCACTTGATGGTAACGAAACAACGAATCCTGTCACCCCGTTTCGGCTTGACGTTGAGATCTGGAACACCGTGTATATTCTGTGCCACTTTGTAAGGTGAATTTATTTTATTACAACAGGCTGGTTATTAGCAAATACACACTAACACAAATGCATTCATTGACCGTTCTAATTTCAATCTGGGTACCTATACAAAAAAATCTTGACGATCCTAGACCAGCGTTCCTCCGCACAGAAGGTTCAATCGACTCTATTCAGGATTTTTGCGATTGTCCTTTGTTACATAGCCAGGGTTGCTACTGAAAACAATCTCATAGTATATGAATATCAAAGCTGAAAAATCTGAAACAAAAACGTCATATCATATGTTTCTGAGCCATTTTTTTCTTATATAACTTTTGTGGCAACCAATTTCTTAGTTACCTTGACTTACCCTGAGATTCCAGTTATTTCCAGTTAGGGTAAGTAAGCGTCAAAATCGTCGCTAGTAGCGGTTTTCCTAATTTGTAGTTCCTCAAAGTCACGTTCCAACTTAGCTCTACAAAACTGGTCAATATGAAATAGATACCTACTGGATGAAACATTATACGTCATATCGACATGATCCGACCAAAATATAATATTACAAGTAAACCACAATTCCTTTCTAAAGGTCGATGCTCATTCATTCGAATCGTCAGTTGGTAGGACCTCAAGATTCAACACAACCATGATTTAACCACAGAGGCAGGCAGATTGATCATCATCGTGGATAACAATAAAATTGCTCTATCATTCTCATCATGGCTTGATCACATGGTTCGCCTGGAAGTGATCGCCTATTAGCAATAAGGACGCCTAATTGTAGGTTTTACTTTCACTTTTGTTTTACATTTGTTTGTTTGTATGTTGTAAATACACTCTGAAACAAGGCGCCCCGCGCGCCGTTTTCCTAATTTGTGCTGTAACTACTGATCCAATTACAAAAAAATCCTCCATTACAAAGTTACAAAATCCCATAGCAACATATAGTTTTTTTACCACGTAAAAATATTACATTCCCACGGGTAAACGGTTAACAGTAGAAAAACCTCTGGCCGCAAAATTCCCAAATAGCACTTAAACGCTGTATGACAGCAATAAGGAGTCTCGTCCACGATTTACGTGACGCACTTTAAGGGGATTTTCGGAGTTCTGACCATTTTTGATAAATGTTGCAAATCTAACAAAGGGGAGGAATTTGAAAGTGAAACTTTTGTCAAAAATGTGTAATTTATGCGTTACTTTGGATCACTGCACGGGTAATGCATTAGCTGCTTAAGGTTGCTGTACAACAGCGTAGATAGCGCATCCTCTGCACATATATAACTATTGCCGCTATGACAACAAATATTAAGGAGGGCTCTCATACAACAAACGCAATTTTTAAGCCGTTATGGTACGGTACCCTCCGTACGCGAGTCTGAATAGCACTTGGCTGATTTTTTTTATCTGTCACCAGTGTCACCACACGCGGACCTTGCTTATTTATCCCACATGATGTGGGGTAGTTATGTCATACATATTCAATGTATTGTTATATCAAAATAGCTCGCTTATTAATTACAATGTAATCAATAAGGCGAGCTATTATTAAAATGTATTCAATCAAACTGTCAGACAGATGACTTTACTAACAGACATAACATAACATAAGTTACAAATAATAAAATTAATTACATGTAATGCAATGTTATTGTACTGCTTATCGTTGGCATAGACAGAGTGGTGACTCGGTTATCTATTATAGAAAATAAAAGTAGGTAGGTTAAAAAATACTTACTACAGTACGCGAATGAGTTCATGACCATGTTGAGGAATGCGGTAGTGCTGTGACTAATTCATGTTGATGTCGATATCGAGAATTGTTGCCGAACAGTTCAGTTCAGACTACTCATAGTTATTAGTTAATGGGTTGTTTTTCCTACATTATTGAGTAGGTAGGGTATCGTTGAATAGGTCTTTATAAACTAAGGGCAGGTTTCTTTAAAACAAAGTAACTAAAATGTATATGTCTCGAGACATTTGCTTATTAAAGGGGCCTTTTTAGCCATAGTTTGTTCGAACTGTAACTTCACTGTTTGTGAATAATATTAAAGAAGTATTTATGGTTTCTACACAAAACACAACACAACACAACGACAAAATATCGACAACTTTGTGACACACTTTTTTCCCATCACTCGACTGCGGGCGAATGCGGGTAGTTGGGTAACCGCGGGGCGCGCCGCCCCCGCGCGCCTCCTCATTCCCCGATGGCCAAGAACTCATGCGCGTACTGTAGGTACCTATTTATTTACCTTTGGTAAATTATTAAATGATTATATTTAGTATTCTTTACTAAGAAGAGTCCTGTCGTAGACCTAAGGAGAAATTTGGCCCAAAAACTGCATTTTTGCGCAAAAGAAAACCGCTTTGCGTTATATTAATAAAAGCACCAGAAGGAAGACCAGCAGTCAATATCTCTAATACTTTGAGAGACCTTGCTGGGAATTCGAGATACACATTCTCTTAAGTTACCTTAAATTAGTGCTGTAACTTTTGTCAAATTAGGTTTATAAAGGGTAGGAGATGTTTAAGTCCTGTAATTTTGAAATATGTCAATAACTATTGTAGTCAGTCGCAGTTTGGGAATGCTGTTGACTTAATAGAACAAAAAGAATAATCTTTTCTTGATCCAGTGCAACCCCTTATGAATAAGCAGCGCATTTTTTTTAAGATAGTTCCCAATGGAGTAAACTTTAAACGCTGCTTTGGTCCTTACTAACTAACTATAAATAGCATCTGACAGCCGATGAGGCGCAGTGGTTAGTATGACTGCCTGCCACGCAAAGGTTCCGGGTTCAATTCCCGGTGGGGTCACTCACAAAGTAGATATTTATCTCTTTGTGAATTTGTTCCCAGTCTGGGTTGGACATTGCAGGCTGAACCACCTGATTGTCCGCAAGTAAGATGGTTCCGTGCTTCGGATGGGCACGTTAATCCGTCGGTCCCGGTTGCTGTCTATAATGGCGGTCGTTACACAACCATGTCAGAGGCCTGCTACTTGCAGTAGGCGGTTGAAAAACTCTGACACCGACTCGGTGTCCCACACGAAGAGAGAGAGAACTAACTATACGAAAAAAAGCAGTTTTCCGTATAAATGCCACTTTTGTACCAAACATCTCCAAAGGCTAAAGCTAACAGTATGTTCTCTTATACGTAGTGCATTTAATTCAATCATTGGCTCTTCATTTAGTGCAATAAATGCACCAGACAATATAGGTCACCAGATGCCAGGACCATTTAAAGATTTCCAATGTCGGACTAACAATTTAGAAGTTATTTAGGTCATAGATAAGGTGATTACTTAATATAAATAATTGCATACACGTGAATCTAATGTAGTTGATTGATTTGATAACATATTGATTATATACGTACCTACAGTCTCTCACGCTAACTCATAAACAACGCTATTTTAAGATTTCGATTTTCTAGTTATTTATAACGAAAAGCCGGACAAAACCTATTTTGTACGATTCAATAAACGATGCTGCATGTTTAGAAAATACAAGGAAAAGAAGAATGGGGCGTGCCATAGACAGCCTCTCTGGCATCATAAAGGCACGATCTCCCGTTTTCGCCATTTAGTACTACACTTTGGTAGGCAGGCGGCCAATGCTATGCTGACTACGGAAAAATGTGACCAGCCCACTGCCACATCAGCGGGCAAAAACGTAACCGAAGCCAGAACTGCTTTATTGGTTTAGCAATACTGTCGCAGATTTGACGCCCAGATTGCTACTCTTCTAGATTACTACTCAAAATACCAACGAAACAATAACTTCAAAACTGTCATAAAAACTGACGAGACAGTCGTCCTGTGTCGTATGTTTTCGTTTTGCCATAAATTTTATGAGACCACAAATAATTTTACAGCGAATACGTTTATAAGGTCGTTCCCCTCCCGCAGTAAACGTCACTTCAGTAGTTGAAAGTAGGTACAAGTGATCAACCACTTATTCGCATTCTGGTACTATTGATTAGCAGCACTTCGAAATTAAAATGGTCAACCGACAAATTTAAACCAGCAGAAGCGTCTCGTCAAGCTGAACAACTTTTTCTTAAAGTCATATCTGTATCTCCTAGAGTTTAGCTGGGCTCCTGTTGGTGCTTCTGGTGGTCTACATCAGGTACGCTAGATACTCGAGTGGTATCAAAAGTAGTCTATGTCCGGTCTCAGTGTGTGAGCTATGTGGTTCAGTGGTTTAGGCGTGAAAACGTTGCAGACAGACAGACAGACAGACGAACTTAAATTCGAGTTTATAAATTAAGTATGGAAGTATGGATTAGTATGGACGAGCACAAAGCGCGCAAGATAAGTTTCTCTACAGTGCATATGCTAGCCCGGCTTGATTTATAGCGGCGGTGGTGTTTACGAACTGAAACTGAAACGTGCATCATTTATTTTCTACGAAACGATAATTTTATGATAGCTTGGTTTGTACTGAAACTTGAATGAGGAGAGTCACTTAGGCTTGTGTTTTATTTCCTCGGACCGTTCTGAAATCTCACTATTTGTACAAAAGATACTTAGTTAGGGAGATATAGGTAAAGTGTGTCGCCGACATGCGGGAATTTTACAAGATGTGATTCCAAACAACTAAGTTTACATACATACCATACTTATGAACAACTCATATCTGTAAAATCAATTGTAAAAAGTAATTGTATCCAGCAATTAATCTATGCACATAATAAAATCGTATGGTTCGGTCTTCAGCAAACATGTAAGAATGCCAGGAAAATGCCCGTTTTCCCCGGGTAAAGGTGTTGGAGTGTGTAACAACACAAATCGATACTTTTAAAGAGTAGGTTGCTGTGCTGTATCTCTTGGAATTTTACCAATTAAGTAAATGTAACCTTCCTACCCCGATCTGATAGCCTTGCACTGACCACTGCATAGTTGAACCCATGTCACGTAGGCCTCGTCTAGACGACCGCCATGTTGTATGCAAATTTTGCATTGTGTTACGATGCGATTTTCGGCAACGTATTTGGTATTCTTACGGAACATTGCGCGTTAAGGCGAAACGGTTAGCTGATGTCCCGTGTAATGATCGGTTATATAATATAAGGTGTAAAAAAAATCAACTGCAATTATTTTAAGGGGTGAACGAGCCCATGAAACTAAACCACTTTCCTCAAGGGACATAGGTAGAAATATGAAAAAATGGCATGACCGCGACGACAATATGTTACATTGAATAAAGTTAAGTATTTTTGCTTTTCCAACACCATATCTACAAGGATATGATGATTCTTTTGCCACAGAATATTAAATACAGCTACTCGCTTTTGCTCACCATTGCACTGGCTTACCCTTAACAGCCTAAAAGTCTAGACTTTACTATCGTTGTGATCGGATGCCTATTTTAGAGTCCCGAGCCTTTGTGGTTTCTAGGCACTATTTTAGTCTGCGTTTGCATAAATGAATGACTCTAGAAGACACAGTTTGAAATAGAAATAAGGCGAGTAACACACGCAATGTCTGTTTGTGCGTCATTCATTCGATTTTCCACCCTACATACATATACGAATACGGTTTATGCACAAAATAGAGAGTGTACAGAAGGATCACTCGACCTTATTTAGGATTTTCGCGATTGTCACTTGTAGCATAGCCAGGGTTGCCAGGGTCTTAAAGTATAAGAACACAGCCGATGTGGCGCAGTGGTTAGTATGCCTGCCTGCCACGCAAAGGTTCCGGGTTCAATTCCCGGTGGGGTCACTCACAAAGTTGATATTTATCACTTTGTGAATTTGTTCCCAGTCTGGTTAGGACATTGCAGGCTGAACCACCTGATTGTCCGCAAGTAAGATGGTTCCGTGCTTCGGATGGGCACGTTAAGCCGTCGGTCCCGGTTGCTGTCTATGATGGCGGTCGTTACGCAACCACGTCAGAGGCCTGCTACTTGCAGTAGGCGGTTGAAAAACTCTGACACCAGGGTTCATCGGGTCGTTGAACGACTCGGTGTCCCACACGAAAAGAAGAAAGAAAGAAAGTATAAGAATATTAAAACAGCAAAATCTGATACAAGAACGTCATATGATTCTCAGCCAATTTGAATACAAGAAATATTACGTTCGTCGCACGCAACCATCTTCTTAGCTTAGAAACCTTGCGTTCCTTTAATATTCCTGTAAGCGCCTAAATGAGCCATCTGTAAAGGTGCCCCGCTCTGTCTGTAAAGGCGCCCCGCTCCGTCTCCAGAAATTGTGGTTTATGTATGTCAAACGGCATCGCACAACCATGCGTCGACGGATGCGTCTGTCAAACCGTTTGACATAAACCATATTCGTATGAAAATAAGTTGGAAAATCGAACAAACGACGCACGAACGGACGTGACCGTGTGTTTTCGCCTAAAGTAACTTTTACAAGTAGATATCTAAAAGACTTCGTATGTAGGTATCTAGTTATGTTGCTCTTTAATTTGGTAAATAGGATTGCATGAAATCTACATTAAACAATATGGGCCTTACCACAATAAAGTTAGCTATCGAGCCCAGCGTTTTTATTTTTTGTATGAAATATTATTTTAAACATGCGTTCAGCACTTGTCTAACTTTTTGTGGTAAGGCCCTATGAATTTAGTAATAAGACTGATATTTACAAAAGGAACTTATTTATTATCAATACGGTTACAATAATTAATTATCTAATCTTCAAATTAATTGCAAAGCATACCTATATCTAAAACCTATGTCACATTTAAATCTTTATATCATGTAACTAACTACACCTTAGTACTAAACATGTTGCGCCGACCCTATCTGATTTGGTATAGGGCAGGAAGATTATGAAAAGACCCTAAAATTAAATGTATTTCAGCCCTACCTGCTTTCATATGGTTATGTCAATCATGGTATGTAAAATTTTTCATTGATCATTGATGAGCACATTTTTGCAAATAAAACTTTAGAAAGTTGATAAATTTTGCATTAGGTAAATTAAATGTCAAAATAATTTAAAGAAAATCTCTACTTGGCCCTGAAAACATACAAAATACAAATTAAAATGAAAATAAAATTTTATCGTTGTACTATCAAAACGTAGCTGAAATCACATAAGTAAAAAAAAGCGAGAGAGAAAGTAAGAAAATAACAACAAAGAAAGTAAGCAAAAGGCAAGAAATATTACTTAGAGTCAAGATGATTCAAAAGGGACGTGTCTTCCTCCTGTTTTAAAATACTAGGACCTACAAAAATGTAGATCGCACACAATTTTGAGTATGAAATATGAATAGAACGGGAAGAAGAAACGCGACAATCGATCTATGTCGACAGCTGTCATTAAATGTCATCAAATGTTTACCTCTCATAAGTCATAGGTAACTATTAGTTAGTCCCACTGATACAAAGATCATACACCGTGTTCCAGGTAAAACACATTAAATTGGAGACGTTGTGTAGGCCATCGTACTGAATTCTTAACAATTAAGAAGTTGAAATTTTCATACAAACTACATGCCTTAATTTACTACAACCATTATGCATTACACCATAACCAAGATTGCAACCTTGCATTTGTAACTTATAGGATTTGAATCTTCGAAAAAGTTTGAAACCTGAAACAAAGTTGTCTATGTTTTAAACTTAAAATGAAACGATAAGAAATCTCTATGTTGATGTCACTTTATACAAACTAAAAACTCCTTTTAACTTAGAGCACCCATAGAAACGCAAAGACGAAGGACCAATCAGAGAGCCCAGTAGAGTCTGGTAGTGTCAGTTGTGTCAGTTTTTGACGACAATGTCATTTTTTCAAGACGGTTACATGACATAAATAAAGGTCTTTTCATAATGTGGCACTCAAATAATTTTAACAAATTTTAAGTAGTTGCTAATTACTTCTAAACGAAGGTTTTTAATAACTTGGCCCCATCATGAAAATTATTTGGTACGATGGCCACGACGTCTCCAAATTAATGTAAATTTCCATTGGAACACCTTGTATATGTTCGTTAGACAGAGCCATAAAATAACAAAAATTATGTCTTGTCTATTGAAATTTTAATGCACTCACTGTGTTTTATATTATTTACATAGATGAAACTAGAAATTGAAAAAATTGTGAAGTAACAAATTGACCGGCGCATGGATAGTACTCAGTGGCAGAGCGGTAGGACGTTTACCCGTGCAGGCCGGGTTCAAGCCCCGGTCGAAGCATGTAAATATTTTCAATTTCTTATTTTCACTCATGTCCCAAAAACTTAAATTTAAAGGAATGTAGACCAGTACACAACGTTGAGGATGAAGAACGAAAACGGGAAGAAGAAGCGAGAGAACCGATCTATGTAGACGGCCGTCTCCCTCCCGTTGCAGAAGGTATCGTATTGCGGAATGGAGGCGGAGGTGCTGGCGCGCGGGTCCACTGTTTGCGGGAATATGTGCTGGAAACAAAAACAAGAAAATCGTTACTCATTAAATTATACCTATATGTAGGGTGAAATATTACTAGTGACCGATAGCGAAAATTCGAGTCATGCTGGTGATAAGGAACAACTTTCCCCAAGGATTATAGTGAGAAATATAAAAAAAAATGTACCTCACATATTAACTTGAACCATCTGATCGGCAATTTTGTATGGGAGCTACATTTTTTCATATTTCTACCTATTATCCTTGGGGAGAGTTGTTCCTTATCACCAGCCCGTCCTGCATTTTCGCTATCGGTCACCAGTAAAATTTACCCGATATTGGCTCGGTCAATCGTACGTTTTGAGCATTCGCAACGTATGCGTCTATCAGATCCCTAAGTCGCTTCTTACGACACCCACGGGTAAGATACCTATGGGGTGATGCTATTTTAAGCCGGCACCACACGGCATTGTTGAGGAACTGGTGAAACTATTAAGTTGTGCTGCGTATTGTTTGTCGGTATGAATTTGACATAAAGGATTTTCCGTACGTAATAATTAAACAACCGTATAAAACCTGACTTTATCAATAATCTGCGACGTACAATAAATGTCATATTAAAATTTATACTAAACTACGTATCATACTGGTTTTTAATCGCAGTAAAAATCTGAATCATAGTGGTTTTCTTACAATTATTAAGTACCAGTGTAAAAGGATACCTCTAAAATTCAATGTACCATACCATATGATAACAGCCACAACATTCCACTGCTGGACATGGAGGGTATTGTTATACTCACTACGCTTGGCAGGCCTCTCCCTATTGGTGAGTATTGTCATACTCACCACGATTGGCTGGCCTCCCCCTATCGGAGGGTATAGTCTTGTCACACTTACCACGCTTGGCAGGCGGTGCGAGATGTTGCATTTACAGGGAATGCCTGCCCATTCCCTGGATTATTAATATGATTATTCCGAAATGCTGCTGAATAGTACGACATTGCTGTCTGCTGCCGGCTTAGAATAGCATCACCCCATTTCTACCCGTGGGTTTCATACAAGGCGATGAGTAAGACATGGATTCAGGGAAAGGGCAGCAGCGTTTCCCGACTATACCTATAACACTTTGCACTGCGCTCGCCAATCCGCCTGCCAAGCGTGGTGAGAAAGGCAATTGCCCCCAATTGGGAGACCCGTGTCCAGCAGTGGACTGTTATAGCTGTAGTAGTAGTAGCAACTGCCAAAAGGCGTTAACTGAGTAAGTGAGTAAGGCAATACCCCCCCAAAAGGGAGACCCATGTCCAGCAGTGGACTGTTATAGCTGTAGTAGTAGTAGCAATAGTACGACGTTTCTCATAGCCCTGTAGGTGTGCACTTACTACCCCCAATCGGGAGACTCATGTCCTGTAGTGGACTGTTATGGCTGTAGTAGTAGTAGTAGCAATAGAACGACGTTGCTCAGCCCTGTAGGTGTGCATTTACTTACTAACTGGACTTACGGGAGTGACTGATTTCCTAGAGCGAGGAATCCTTAGTAATCGAGCGAGGCTATCTACGACTACAACCTTCTTTATAAGGCGCGGAAAAATGGCTACCCGTTTACTTTTAATTACTTTTAACTGTAAAACTAGGCTTTGAACTAGCACTTTCTAGGTGCCTAGTATACGGGGTGTCAGGGACAGCTCTCCGAATCTGGTAGGGTGCAATCTGACCATGAACTTAACAACATCCTATAGGAAAATATTTCAAGAAACGTTAAAAAAAATTTGAACGCCCATACAAAATTACGATCTGCTTACAGCATTTACTATGAAAAGCCAAAATATTTTTAAGTCTCTTGAAATATTTTCGTATGGGAAGTTGTTCAGTTTCATTGTCTGAATGCACCCACCCTATCAGTATTCGGAGAGCTGTCTCTTACACCCTGTATTATTAATGCCTTCTACTAATATTACTTGCTTTACTTAAACAAGAAAGGAAGTCCAAAATTGATACAAAAAATAAAGCGCATCATATTATGACAATAAAATTATGACCAAAGGTGGGAAAGGACAGAAATTTCTGTGAACACAAAGATAGCGCGTTTTTAAAATGGCCCGATACAGAATACGTTGGTGGCTGTCTTATGTTTATTGGAATGATATCCATATACCTAATGATCAGAAATGTTTGCCAAAATGTGTGCCAAAACCGGGTAACACGCGAATTTTTCATACTGCGAGTTCTCACGAAAGTAAAGCGCAGCAGATAGAGATAGAGACCACCATAGTGCCTTGATATATTGAAATAACAAACTGAATTTATCATATCGTATGGCGTTTCTCTGCGTTGGATCCTATATGTTCATATTTAGGTTTTTTAACCACTCTTCGGCCGCTGGGGTAAGGTACGATATGATGATGAAAAACTGAATTGACTTTGTTGTGTATTACTGTTATCTAACTTATACATCTTGGATAACCATTCACGTCAAAGATACTTTTAGATTTAATCATTTAGATAATACTACCTAAATAAAAGGAAATAAAACTGTCACATTTTACTAATAAGTTTAACTATTAATAGTTCAACCGTTTCCTATTTTTTCGTGTGGGGACACTGAGTCAGTGAACAATCCCTAAAATATTTCTCAAATAAATCCTATCCTAAGATCACATGGATGTTATACAGGAATCGCACGAAAAGTCCGTTGCTGCACAATTTTTTATGTCTGTCTTGCCGTTTTTTTTTGGAGTGCCTGTATTTTTTATAAATGAGGGCTCCAGCTCACCTTGAAAGCGTCCAGATCCCTGCTCAGGTCTTCATCGGAGTACCCCTTCATAGCCTTGGTTGCCACCGGCCCCATGTAGTTGTTCACCACGGCAAATTCGAAGAGAGAGAGGAACACGAAGACTGAGCAGGAAGACATCCACACGTCTATGGCCTTCACGTAGGATACAGGGGGTAGGGACTGCTGGGACTGCGTGTTTTGCGTAGCTGGAATGGAAAGTTTACCATTAGATAAAAGGATAGGAGCTGAGGGCGCGAAAAAAGAGTGGCCTTCGCTCAGCGTGGGTTACGAACAAGCTAAGTACATCAAAAAAATTAGACGCGATAGGTACGTAAGCTTGATATTATGGGAATGCTGATCTACAAATCTATAAACCCAGGTAATAATGGCTTCGCTGAAGAGACATAACTGAGAATGCACATGAAAAAATAACAATAGATGTATTTCTTGCTACTGATACTAAAGAAGTTCGCGAAAGAAACATCAGAATTGACAAGTGTTTGGGTAAACTAAGAAATCGCATCAGCAGGGACAGGGACCACCACACCTGAGATGGTTAATTGCATCGATGTGGCTCTTAAAATCACCAATCCATAAGCGCATAGCAAAATACTTTGATGTCTTACTAATTACTTACCCAAAGTCAACAACGAGGTGACGCCTAGAGTGACTCTCGCTGGAATGGCCTCGGGCTTGATCCAGAAGGAGATCCAGGACATGACAACGATCAAAGCTGAGGGGATATACGTGTGAAACAGGTGGTAGCCCAGACGACGTCGCAGGTTGAACACTATAGCCAGGCAGGTGAAGTTTCCTGAAGAGAAAATGTTTATGGTTAAATGGAGACCTATCAAAAAGCAGAAGGAACCTGGTTTTCTTAGGATGTGTTAGGAGACGAGAATACTTTCACTTTTAGGAACGGACATGGAGTTTTCTCGCATCAACGTAAAAACTTGCTTGCTGCGAAAAGCTCTGACCCCAGGATCCATCAGGTCCTTGGTCCTAGATGAAAAGAAGAAGACCTGGCTTACTTACCAGTGGAGTATTCGATAGTGCAGTCACTGGTGTAGTTGCTAGCAATATCAAGTTGAGGCAGTTCGATGTCAGGGTTAACCACCAGGGGATCTGTCAGGTTCCATATAAACACCAAGTCGTGGACTGTGTGCGATACTGAAATTATATGGATCACTCTAAGTATACTCATTGTAAGTGGCAAACACATGGTAAACCAGACGGTGGAAGAAAACACCACAAAATTAAAAATATGGCGTGACTTACGGCTCTCTATCATCATTGAACAACTTTGTGTGTCGTGTGGATACGTCTCAAACTTCATGGCACAAGACAAAACCAGGGTCAGTCTGAAAAATATGAAAGCATTCTTAAAAAAGGTTCGCTTCCTTCTCGAGTTTGAAACTTTTAAGTCATATAGCGGCAGCAATTACGTACAATTTCTACAAACTTACTTGGACATATAAAGCAGAGTCTTATCGTGGTACAGCCAGAGATAATGGTTGGGTATGCTCATCTCGTGGAAAGTGACCTTCTTGGCGTTCTTGAAGAAGCAGTCGGGTCTCCAGATCTTATTCAGCCATTCTACATCTAAGATTCTGTATTCTTCGTGCATGTTCTCTGGTAGACGTAGGCGAGGGTCCCGCCATGATTGGGCCAAGAATATATCTGCTACGTAGGTCTAGAAGAGAGAGATTTGACTAAGGTAGTTATAAATAACAGTTGTTAAGGATTTCTTAAGTGTAAAGCTTTATCTATTATTTTATTTTTCTGAATACTTGCCATACTCTCTTCGTTGATGGAGTCCAGAGAGAGGACGGTGACGTGGAAGTACACGATGGTGGGCTGACCCATCAGTTTGGGCGCTCTGTTCTTATCGTACAAGTTCTTCTTCTTTGGCAAGATGTCGTCCAGGGATAAACTGGACTCCATCTCGAGCTCCATCTCTTGGTATGTTTCGTTCGTTCTGCAATGGTTTACCAGTCTCTATAAGATGGCAGCGCATTATAAGAACATTTAATTGAACCTTGCATAAACATTTTAAATAAGGATGCCATCTGACCTGAGATGTGACCACTAATATGCACGTCTTTCGTACCTATAAGCAATTACAATTAAACCAAATTATAAGTACTTACAAAAAGCTGACTGCAGCTTGCACTCTCCTCGCTCCTGCACTCTTCATCATCAGCACAAGAAACACCAGCAAGTGGAACCTCACTTGTAAGTTCATGTTGTACACTCCACGCTGTACTTTGATCATGTATATTGGGAATATTCTACTGCTCACAGTATTTTAGGCTGGAGCATGATTTTCTGGAAAGGAAGTTACTTATTATTGAACTTACTACTTTTGTTAAAGTTACCAATAATATTAGCAGTCAAAGTTTATAGTAAATTCAAATAAGCTTTATTGGGACAATACAGTCGGTTTCTTTCCGGGTCCAGATTATAAAAGAGCATAGACTGTACACTTGATTGATAAATATCCAGCCATGATAGATAACCAACTATGGTGAGAACACTAAACGAGTAGATAAACCAATGCGCATGCAGCTTAGTAGCAAATTAGATTTTTTATTAAAGATCGGAAGTTGTCAACCCAAGACATGCTCAAAACCTTCTACTGTGTCCAGTATCTGCTAAAGCCATCGATCGGAAGGTTGCTAAATTTACTTGTCTTTGCCTTATACGTTCAATACAAATCTATGATCGAGTTATGGAAATATGTTAGGTACCTACCTACGTATTTCCGCATAGGTATTTTTATGCTAAAATGAAGACTTACACACCTTACAAAGCATAATCCCTTTAAAGGGTTGTCGCAACTCACCTTTCTGTCATGTAAGTCATTTTCTTACATAAATGTGATTTGTGATGTTCTGATTTCTAAGCTAATAAAGGAAGACTACTTTCTTATTCGTTATTAATATCTAGCATGTAGAGAGTTTTTTTCTCTACTACTGCTACCCATCATTATGACAAATAAGATCAAATTAGTTTATGTTTTAAGGAATAAGTACCTACCTATATATTCCGATATTCTGGTTAAAAAATATCTACTTGGAAACTCGCACTTAAGGTCGTGTTACTTCACGAAAAATTATCTAAATTCAAATTAGGTGACCCGTTCTTTAATAGACTAGGTAACGTATCGCATCAGATCACATAGCAAAGTACGAGTAAGTATTATAATAAGCCGGTATAAAATAGGTACATAAATTCGATAATTCAATGCAAAATAGGTTACCTGTAGCCTAGCCATACAGTCATATCATTTATCTATATACAGACTTATAGGTAACCTATTTAGCATTTAAATATCAAATCTATGTAAGTATATAGTCATATAGGTAACCTATTGAGCATTGAACAATCAAATCTATGTATCTCTGTACTCTACCTATCATATAAATCGCTTAAAAAACTCTTTTAGTTTTTGACGACTACGCTTTGCCATCTTAACCAACAAATCAAAGCGTTTATCCTGAATTGGTTGAAAGCTATAGAGAAAACTAGGCCAGAATAGGCTTCTAAGAGAAGGCGAATAGAAATTAAGGTAAATATTCTACCTATTAACTGCTAATAAGAACGAATGGACTGTATTCTATACTAAAATGGTATAATCCGTGAGGCGTGCCTTATATATCAGTTATACGGCTTCATTACCTAACACTACGGCTACTGCTAGCATAAGCAATAGTGACAATAGAAATTTTAAATAGTAACTGCTAATTATTACGTAATTATTGGATCAAACTATTTGAGATATGATAAGTTACGTAATTCACTAACAGATATGAGCTTTGGTGCTTTTGAACTTATGGGTCAAAACTCACCTACGTAAAAGTTTTATCGGAAATATCGCCACATTAACATTTATGTAGATTGTTAGGATTTTTGACACCGTCAATTAATGCGGAAATATTTTATCGCCCAATTTTGGAATCTTTGAATATGACATTTGCATCAAACATTGTTGTCACATTAACTACAATCTACGATTTTAATTTTAGCTAAAATACGCTGGTAAGTTTTGACCATAAAGGCTTAAAAAATAATTATATCAGGCCTCTTTCAGGAATATCAACTTCACCTTTCACTTAGTTCTGTATTTGTCTTAAAAATAAAAGCCACAACATAATTCGCACGGCAGTTTAAACATGTTTTCTCACTGTCACAAAACGTCTACAGTATCAGTTAAAACTATACTAGATATCGTCATTTTCGCTATAATTTTCACAATAGTGATAAAAATACACAACCGTTTCGAATAGCGTTGTAAAACTGAAAGGAAATATATCAACCGAAAGTAAGGCGCATGTTACGTTCCTATAAGCGGAGCGCGAGTGGAGACACAATATTGTAAAACGGGGTAGATACCTTGTGAAAGCGGATAAGAGTACTGCCACCCCTTGTCCACTCAGGGTGTTTCGTAAGAGGCGACGTACAGTTTTTGACCTTGGCTGAATATCTGTCCACTATGGTCAACCGGTAGTAAATCTAAAATTCAATTAAAAACTGTTAGGAATAAGCGCGCACATGAGTACCTACTGACGATAATCGGTGTTTTACGCTCTACTTTTGCCAAACTTATGGATAATGTGTATCTTCCCTCCCTACCCTGCCCATCATAATGTATTATTTATTATACTTATGAATATTTTTTCTTTTCATTGTAAGTAGATAGGCGTAGGCAGCTGAAAAACTGTGACACCAGGGTTCATCGGGTCGTTGGACGACTCGGTGTCCAACTCACTCGAAAAGAAGAAGAAGACTGTGTTACATGGGGGCCGGCCATAAATTACGTCATGGTTTTTCCGAGTTTTGACCCCCTGTAGTCATCCTACCGTCATATTTCTGTAGACCCCATCTACCTACTCATGGCCCCATTTTATTTTAATTTTCCCTTTCAGGCCCCTACCTCATGAAATCGCTTCGCTACCCTCTCCGCTTACTGTTACACACTCTATCAGCCCCTAACAGGATTATGGGGGTGTGTAAGGCCGTGGCCACCTGAATATCGTACCAAGTACGTGCAGAGCCTTGGACTAGGTAGGGCATAGGCAAACCGAACAAAACCATAGAAACATTTTATTTGATCGACATACATCATCACGCCTTTATCCCTTGCGAGGAAGGTGGAGTGTAAACGGCTGAATAAACGGCCACGGCTAGTTTGAGAGTCATTCAGAAAACTGTGTATCACAATAGTGACAGGTTTTCAGCCTGTCGCCTGAAATTGCGATACATATTAACTCTCAAACAAAGACCTCTCTCAAATCCCTTAATCGTTTCTTACAACACCCACGGGAAAGATATGGGGTGATTCTAATAATTTGTCCAGATTTTAGGTTCATTTCTACTCTGTTTATACACCCTGCAGTAGGTCTGTCTGTATACCGAGTAAAAGTATATAATTAAGTGAAATACTATTTTATTATTCCCGTTGGATACAATAATACAAACGTTGTTTTGGACGTTTTCTCCATACTTGCTCCGATACTAGTGGAAATAGGTAACCTTTTTGAAGTCGGGTAAATAAAACGCCATGAGTGTACTACAATTTTATATTTATTTGCGTACGATATCAACAGAATACAAAATCATATATATTCATAGCTAGCTATTTGGTCTTTATAGTAATACCGATACAATGCACATGCACAATGATATGGAAACGTTTGTACAGGTTCAAGTTCATTTTGGAAAAGGAATTACAATTCTTTTAGAAGTAAGTAGTTGAAACCTAAAAAATATGAATAGAGAAAAAGCTCTTTGGAAAATCTAGCAGTTCACCGCAAGGGACGATACAATCAGATCAAAATAAGTATCACATTCATTTTGATTACTTTAATTTACATTTCATAAAAATTTGTCCAGTATTCCCAAAGTTATATTGTTGGATGCAAAATGTTCGTACCGTTAATCGTATGAATCGAGCCCCGTGATGTCACCATTCCGGAACCTTGTATGGGGAGGTTCGAATTTTTATTGTTTTACATTTGTTTCTTGACGTCACGAGGCACAATTCAAACTATCGTCAGTAAAGACAGTTTCAAAAAGCGTAGTTGATTTTTTTATTTTTTAACTTGTGGGAATACTGGATCGATTTTGATGAAATAAACATGAGATACGTGAAAGTACCATATTTTGACCCGTTCGTCTTCTCTTCATAATTGTTGATCTCGTCCATTATACATTGTCTGAGCATATCAATTTATAGGGTCCTAATACATCATTTTGTTCATACCTATTTTATTTTTCAAATTCTTTTTTCCTGCAAATGCCTATCACGCAGAAATACGTAATTTTCCAAAATTTTACAATGAATATTTCAAAATAAACCTGTATTTAATTTGTTTTAACATAATACGGACGAATATGTTATACATATCGATATTATCAATAGAGTATATTTTGATACCTACACCAAATAATTTAATTTTTATGACTAAAAGATGTAGGTAGTGTGTAATTTAGCGTAGATAACTGTAACTATAAGTATAGAATTTTATCATGATAGGTATATTTGGTATAAATGTTACAAATTGGAAAAGTGCTTACCATGAGACAAAATATTATTGTCACCTTATTGTGAATATATCAAAATTTTGGTTAACTATTTTTTTTACTACTCTTGTCTGTTTTCACCCATAATTTAGCTTTCAAAGTAGGTATAAATTGTTTTCTTACACACGGTTAGCAATATATGATGTAGGTAGAGCACGATATCATATATATGGACACCAAATATGAATATGTATTTCGTTTAAACACCTCCCTCTGATTTGATCGCGTGATTACATTGTCTACCTATTTCCTGTTTTGTAATTGAATTAGTACTACATTTTTTCCATAAAATACAAATTTTAAATTCAATTTTTAATACATTTATCAATTGTATGACTTATATATTTCTTTTTTAATACGACTACTTACTTAAGGTCTAACAGTTAAATATAACTTTTTGCCAACAAACACCAAAAGCAGCATTGATTAAATAAACTTAAGTATATAAAAATATGCATACCTACGTACATTTAGGTATATAAATTTTCAAAGTTGCATTTTTTTATATTTATGAAGATTAAGATATTTACAAATGTATAAAATAATGAGAGGAGAGGATTATCACCAAGTAGGGAAAGATGATCATTCTGTATCAGTTATATATTGGGTGAAATTTTACTAGTGACCTACAGAAAAACTCAGAACCAGCTGGTAATAAGGAAAAACTTTCCTCAAAGAAAATAGGTCGAAGTAAGAAAAAAATTTGATCCTCGCATAGTAACTCAAATCAGCTGATCAGCAATTTCGTATTGGAGGTCCAATTTCTTTTTCATGTTTCGACCTATTTTCCCTGGGTAAAGTTGTTCCTTATCATCAGCCGGTTCTGAGATTTTGCTATTAATCACTAGTAACATTTCACCCTATATATAAAATGTTTAGTCGTTTCAAATATATTTTCTCTACTTAATATACAATCCTAATTTAGATGGCCGTCCGAATGAAGTTATAGGAATTTTATGACTTAAACTAAGTAGGTAGGACAAAAACGAAATACAGATTTAATTTTGACTCTATCTGAATGACTTAAAATAAATTAGCCAACATTGTACTACGTAATATGAATATGACACTTAAAAGATAACAACATAAGATGACTTGTACTGGTAACTAGGTATAAACATTTGAAATGAGTAAATATTAAACGATATCACACATATTATGCACTTATAAATAACACAGATCATATACCTAGGTAGGTACACATAATGCTTTCCATCCCTACCTCGAAATTTAAATTTAAAAATATGTAAATTATTTGAAAATTATAGAAAGTTTTAAAATTGAAATAATACCATATATTTGACAAGTGTAATGTATACGAGACGAGTAGTATCCAATTCATTAATTTTCACCTTACACTAGACTTGAATCAAAACTTTCCCAAGGGATGTTCAAATAAAGCTACTTTAATAAATGTACTGGTCTAAGGAACATTTAAAATACTTAAACTTAAAATGACCAGCATTTTTTATTATAATTGTTTCTTAAACTCTGAGAATGCTTAGAAACGACATTTCTAAGCATCTCAAAAACCCCCCCATTATAAAATAACTAAATATAAGTGTGTACTCTATTTTGTATCACGATTTTGAAATAAAGATGGCACTTAATTTTATCTAAATTGATTTTAAATAAGTTGTATAATAAAACTCTCAACCTTATCTGTCTAAAAGGTAAAATGTTAAAAAGGAATAATAATTATTATTAATAAAATAAACTAATTAAGTACGTCAGACGTCTAAATAAACTTGTACAAAACCAGTAAATATAAAATAAATAACTAATTTTAAATGTTATTTTTCTTGATTGAATTTGTGTAGAGGGATAGTGAAGAAAAGTTAATTTTAAGTTATCGTCAAATACTGTTGAAGTATGGAGTCTCTAGAAGATCCACGTGGAAAACATTATAGTACACTTAATTCCATTTTATCAGAAAATATAACTATTATAAACGCTAACATTGATTGAAAAGGATTTACTATAGAAAGCTGATACAGTTTTGGCACGCCTAAGTAATACCATAGTGTAGATATATCCGTGAACTGTAAAACCTTGAGAACCGCTCGCGGAATATCAAGTTTTCTTTGGCTAAAGATGAACATGATGGTCGCTGTAGCAGCGGAAACTGTGGGTAACTGTATATATAACTATTGAGTAAAAAGACATCAAAGAATTTCCGTCTGAGTAGTCAGTCATGTCATAACATTCGAAAAATCCATCGTCTTTTCACATGCGTGTCTCGGCTCTTGAAAAAATCTGACAGCTTTCCGTAAAAGTCCTTTCAATAAAAACGCATTACACAAATCCTACACAATAAACCCGTTTAACTTTAAGCCAACTTTAAATACGCTCGTTTCTTGTCTGACCTCTTCAGAAGCTTGTCATACATCTACTATAGGAATAGAAACATGAGTTTGGGAATAATACTTAATGCCGTAAAAACATTTATACTTATTTCTATCTTTAACGGAGAGCAGTCATAGTTCTCCTTAAACTAACTTGTTTAAAGATTAACAGCAAGAAGAAGGAAACATACAGTAAGCTGCTAAAATCATTCTTTTTCGTTTTTTTCTTTCGTTTACTGCATAAGTTTAGGTCTATTACATGTAGATGGTTTTGAAAATCTTATAACTATACATTCAAATCCAGTGCGTTTATAGATAGAGTTTAGCATCAAATGCTCAAGACTGTTGCATCGATGTCCAGCAACAGCAAAAATGTACTCAAATAAAAGATGAATGCATAAAATTGCTGAAAATATTTCAATAGATGAACCAGTCCATAATATGAAAAAGGTTCACCTCAAATATTTTCAAATTTTGTTACATACATCCCGTGTCAAAAAATTTCAACTATTTAACGCTGATTCTCAGATATTTGGCATTTTGGATTATCCATCGAACGCTCCAGAATCACCCTATTCGCTTTGCATTGCCGCCTTACCATACCTCGCATTTGTTCTTGGGATTCATCTTGGAGCCCAGGGGGCAATGGAACTCTTCGGAGAACTCCTTCAGGTTGGAGATGGGTCCAATCACGCGGTACTTGGCAATGGTGTGGTCGTCCTTCTCGATTTGCATCTTGGCCGATTCCCTGGTCATCGATGAGCACCATACCTGTAAACAAAATTGATATTTTAGATAGTTTACTAAAAATAAAATATTGGAGCGTATGTCGGTCAACAGATGGGGGTAGTTTGATGCATTTCACCAAAATTGCGGTTATAACTAACTATAACAGCCACAACAGTCCACTGCTGGACATGAGCCTCTACCTTCAAGGGGGCTATTTGCCATACTTACTACGCTTGGCAGACGGATTGTCGAGCGCTGTGCAAGGTGTTGTGTGTTTACAGAGAACGCTGTTGCCCATTCCCTGGATTCATTCATATTCGATTTTTACGCCACCCACGGTTAGATATGGGGTGATGCTATTCTACGCCGGCAGCACACGCCAAAATTGCGAATGATGATCTCATGGCTGTATACAGTGATTGGTAATCATAATGCGATAAATGGTGATTTATCCATTAAGTACAATGAGCGGAAAGTTCGAAGTTTCTTGAGAACATGTGTAGTATACCTGAGCAAAAGATATGAAGAACAGTTGTCGATGGTTGTACTTGAGCCCGGGCAGCGTGTAGTTCACCTCGGCGTTTCGGCTGTAGTCCAGATAGGCGTGGAAAGATGCCTTCAGCCCTCCGTTGTCAGCAATATTCTCGCCTGTGAAATAAACAAAATTGCAATTTAATTGTGGATAGAAATTGAGGCCTCTTTTTTTAGAGTATTAGAAATCATTTTACTTATTCCTAAATACCTAATCTGTTGTATAACCTTCCTCCCTCAGGAAGAGGGGAGAAAGGAGGTTCTCGTGTGAAAGCCACTTTTGGGCGAGGGACACACGCAACGTCGGTTTGTGCGTCGTTCATTCGATTCTCCACCCTAACTGCATATGAATACGGTTTGTGTCAAACTTCATCGCACAACGCTGCGTTGTCTGTCAAATCGTTTGACATAAACCGTATTCGTATAAAAATAAGGTGGAAAATCGAACAAACGACGCACAAACCGACGTTGCGTGTGTTCCTCGCCGAGTAGGGTTATACGCCTTCTCACCAGACAGATCGCTGTCTTAAACAAGAATATATATTTAAAAAAAACCGTCTGCGATAATTTCAAAGTTGTGTTTTGCAATAAAAATCCACCATCTTGAATTTATGAATTTTTAATACAGCCAGTGTCAATCGCGCTGCTGAGATGAATCTTACTACATCTCATGTCTAAATCCAACTGAAACGTTGCCAACCTCATTCACATCATACTCCCCCACGAAACTGCTCATTCATAACCGAGACATCCATCATCCGACTTCTAAATCAAATCGACATTTTTCTGGCACTTGACTTTCTTGCGCAGACAACATTTCATTACATCTTTATTACGAGTATCTATTATTTTCATCCCTTATCTAGAAAAGTACCACTAATTTGGCCCTGAATTTCAGGGCCTTTCTTCTTCCTTCCTTCTCTCCATAATAAACGACTCATCACCAACCCGGCCTTTGAATCATTTTCCACAAGTCACAATCCCTGCCGACTGCAGCTCCGGGTCTTACACAACTATCCGTTTGGGCTGTAGCCCGTGAAAAAGAATGTTCTTGTCCACACACATACATACATACATACTCTCGAAAATCCTTCTGAGGCAGAAGGTAAAAAAGAGCAGCTAGCGACTGGATGACGAAAACGGGGGATCTTGTGGGGAACTCTGGGTGATACCTACGACCAGCAGTAGCCTGATAAGGGCAGAAGTGGTGATGATTACCTAGAGTCTGTTTTCCGTTAAGGTGCTGTCCCTCGTCCTGGTAACCGGTGTACTGCTTCTTGATGCATTCAGCGCGTTTCTTGAAGCGGTCAATGGTAGCGTTGTTCCACCACTGGTTCAGGTTGCCGAATCTGGGGAAAGGAGGAATAACATAAGTAGATATTAAGGATATAAGAACCAAGATAATTATGGTGTTTCTGAATAATACTATACACAAATCAGAAATGAGAAATTCGCGAAGGCTAAAACCGTGCAAAAGCAAGATTTTTAAGAACATAAGTAAATAAATACAATAAGTGCCTCGAGATGGAATTCGACGCAATTACGCCAGCAATGTTATTTGCATTTTAGATAACCATGACACACTTCAGCCGAAATTCCGTCGCCGAAATTCGGCCCGAAGTAATTCGGCGTAATACGTAATTTCGGCGCTTATAGTGTGTCATCCTCAACTGACGGAACGGAATTCAGCCGCAGAATTTCGGTCGCGTAATTTCTGTCGTAGTGTGTATAGGCACTAAGGATTAAGGTTCTCACCTGTCATACTCCCTGCCCTGGTCGTCAAAGGCATGCGTCAGCTCGTGGCCCATGACCACTCCCATTGCTCCATAGTTCACGGTCTTAGGGTTGTCGCCGTCGTAGAAAGGCAGCTGTAGAATGCCGGCCGGGAAAACGATCTGGTTCTTAGTCGGGGTGTAGTATGCGTTGACGGTGGATGGTGTCATGCCTGGAAGGAAATGTTTCAATGATTTACTGAGAGATTAGTAGATTAGGTTTTGCGAAACTAGTGAATTTATTTTGGAACTTCTTCTTATTTTATGTCGATGACAAAACTTTGTAATGTGTCTGAATTAAGTGGAACTTAATTTCAGATTGACTAGGCATAGTTGTGGAATTTCAGAATACTATGAATTAATACGAAATGTATGACAATTTGCTCGTAAAATCTTAGCTGTCATATCATTTCAATCAAATGCGACAGAACTGAACTTACTATAAAATCACGTCAAAGATATAGTTATAGTTCACGTATTTCAAGCGCATTTTTACTGTGGATCAGTGGAGTAGGTAGGTACGCAGGGTAGAATTTAGATTTCATAGAATCGAAGAAGAAAGAAGAAGAAAAATCGGTACAAAGCTCGAAAGTCTTAAGCATCTCTTATCTCATCACGATGTATCCAATCTATGGCCTCGTTAGACTCGTGTTCCGAAATACAAATATTCCGCGTTCTTTACCGACAGCGAAACATGATACTTACCCCACTTAGTCTTATTCACGGGTTGGTCAAGCTTCTGGAGATCATTCTTGAGGCTGTACTTATTGAAATTGATGTTGTTTTCAAAATATTCGTTAGGCTTCACGATCAAGTCTTCATATTGTCGGTCAAGCTCGGCCTTGTCCAAAATGTAGTCGGGGAAACCTAGAATTATTAATGGAAACATAAATAAATACATTGGGTTATTTAGTAGGCCAGATATTTTTGCTCAAAAGCGATTAAAGTACAAACAACACAAGTAGTTTTCAGTACATCGTGCTGTGCCTAATCCTTAATAATCAATGTTAATAATCCTTAATAAGTTTGCATGTTTGAGGATCGATGCTATGTGAAGAAAATGCCTTGATTTCGTTGTTTACTTATTACATGTCTTTTACCAAATAACGTGATGTGAACTTTACTTTGGTTAACTTATGACCACAAGTCACCTTCACCGCACCTACAGCATATTTTGAAGCGTCCGTGTGCTATTTAAATGTCAATGAGACTTTAACGTGTGGTGGCGACTTAGACTTTGCCATGTGGTGCCGGCTTAGTATAGCATCACCTCATATCTTCCTGTGGGTGTCGTAAGATGCAACTATTTGAGAATTGATTTGTATTGCAATTTTAGGCCACAAGCTGTCACTATAATTATACACAGTCTTATGAATGACTCGCAAACTATTGTCAGATGTGGTGTTAATTGCCGTTTTTTACAGCCGTTACGCTCTTAGGCATGATTTATGTATGTAACCAATCATATCAGTGATAGCATCGGCCTTGATCTCGGCAGCCTTCCTGGTCTCCTCGTCCATCCAGTCCAGGTTCTTCAGGTTCCGTTTGAACGCGTTGCGGATGTTGTCGATCATGATCTCTTACGGAATTACGATGCGTAAACGTTACTTTGGTCAACTTAAAACCACAAGTCACCTTCAGCGCACCTATAGCATATTTTGAAGCGTCCGTGTGCTATTTAAATGTCAATGAGCATTTACCAATCATATCAGTGATAGCGTCGGCCTTGATCTCGGCAGCCTTCCTGGTCTCCTCGTCCATCCAGTCCAGGTTCTTCAGGTTGCGTTTGAAGGCGTTGCGGATGTTGTCGATCATGATCTCGCCCTGGGTCTTCGCCTCGCCGTGGAACACTTCGCGGACAAACATCGCTCCTACTGCGAAACCTGGAATTAATATCAATACATAGTATAAAATGAAGTCGCTTTTTGAGTATCTCTTCTGTCTGGTCTGTCTATCATGGAATTTGCTAAGTCCTCCTAAACCTCACAACGGATTTTGATACTGTTTTTTATAATAATTAAGATAAAGAGATTTAAGAGGAAGGTTGATATGTATAACACATGCTGATATTTTTCTTCTAGTCAAACGAGCCTGTATTTTATACTAATATACATACATGATAATGATGTCATATCATAACAGAAGCCTGTTTATTAAAAGATGGTTTCAAAATATAACATTTTTGAATTCTTATAGATTTTATAATTCTAACCGTGTATATTTTAAACAACATTAAAAGAGAATAATGACAGCTTTTCTAACAAACTTGTTTTGAATTTTATTTGCTTCCCAGGAAAACACCTTATTAGTAGTAAGGTTATACAGACGTCAAAACTTTTAACTCATAATTTTTTTTTTATTAAAGGAGGTCTAGTTAACTGGGTCACCGCCAGATTATATGGAAAATATCAAAGGGAATGTAAAACTAGGCCAGCGGCAGATTTGTTGAAAATACCCAATAGTGTCACCTAGATGGATGCCACAAGCGCTTTTAAGGTAATGAATTGGCTATTTGGCTATATTCGAATGCATTCGAAGTTTCTAAAAACACGTAATTAGCCTGGTATCAACTGCAGCTTTGCAATAAAGACTCCATAAATAAATGCTCTAGTTTGCTAGCGAGAACCATCAAAGTTATTTGGAGAGCGTTGAAAAAGGGATATTTTTTACAATATAGGGAGTAACTGAAAGATTATAACAAGCCGAAAGGAGGTCAAGGTACTCATGAAACTGAACAACTTTCACCATGGAACATGGATAGAGATATGAAAAAATATTGGGCCTCCCATACAAAATTGCCGTTCAGCTGATTGATTTACTATGAGTGGTCCTAATATGTTTTTCGTACTTCGACCCATGTTCCATAGGAAAATTTGTTCAGTTTCATGAGTAACTTAGCCTCCTTTCGGCTTGTTTTACCCTTTCTGTTACTCCCGGTATATTCATCTAATCCGTAATTCTACTGTGTCTCACCAATAGCATTGTTGGTGTCAGTGACACAGTAACGCCAGGATTCCTCGGTGCCCTCGGATCCGAACAGCGCCTTACGCAAGATCTTGGTGGCATCGCGGAAATTCTTGGACAGGTAGGTGGACAGCGAGCGGGACACTTGCCACATCATGTAGCTGGTTATGGTCCTGGAAAAAGACATTTTATTTAAAAATATGAAGCAGTAAAGACAAAACAACAGCAAACATAAAAGGTAAGCAAACAGTAAGACATATTTAATAGTAGTGAACTATCCCGGTAGATGGAGCCACGCCACGCGTTATTGGCATTAAGGTAAACTTGCATAGTTTCGGAAGAACGATAGAGCTACGGTAACCCAGATGGTTTAGACGTAGCTAATACTAATAATAAACCTTGAAGAAACCTTCCATTTATACTCACTTTTGATCTTCATCAGTACGGGTGTACTTCTTGATCACCCTTGTCAGGTTCCTGAAATAATCCGGCGCGTATACGACCACCCTTTCGTTGTCAGTAATCTGAAATAGACAAATATTTTTTTATTACTGTGCAAAAAAGTGTAGAAAAGACCCTTAAAATAATATTAGCTCACAGTTTTATCTTGTCATGTGAAATTTTGAATTGGGCTGCTTCGTACTTAAACAAGTAGGTATCCGGTTACGATACGACAGTAATATGGTAGTTAAAAGCCTTGCTCACAGCTACGTTGAGCAATAACAATGTAGGCAAAAATTTTGAATCTATGCAGACTAATGAGAAAACATACTCACAGTCCTATTCACGTTCTGGAACGCATCATTGAAGAAAGCAGTCCAGTTCAAAAACGGCGCCACATTCTGCCACTCCTTCAGCGTAAACAGATTGTACAGTCCTTCTTCATCCCTCCTGTCTTCCGAAGGCTTGGTTATATTAGCCAGCTCGGTCTCAAAGGTGATCACTTTAGCCATCTGCGCCTTGGCTTCAGCTTTGTCTGCGCCTAGGAGGGTGCAAATGCGCGTCATGTAGTCGAGGTATGCGTCCAGGACCTTCTTGTGAGCAGTCTTGTTCAGGTAGTTGTCGCGGGTAGGCAAGTTCAGGCCGCCCTGGTCGAGCTGGAAATTTATTGTGACCTGCGATATACTTTTCACGCTATGTGAGCAACAATTTGAATTCAAAATGCAAAGCAAATCGTAGCAAATCGTACCAGAACAGAAGATTTAATAATAAATCTAGTTTCTTAACTAATCTAGTTGTGAGATACCATAAATGATTTCCTGTTTATTATTACAGTTAGCTATTTAAATGAATGTAAGCTGAGGTATTTCCTAAATTACAATTAAATAATAAATCAAAAAAATCAAAAGAACAAAGCAATATTATTTGTTTAGTTACAAAAACGTACCACGATAACGTGCATGGACGAGTTCCTGTCGTCTTCCGTGACTGCCCAGTTGAAAAGTCCTCCGAGGTTGTATCTGAAAAGGATTCAAAGTCAAAGTCAAAAAATTTATTTCTTAGTAGGTATTTATAACAAGATTCTCTTTAAGAAAGTCACATTGTAACAATTAAATCTATCAATATGAAATTGTAAAAAAGAGAAAATGGTAAAGCACAATATTCTCTTTTTAGGGTTTCGTAGTCTTCTAGAAACCCTTATCATTTCGTCCAGTCTGGCTGTCTGTATGCCGTGCCCACATATGTTCGTCAATTTTGGACTGATCGACATCAAAATTGGTGCAAAGATAAGTAGATCGTGTTGTGTTGACCCATATTTAGAAAAGTTAGAAAAAAAATAATTAAATGTTTTTTTGCCCCCTCCCAAAAATCTTTCTGTCACTATATATTTGCTTTTTAAAGGGGCGGTTTTGAGCCATAATAATTTGATCCAACTGTAACTACTAAAGTATTAACACTAAAAATTTTAAAATATATGGAATCTGTTAAAAACCGAGGAATCTCGGTCTACCAGGTACTGTTATTGAAAAACGTACTTGTTCTGCACGCCCTGCAGCAGCTTCTGCAGGCTCCACTTGGGCGTCTGGAGCTGGCTGCTGATCGTGGTGGAGTTGAGCAGGTGCCAGCCGCCCAGATCCTTGATCACCTTCAGCAGCGGCTTCTCTCCAAGCTTCTCAATAGTCTCGTTAGCATCGATGCATGCGTCGTAGTATATGCGGGCTTTGCTCTCAGCGCTGTTGGGGTCACTGGCGTTCACTTTTTCTGAAAAAGGTAAGAATAAGCGTCGGACACTTGCGTACGAGTATACTCGGTGATATGAATAAACATAGAAAAAATTGGACTTCCCATACACACAAATATTGATCAGCTGATTTGAGAGAATACCTACATACATACATATATCGCGCCTTTATCCCTTGCGGGGTAGGCAGAGCGTCAACGGCCGTAATAGTACGGTCGTTATCGCCACGTCTGACACATATTTGAGGGCCGTTTTAGCTATTGTCGTGTATCGCTATAGTGACAGGTTGTCAGCCTGTCGCCTAAAATTGCAATACACATGACACCCTCGAGTCCTTTAGTCGCTTCTTACGACACCCACAGGAAAGAAATGGGGTGATGCTATTCTAAGCCGGCATCACACGGCAGAGAATACCTATGGGCCCAAAAATTTGTTTCGACCTATGTTCCTTAAGGCGTTCCGTTTTCCATACAAAAGTTCAATGGAGTTATGTCTGTAAAGGAGACAAGAGTCGGTTTAAGAAACTTGATAGGGAGTCCCGTGGGTATATAAGATTGTCGCAAAACACTAAAAAGAATTTTTAAATCATCAGATTTCCCCGTAAAAAGCGAGTCGCCACTTTACGAAAATAGATGGAGCTACTGCTGCAATAAATACGTTTAATTTTATTGTGCAGAAAATACTGATTATCTTTTAACTATAAGTAGTTTTGCGACAAATTTACGTGTGCCTTCATCATTCAGAATAAAGCTTCTTTAAAAAGAAACTCTACAGCTCATGTGTAACCCGACTGAAGTGCAGTTTTTCGTTTGTATGACGTAACGAACCACCTTAAGGAAATTTATTCCTTTAGCGGGTTCTGAGTTTTCGCTATCGGTCACTAGCGAAATTTCACCCTATAGTTGAGTCACGGAATTTCGGCTGGTTTCTCCATACTATCTCATTAATACTAGCGACCCGCCTAGCGGTTGCACCCGCCATCAATCGTTTCCCGTTGTAATAAGACGTTTCTCAGCATGAACCTATTCTAAGCCTTCTTCTTGAATCACTCTATCTGTTGAAAAAGTCGCATCAAAACCGTTACGTTCATGAGACAGACAAACAGAGCAACTTTTTTTTACACTATGTCAGCCAGAAAAAGTAAAACATTTATAAAGAAACACAGTTCACAACAATGTAAAAACAAATTCAATGTGTGCAGAAATGGCTATTTGTTGATGGATTTTAAACCCGCAAAAAAACGAACGGGCTTTAAGCTTTATCAATCCAATCTAGTTGTTTGTCCTTTCACGTTTGAAAACAATATTGGATCAGTGCACGTTGTAAAAACATATTGGATCAGTGTAGCCGCGTAGCGTAGTGTTTAAAATAGCATCACCCCATATCTTTCCCGTGGGTTTCGTAAAAAGAGACTATAGGATATTTATCCAGGGAATGGGCAGCAGCGTTCCCTGTCAGTGCAACATCGTGCACTGCGCTCGCCAATCCGCCTGCCAACCGTGGTGAGTACCTATGGCAATACCCTCCGATAGGAGGATGCCCATGTCCAGCAGTGGACTGTTGTGGCTATTCAGTATATATCTTTCCCGTGGGTATCGTAAGAAGCGATTGAGTTATTTGAGAGTTGATGTGTTATGCAATTTTAGGCGACAAACTGACAACCTGTCAATAAGGTGATACATAGTCTTATGAATGATTCTTAAACTATTCTCAGTCGTGGTGTAAATGGCAATTTTTACAGCCGTTTACGCCCTGCCTACCCTGCAAGGGATATAGGTGTGATATATTATGTACAGTATAATAATAGTAACAGTTATAGTATAATAGTGTGCGTGCACTGAAATTAACTGTCACCTTTTTTAAAGACATGGTTGCGCTTGTAACATTATTCTAACAACTTAACAAGTCGCAAATTCAATTAGTAACACACAACATAATTTCCGAGAAGATTGCGCCCCAGGATGCATGTGCGATTAGAGATTGCAATCCGGAACGATTCTCAATATAACCGGATTTCACCGGATTGACACCAAGCCAGCCGTATCCGGCTGCACCGAGTTCGTATTTTACTACAGGTACTTTTTTCGAGAAAGATCAAGTTTGAGGTTAATAAATGAATGAAATACCTACGGGGTGTAAGGGACGGTGAAACGAAAACTTTTCAGGCGTGCCGAGACCATAAAATTGAACAACTTTCCCCTTAGACCAAGGTGCTAGACTATAAAAATTATTTACTTCCCATACCCACTAATTCAGTCAGCTGACCGTCAATTATGTATGGGAGTTCGGAAATTTATTTCGTTTACCACCAAATGTTCCATGAAGAAAGTTCTTCAGTTTTATAGTGTGAGCACGCCTGCAATATTTTCGTCACACCGTCCCTTATACAGGGATTTTTGGTATATTTACTTGCTTACTCGTATTTTTGTTAGCTGAAGTATAAGCGCAATAATTATTATCACCTAAAAATCGGCGCATTCCGGTAAGTCCAAGGGCCTAGCTGAGAATTTCACAGGCTTTGCGTTCTCCAGATCCGGCCAGATCTGATCGAATATCTATCGTCGGATGCGTTTCGGGGCAAAAAAGAACCTGATCCGGTATCCGGGGATCCGCGGACCGGATTGCAATCCCTATGTATGGTATTGGATTTCCTATTTCTTGGAATGTCACTAGCGCAAACGGAAATGAACTCCACGCAGAGACCTAGCTTCTGCAGTTTTCAATCATTTACCACGACCGGATATTGAAAACGTGGAACAAGCGCGGAACTGTTTGAAAACCTTCAAAGAAGATACTTATTGTACAACACACATTTCGCACATATGAACCAATTGTTAGTAAGTAGAGGTTATAAATCGCCTAAATGACGCCGATGATGCTCTAAACACTATGTAACTATTTCAACAAAATATTATGTTGTCCAAGGATTGCAAACATGACAATACGGTTTTTAGCAAAGATCATATAAGTTTTTATTGTATACCCTAAAACGATTCATCTAATTGTCCGCAAACAGTGAATAAGGAATAGAAAATCATGGACTGATAATCTGAAATGTAAATAACAAGAATGTTAAGGCATACAGCACTTAACAAAACGATAGATGCTCAATATTTACTAAAGAACTCTTTCGAAAATAATAAGAAAAACTCTGTAAACGTAAAAACCTACGCTCATTTCAATCTTTGAACATTATATTACGAAAGTTACCTATAACCTACTCAAGTAGTATTATAAGGAGTGCCTACTTAGTGTGTAAGTACTTCTACTTAGCGAAATAACATATTTTTATAGAAATAGGTACATTATTTTAAACATACGTATATTTGTGTATTTGCGACTATCTTTGATTGTTTTGATTATGTAAATTTCAAGATATTTTCTACGTAATTAACATTTAAATGAATTCCTTGACAATGATAATGATAATAATGAACAATCATACCTAGAGAGAAACAAATATAATATTTGCAGTAAAACAATGTGGAAACAAAGTTTGTTCAGGGCATTAGCATCTAATAGAAACGAAGGTGATCGATCGATACTCTCAGTCTCAGACAAGAAAAGAAAATGAGAAAAACACACGTCACATAGATTAAATATATGTCATGTCATCTAGAGTAAAGCCCCGTCCAGAAAAACCCGCGTAATTTACTATTTTACGCCACGCCGATAACGGTTCTCCGTAAGTACCTATTTTTATATCACAATTTTATGTTTATTTATCTCGCATATTTATAAAGTAAAAGGGGTATCTCGCTTTGCTATTTCCGCCTTCCAAGAGCCCAGTAAGAGGCAGGCGAAAGAACTAATTTCCTGTCATACCGCAATGCTTTACTATCTATTTTCTTGCCGTGTGGGTCACCGAGTCGTCAGTCGACGACTCATCTTCATCAGCATCATCATCTGTCTGCCATTATCCCAAATCATTAGGGATCGGTGAAACATGTTTTCTTAGAGCACAAAATATGTCGCAGAAGACTTGACATCAACCCTCTTTGGGAATATTGTAGGTGGGATCACCGCCACCATGCGTTTGACCATAGTCTACAGATATTCAGCCGAGGTCCAAAACTCTACGTCGCCTTTTACGAACGTACCCAAAGTTAACAATACAGAAATTATCTCGCTTAGCCGTAAAGTATCTGTCAAAATCATTTTGCGATTCGCTCTAGATCAAATCGATTCGCTTAGCCTTATTGTGCTATGATAAATTCGCCACGGCAGATTGTGTACAAACAAAGAATACTAAATATAACGAAAAATTAGACATAGTATTTATTTACACCAGTTAATTCGAGGCGGATGCTTCATATGACTGATTCAGTCATCATAGTTCAGACTTTAAAATTCAGTCAAATGCACCATCCACTCCAAGACCGAGGAGTTCGCTACTTACCCAACGCATACCGTATAATCTGCTGGTTCTGCAGCTCGATCTTGCTGAAGATGCCCCAGCTGGACTTGCCCTCAGGAATCGGGTTGTTGCGGATCCACCCGCCGCATGCGAACTCGTAGAAGTCGTCGCAAGGGTTCTGGGTCTCGTCGAGGGCTCGGATCACTTCGCTCGCGGTGTAGATGCACGAGCTAGACAGGCAGACGTCCGTATGCTCTGGAAGAATAGCACACATAAATAAGGTTATTAGATCTTTTAGACATATGTAACCAACACTTGTTACAAAACCAATTTTGTTACAAAAATTAAAAACAATAAATATATTTTCTATACTGGGAGTAACAAAAGGGGTATAACAAGACGAAAGGTGGTCAAGGTACTCAGGTCTCAGACAGTGTATAATAATCCGAAAAGAGCTCAAAGTAGATACTCATGAAACTGAACTACTTTCCCTATGGTCTGTTACTCCCTTTAAATCTATCTGGAAGGAAAGTAATGGGGTTTGAGTTTTAGTTAATTAATACTATTACCTAGCAGCACATCAAGCTACCCATTTACAGGACTATAAAGAAGCAGTGTAAGATGATCCTTCAATTGTAAATTGATATGCTGTTGATGTACCTACAAAGACAAAATCGATAAGTTAATAACTACCCTTGCCTGATTTCATACAGCTTCCAATAAACCAGTCATGCTAAATAATACAAACCGCGCGGCACGTCTAAGAGGCATCTAAACGCTAGGAATTTATAAAGGAACTTGCAGAACGCCGTAATAACACCAGTAATATCATCAATCTAAATAATTACTGTGTCGTGATTAAATCATTACCAACGAAAGGATGTCTTGTCATCGTGACTTCCTGTTCCTGTTTTCATAATAGCTTGGCTTGAGGTAAACTAAGTAAATAATGCAATACATAGACAAATCACGCCTTCATCCATTGCGAGGAAGGCAGAGCGTAAACGGCTGTAAAACATGGTCATTTATACCACGTCGGACAAACGTTTGAGTCATTCAGAAGACTGAGTAATACCATAGTGACAGGATGTCAGCCTGTCGCCTAAAATCGCACATCGACTCTCAACTCCCTTAGTCGCTTCTTACGACACCCACGGGAAAGATATGGGGTGATGCTATTCTAAGCCGGCACCACACGGCAATCTTACCGCCAAATTGTTTCTGTCACGAACCGCAATATTATGCGATACGTTTGCCAATCAACTCAGGAACCGCAAGTAAAAGGTACTTTTTTAACGCCGCGCCGTCTGACCTTTTGAGATACGAAAGGGATTACTCATAAAATTCTATCATGAATTGGTTTACTGTCTGAAGTCATACATATAAAAACCAATATCTTTCTTATAATGTAATGTAGAGAAATCAATTTACAATCCCAATAGGCTTGAGACACAAGATAGAGAGTTTACAGAAGGATCACTCGCTCGACCCTATTTAGGATTTTCCCGATTGTCACTTGTTACGAGTACAAAGCTAGGGTTGCTAGATTCAATATGAGGACTAAATACAGCTCTAAATTTGATACAAGAACGAAATAATTATGATTATGAGCCGATTATGAAATATGGCAACCATCTCCTTAGCTTGAGCTTCTCTGAGGTTTCACTTCATTCCAGTTAACGCGCTTATGATGTGCACCGTAGAGAAACTTACTTATATCGCGTGCGAGAAGACTGTAGACTTGTCAAATCCAGTGGAGTTTATACTGGGTTTATGAAATCATTAATGAAGAATTTTGTATTGCTCTGCTTATTTACTTACGTTTTTAAAATGTTAAATGAATATTATTCGAAACAGTAGGTAGTTAAGCATACTTTTGTACTTAGTAGTTGCCAAGTCAAGTACCCTAAACTTGTGTTACTGTAGGTAGGTAACTACCCATATTTACAGTAGTGACCTAAACACATCTGGGCGTGTCAGTTAGGAAATGGCAAACAGACGCCATCGCAGTCGCCGCCACCATAACAATATAGATTCCATTTAGGCAATTGACTCACAAAGTAAGTATTGACTGGCCCCCAATACAGAGAGACGGATAAAAGGAAACGTCACTACACTCACACACACACATCTGACACGCCGTCGTTTACGCGCGAAACCAACCGTCTCAAACCGGCTAATAGTTGGGTGGCAACCACTCAATGGTGCGGGCTGACGCAAAATTGCGACTATTTTGTACTGTATTATAGTTAGTGTAAGTGTGACATCAACCGTGTGGTGCCGGCAGAGTAGAATAGCACCACCCCTTCTCTTCCCGTGGGGGTCGTAAAAGGCGACCGAGGGATAAATCCGACCTAATCGAGTCAAGGTCCTGGAGAAGGAAAACTCCACACACAAACCCGGAACGGGGTCTCCGTCAGGAGCGAGTGACTGGTAATAAATCGTGCGGCAGACTCCTGGAGCCGACCTGGCTCCGCACGTATCGACCTGTCGTTCCTGTGGAGTCAGCCAGGTAGGCCGAGAGGGTTGGGTGAAATAGTTCCCAACAAATGGAGCTGATCAACCGGCTCCGCAGACGTCCCGACGCGAGGAAGGCGGAACGAGTAGCGCAGGTCCTGGGCAGCCCTGCGTTTTCCATAATTGCGTCCCAGGCAACGCAGTGTCCGTGGTGAGCGTGCAAAAGCCATGCCGCTCCCGTATCGGCTTATACAGCCATGAAAAATCTTGCCTCAGGCCTCAGACACTGAATAAATTGTCTGACACAGACGTATGAGGCCAATGATGAAGTGTGACATAATGTAACCCAGGTACCTAATTTCAAAAACTCAAAAAGAAAAATTTGCAGCCTTAGGGCGTAGGTATAAACGATCGGAAAAAGGGGCAAGATGTCCTTCTGTAAATACTGTTTTTTGTGACTGAGTTGAGTTGACTCATTGGTGCCTACGGTATTTTAAAAGTACGCGTTAGATATTTTTAATATCCATTAGGAAATAACAAGTATAAATTATTAAAAAACTGAAACCCGATCGCGGCAATTTCAGAGTTATATATTTGTGTTTAAAATCTACAATTTTGAAGCTATGAAACTTTAATTTAGCTAGGTGCCAGTATAGGGCTTTTCAATGTGAAAATGAATTAACTTGTCCACAAATATCCTTACATGTCATTCAGGTAATTAATATTAATTGATATTGCTCTTGCTCATGACATGGCACTCAATTCTGATGTTATTTTAATTACGATTGTACTTTATTTTCGGGTTCCTTGACACACAGTTCCCAAAATTACGTAAAAACAAACTAAACAACAAAAGAGGTTGTTTTAAAAATTTAATATAATATTCTAAAGGTCCTCATCTCATCTTACGAGTACGAACATCCATTAGTAATTTAATATTACAGTGTACTAGGTACAGTAATAATATTTTACCAAGAAAAATATTGTTACGGAGAATGTATCACATAAGTAGGTACCTTCCTAGTTTTCTACTATTTCCCCTATGTCGCCGTTACAAGATAACAAAGTAAACAAGCCGGAGTTATTTTATAAATAGATTAAATAGTTACGGCCCTAGGGCACTTCCTAGATGCACTCGAAGCAACTCGAAGCTAACGCGATTCGCAGACGTACTTTACATTATTGCGAACTCTTTTCGATTCGGTGTAACAAACGAAACGAAATCGCACAGAAATACCTCGTATGTAGATACCTGTCATGTGGCATAGCATAGGTACGATACCGTATCACAGCTGTCATTTACTTGCCAGCTGTCGAATATCGCAATATCTTGCGGTGGGTGTGTCATCCTTCTAACTACACGTGATTGTGTTCAAATCACTTGCAAGGAAAGTTGCCAGACAGACAGATTTCATTTCGAGTCATTTCGGACATATTCGGTTTAGAAATATCTAGTCAATAAGTAGATTCTTCTTCTGTCGTGTTGGACACCGTCGACCCAATGAACTCTGATGTAAGTAAGTAGGTACTTACATAGGCGTACAGTAAATGGGTAAGTAATAAAATTAGTACACGGCAAAAAGAGGTTTCCTTCAAAGTATCATTCATTTCACTGAAGCACCTCCTACTCACGACTGCGGAGCGAAGAAATAAGTAGGTATTTAAGAAGCTTATAGAATCTTGTAACTACCAGTAAAAGTATATAAAATCAAGAAAGCCAATACGATTATTGGAAGGAAAATACCTTTAATATCTTCTGGCTTTACCGATTCCAAGAAACTCTTACGTCTTTTACACCTTAAAAAGTCTAGTGCGATTATATCTGATACGGTAGTTCGTAAACACATTAATAAATGTTATTTCCGATTAGTTCCACTACAGTTATTCATATATGGAGTTAGCTTACAGAACATGTAAACCTATGACACTTTTCACATCGATATACCTACTGTTTTTTTTTCATTTGGTTTATTATTATTTCTTTCATTTTCATTTCTTCCATTTGGTTCATTTTCAATTCTCTCATTTGGTTCATTTTTAATTTGCAATGAAACCTTCCTACTAAATCAGATATTATCTGCCGGCTTAGAATAGTATTTCCCCATTTCTTTCCCACGGGTGCCAGAAGAGAGATGTATGACATCCTGTCACTATAGTTACTCACTATTTTTTTTTAGCGGTGCTCAAAAGTCAGACGTGGCAATAGCGACCGTAAACGCTCTGCCTAACCCGCAAATAATTTTACGAAGAACTGAACATAAAGACCAGGGTTTCCATTTCCACCATCTGTGCCAAACGCGTCCTTAAATTCTTTGACCACTCAGTCAGAAGAGCCATAGATAGTCTATAGAGAGGCTCCTAATAACTAACTGTGTTGAAGGCACAAGAAGCAGAGGACGAGCACCACCTCGTTGGAGCGACACCGTACTTGTCACACCACGACTTGGTGTCACACTCGTATAAGAAGAAGACAGGCGGCCCTACACATGGCTTAAGACCTACATTTGGAGAAAACTGGTGACGAATATAGCCCAGAGAAGTCACGTCCCTCAGTCTAGATACGACAAAGAAGAAGAAAGATCCCCGCAAGTTATAAAAGCTATGTAAGTTATAAGTAAGTATGTAGAAACATGTATGTATTTTGTTGTCTGGCAGCACTGGCGCGACGCAAGGTCGTGCTCTCTAATCTATTACCAGCCGTGTCACTGTTAATGCATGTTTAAACAATACCTATGAGAGTGGAAACGTGCAGGGAAAATGTTTCACTCTTCACAGAGAATGGAATTCATTTTCTAGATGACCTTTTGCATTTAGTTTCTATAAACCTTTTGTGCGAGAAAAGCTTTTAGTGCTATCGACGAGTAAACAAAACGAAGACTTTTCTTGTAGCACTCTAACCTTTATGGTAAGGTTTCTATTCAACAACAAAAGACAATAGTTGTACTTGATTAATTAAAACACCCCCGCATGTCGCAGAATTTCGGATCAATAAGATGTCATATTTCATACAAATCATATGTAAGTACATATATCAATATCACGCCTCTATCTCTTGTAGGGTAGGCAAAGCGTAAATGGCGGTAAATAATGGCCATTTACACCACGTCTGAAAGTCGTTCAGAAGACTGTGTATCAGCATTTCTGCATAGTGACAGATTTGTCGCCTATATTTGCAATGATGATATTCTAAGCCTTTCTTTTTTATTGGTATGTAGATATTAGGTGCTACATTACAAAAAATTATTCGTTGTTCAAGTACAAGAGTGTAGTACTCGATACAATGACCTGTATTCTTAATTCAGACTTCCTCGCCACGTGAGTCCATTGTTAATAGATAACGGCAAGAAACACACGTAAAGTCCGTTTGTGCATTATTTTTGCGCTGCGTAACGCATGGGTTCTAAATTTGTCTAAATTTATATTGTCCTGACCTACGCGTTATTTAACATTTAATCCCCTTCGGAAAACATGTATCTCTGAATAAACCTAATTAATTAAAGTTCGTTTTCGGGACACCAATAGTGTACACCCTAAGAACTTTTTGGGGAATGATTATGTATGAACAAATCGTCTCATTAATAAACTCCAGAGGCAAACATCCTCATCAGGCAAACAAAGAGAAATAACGCACGCATTAAAGTGAAAATCGCATTTTCCTAACGCATGCGATTGTGCTGCGCAAAAATAACGCACAAACGGACGTTATGTGTGTTTCTCGCCAACGTCTAGTACGCAGTTAATGTCTAAGGATCTCCATTTCAAGGTCGTGGTCGCGGGTTTAAGAGATTTTTATCTGTTCATCAAACCTTCACACAAAAAATTGGATTTTTTTCACTGAATGTCTTCTCATCGCAAAACGTCTCTTTCGCATAGTAAATCATTACATATCATATGCAAATAGTAGCAGGCAGGAAAGCCCATAAAATAATTGTGAAAAAATGTGTTTTTGCGGTTGAACCAGCCAATTAATACAGAACATGTAAGTGAAGAACAGAACAACTTCGATAAATGAAAAATTGGACCTGCTCAAATTAAAATTACAGGGTTCGGAACCTAGGTATATTGTAGTCCATTTATTTCTCATTATCGCATTATGTTCTTTTAGCAGAGTTTTATGGGTTGTTTCAACCATCAAAGTATTGACAGTCATTTCATAACATCCTGTTTAGGTACAAGAAAAGACCAAACACAAGGAAAAGCCTCCTGCAGATTTCATAATTATTAGTTCAATCACGTTCGAGGCTATCTTTCCATTATAGTTTGTTTTGTCTATTCAGAGTCTAATCTATATTTATATTGTTCTGTCGAAAGCTAATTATACTCGTCTAGCAAATCAATCTTGGAATCAATAGATAGTGTTTTACTGCTGACAATATCTGACAGTTGCTATGACTTCTTGAATCACACGGTACGGTAACGTCCGTTTGTGCATCGTTTATTCGATTTCGGTGCGCATCTGTGGACTCAGCATTGTGCGATGTCGTTTGACATAAACCGTATCCGTATGACGGTAGGGCGGATAATCGAATAATTGACGCACAAACGGACGTCGTGTGTTTCTCGCGCCTTACTAAAACTGATCATTAGCTTGAAAACAATGATTAAAAACAGCTTGATCCTCCATAAGTGTTATTATTATTTTTTTCTTGATAGCACGTATAGTAATTGTAGATAGTAATAGAACTTTAAGTAGACTAGACATTAAAACTTTCGCGCGTTTTACACCGGCGGCGGTGCAACCCGCTCGAAACGTCACGGAAAAAGGAAAAAGTCCGCATGTAACTTTCCGCGCGTAGACGTTTTCTACGATAAGCATAAGGGGCAAGCTCCACAGAATAGACGCGAGACGCGACGCGCAACATGACATCTGTCAGACAAGCGATCTTCAGCCGTCATCGTATGACGTGCATCTCACGTGTATAGCTGTTTCTTCTGTCTCATACATTTTATATGGAAACTGTTTCAAACGTCGCGATGTTGCACGTCTCACGTCTCCGACAATCACACTTGTTTGAGAGATGCCATCTTACGTCTACTCTATGGAGCTTGCGCCTTAAATACTATCGTGTCATAGGGTATAAATAAACTGTACAAGGTACAAGTAGGTAGTACAAAATACAAGAGAGAATCAAGAAAGTTAATAAAAAAAATAGCTCATCGACCTTTCGATCGTTTAAAAAATATCATCAATTATCTTATCACCAATAATTATGGAACACTATCATTTTGTGTTTCTTGGAGAAGTCAGAAGTCTTAAAGCAGAAGTTGTTCGACATAATAATTAGTTGATCAAGTCACCAATCGCTAATTAAAAAAAACCTACGAGTATAAAATTGTTTCATTGTGATATGTGTTCAAATAAAAGGAAGTATTAATCTGTACAAAAATCTGTAAAGTAACCTAACCTAACACCCTGTATGATCAGATAAATAGAATAATGTTCAGGTCGAGCGGATATCAGAGGAGTGGGCTGATGAAGTTTTTATTAGTTTTGCTGACCGTCCGTGTCTGGAGATTCCAGTTATCGAGGAAGTTTGTCTGGCTGAACTAAAGTGTTCAGAACCTTGCTCAGAAAATAGTTCAGGCAAACCACAATACTTCGAGCGACTGAGTTCTATCTTGAATAAATAATACTGATTCTCAAGTCAGCAGCTGCAAAACAGTATTTCAGGACTTCTGTCTGTCTATATTAGTCTATTGCAGTCCACAGCTGGACGTAGGCCTCGCCCAGGGAACGCCTTAAGACTAGAGATGAAAATTACCTTGAAACTTTCCTTTTCTGAGGTAAGTTTCCTGAAAGTTACCTGAAAGTTTCCTGGCGAGGAAGTTTTCAAAACTAATTATTTAACTTAAGAAAACAGTTGTTATATTAATTATTAATCTAAATATTGCTTAAAATTTTTCTGGTATCTACAGTTCTAATGGAACAGGGAACATAATAAGTCCGGTTTTACGCTTTTTATTCGAAAAAGGGAGGTGATGATGATCTTTCCGGCCGGTTTCGGCCATGGCGACCACTTCTACTCCTAATCAAGTCGGCGCTGATGCGCTCGTAGGTGGCTATTGTAGCCTATTTTGGCAGTAAACTCCCGTGCACAGTGTGGACACGTGAGTTTGCCATTGATATAATTGTAGTTAATGGCGGCGGGAGGACGGGCCTTCAGTTCATCGCGTTTAGCGTCAAGGTCTGAGGGAGGTAAACAAGTAAGGAAGGAAGTTTAAAACAACTATAAATGATAATAAAAATACATTTCTTTACATAATCATATGAAAAAGTGTACGAGATCAATTAGATATAGAGTTAAGTACTACTGAGAGCACGTTAACCTTATACTTTGAAAGGACAATGCTCACGAAGTATGAAAAAAAAACCCAGGCCCGGCGCAAACATTATGTATCTCAGTTTGTCAGTATAAATGAGTAATGAAATGCCATATATGTGCCATTACCAAAAACGATGGCTAAATGTAAGAAATTGCTATTTGTTTTTTGACAGGGATTGTATTTACATTGATCAATAGTAGAAGCTTTTCAACTGATATGTTGATGATGACAATGATATTTAAAGGACTTTGCGAGTATAGAATATTAAAACAACATATGCAAATTCTGATTATTGACCATTCATATGCAAAATCGGAAGTCCAGAATAACGCCAATGTCAAAGAAATATCTAAATGTGGTAATAGAAAATAAAGCACAGATCGCAACAAACACTGACGAGAGACTGCGCATGATCATATCATTTTGTCACTTATACAATACACCTTTTCTAGGTATAAAATGCGTGGAGTACGCCAAGGCTGCATTCTTTCACCGCAATTGTTCAAACTAATCGGTGAACATATTATGAGAAGGGTCTTGGACAACTGGGAAGGTGGAATCCGAGTGGGTGGTCACTTGATTAATAACTTACGGTTTGCGGATAACACCACCATCATTGGTGCTTCTGAGTCAGAACTAGCCATATTGCTGGAACGTATTGCCACTATCAGCAAGGAATATGGGCTCCACATTAACAGAAGTAAAACGAAGTTGATGTTTATCGATAGGCAAGGAACATCGCAGCGCACCAATGAACTGAGTGACCTTAACACCGTTAGGAAATTCGTCTACCTGGGTTCGCAAATCAGCGACGATGGTGACTGTGAGCAAGAAGTCGTCAGGAGGGGCCAAATGGCTAAGTCAGCTGTGAAGAGGCTAGAGAAGATATGGCGCAACCGGGGAATTAATCGCAAAACGAAAGTTAAATTAATGAGGACCCTTATCTTTTCTATTTTTCTATATGCCTCTGAAACCTGGACATTAAAAGCCTGCGTCCGAAAGAAGATCGATTTGAGATGTGGTGCTGCGCAAGATGCTCCGAATATCCTGGACGGAACGCCGCACCAACGAGTCCATCCTTGAAGAGCTGAAAATAAAGACCAGGCTTTCCACCATCTGTACCCAACGCGTCCTTAAATTCTTTGGGCACACAGTCAGACGAGCCCCAGATAGTCTGGAGAGGCTTCTCATAACTGGCCGTGTTGAAGGCACAAGAAGCAGAGGACGGGCGCCATCTCGTTGGAGTGACACCGTACAAGAGGCCACACACACCACCTTACAAGCGGCCATACACATGTCTCAAGACCGAGAAGTTTGGAGGAAGCTGGTGACGAATATAGCCCAGTGAAGTCACGTCCCTCAGTCATGAGGATACGACAAAGAAGAAGAAGGTATAAAATGCCACGAGGATATTGTAGTATCCACAAGAGTAAGCGAGATAGCACACGTTTGCATTGTTTCTCGTCTGACCAATTCAACAAGTCAAGTAGTCGATAGTTTTCTCGAACTACCCGCAATACCGCGCGCGGGAGTTATCGCGATTTCTGCCTTTCCCCGGTCGTAACCGGAGTCTCTGTAGCACCCGACGACCCAGACAAGACACCTAGTCGCATGCGACGCCTCCAGGACCTGCCTGTTTTTACAGGCAGCGATTCGAGACATCGCCCATGAGCATCAGCCTCGAAGGCGACTCCCCGTCGGTCGCTTCACGCCCGACGAGAAGATGCTACAGTGCAGTCTTGCTCGCACTTGTAAGACTTATACCACTCTGTAATGATGCTCACGGTGAATTCGGAGCATATTAACTCAATAAAATAATGAATGTTCAATATAGCAAAATAATCATAAAAATTACACCTTATAAAAATAAATAGCAGTTTCCTATATTTAGCCATCGTTTTTAGTAATGGCACATATATGACATTTAATTACTCATTTATATTGATAAACTGAGATACATATAGTTTGCGCCGGGCCTGGGTTTTTTTTGAGCATTCTCCTTTCTTTTGTTTTTATAATGTGAGCGATACTAATCATTTTCACGTTTTGACTGTAAAGTTTGTCGTGCTCGTATATGTGCCTAAATACCTACCTTAGACTATTTTTAATGGTCTAAGCTGAATACATAAATAATAATGATGATCTTTCCCATGGCGACCACTTCTACTCCTGATCAAGTCGGCGCTGATGCGCCCGCAGGTGGCTATTGTAGCCTGTTTTGGCAGTAAACTCCCGTGCACAGTGTGGGCACGTGAGTTTGCCATTGATATAATTTGTAGTTAATGGCGACGGGAGGACGGGCCTTCAGTTCATCGCGTTTAGCGTCGAGGCCTGCTTTACGCTGCTCCTCAAAGTCGCGGATTCGCCTCTTTACAAGACCGCGCCATTCTGGCCGTTGTGCTGTCAAAACTTCAAAATGAGAGGGTTCGATGTTGCATCTTTTCGTGTGTCTCTTCTGAACATCTTTAAATCGGAGGAGTTGACCGCCATGCTTTCGCTTGCCCTCCTCTAGCTCAGAATAGAAGATACGCTTCGCCACTCGCTCATCCGCCATACGGGATACGTGACCGCACCACCGAAACTGTCGACGCATTAAGTAGGCTTCAATGCCACCAACATTGGCTCCTCTTAGAACTTCAGTGTTTCGCACTCGGTCGGACCATCTGATCTTCATGATGGTGCGAAGGCATTTGAGGTGGAAACGATCTCAAGTGCGTATGTGGTGACGATACACACACCAGGTCTCGGAAGAGTACAGAAGGTTTGGCAGCACAATCGCCATATATACAAATATTTTTGTGGCTAGTTTAAGGTCGTGCGAGTAGAAAACCTTGGAACGCAGCTTCCCAAATGCTGCAGCTGCAGCACTGATTCTGCTATTGATCTCAGCATCAAGGTCACACTTAGCTGTTATAGTGTTCCCCAGATATCGGAACTTGTCAACCTGTTTCAACATATCTTCACCAAGCTTAATTGTCAGTGTCTCACGACCTTGTAGGGACATCCAGGGACATCACTTTCGTCTTTTTGACACTGATCTTTAAGCCGAATTTGCAGGATGCTTGATGAAAGACGGTCATCAGTTGTTGCAGGCCTTCTAGGGATTCTGCAAGGAAGCACAAGTCATCGGCATACATAATTTCAGTAATAAGTGCATGCGAGACTTTGGTGCGCGCCTTAAGTCTAGCCAAATTGAAAAGACTGCCATCAGTGTGGAAGCGGATGCGGACTCCTTCGGAGACAGTATTTAGTACATCCTTGACTACTACTGCAAAGTATAAGGCGAACAGTGTGGGCGCTAGAACGCACCCTTGTGACGGGGAAGAAATCAGACTGTTCACCGTCTACAGAGACGCAGCACTGCATATCGTCATGCAGGAGTCTCAGGAGGTGCACAAACTTCTTCGTGCACCCTAGTTTTCCTAGCACCATCCAGAGAGCTTCACGAGGTACACTGTCAAACGCTTTCTCTAGGTCAACAAAGCAGAGGTACAACTGACGATCTTGTTCTCTGCTTTTTTCCTGCACTTGACGTACCTACCGATGACAATAGCTTCACATGTGCCTCAGTCAGGTCGGAAGCCAAACTGGGTTTCGGGCAGAATCTTTTCTGATAAGTCCTTCAAGCGGTTTAATAGGACTCTTGCAAAGGCCTTTCCGGGGACCAATAATAACGAAATACCGCGGTATGAGTTGCAGTCAGAAAGAACGATCACCTTTGTTCTTGTAGAGGGCACTAATGCGAGACACTTTAAAATCATTCGGGACTCGCTCCTCCTCCCACATTCGAACAAAAAGTTTCCAAATCAACGATTGCAGCTCCGCACCACCATATTTAAGTATTTCACCTGGTATAAGTAAGGTCAATGCCAACTGCCCGTTTATTATGCTGCTGTCTGATGGCAGTAACAACCTCATCACATGACAGGGGCTCGTCCAGCTCGGTGGCTAGGGGGAGTTAAGTACATTGCACTCAACATAGATGACGTTGTCTGAGGATTTGAATAAAAAACAACCAGCTTTAAGAAAAAAATAAATTTTTACGTAATAAATAACATACAAAATACAAATTTTTAACCTTATTTTCATTTAAACATACTTATTATCACTAACTTTTTACGTTGAAAAGACATTTTTGAAAACTTCCTCGCGAGGAAACTTTCAAGTAACTTTCGGGTAAATTACCTGAAAATTACCTCGAAACTTTCAATGTTCCGGAAACTTTCAGAAATTTTCATCTCTACTTAAGACACGATCTCCCGTTTTTGTCATTCTTTTTTCAGTCATCGGTCCATCTGACCGGAGGGCGTCCAACGCTACCTGGCCTCCACTCGAGAACCCGCTTACTCCACCGTCCATCATGTCTACGACAAATGTGACCAGCCCGCCGCCACTTCAGCTTGCTACGCAGGATTTACACAGATAAATGATTCGATCACGCCATTATCTTCTTCTTCTTCAACACCCATTATAGTGCACTGCTCTACCAAAATTGCTCTAGGTCATCTAAATTGTCCAAAACTTTTAGTGTTGCTAACCAATAATCCTATACGCTCTCTAAATCTAACTTTGCGCGGAACAATCAAATGGGTTATTTTCGTTTGGAAACCACCTGTAGACTTTGTAAATCGCTATTCAGCATATGTAACTAGTCTGTATGTAGGTAGATACTACTGTAGAACTGCCTGTTGATCCAAGAATATTTACGTTCGATTCTGCCTGATAATATTAACTTTTATTTTAACTCTTGATAAAGTATATCTTAGCCGACGGGGCCAATCAGTTGGTGTATTATTACCATACAGTAACCTGTAAGTATTACACTTACCTATAGCACTCCAACTCGGCCGGTAGTACTAAGTACTGCCTTCCCCGCATTTGATAAAGTCGTGATAATTTGTCGCCAAAAGCCAGATAGGAAGCAAACTGCAAACTTAGAACAGTGGCGTGCAGTTGCATCGGAGGTCAAGCAAAATCCACATCGGGTCACTGAGCCATTCTAGCAGTTTTTTTAATGAATTGCTCTACATTCTTGACCTCGGGGCCATCAAACCTACACCTGACTATTTGGTGGGGAGTGAGGACTCACCTGTAAGTTTGAAACTGCGTCCATACGGCCTACTACGGTGCGAATCTGCGAGGCATCGGTCTCATGAGTGTCTTACGACAACTCACCCGGAAGTAGGTATTTGTGTGGCTCTTACCTGACGAAGTGGGCTGGTAGCAAGGCGGAACCGGCAGCATCCCGGTGTTCTGCCCCTTCAGAGCCAGGAGCAGGGTGGTGAGCAGCAGCACCACCACAAATAACACGCTGCAATTGGTGGGGAGTGAGAGTTTACCTGAAAGTATTTGTGTAGCTCTTACCTGACGAGGTGGGCTGGTAGCAAGGTTGAACCGGCAGCATCCCGGTGTTCTGCCCCTTCAGAGCCAGGAGCAGGGTGGTGACCAGCAGCACCACCACGAACAGCACGCTGCAGAGGACGAGCAGGACCCTCTCCAGATTCGACCGGTGGTACCCTAGTACTATTATATATTCTGTGGTGAAGGCTCACCCGGAAGCATTTGTGAGGCTCTTACCTGACGAAGTGGGTTGGTAGCAAGGTGGAACCGGCAGCATCCCGGTGTTCTGCCCCTTCAGAACCAGGAGCAGGGTGGTGACCAGCAGCACTACCACGAACAGCACGCTGCAATTGGTGGGGAGTGAGGGCTCACCCGGAAGTATTTTTGTGTTACCTGATGACGTGGGTTGGTAGCAAGGTGGAACCGGCAGCATCCCGGTGTTCTGCCCCTTCAGAGCCAGGAGCAGGGTGGTGACCAGCAGCACCACCACGAACAGCACGCTGCAGAGGACCAGCAGGACCCTCTCCAGCTTCGACCGGTGGTTCCATCCTAGTGGAATGCCCTGCGACAAAAACAATGCATTGGTCCAAGGTCTTACAAACGAAGTCACCATGACTGACTCTACTGTATAAAGGAAATATACTTCAATAATTCATCTACACTAATATAATAAAGAGGAAAACTTTGTTTGTTTTTTTGTTTGTTTGTTTGTTTTTTTGTATGTATATAATCGATAAACTCCGAAACTACTGGACCGATTTCGAAAATTCTTTCACCATTAGAAAGCTACAACATTCCTGAGTAACATAGGCTACTTTTTACCACGGAAAATTCCTCATTTCCACGGGAAAACGGTTAGCAGCAGGAAAAGCGAAATACAGCGGATATTACCAAATAAGCCAAACCGCTTTACCGATCTTCGCGAAATTTGGCACTGATATTACTAGCATAGTAAAGATGGACATGAACTACTTTTTGTCAGCCCTCGAGGATCTGGAGTACGCGTACCTGATGAAGACCACCAGCATCCCATCTAAACTATAAAAGATACGGTCATGGCTTCATAGAAAAGTTGTTCACCATGACGGGCCGCTTCTGCTGGCACATGGTCATCGAGGATCTGAGTACCTGATGAAGACCACCAGCATCCCATCTAAACTATAAGAGATACGGCCATGGCTTCATAGAAAAGTTGTGAATCATGACGGGCCGCTTCTGCTGGCACATGGTCATCGAGGATCTGAGTACCCGATGTAGACCACCAGCATCCCATATAAACTATAAGAGATACGGTAAAGCGTCAAAGTAAAAGTTATTTAGCATGACGGGCCGCTTCTGCTGGCACATGGTCACGAGGGTCTGGAGTACCTGATGTAGACCACCAGCATGCCATATAAACAATAAGAGATACGGTAATGGCTTCAAAGTAAAAGTTATTCTGCATGACGGGCCGCTTCTGCTCGCACATTTACCTCTGCTGGATCGGAGTAATGGACTTTTTACTACGGGCAAAGATCCAATTTCTACGGGAAAACAGGTAAGTAGCAGCGGGTGAAACCGCTGGGCGGGCTGCTAGTATAAAATAAAATTAAGCCAAATCCTTTTGCAACATGATTTTGTGTTCAACAAAACGTTCTGCGCGGACCCCAAGTAATTGAGATAAGAACAGGAAGATGATGATGATGAAATAGACGAATATAAAATAAACGTACATTATAACTAAAAGATAGCAAATGAATACAATGGAAATAAAAAGGCTTTTCTCCAATCTTCGACTTCGATTCAAGAGCCAAGAAATCATACTTTTCTGTTTCCTCCAAGCAGAACTAACGTTCTTAAAACTTCTCCATTCTCCATCGAACACTGCAATAAGAATTCTTAACGATGTTGCTAAAGTAACTGATAAAGGTTGTTCTTTGAGAAAATTCATGGAAGTCGTAATATATTTTTAAGTTATAGATAAGAAGCTTTACTTCTTAAACGTATTGTTAAATAAAGTTTTGTTAGTAGACTTGACGATCAAATCATTGAAAAAGATTTCAGAAATGTTGTAATGTGATGTTCCGATATTATAGTAAAACACAGTCTTCAGAATGGCTCTCAAACTTTTGTCAGTCATGGTGTACATGACCGTTTTTACAGCCGTTAAAGCTCTAGTTACCCCGCAAGGGAAAAAAGCGTGATATATGAGTGTATGTAGAAATTAAGTTTCTATGTACTGAACGCCTCCTACATCTCTTAACTCCAAAGTTTTTCTTTTCTAACACTTATAAAAGATTAAAGTAATTAGATTGATTCCGGTAAACAACAACTCTCTTGTTGACCATTGCTTCTAGCCTGCAGCTGTGTTTGTAGCAAGGAACAATCTCATACTTTTAATTTCCCCGAAGGCTCTTCTTTGTCCTAACGCACCTAAAATAGGTACCTATCTAATAAATAAATTATAAGTAAAAAACATTTTTAAAACAAGCTTTTATTTGGATGCGCTAAAAAGTATTAAATAATTAAACTTTAACATATAATTATATTAATGCTACGTCTTCACAATTTGTATGATATAAAAGCTTGTCGCGAGATTTAACCTGTGTGATTTATGTGACTTAGTATAAAAGTTTATTCAAGATAATTTACACTGGTTACCTAATTTATTTATTGATCTATACACAGGTTAAATCTCGCGGCAAGCTTTTATATCATACAAATTGTAAAGACGTAGCATTAATATAATTATATGTTAAAGTTTAATTATTTTATACTCTTTAGCGCATCCAAATAAAAGCTTGTTTTAAAAATGTTTTTTACTTATAATTTATTTTTTGCTTTTTAGTAATCTCTGCAAGGTTTTTTTTTGTTATGTCACAGTTGATTATGTACGTTGTGCGATAGTACCTACTTATTGCATTCATGGACCTTATGTCCATGAGTGCCATGATCAGAAGACTAAAAACCCCAACACAACAACCATTCAAATATAAAAATCAGTGTCAAGCGACGTCATTTACTTCACTATAGTATTTACCTATCATTTGTTTTTTTTTTAGTAAGAAAACATAACAAACATCATACGCCACCTATCGTCCGTCATATCAGATTTTGTTTTGAGTGACGTAAACGTCACTTTATTTTTCGAGTTATTTTCAGAAACTTTCATTTGACATCCATATTGTAAAATAACATAAAAATGTTAATCTGCCATCTTAAGAAGTCCACTACCTATAGTTAATTTAGGGTGACGTCAACTTATGATTCGAGTTATTCTCAGCAAGCCCTTTCATATGACATTTATATTGTAAATAATCTTAGATGGCCATTAGAAGCCCGCCATATTATTTTTCAAATTGCACTCAGCAGGCCCTTTCATTTGACACCCATATTGTAGGAGTGCATAGAAAATTACTTATCGGCCATCTTGGATATTCCGCCATGATAGATTTAGAATGACGTCACCTAACTTGTCATGCATTGTCATCCGAATCAAACGTGTTTACAAAATTTCAGCTCAATCGGTTGAGGATATCTGCTTTAAAATTGAGTTGCAAGATTTGACCCGAACAAACATTTTTACTTACATACATACATACACTGCAAGTTAAATAAAAGCTTTTAAAAAAACTGATGTTTCAGAGATTATCAAATACTTACATAACACCCCAAAAACAAAAAATATCTATCCTTTTCAAATAAATATGACAGTGTGATTATACCTTTAATGTTTTAAAGTCTAAATGGTAATTCATTTAAATTCTCGGAATTCACTAGCTTTTGCATTAATCAGATTGGACTTTGTACGCTTGCTCTTTATAATCTGTTATCAAACAGTTTACAGAACGCCGGCACAGTTCAAGGATAGAGACCTTGATTAATGCTGCAGATCAAACATCCAGTTGGCGTGTTTCCCACAACTAGATACAACTTTATTCTGTACCTACGCTATCTCTGTTAAATAGGGTATACTCGTAATCTGAAAATGCTGTGCTTTAGACATTCGTTTTTTTAGGTTTTTTTTTTTTTTTTTTTTTATTTATGATGGGCTTACTCTTGACCCCAATCTTACCCTAGAGCAGAGATGGGATCTACGGTGGAGCGAGCTTGCCCAGAAGATGCCTATTCACTCTAGACTTAAAGAGATTCAGGTTATATGCACTCGGAAATACAGACGCAGGCAGGGAATTCCATTCTTTAGCCGTGCGCATAATGAAAGATGATTTGAAGCGCTTAGTGCGTAATGTGGGTATATCAACTAAGAACGGATGGTAGCCGGCCGTGCGTCTGGATGTCCGATAGAAGAAAGGAGACGGTGGTATGAGCTCATGCAGCTCACGCGCACACTCTCCGAAGTACAATCTGTAGAAGACCGATAGGCAAGCAACCTTGCGGCGGTGAGCCAGGCTGTGAAGCTTGGTCGCCACCAGTTTTTTTTCGCCTATTAATCTCTTGGCTCTGCGTTCCACCGAATCCAGTGCAGCAAGTTGGTATTTAGCCGAGCCATCCCAAAGGTGACAGCAGTACTCCATGCAAGATCGGACTTGAGCTTTATAAAGAGTTAGAAGCTGTTCAGGCGTGAAGTACCGCTTGACTTTATTCAGGACGCCCAACTTTCTAGCTGCAATTTGAGCCTTGGACTCGATGGTGGTGCCGAAGTTGAGGTCAGAGGACAACTCCATGCCAAGGAGTTGAAGAGTGTTGGTCACTGGAACAGATGTACCCCGAAAAGTAGGAGAAAAGGTGAAAGGACTCCTTTTTGCGGAGAAAAGACACGCCTGCGTTTTTGAAGCATTGAAGCTGACGAGATTGTCTTCGCCCCACTGGGAGACGTTACTTAACGTCAGGCTCGTACGCTCAATCATAGCCTTTCTCAATCTTTGGATTTCATCACCACTGGCTCCTGCGCCGGACAGATATTTCTCGGTGACAGTACTGTCATCTGCGTACCCAACAATTCCTGAAGATAGAAGGTCATTGGTGTGCAGCAGGAAAAGCGTCGCGGAGAGTACAGACCCCTGAGGAACTCCGGCGTCAATAGCCTTGAGGTCAGAGGAGCAGCCGTCTATGACCACTCGGATCGACCGTTCACTCAGGAAGTCAGCCACGCAGCTACAGAAGCCAGTGGGTATGCCGTACGCTGGAAGCTTGCTCAACAGACTCGCATGCCACACCCTATCGAAGGCCTTTGAAATGTCCAGCGACACTGCTATTGCTTCGCCGTGGTTTTCAATGGCCTCGCCCCAGCAATGCGTTACGTACACTAGAAGATCTCCGTGGAACGCCCTCGGCGGAAGCCATATTGACAATCACTGAGAAGATCATTGTCTTCGAGGTACGAAAGCAGTTTGCAGTTCAGAACTCTTTCCATAACCTTACAGAGTACGGAAGTGATGGTGATCGGTCGATAGTTGCTAGGGTCGGCACGGCTACCCTTCTTGGGCACAGGTTGCACATTGGCAAGCTTCCAAGATTTTGGTACAATTTTTGACACGAGAGAGAGGCGGTACAAGCGTGTCAGTACAGGAGACAACTCAGGCGCACAATACCTCAACAATCTTGCTGGTATGCCATCAGGACCACTGGCCTTGTTCACGTCCAGACTGCGAAGGGCTCTACGGACCTCTTTATTGTGCACTGTGATCTCAGACATCAAAGAATCACAGTGAGGTAAGGTGGGTGGATATTTCGAGCCAGCGTCTATACGAGAGTTGCTCGCAAACAGATCGGCAAATAAATTTGCTTTCTCTGCCGCGGTGTGGGCAAGCGACCCATCAGGTTTCTGCATTGGAGGTAGTGAGGGACGGCAGAAGTTGGATTCGACTGATTTCGAAAGGACCAGAACTGCTTACTACCCGGTGGGTGTGATGCAAGCTTTGCCCCAATACGGCTAATATGGTCGAACCTAGCCTTTCGTAGCACCCGTTTGCAATACCTGGCGGCGGCATTATATGCTCTCTTCTTTGCTCGCACTCTTCTCGCTCGCACTTTTCGATCACGAGCTTTTACACATTTTTGGTAAGCGGACTGTTTACGAGCCTCAGCTCGAGCACAGTCCGCATTGAACCAAGGTTGGGCTTTATAACCGAGCGGGATATCGGAGAAAGGAATGAAATATTCCATTCCCTGCCGGATTACAGCTGTGATCGCATCAGCGACGTATGAGGGGTCTTCCGAAGAGAAACACATTTGCCGCCACGGGTATGAAGCAAAGAAAGCACGCATCTCGTCCCAGTCTGCTGACTCGTATCGCCATACTCTCCTCGTGCCCCTAGGGGTGTAATCCGGAGGAGAGCAGATGGACACGGATTTCACCACACAGTGGTCGGATGATCCCAGCGGAGCCGAGACCGAAACCGAATGTCTGTGCGGATCAGTTGTCAGCAGAAGGTCCAGGCAATTGGGTGTGTGGTCTGTGATATCTGGTATTCGCGTCGCTTGTTCCACCAGCTGGGTGAGATCTAGCGCCAATGCTAGTTTACGCGCCTCTCGCCCAGCATGGTCAGTTTTCTGGTATGGGAACAGTTTTTATGTGTTTTTTATCACTGCACCCGCTTTTGACTCTCTCAATTTACCTTTTGGTTGGCCGGTAGAGAATGCCGCGTGGCATTAGGCCCGCCCTTTGTACTTTTCTGTGCAATAAAGTTTAATAAATAAATAAATAAAAACAGCCACTCTTTATGGTGAGCATTGAAGTCCCCCAGAAAAACAAGCTCTGCTGTTGGATATCGCTGAATTGCTGTATCTGCCGTCTCAGAGAGGTACTCCATGAGTCTAGTCGTCTCCTGATCTCCGCTGTGCGAACGATAAACACTGGCGTAGAGAGTTTTCTCTACTCCAGTGTCAACCAAAAGCCACAGCACGGGAAACCCTGAATTCTCAAAGCCACGGAGACGCTTACAGCAAACGTCATCGCGAACATACACACAGACCCCTGCACGCTTCTTAAACTTGTGCTCAAGAGTGTAACCAGGGTAGTTGAGGTATGCCACGTCCAACGGTGTTGCTATCTGCGTCTCCGTTAAGAAGAATAAGTGCGGCTTCTCGGTCTCCAGGTGGTGATGGACCGGGTCTAGGTTTGTGTGTAGACCTCGGATGTTCGTGAGGTGCACTTTGAGTGGGAGGAAGTGTTGCCGTTGGTCAAACTTTTTCTTCTTTTTTAGCTTTTTCATGTTTTTAAAAGAGTTTTTGGGGGGGAAAGAAAAGATAGTCGAGGCGCTGCTTAGAAACCCTACTCGTACCTTTCGGTTCAACTGATCAGAGAGGGAACTCGCTTGGAGACTGCGGGGACGCCCGAGCCCCCCCGATAACACTCCACCGGGTCCTCCCATCCAGCCGCCAACTGGCACGGTGGAGTATACCGGATTTTTCAGTTGGCGGGGCAGCCTTTGCGCGTGGCTAGCGCGCAAGTCGGGCCCCCTACTGACTGCGGTCGGCCAACGGCTAAGACCGTGCCTCGGATCCCGCTACCCTCCAAAACGAGTTACCGGATACAGCATCACCTAAAGACAAAGACCGGTTCCGGCAGCGCAACTGACAACATTGCTACCCCCCAATGGCACTGGCAGTCCCGCACACCGACGGAACACAGCAAGGCTGTTTGGCGCCGGACTCCGGCGGGATGGTGGTCGCGAGCCAGGCGGCCCCTTTCATGGCCTACCACCGCTTTTGGGATCTTCAGCCGCCAACACGTATTGTGAGGACGTTGCCCGGGGTGGACCGTTAGGAGGTAGACCCCACCCACCCCAAATTACTTGTGTTGTGACTGTACGCTGTACCTGAGGCACAAAATAAAGAGTTTAAAGAAGGTTCACTCGGCCCTGTTTAGGATTTTCGCGATTGGCACTTGTTACATAGACAGGGTTGCTACTGCCAAAAATCTCAAAGTACAAAAATATCAAAACAGCAAAATCAGATAAAGAACGTCATATGATTCGGAGCCAGTTTTAAATTCAAGAAATATGACGCTCGAACCACCTTGACTTCCCCTGAGATTCCGGTTATTTCCAGTTAAAGTCAGTAAGCGTCGAAATCGACGCTAGTACTGAGTGACCCATCTGTCTGTAAGACGCGCCCCGCGTTCCGTTTCCCTAATTTATGCCTGTGGGCTTATGTTAAGCACTGCGACTTTAATTTTGTCTTCACATTCATGTCAAAATTCTTAGCTTATTTTGATAAATTCCATACTATTTGACGCGTCCGAAATCTTCTTGCATGGGAAATAAGTCTCTTAAGGGCACATCATGAATCATGAGCCTACTGCACTACAAAAATACACTGTCTTCGTTATGTATGAAGGCAAGTCATTGAATATAATATCGCTTTCCTTAAGTTGTCTTCGATCGATCTAAAGTCAAAAATAATTCTGTGAAGATAAAACCTTACAACCAAAAGCTTTTGCAGGCGGAATTTACTGAATTCGTAAATTGGTTATATCTGTCTGCCGCATGTTTGAAAGCTTTCATGCCGAAAGCGGGTTCCGTCTATAAACGTGAAATAGGGTAAGTTGATTAGACGAGAATTTTAGATCAGCTCAAGTTGTTCAACTTCTCCTATTTTCGTAGAGCAAAATAGATTTTTCATGTATATTAGGTTAGGCTTCGGACCTGGATTTTTCACCTGAAATTTTTGTCGCTTTACCGACATCAAACCCAATTTTGGCCTCGGAATATCGTTACACCTAACTCCTACTCATTCAATAGTTTTTTTCTTTTAATTGTCAACGAACGCTATCATCAACAAGGAGGCTTCGTGGACAATTAAAAATTGTATTTAATAGGCACAATTTTTACGACAGGGTTATCCGAAACACCCCCATCCCATGTATGTTCCAGGATTTTTGGATGTTTAAGATTTATTCGACATTCAAAGTTTTATGGGAAAATTTCACCTTACATTTTTTAACTTCTGAAATAGCAGTTTTCAAGCGCTTGTATAAAAGATGACCCAGAATGTGTCCTGACATATAACTCAAAACTCCAAAAACACGCAACTAACATACATCGGCGTGATTCGGATACATCTCAGTATAATAAAAAAAATTGTACTATGACGTCACTGGCACATGTGATAACACGGGAAGAGTGACAGTTTTAATTTAAATAAAATCAAACATGCAGAAATGTTAGCCAAATATAATTTCTCTCTTATGTACTATATTTGCGGAAAATTACACCCTCATATCAATCAGATATAGTAGCTATTATCTCTATGGTGTTGAATTACTTCCATACGCGGCAATTAACCTCGAAAATCTCTCATATTTTAATAACCTCTCTCATATTTTAATATCGTAACCTTATTTTACATATTCGTTTTTCATATAGTTTGGATTCTGCATGAAAGATCAAAGGTGTGTACAATTAAGGTCAGAACACACTGCCTCCGTATGCGTGAAGTGCACGTCATCAGGCGCGTAACTATGACATTGTAATGCACGGGATCGTATGAGAAATGGCACATCGCGTTACGCACGTGATGACGTGCACACATACGTAGGCAGTGTGCCGCCTCTCATACAACCCCATACATTACAAGTACTACCGGTATACTCGTGATGACGATAACGCATACGTCCTGCATATGGTGTGTTCTGCCCTTAAGTCCTGGAATTTATATTGCCTGCCCTCGTATTGAATAATATTTCTGTGCTAGGTTTCCAGCAATATTTGAGTTTACAATGTAGAGAGCTCACTTTGAAGCCTAGGGATCGAAATTGCATTTCAAATTTTGAATTTGATTTCTGATAGGCTATCTGAATTGCTACGGTATCAAAATTATAATTTGAAGCAATGTAGGTAACAAGTTTACTCGGAAACGTAAATATACCTACTGACTTGAAGCTTATTCGCAAAATAGTACCTAGTACTTATTCAATGATATTACGTAAAATAAATATGACAAAATGGTTTTATGCTCGCTCACCCTTAGCCATTTCAGAGAAATGTTCAATTTGTGACAATATTGATAGACATGGATAAAAGTCATTACAGACGACAATGAGCCGAGAAACACACGGTAACGTCCGTTTGTGCTTCGTTTGTTCGACTTTTAACCTTATTTTCATACGAATGCGGTTTATGATCATAGTCTAAGGTTTATTATTTAAGCTTATCTTGTTTGATTGTAATCTGTTGTGTTCGTCTTTTAAGGGGCTATGTCCAGAAAAAAATAAGAGGGACGGCGCTAATGAATAATTTTATTAGAAAGAAATGGACGATGCCGGCCGGGACGGCGTGATGCTGGCGCAAAAATTGATTTAAATGAAATTGTGAGCCATGTGATGCCGGCTTAGAATAGCATCACCCCAATTCAACCCGTGGGTGTCGTAAAAACCGACTAAGGGATATTCATCCAGGGAATGGGCAGCAGCGTTCGCTGTAAATGCAACATCTTACACTGCGCTCGCCAATCCGCATGCCAAGCGTGGCGAGTATGGCAATACCCCCCGTCAGGGGGAGGCCCATGTCCAGCAGTGGACTGTTGTGGCTGTTATGGTGTGAAAACAACCACTCCTATGTTTTTTTCCTTTCTACTGGTCCCTTATAAGATAAGACTCATCTTTGGTTTTTTTTTCTATCGAGAAAATTTTTTTGAATCGTGTTTCTGCCTCGATGCAGCATTAGCTCATATGTTCAAGATAGACGTACCTGCAACTCAAAAGATAAATCTTCATAGTTCATGAGATCTTTTTATTTTAAGATCGCTAATTTTTTATCATAGCCCCTTAAATAAAAAAGACCCAAGCGTGATGGTATGGCAAAACCCCCAATTGGGGGAGGCTCATGTCCAGCAGTGGACTGTTGTGGCTGAGGTAGTAGGTAGTACAGTTTGACAGACGCATCCGTCGACGCAGCGTTGTGCGGTGTGCGATGCCGTTTGACATATTAAACCGTAAAATTTCTTCAGGGTACATTAGGTTTTAACTCCTTAGAGACCAGACGGAATTATCAGCTTATGGTTACAATATGCCGTATCTTGCGTGGTGAGAATGATTCTCCGGAGCTAGTGTCCAACACATTGGCATTTTATGTACCGGACAGATACTTGCGAGGACGCAGACATCAGTTACTGGCTATACCAGACTGCCGCACGGTAGCGAGGCGACAGTCACCGCTGCTTCGAGGAGTCGGGCTCGTTAGACAGTTCGTAAATATGAACACAGAGGTAGATTTATTTGCAGATAGCTTATCGCTTCTGAGCAGAAAATGCCTAGAGTTTTGTGAATCTTTATAATCTTTATTAGTGTAATATGATCTCATTTACCTACTATGATCTCATTTGTATATAACTATGTTTTTAATGTTGTGTATATTTTATGTTAGATCTAAGTATTTTGTTTTCCTTTCAATGTTTAAGTTATGTTCCTTGTTCAGTATTTTTAGGTTTAACCTGTTCACTGTACATTGTATTAATAATAAATAAATAAATAAAAGTATTTTTACCGGTGGAGAATCGTATGAATGACACAAAAACGGACGTTGCGTGTGTTTATCGCCTACAGTTTATAATTACGCGCCATTACGTGTTTTCAAAGAGACCACACTTTCCTAAGACGAAATATACGGGTCCGGGTTTCATTAATTTCACTATCAGTTTTATTTTTACTTTGAAGTGAAACTTGCCGACCAAGTCAATTAGTCTAAAATTTTATTTTTATTGTTAAACCTATTGTGTATGTGTCTCCTTATCCTTAGAGAAGTTTGTTATCACCAGTCATTTATGGGTCTTCGCTATCGGTCACTTGTAATATTTCACCCTATATACCTACGCATTTGCTAATGTCTGTACTCATATGATGATGCAAAAATAAACCTATTAAAGACTCAGCATCTCCGCATAATCTTATTGTAGGGGAGACCGAGGGGATTTGGATCAAAGGGGTGTTGGATCAGCTTTGTTTTCTCGAAAAGTAGAACCGTTAGCGAGCAGACTACAATGCAGATGTGCCTATTTCTGCCCCTTGTTGACCCCTTAGTTAGCGTCCCTGACCAATCGCGCGCCATTTTGTTTTTATTGAATCATCGTCAAAAAAATCGACAAAAGTAAGTTTTCTGCTGTTTTTTGACAGTCTAATATTTTGGAGGTGCTTTTATATTTTCATTTAAGATTGATACGATATGAAACCTTACAAATTAAGGATTCAAATGGTACCACTGGTACGTCTTGGTTCTCTGTGGTTTTATCTCAGTTTAATTTTTTTTCAAACTGGCACGATTTTTCGTACCGAGGGGTGTTGGATCAGGCCGATCCAACACACCTCGGTAAAATTTTGTATGGTGATTTTAATAGACGTACACGAACACTACGCGTGTTGTGCCGGCCGGGTGTAAATAGGTGTTCAGAGGCACCACGCGCTGTGACTTGTAACCGAATACGTTATTAATAATTTGGTATCATCGTCATCCTCGTCCTCGTCCTCGTCCTCGGACTCGGACTCGGACTCGGACTCGGACTCGGACTCGGACTCGGACTCGGACTCGGACTCGGACTCGGACTCGGACTCGGACTCGGACTCGGACTCGACTCGACTCGACTCGACTCGGACTCGACTCGGACTCGGACTCAGACTCAGACTCAGACTCAGACTCGACTCAGACTCAGACTCAGACTCAGACTCGACTCGACTCGACTCGACTCGGACTCGGACTCGGTCTCGGACTCGGCGTTTACAAGATATCCTGAGGATTTGATCGATCTGGTATATCGAAAACTAAAGTTATGAGAGTTCAAAAAAACGACTAAGCACTTCGAGGAAAGGTAGTTAATGCCCTCGCGCTTCACTTGGCTCGACTTGGAGGGGGCACTGCCGTGCCCCTAGATAATTCTTCACACTTCAATATTTGGCTAATTTTTAGTAAATACACTTCAATTTTCTAGTAAACCTTTATTGGAATGACATTAACATAAAATGATCCAACACCCCTCTGTACCTGATCCATCACCCCTTGGTATGAGGGGTGTTGGATCAAAATGACTTGCACGACTAAAGTTGAGTTTTTATTAAAGGGTTTATACTTATATTTCTAACGTGTATATCGTTTGAAAGCTAATGAAATTTGCTATCGATTGGTGTAAACAAAAACGATTTATCTTTACAGAATTTTGTGTTACGAAGCAAAATGTAAAAAATGATCCAACACCCCTCGGTCTCCCTTACTAATCACAGTAAATTGCAAAATTGCCTCATTTGCTTGACTGACACTTGTTGACTCGGACTCGGACTCGGACTCGGACTCGGACTCGGACTCGGTCTCGGACTCGGCGTTTACAAGATATCCTGAGGATTTGATCGATCTGGTATATCGAAAACTAAAGTTATGAGAGTTCAAAAAAACGACTAAGCACTTCGAGGAAAGGTAGTTAATGCCCTCGCGCTTCACTTGGCTCGACTTGGAGGGGGCACTGCCGTGCCCCTAGATAATTCTTCACACTTCAATATTTGGCTAATTTTTAGTAAATACACTTCAATTTTCTAGTAAACCTTTATTGGAATGACATTAACATAAAATGATCCAACACCCCTCTGTACCTGATCCATCACCCCTTGGTATGAGGGGTGTTGGATCAAAATGACTTGCACGACTAAAGTTGAGTTTTTATTAAAGGGTTTATACTTATATTTCTAACGTGTATATCGTTTGAAAGCTAATGAAATTTGCTATCGATTGGTGTAAACAAAAACGATTTATCTTTACAGAATTTTGTGTTACGAAGCAAAATGTAAAAAATGATCCAACACCCCTCGGTCTCCCTTACTAATCACAGTAAATTGCAAAATTGCCTCATTTGCTTGACTGACACTTGTTGATCTCAAAAGACGTAAGGTTTGGTTTTACCATCAAATGAGTGTACGTACACTCATAAACAATTCAAAATGTATGGTTTATTTCTTTTACTGTAATATTTTACTGCAATAATTGTTACTTTTCTAGATGCAGCAACATTTATTAAATCGTACAACATGATCGCAAACGTAGTTTTTGCCCGGCTTGTCGGTAGCAATCACTAGAAAATCGAAACCTTAAAAGCGGAATCGTTCATGAGTTATCGTGAGAGGCAGTAAGTACCACAAAATAGGAAGTTTAAAGAAGGTTCACTCGACCTTATTTAGGATTTTCGTGATTATCACATGTTACATAGCCAGGGTTGCGACTGCCAAAAATCTCAAAGTATAAGAATATCCAAACAGCGAAACCTGATAATTGTATAGTTTTTAAGATTGTATAGTTTATAAGATAACCCACTACTTGCGACATAAGCTGAGTGAAGACCTTTTTAAGTCACCTTAAATTAGGTTCCTGTACCGTTAGTATAAGTTGTTTTGTGACTTAAATAAACGTGTTTTCTTTCTTCTTTCTTTCTTGATAAAGAACGTCGTATGATTCTAAGCCAATTTAAAATCCAAAAAATATGACGTTCGTATCAACTATCTTCTTAGTTCCGCTGAGATTCCGGTTATTTCCAGTTAACGTCAGTAGGCCTAAAAATCGTCGCTAGTAGGTACCTACCTACTGAGTGAGCCATCTGTAAAGAGCCAGTGAGACAGATAAAGAACATATCCAAATTAGCAACATATTATCGTTTTCCTCTCTCTATTATATTACCTACTTAAATGACATTTTGAGCAGGATGTCAACAATAATGTTGCCTATTCGGAATATGTTCTTTATTTGCGCCAGTTATAATAACACGCAAAGCATGATTTTGCAGTATTATGCCGAATTCATTTTCGGACGAAAAGAGTTTATAAAATCCCATAAAAACCGCATAACATGACACACGATGCTGCTTCTACTTACGGCAGTCAAGGCTGTCAAAAACTGTCAAATCATAGGTACGATATGTGTGTCCCGAATAACGACTTTTAAGTTCGTTACTAACTTTATGTAAGCTTAACTAGCTAATACCGTAACTATCTAGTTCTAGTTAGGTAAGTGCGGTACTATACCCTGTATATCAACCTGCCCATTTGAGGGATTAACTTACACTGGTTTTTCATACAAATACTAAGAAAAACCAGAATAAATTGATCTCCGTCAATAGTTGGTTTGATTTGCTGGCGATTGTACTTGTATTATTGTAATATTGTATTGGCTTCCTACTGGTCACCCATTTAGTTATATAGGTTAGTAGTAGCGTAGTAATGCTTTGTTATCGCAAAGCACACACGAGTGGACTAACGAACGCTTATATCTAGTAGGATTAACAAAAACAATACTGCAGTGTAACTCAATAACAATGTTGTTACGTGGCGCTGGCTTAGACTAGCATCGCCCCACGTCTACCCACTCGGGTGTCTATAACAAGGTTGTTACGTGGCACAGGCTTAGAATAGCATAACCCAACTTACCCACCCGGGTGTCGTAACGTAATAAGCTATTTAAGGGCGCTACACACCGGGCCCGTATGCGTGACGTGTACGTAGTCGCGCGCGTAGAGATGTAATTGTATGGTATGTAATTGTATGAGAGGCTACACACCGCGCTACGCGAGTGAGTACGTCGTGGTTTGGTTACGCGTACGCATGCGTATTCGGTGTGCAGCCTCATAAAATCCCATACGATACAACGTCATCTCTACGCGCGTGATGACGTGCACGTCACGCATACGCGCCCGGTGTGTAGCGCCCTTTGGGATAAAAATTCCCATATACTATTCCTACCAGTCTACGTCTAAATAGCTCCGGGGCTAAAACTGTAGAGTCACTAAATATAAATAATGTAGATCCTATAAGCATTGGCATGGTCTCTTTTGATCCACTGCGAAAATATCCAAAAAACTCCAACTCGGTGTCCTATACGAAGGGAAATTGCGAAAAATGTTGCATTAACGTTTCAGAGGCCACAGTAAAAAGTCAGACACCAGCTCATCGGGCCGTTTATCAACTCATTGTCCCATACTACAGAAGCTGGCGGCAGATCCTGTTATGGTTTTTTTGTTATTGAGCCATTTTCTTCTCATATCGCTGTGTACTGGTAATCCACATTAGGTACTCCAGATCATCGATATGTTTGTACCAATCGAAGCGCCCGATCATACTGAACAAGTTTTGCTATAAAACCACTTCTGTGTCTCCTATAGTTTAGCCGGGCTCTAGTGTTCGACCTCAGGTACCCTGGGAAGGCTTCAGTCGCCAATTTTTTCTAGAACTCGGTAGATCTTCATTGCTAGTGCCAAGATAAAGTCATAAAACGCAATTTAAACACAATATGCACATTGGTACTAGAACACTGATGAAACAACTAGACACTACCATAGATATTTATTTCCATTACGTATCTACGACTGCATGCCACAAGAAAAAAAACCCTTCGTCATGTTAAAAGGTTATAGAAAATTCTTCACAAGTCAATAACATCGATCATTTGTCTGTCAGAGTTCGTTCATCGGTTCAAAGGTAGGTACTGATGACGTGTTTAATAATGGCTGCCGAGACCATTGTCAGTGACGTCACTGCTGCGTGCGCGCGCGCCGACTGGCTGGAACAGCCGGTTTGAAAATAGAACGTGTTTACTTTTTACCCGACTGCCTCAGAAGGAGGGTTATGTTTTTCGAGAGTATGTATGTATGTGAACAAGAAATTCTTTTTCATGGGCTAGAGCCCAAACGGCTGTGCGGATCTAGACATACCTATATGAGGCGTCGTTAGATTCGTCTCAGCAGCGCGAGTGACACTGGCTTTATTAAAATTTAATTAACGAAATATAACTTTGAAATACCGTAGTCGGGTTATTGTGTTTTTTTAATACATTTGTTTATTGCGCGTTGTAGTTAGCATCTGTTTTGTTTTGGACGATTACATGGCAGTTTTGGGCCGGACTGAACTCCCATGCGGAACAGCGGAATGTTTGGTCGCGGAATTTTAAATGTGCCAGCAGCTTTGTAAGGAAGGTAGGTAGGTGTCCCACAAAATAAATCAGGTCCAAAAAAGCTTAATATATTATTTGTTATTCGTACAATTTAAAAATTCCGCGTCCGAACTTTTTACGAGAAAGCTTCCACTTCCATAGGTAAATCGTAAATTGAATAGAAAAGTGACAAGAAAAGTTATCGGTAGTCATTGGCAAAAGCGCAGCGCAATATTTAGTTCTACAAAAAAGAATGTGTTAATAAAAGAACCAAGAGATAACTTACTAAGACCATATTCCCTTTGAGCCTGGACACGATCACCCATCACAGATGCACACGACAAATGCAGATGAGCCGAAGTAGGTAGATCTCGGCCTTAAAGTAACACAAACGGGCAACATTTTCACTACGGTCCAACTGCTAAATGCAGCCCAGTTGCAGTTGGAGTGTGATCAATTTTGCACTTAGCCTTACTCATGTAAATACTGAAGTAAATTTATGACGCATAATTTTGAATTCACGCTTTCATGTGTGCAGTACTGGCAACAGAGGTTTTCTCTATATTATAAAGCAGCTTTTCTCCTAGTAGTCTAGCCAGTTATGTATCTTACTAACTCAAATAAGTAATTTTAATTATTCCTATCCGTATCGAGCCAATTACTATGGTCGTAGGAAACCCGTCTTGCTAATAGAAAGTCGAATGCATGTCCAAGAAGATGATTTTGTGCAGGTTTTAACCATTTTCCATTAGATAATTATGCCATCTAGATTGTTAGTCCATCCTGTTTAGTATCTTACTGGTTTGCAGTTGACATGCGTTCCGTCTATATCAGAGGTTTAGCTAGGAGACGCCCAATGAATATACAATAGGTTTTATTGGCCAGTAGACGGTTAAGGTACCTACTCCATTTTAGTTATAGTGTAATTTTCTTACACGTGGTACACTAATGGTGACTGACAGAATTGAATCAAACTAGTCTTTTCAGTTTGTCGTCTTACATTTTATGATTTATGATTATGATTGACAACTCACGCGAAAAATTGATGGCAAATTCAAACCATCTGAAATTCTGCGCCTTAACAAAGTGAATTTTCAAACTGAAGTACGGAAACGCATAATGAAACAAAATCTCAATGAACTGAAAATGTGTACCTAAGTATCTAGGCAGTACCTATAGGTACCTGGGCAACTATAGTGGGTACCTATAAGTAGTCGTAAAATATGACGAGATTCGCTATATTTTAATCTATTTATCTGTTATTTTTCAAACTCTTAATAAACATTTTTAACTATGAATATGATGAACACCTAAGAACAAATTAAGTACTAAACAGGATGGTACCATACCAAACGATTTTATTATTCGAAAACGCTAAGCTCATTAGGTCAAACTGAACAACTTTCCCTAAGAACCACAGTGCAATCAAAAAATAATCTGAAGTCGGAGCAATTTCCCATGAGAGGTACAATTTCTTTTATCGACTTTGACCTTTGGTCCTTGGGTTTGACCTGTTGAGCTTTGGATTTTCGGGAAAGTGTGCCACTCGGTATCGGTAACACCCTGTACGTAATTTTAAAAGTAAATTAGGTTGATAGACATTAGTTGCCGTGAGGTGCCGGCCTTAAATAGCGCTACTCCATATATTTTCCGTAGGTGTCGTAAGAAGCGACTAAGGGACATGAGAGTCAATGTGTATTGAATTTAAGGCAACAGGCTAATAACCTGTCACTATAATAGTACAGACAGAGTCTTCTGAATAACCTGTCACTATTGTCAAAGCTATTGTCGGCGTTGTGTAAAATATAGCCGATTTTTTACAGTCGTTTACGCTCGGCCTACCCCGCAAGGAATATAAGCGTGATATACTATGTATGTAGGTATGTATAAACATTAGTACTATACCTACATACAGCACAGATAGTGTATCTCCATTCTGTCTGCGCTTAGCTCCGGGTTCAGTTTCCGGTCAGGCAGATAAACATTTATATGTATGAGTAATCTCCGGAATAATCTTAAATCATCACATTTCTAAATATCGCTATCAGCTCTGCATAAAATAAATTAAATATATTATTCAGTCCCGTCAGCGGTTTAACCCGCTGCAACTCATTTTTTGCCTCTTTAGAGGTTAAAATCGAAAATCCCTGAAAAACATAATTTATTTTCTTTTCTTTTTGATCTAATCGCAAATGACATAATCAATTCTGGGCCCACCCCGAATTTGCCGATTTCCGAAAACGGTATTGTATGAAATTCTTACTAAAACTAAAAATTATGATTGGTTTTTATATAACAATCTTGCAAATATCATCTTTATACGAAACGGGAATCCCGAATTCAAAATTAAAAGTTATTTTTCTATGTTATGAAATGTAGCAAGCATTGTTATTTATAAGTCCGTTTGTAATGTTTAGTTTATGTTGTATTTTGCGTCTTTTTATTAGTTTCCCGTTCCATAATTTTAAAGTAGTTATACCATCATAATCTAGATAGTACGAGGAATTATGCACTACGAGTTTCATGACCATACATTTCGATTTTCGACGCATTTGTGAGGGGCCTAAACTTGTATGGCCAAATGATTAATAATCATTTGTTCCAAAAGGATATAATATATCCTTTTGGAACAGATCGCATTTAAAAATAATTATTTTCCATACAAACTTTTAACCCCTTTTTTACCCCTTTAGGGCTTAAAAATCGAAAATCCCTGAAAAACGTATTTTATTTTCTTTTCTTATTGATCTAATCGCAAATTCTGGAACAGATCGCATTTAAAAATTATTATTTTCCATAAAAAATTTAAACCCCTTTTTTACCCCTTTAGGGTACAAAATTTGAGAGAAATATTTAAAAACCTGCCTTTTAACTTACTCTATATACTAAAAAAAACCATTAAAATTCGTTAAGGGGTTTTAGATATAAGCATACAAACAAACATACATACATACAGACACGGGAAGCTACTTTACTTTATACTATGTATTGATGATGATGAGATGACACATACCTACGCATAATTGGAATAGATACAAAATATTAAAGTAACCATTATGATTAACCAATACTTATGAGATGGTCCATTAAGGTTGATGTGCCGTCGATATACCTACCTTGTTTATGCTAATCGCTATTATAGACAAAATAAGCGTCATACATTTTTTTTTACACCAGCCAAGTTATTTTTATAATTGCACATTGTTTTTACTTTGATCTCTTGTAAAGATTAAACAAACAAACTTGTGTCAGGTGGGTCTAGGTAACGGTATGACGTATGAGTTATAATTTGTTAGTAATTTACTTATTACATTTATTACATTTCGGAGGTAGAATATTTTTATTCGCAGACTTATTCTAGCAGGTAAATTATAAAAGGGTTTTCTCTATTGTTTGACTTAGGGTTAATGATCCTATAGTTGACTGTCCTAACCACTGTAGTCCTAACTATCAATTGCCTAATAGTCTAAAATTCATTGTTCTATCTTTTGTACGTCTAGATAAACTTAACTTTTGTAAACTTTTCTAGACGTCATAGAAAAGTCAGCTTATCGTGAATTTCACTTGGAAACTTTTTCACCTTGCCAACCGGGGTGCATGTGACATACCTATAACGTCAAATGTTTTAAAACAATTTATCTCACAATACTAGAAATCGGTAATTATTATCCGATTTCTTGGACATCCAAGAGAGTTGTATCTTTTTTCAGCATCACTCTGATCAGAGATTGTCAAAACTTTCAAACGGCAGCAATTTATACCCAGCTATCCCTAATTCCTTTAAAACAGTATCTTTTTTGTACGTCTAAACTAATAGATACTATAGTCAGCCACTCCGCGCAGTCGGGGTCATAAAACTTGGTGAGATAAACAGCACATAGAGCGGTCATATTAATAAAACTGCAGCTACAAAAAGTCACATTATTGAGAATATTGCGGCTGCTTTCAAACACGCAGCAATTGTGGGCTGTAAGTATAGATCCAATCATTTCTATCAAATAGCTCAACTAGCTCGGCGTGCCGCTGCCGCGAGCTTAGCAGCCGATGTATGAAAGAATCTAAACTATGCGAAAATTATGGCTAGCGGCGCTGTCTGTTCAATGGTATTTCTGAAATAATGTGCCAATGTGTGAGAAATATATTGCCAGCAAAAGTTGCAAAGCAGAAGGTGAAGATATACCAACAGAATGATAGAGTAGCCAATTAACGTTGATGCATTTGCATTGCCATCTCAATATCTGGGAAATGACAACTGCATTCATAAACAAACACTTAAAAAGCTTACCTTTACATAACCATTGGCAGAGGTAACTTCAGGCTTAGGTGCGGTTTCAAACAGATTCAGCCGCGAATTTTGGAAGAAGTCCTGACTAGAATTTTCTCTAGAAAACAGTTCCGCCGAAGAACTTTCTCTAGTCAAAGACGGTCTGGCTTTGACGAAGGGATTATTGCTCCTAGCTGCTTGCGCTCGTTTCATGAAATTGAACTTGGTGGTGTGCTCAGGTCCTGGTGATGGAGTAGGAGTGTCTTCAGGAGTCGCGGAAGATGAAGGAGTTTCCGAAGACATGGTGATAGAGACTTTGGGAATCGATTTATAGAAACTCTTATTTTTAAGACAACTATTTCAGACGCTATCTTTATTGATGCGATATTCCTTTGAAATCTGTTCAAAGTTATGTAGGTAGGAAGTCTGGATCTGTCTGTTCAAAACTTTTAATCACGGAGTCTGTCCTTAAATTCTGATAAATTGGAATCTCGCCAAATATTTTAACTACTTCGAGAATGCTATTTTAGGAACGTGGATACTTTCTTGTTTTCCTCAAAATTTTCATACAAATTCTTCAACCTTTGGGATTCATATTCCTTTTATATCACATTTTTGATTGTTCACTTTTGATTCCCGCCAATTCGAATCGAATAATATTATTTGGTGTTCGCCATTATAAATCAGTCAAGGCTGATTATTTGAATATTTTCGCGCCTATCGTAAACACGCGCGCGTTTATTATTTTATTTTGTTTTGTTTTGAATGTATGGTCGATGCGTGGGCGCGCGTGCGCGGACGACGCGGTACTGGCGGTTTGTTTGTTACTTGGATTGGATGCTGTAGATCTTCGTGGCGTGAGCGAGATGTTTATAAATACACGTCAAAGTACCATACTTAGGCACAAGCGTATCTATAAGAGTTGTGAATATAATAGCCTCTTCAGAAATTTTCACGGACACCCGTGCCCTTGAACTTCTCGCTTCTTATCATAATATACATCAAAAATTCGCATAAACGGTGGTAAGGAGTGATACAATACAAGTTGTATCACACTGTGTGCCTACTGGTCAAATTCTGTTAGTTACATTGTGACGTCATTTCATGAAAGGAAGACGTAAGTGACACTTACTGTTAACGACTAACGACCACAAACTGCCTCCGTGATTTGTTAGTGATGTGGGCGTTTCTCTTGTCCTTTTTCGTTATTCTGGCAATTTCTTCTTCTCTTCTTTTATCTCATTCTTTATGGTCCCAGTTGTGTGAGAAATCGTAGATCTATTGTTCGCTGGTGAAGTCACGTGAAGCCATCGTTACAAAACCATGTCAGTCGCCCATTCCTACAAGCTCAAGTAACTACTAAACTTGTACTTGATGGAATAGCCTACTGATATGATGATCGATTGTCACACTATGCTGTAGGGTAGGCAGTTTAAACATCATGGGGTTGTACGTCGATCCAATGCCCCAATAAAAATAAAGAATCCAATAGGCAGGTCGGTAGCCGTCGCGTCGTAGAATGGTCGTAGACGAGTCAATTCTGCGGTACCCACTTTATAATACAGTGTTGGTTTAAATGCGTGCTGTAGCTTATGGTTCGGTGTCGATAAATGAACTCGTGAAAACTATTTGAAAATATCCTAGTGATATATATTTTATTAGTAAGTCACAACTTAGTATTATTTTTTACATTTTTTCGATTCGATTTTAAGCTTCGATGGGCAAAAAATGGGCAATTTCCAAAATGTTAGTACAGTTTAAATAAAATTAATTTAGCTTTTTCATATTTTTTTGGGTTCCTTCATTTATACCGAACCTACCTCTAAGCTATAACAATAATTAAAATTATTATCCTACACAGCCCATTGCGGTAAACACACAAATATCATAACTCCATATATAAATGTGTTACCCATATCATCTGGCAATTTTATCTACGTACACGATTGTATTACCATATTATAATTATATACCCATGTGTGGTAGGTACTTACACGCACGCCATGATTCATTAACTTGGCATTGGCATTGGATAATGATTTTGACGCAATTTTACGTCATATCTTGTCGAGTGGTTGGAGCTAAGTAAAGTAGGTTATAATTATGTGAAATTGTGAACTATAATTGCGTTGGTGCTCTCATACTCTGAATAAAATATTATAGGTCGATAACAAAAATACGTAACTTACGTAATTTTGTTATCGACCTATACGTAAGTCTGCCTGTCTACATCTTCACTATTAACACAGGCAGGATAAGTTTTTGTTAAATGTATTCGATAAACTCTGATCGTGTTCGAGCAACAAAAAAGTTCACATGGTTAGTCCTTGACAACGTCAAATCGTATGGAAAATTAATTTAAACACTTTCATAACGCGCGCCTAACTTTTTTGTAATAACACCGTAAAACTTTTGGCTCGACTTTAATTTCAAAAGAGTTTTTAAAGTCTGTGAGTAAAGTTTTATTACAAAGTTACCTCTGCATCGGGTGATACTATTCTAAGCCGGCTCCACACGCCGTTTATGTTTTGATGGGTAATAATAGTAAGTACAATATCTCTACAATATCTATCCTTCCTTATGCTACCGGAAACATGAGCGAAAATGAATACAACTGAAACTCCATGGAAAAATACCATACCATAAAACAAAAACGTCTTCGCAAAAGTTCTAACTAATAAACCCAACAGCGACTCGCTAATATGAAATATGCGAATCCGTGTTTGCTCCTCAGAATCAGTCCAGTCAACACCGTAAGAGGAGGTGCTGATTATTTATGTAAATAATTTATTCTACTCTATTTGGTCTATTACATACAATGTCAGTCAGGTTTATTTCAGACTCTATTATGAATTCAAATTGTAACGAGGAAAAAGATTAATGAATTGTTTAGCTTTGTGCAAAATCGCGGCTCTAAAACACAATATTTTTCAATTATTTCTATTTTCCCCATATTTTATTCCATATTTCTCGCTTGAATCAAAAATATCAATAAAAGGAAAAAGCAGTGAACCGACCTCGAAATTATGAAACTCTAACTTTGCACTTTTTCCTTCCGGTCTATGCGACCGTATGCTACTGAAATACGTTTCAGTTGAATGTGTAATTATTGAAAATCGTTTGAGTTGTGTGTCGACAGTTGGACGGTTTTGGTAGTTTCGTACTTATCAACAGTTTGAAATATAGGAAATTAGTTTCGTACTATTAATTAGTTGAAATATAGAAATCATAGTGGCATTAGAAATGATAGTCGTCCCAATTACAATGGCAAAAAATAGAAGCATGCTTGGCGAGATTTTTCATCGCAAATAAAGAATAGATCCCGATGACTCCCTGTAACGTGTTTCCCGGGGCAATATCCAAGTTGCAGAGAACCAGTCCGGGTTCTTTAACAACTTCTCAACGAGCTTTACCGTCTGTGCTCCGGGCGCAATGTCAATTTATTGTAAGTGACATTTTTCTAGGTCAATATTATTTGTTGGGATTTTAAAGCACTCACAGTGATAAAGAAAATATTCTTCTAAATGCTCCTATACTTCTAAAATAAAAGAATGAAAATATGTCACGTGTCGCCCGGGGATCGAACCCAGAACACGTGAGGAACTGTCACTGCTCTGCACTGAGCTATCAACGCATCGTATTAATTGGTTTATATCGAATAAATATTTTTTAATCAACGAAAATATGAGGTTCTTAATTTGTCGCGAACTTTTATATAAGAGACGGTTTTATAATGGAATTAAAATATTTTGCGGAACCAGAACCCAACACCATCGGAATGTAATTCCATGGCTCTACCAACAGAAGTGACCCTCAGCCTTGTAGGTAGTGTACCTGCACATTTATAGCTAACACATATTATGTAAAAGACGGCACGGTTCCATTATGGAATTAAGATTTGATTCTTGAGTAGGTATACTAACGCAGCAAAATTATATAAAAATCCGCAGCAAATGTTTTATGTCATATCCTATAGTTAAAACTTATAATGTGCTTAATACCTACGAAACACCACCCAACGTTCAAGAACTGCCGAACTTAACTGTGATTGCTTCGAAGGCACGTCAGCCGGATTCGCCAAGAACGGTGGGCTAGGATCGTCACGGAGTGGACTCATGGAGATGAGGTAAGCCCCGTAAAAAATGGAGTGACGATATTAGCTCATATCGTGAATACTCATTGAAGCTAAGTAATAGAGAAAGGTAGAAAAAGGAAGGGGAGGCATTTGCCCAACTGTAGGACACCACATGCTAATAATGTAATATGTAAAACACGAAGTTGTTTGAAAACTACTACAAATATTTATGACATGTCATCAAATACATGATTTTTCCGCTCAAGTTTTATTAACTGTCAAATGCAATCTAAAAGTTCTATTGGCAATTAAACTTTCTATTTGAAAACTTTCAATGGCCAATTAAAACTAACACAATTTTATCTGCATAGAAATCTGGTAACAAAACGCCTGACGGATTGATACAACTCGGTTGCAACGCAGTTTGCCTATCGGTCGGGCACAGGCGTTCATATTGTTTGAGTAATAGAATAGGAATGAATTACAATGATAGTATTGTTTTCCAGCGGTTTTGTAGGGAAATATATGGGAATGGAGGGATTAACTTCCATTTGCTGGTCAGCTCTTTGTTGGTTGTGAATTTAGGTTAGTATGTAAATAAAACCTACTGTAAATATTTTGAGTGTGAACCAGTCCATGAAACTGAACGAAAAAACAATTTTCACCAAAGAACTTAGGTCGAAATATGACCCTCACATACAAACTGACCCGGCTGGCCAACACAAAGCTTTTCATCATTGACTATGTAAAGACATCTTCGAACTGTACTTTCCAATTGTAACGTGGCATCTCACAGGTGACTACCACAATTATTTCGGTACGGTCTGACGTGTGAGTGCATGGGATTACAGAAAAGCCCAGAACAGTCAACCGAGGTGAGGCACACACTATTCCGAGGGCGAGGTGCAAATTCAATCCGAACGGGTAGTAAACGACGTTACGTCCACCTAATACCTCTCTAATGGAGAGTACTACACCTACGTTCATAATCAAAATAGACAGATTTTACGGAGAGCTTTCTAACGCGTATGCCGGATGATGCCGGCTTAGAAAATAGAATGAACCTGATTCTACCAGTGGGTGTCGTTAAAAGCGATTAAGGGATAATCATCCAGGGAAGGCAGTAGCGTTCCCTGTAAATACAACAATCCGTCTGCCAAGCGTGGTGAGTATGGCAATACCCATATGGGCCAAAATCCAGCAGTGGATAGTTGTGTTGTGGCTGTTATGGTTATGGTATGGTTTCCATCGCATCGACTGCATCGCAACCTCCCAGTTCAACTGGACGGGTAGCACAAATCAAGTGGCCTGTCTGTGTTTCAAAATATTATAGAACACGCTGAAAGTTTTGCACTCCCGGCCAAACATTTAAATGTATGGATTTCGATGTTATATTTTTGGAATAAGGATATTCATAAATAAAGTACCTATTTACAAAAAATGCGTAAAATCGCTTGTTACCGCCTGTTATCAAAATTAAATTACCAAACTAGAAAAGATTATAGGGTGATCATTTTAAAAGTTAAGTCTGTCCGAAATATTTCCATGCACGAATGTAGGTCTTCAAAATGCATTTAGGATCTAAGCACCTTTGGGTAAAGTGAGACGTTGATACGCAGAACTTGGCCGTACATCTCTATACGACGAAGTCGCAAAGGTCGGCTGTCAACTGCGATCACCGAGGAAAATGTAGCTACTGTTAGGATCGAAGAAAACCGGCTTATCACCCGTGAGGTGATTGTATCCCAAAATAGAGAGTTAACAGAAAGTTCACTGGGCCCTATTTCGGATTTTTGCGATTGGCATTTGTTACAGAGCAAGGGTTGCTAGTGTCAAAAAATCTCGAAGTTTAAAAATATTAAAACAGAATAAAACAGAAAAATCTGATGTAGAACGTCATATGATTCTGAGCCAATTTCAAATCCAAGAAATGTGACGTTCGTGTCAAGCACCTTCTTAGATACCTTGACTTCCCTTGAGATTCCGGTTATTTCCAGTTAAAGTCAGTAGCCGTCAAAATCGTCGCTAGTCTAGTACTGAGTGAGCCATCTGTAAAGGGGCCCGCGCGCCGTTTCCCTAATTTGTGATTTTATGGTATGAGGTATGAGCCAAACTAAAAACCACGACTTTGTATCAGAAACGCACAGCAGAACAAAAACACGATCGTGTTGAATGATGTAAAAAAAACTGCTTAGTATGATCATGGGCGTTGTGATGGATAACAATTCTTGCATGTAAAATTCCAGATTCCAGAAAGAAAGCACTATGTAGGTATAGTACCTATAGATGTTCCAAGGCGAGAACATGAAAAAACGTAGGCAAAGAAAGAAGATATTGCATTTTTCAAAGACTGCACGATTTTCACGATCCGGCTTGCAGAACATAACACGGTCAATACAGTGTACGCCACCATTTGTTTGCCCAGTGAGATTGAAAAAGTTTGAGGGCCCGTTCTCTTAAAAAAGTTGGTCCTTTTCATCTGCGCTGTGCCAGAAAGAAACAGCCAATAATATTTCACTCAAATTTTTGCGAGATTTTACGTTTTTTCGACATAGAAACTAGAAAAAGGATGACTCGAAAAAGGACATCTAAATCAGCGATTCCACTAAAAAAACTATTTTCTAAAGTGTATCAATTTGTTAATTACTTCAAAACTTTAGAAATCATTTTAAAAGTAGGTTTCGATTTACATTGGATTTTTTTTTTTTCTATCGAGAAAACTTCATCGGATTGTGTAACTGAAAACAAATTTGACTCTCTTAGATTCTCGACAGCACCATATATTTGCAGTGAAGATTTTGAAATTAAATAAATTAATTAATCGCTTTGTTTGCGATTTAGATACAAATACAATCGTAAAACTTTCTGGCCGAGCTCGCTCTATCATCTACCAACTATTGTCTCAAAGATCTAAATTAAAAACAATACTTACCGTGCCGTGTGGTGCCGGCTTAAAACAGCATCACCCTAAATATTTCCCGTGGGTGTCGTAAGAAGCGACCAAGGTATTTGATAGTTAAAGGCGACAGGTTAGCCTCACTATCGTGATACAGTCTTCTGAATGACTCTCAAACTTTTCTCAGACGTAGTGTAAATGGCCGTTTACTGCCTACCCCGCAAAGGATAGGCGTGATACATGTATGTACTTACCATATGGTACCGTATGTAGGTGCCCCCCGAGCGCACCCCCTCGTTCAGCTGTTAGACTCTGCCTACCCCGCAAAGTATAGAGGCACGATGTATGTACTTACCATATGGTACCGTATGTGAGTGCCCCCCGAAGCTGGATGGAGCTTGCTTACCCCGCAAAGGATAGAGGCGCGATGTATGTACTTACCATATGGTACCGTATGTGAGTGCCCCCCGAAGCTGGATGGAGCTTGCTTACCCCGCAAAAGATAGAGGCGCGATGTATGTACTTACCATATGGTACCGTATGTGGGTGCCCCCCTCGTTCAGCTGGATGGAGCTGCCTACCCTGCAAAGTATAGAGGCTCGATGTATGTACTTACCATATGGTACCGTATGTGGGTGCCCCCCGAGCGCACCCCCTCGTTCAGCTGTTAGACTCTGCTTACCCCGCAAAGTATAGAGGCACGATGTATGTACTTACCATATGGTACCGTATGTGGGTGCCCCCCGAGCGCACCCCCTCGTTCAGCTGTTAGACTCTGCTTACCCCGCAAAGTATAGAGGCACGATGTATGTACTTACCATATGGTACCGTATGTGGGTGCCTCCCGAGCGCACCCCCTCGTTCAGCTGGATGGAGCTGCCTACCCCGCAAAGTATAAAGGCACGATGTATGTACTTACCATATGGTACCGTATGTGGGTAACGTGCCTCCCGAGCGTACCCCCTCGTTCAGCTGGATGGAGCTGCCTACCCCGCAAAGTATAGAGGCGCGATGTATGTACTTACCATATGGTACCGTATGTGGGTGCCCCCCGAGCGCACCCCCTCGTTCAGCTGTTAGACTCTGCTTACCCCGCAAAGTATAGAGGCACGATGTATGTACTTACCATATGGTACCGTATGTGGGTGCCCCCCCCTCCCCCTCGTTCAGCTGGATGGAGCTGCCTACCCCACACAGTATAGAGGCGCGATGTATGTACTTACCATATGGTACCGTATGTGGTTCAGCTGGATGGAGCTGTTAGACTCTGCCTACCCCACAAGTATAGAGGCACGATGTATGTACTTACCATATGGTACCGTATGTGGTTCAGCTGGATGGAGCTGTTAGACTCTGCCTACCCCACACAGTATAGAGGCGCGATGTATGTACTTACCATATGGTACCGTATGTGGGTGCTCTCGTTCAGCTGGATAGAGCTGCCTACCCCTCAAAGTATAGAGGCACGATGTATGTACTTACCATATGGTACCGTATGTGGGTGCTCTCGTTCAGCTGGATAGAGCTGCCTACCCCTCAAAGTATAGAGGCGCGATGTATGTACTTACCATATGGTACCGTATGTGGGTGCTCTCGTTCAGCTGGATAGAGCTGCCTACCCCTCAAAGTATAGAGGCACGATGTATGTACTTACCATATGGTACCGTATGTGGGTGCTCTCGTTCAGCTGGATAGAGCTGCCTACCCCTCAAAGTATAGAGGCACGATGTATGTACTTACCATATGGTACCGTATGTGGGTGCCCCCCGAGCGCACCCCCTCGGTCATCTGGATGGAGCTGCCTACCCCGCGAAGTATAGAGGCACGATGTATGTTCTAAGCCGTGTGATGCCGGCTTAGAATAGCATCACCCCAATTCTACCCGTGGGTGTCGTAAAAAGCGACTAAGGGATACTCATCCAGGGAATGGGCAGCAGCGTTTCCTGTTAATGCAACATCTATTACTGCGCTCGCCAATCCGCCTGCCAAGCGTGGTGAGTATGGCAATACCCCCCGATAGGGGGAGGCCCATGTCCAGCAGTGGACTGTTGTGGCTGTTATGGTTATGGTTATGGTATGTACTTACCATATGATACCGTATGTGGGTGCCCCCCGAACGCACCCCCTCGTTCAGCTGGATGGAGCTGACGGAACCTGCGTCGTCGTCCATGAAACCTGTCTTCTTGTAACGCGCCATCTGGAATAAATAAGACAAGTTATGCAACTACAAGAGAGAAGACTTAGAGCCTTACTAGAAAAAAATTAGATTAGTGGCTAAAATAAAAGTTCATTAAAAAAAACGCTAGACACGCGTTCAACACTAGTCTAACTTTTCTGTGGTAGGCCCTTATTATCTAAACTGACGTATTTTATTTCATATAATTAATTCATAGTTAATTACAGGGTTTTAATTTAAATGGGTAGCATAGCTTTTAGGTTTAATATTGATAGGTAAAGGTTGCCGTAAAAATATTGAAAAAGTTTATGAGCAATTTTTTGTCATTCGGCTAAACCGTTTGATTCAAATGCCTAGTCTCGGCCAAGATTCGTTGAAACTCAAAGTTGCTAGACGAAAGTATTTCTTGTATTAGCACTCACTACACGACAAAAGCGTCAAAAAATATTTTTCCAAAATTATTATGAATTTTCCAAAATTTTTGCTAAGGCCAAGAATTTTATTACTTTAACCAGGATTTTAAAAATATTTTGTACACAGCATCTTTTATCGATACATCACCAACCCTAAAACTATGGCACTCATTTACATTAACACCCTGTATAAGTTCATTACGTTGTAGTTGCCGGCCGCTCCGGCAGGGCTCCGATTGACGACTGCAGGCAGAAGGGCTGTTTTGATTGTGGAAGTCACCAATGCACGACTTTGATTTTACACAACGCGATATTGCCCGACAATCTTTTGGACAACTCACGTGCACGACACCGTTATTGGATGGTCTTCAATAACGGGCCCAGACCAGGAATTTACAGGGGTGGCATTCGGAAACAAAACAAAGTGTAACTAGTGATGTACCAACAAGTGTTAGCTTTATTCGACTTTTAGCGGCCTGTTAGCAGCTTCACTGGCTCCAACTCGTTTTCTCGCGGAAAAATGGCATTTTCCCGGTATGTGTTAAACATAGAAGGTCCTATTAAATTCACTGTAAATATTGTAAGGGCATGCGTAAATATGTATAAGAAAAACATCGGAGGCATTTTAAAAAATATCGACACGCTAGATTTTTTTTTCATTTTCAAACACACTTTTTAATTAATTACGTGAACATCTTGTGACTGACCCGACTGACCTTCCGCCACGTAGACAGGATTCACTTACACGGCACGCACACTAACAATAACAACCAACCAATCACAGCACATTTTTTTGGCGCGTAATTTCTAGGACAAACAGAGTGCACATTTTGCGGTTTTTTTTTTTAATTAAGTGAAATATTCTCGAAAACAAGTGTGTAGATTTTTTTAAATTGCCTTGTACATGCTTATATTTTATTTGATCTGCCCCTAAAATATTTGCAGTAAATTTAATAGGACCTTATATACCTTCCTATTGAATCACAAAAACGCCATCAAATTCCGTTTTGTAGTTTAGGAGAAAAGTTGAAACGCAGCGATCTCACTTTATACTATGTAGGTATTAAAGAAAAACAAAATTGAGTCAGTTAGACAAGTATGTAACATTATTAATCAAGTTACATTACTATCAGCACATTCGAGAATAGGTTACGTTCTTCGATGTGTCGTGCATTCCGCCCCCGAAGTTGGTACAGGTAGTTATTGGCTACATTATTTTGATTCCGTTTCCACTGTCTGTCGCGCATGTCCGTGGGGTACATTCCGGTGTCGGCCATTGTGATGCCATACACGTGTGTAGGTGAACAAAATCTGATCAACAAAATGCCGAATGAAATGTGGTCAGGGAAATTCCATTTCAGTATTGAAAATAGGTATCGCGGGCTACGTTACAGCCTAATGTTATTAAATCTGCGGTCTAACGGCTTAATGAGTTCGGACGCATGATGTGTGACGTGTGTAGGTGGGTAAATTGAAATTAACGGGAACTAGCGGCCGTTAGCGGTTTCACCCGCTGCAACTCATTTTCCCGCGGGAAAAAGCATTTTTCCGGCATGTGTTATAAACTTATAAATATAAGCCTTCCTCTTGAATCACTCTATCTATTACAAAAAAATGCATCAAAATCCGTTGTGAGGTTTAGGAGGAGTTCCACGACAGGCAGACAGACAGAAAGAGAAACGCAATTAGCGACTTCATTTTATACTATGAACCTATTTGATGATAATACCTGTAGTAGCCATATCAACCCGAATGGATTACCTATTTATTAGGTAGATATTAATTCAATTCGATAAAGTTCAAAGTAATGGCACTTTCGAAGATCACTATCCAGTTGATTATATGAATATTATGAATGACCATGATATTATGTATAGTATGCCAATGTACTTGCTTGTCCAGTAAAAGAAATAGGTAGCTGTCAGATCCGTTGATCCATTGCACTTTATCGAGTCTAATCCAATAAGTAGGTACTGTCAAAGACATTGCATTTACCTATATAGTTGCAAATAAATATAAATAAAAGACATTGACAAAAAAGGTAGGTAAGGTCGATGTACCCCGTACAAAAATACTATCAATCGATTAACAAAACAATAGTCTCAATAAATAGGTAATCAAAACATTAAAAATGGAGATTTATATTCATCGGATATTCGGGCTGTAGTCTGCCGTTTCAGCCGGGCTAGCAGGTAGAGACGAGAGAGACTTATCTCACGCAGGGCGCCCTGCGCGCCGTTTCCCTAATTTGTGTCTCACGCGCGAGAAGAGTTCAGAAAATTTTGTCAAATCGTATACTCGTAGAATTTATCAAAACAAGTAAATAAAGACTTTTGGCATATGGGCGTGGAGAAAATCAGAGAAATCTTTGTTTCGATAGCATGTCAGTTAAATAGTTTTTAGGATTTCGTCACTAAATAGAGAGTTTACAGAAGGTTCACTCGACTGCTCGACTTTTCGCGGTAATCACTTGTTATTGTTACATAGGCAGACAACCGAAAACCTTTCTGCTGTCAAAAATCTCAAAGTATTCCGAATATGAAAACATCAAAATTTTATACAAAAACGTCATATGATTTTAAGACATTTTTTTATTTAAGAAATATGACGTCCTTACCAACCATCTTCTTTACCTTGAGATTCTCTAAAATTCCAGTCAGAGTCAGTAAGCGTCAAAAACGTCGCTAGTATTGAGTGAGACGGTAATCTGTAAGGCGCCCCGCACGCCGCCGTTTCCCTAATTTGTGGTTTCGTATTCCGCTAACAATTTAAAGTAGGTACCTATAGAAAATCGAAGTGGCAAATGAATTACAGTTGAGTGACAATAAAAAAAGAGGACTTGTGCCCTGGATACCACTGATGCTGGCTAGTTCTGATGAACAAAGCTAATTAAGGACATGTTCCGGTGCCAGCAGTTCAGGATATAATTGGACTCTTCCGTTGTTCGGTCAAATGGCTTTACAATCTTAGCTATCCCACATACGGGTATCTCCATTTCCCATTGACGAGCGTACTGTCGGTATGCAGCTATTTTGCAGGCATTACGAGTAGGCATCTAAACTCTGAGACCTTAAGAGACTCTTGGTTTAGGATAAATACCTACCTTAAGTCGTCTCTCCAATAGAAAACAATCCTGCACAATACCTAGTCTGGGAAGTACCCAAGGATTATCATTAAAAACGTCCCATACTGAACACTCTCAAGGTATTTTCTCTGTCGTTTCCCCCGGTTTTCCAAATCTGACGGCCACGTCACAAAATAGAGAGTTTTACAGAAGCTCCACTCGGCCTTATTCAGGAGTTTTGCGATTGTCATTTGTTACATAGCCAGGGTTGCTACTGTCAATAAAGTGTAAGAATTTCGAAATAGTAAAATTACAAACCGTCATATGATTCTGAGCCAGTTTTAATATGACGTTAATGGCAACCAACTTCTTTGAATACCAAATAAAACACTTCTCGTGTTAGGTAAACAATTTTTGGAAAACTCCCAAAATTTCACCGCAGGCAGGATTCGAACCTGCGACCTTCGGCATCAGTACTGCCGACGCCCTAACCAACTGGGCTGCCGCGGTTCTAATCGAGCCCGCGAAATTAGAACCGCGGTAGCCCAGTTGGTTAGGGCGTCCACAGTAGTGATGCGAAGGTCGCAGGTTCGAAAAACCAACTTCTCAGTTACCTTAACTTCTCCTGAGATTCCGTTTTCTTTCCAGTTAAGCCAATAGGCGTCAAAATCGTCGCTTGTACTGAGTGTTCCATCTGTATAGGCACCCCGCGTGCCGTTTCCCTTATTTGTGGCCAAAGGCAGTGTATAAGTTTAAAGCTTTACTGCGCTTTCCGACGCTCGGCAGCCCGTCTAGACGCGTGGCTTTGACCTCTACTTGACCTATATTGTACCCGCGTTCACATTTCTCTACGTAAATGTTTCTATCTACGGGTACGTTCAAGGGGTCATCTTCCGTAGCTCTTTCGTAGAACTTTTTAACGAGTCAGCTGTCAGTTTCATACTTTCGTCATTCGAAAGGTGTACGTTTAGCGACGTCATAGTATAAAAGAGCAACGAAAGGACTACAAAAGAGAACCTTGAACGTACCCTAGACTAGAGCACCCTTGTACTATAACTACGCATAAAAAGCGAACTATTACCGCGTCGTAAAAGCCAGCCAGCCACATAAGCTTGCATATGACAGGTTTTATACAGCCATTACGCTGTATAAGGACAGCAATGACAGCATCTACACATCGCGCGGTAAACGGAAGTTTCACCGGAAGCAATCTGCAACCGGCAGTGAACAATGTGGCGAGAAACACACGCAACATCCGTTTTTACCCGACTGCCTCAGAAGGAGGGTTATGTTTTTCGAGAGTATGTATGTATGTATGTGCACAAGAAAATTCTTTTTCACGGGCTACAGCCCAAACGGATTGTTCGATTATGACATATTACCTATGAGATGTCGTTAGATTCGTCTCAGTAGCGCGAGTGACACTAGCTATACTAAAAATTCATAAATTCAAGATGGCGCATTTTTATCGCTAAATACAACTTTGAAACTACCGCAGTTGGGTTTTTGTGTTTTAATACATCAGCTTATTTGTTGCATTATTTTTACAAAGCGCTGTCACATGCGTTAGAAAATTACGATTTTTCCACCTGATTTTCATAAAAATACGGTTTGTGTGAAACTGTTTGCCAGACGCATCCGCTAGCGTAAAAATATCTGCGCAAAAGGTCTGTCAAACCGTTTGACATAAACCGTATAGTATCAGAAGAAGTTCGAAATTCAAACTAACGCACAAACTGTCGTTACATGTGTTTCCTGCCTATTCTCGTGTAGCCTGTGCCTGCGACAATGTCGTACGCGAGCGTGTAATTACTAAAACCAGGTCATATTAACTGAATTTCCGTCGAGGAACATTCGATTACTGTAAACAATTGCGGGTGGGTAAGTTACTTTACAAAGAGAATGGACGAGCATAAAGGGTCAAAATATTGCACTTTCACGTATCACATGGTTATCTATGGTGTTTTTTGATAACTTTAGCGTTTATTTCATCAAAATCGGTCTAGTATTTACAGAGAGATAAGCAAATGTAAAATCAAGTACGCTTTTTCAAACTTTCTTCACCGACGGCCGACGATAGTATGAAGCGTGCCGTGGAAAATCGAACCTCCCCATACAAGATTCCGGGATGGTGACGTCACGAGGCAGGATTCATACGAACGCTGGTACGAAAATTTTGAAAAGGCGTAGTCAAGTTTGATGTTTGACCGATGTTTCATGAAATAAATTTTGAAATACGACTTTAACACCTGACTTGAACGTGCTACTTACGGTATTTTGTTCTTATTGTATAATCTATTGGAGATTATCCGTTTTGGAGCGGAAGACTCCAGAATTTTCGCGCAAGTAAAAAAATCTGATATCGGTAACTGCTGACCACAGACAAGGCCACAGCTGTTAACACACGTAATTGGCGAGTGTAAGAAAAAGAAAGATAAGAATGGAGTACTATCTTATCACCTTGTTACTTTAGTTTATTGACATGGAAATACAGCTCAGTCAAAGTGAAGTTATCTCAGCGTAAGTTCACGATATTGTTAGATAATAATTAAGGTATAACTTAATATAAAAAAAATAAACCATGTATAAAGAAAAGCGCGTAAACGATTCTGTGCATTGGTATATGGACGACTTGGCTTTTCGCGTGGTTGCTGAGTCAGGGCGCCCTTGCGACCGATTCCATCTTGGGAAGATCATACTGCAAGGACTCAAAGATTCAACCGATTTCGTACTACAGGTAAGGTTATGAGTATGAGAATAATTATATCAGCATTTCTTTCATTTTATTTTACATAATGTAATTTATTTGGAATTTATCTCCGCTTAAGCGAGAGTAGTCACCAAGTAGTCACCATAGAATAGCATTACCCCAATTAAGCCCGGAAAAGGATTCCCATTCGGGCAGCTGCGTTCCCTGTAAATGCAATATCTTGGACTACGCTTGCCAATCCGTTTGCCAGGTGTGGTGAGTATGGCAATAACCCCCGATTAGGGGAGGCCCATGTCCTGCAGTGGACTATTGTGGCTGTTCAGGTTCAGGTAAGCGAGATTGCATTTGATGGGTTTGCATTACATTGCGATCGCATAAGTCTGTGGTTTTGCCCCGGGATCCATACTACGTCGCATATCACACGCCACATCAAACGAACCGCTAATCTAGATCATAGTGGTGTAGTGTAGAGCTTGAATGACTAATTAGTACCGGTACCTTTTAAAAACGTTTTCAGATAAACGCAGCGACCGGCGAAACCGAAACCAGCGGATCGGTGCTAGAAAGATCAATAAAATGTGCTGTTGCCATGAAAAAAGCTGGCGTGCAAAAGGGGGATGTCATAACTCTGCTGGCGCCTAACCATTTGGACGTCGCCATTGTATACTACGCTGCTTTGTACCTTGGAGCCACTTTTTCTGCTATAGATTCAAATGCTAAAGAAGGTGTGTTAACCAAATCTACCCATTTCTCGACGCAAAAGCTTAGAACAACGTAAATTCTGTGGTATTACGTATGAAACCTACGCCCGCTTCATGTTTCGAACTGACAACGACTGATCGTGGAGTTCGGATCAACCAGTCAATATTGATTGATATCACGAATTGATACCCAATAGTACCTTGTTTCATCCACCACGGTTCTACGCATTGACCTAGTCGGATTAATGGAGTAGTATGATACTCCGGGTTTACAAATAATTTACATCAAATAGAGATTTTACAAGATTTTATTTAGGAGTAGGTACTTAATTGAGAGAAGATTGTTCTTAGTAGGTAGGCTAGTTCTAATCTAAAGCTTAAGATAAGAAAATCCAAACAACTTGGTTCAAGGTTAGAACTAATCTTTATTAACTTTTTAGATGATCTGCAGAGAAATCTGGATTGCGACCAACCTAAGATTATTTTTTGTCAAGACGCAAAATTAGCTGACATACAAGACGCCTTAGAAAAAATCAATCACAAAGCTGAAATCATCACATTTGATGGCCACAAGAATAAAAATGTAAACAGTCCTTGTAATTTCGCTGAGTTCATAAATAATTCTGGAGATAAAGATTCAATAAACCATTTCAAGTAAGTACCCGAAGACTTAGTTTATCTCGTACTTAATTTGAATTGCCATTTCCCTGCAAGGTTACTTTCTTTTCTCCTTACAGACCAACAGATTTCGATCCTGAAACTACCATCGCTTGTCTACTGTCTACAAGTGGAACAACAGGCGTGCCGAAGAAAGCTAGCATCACCCATAAAAACTTCCTAATTACCGGACCTAATCTATGGTAAGAAATAACTGATAAGAAAATCTTGGGTGTTGTGGTCGTATTGAATCTATTTCCTAACAAGCGGTTTATCTACCAACAGCACCACAGGCTTTCCCTGTGGATTACCGTCTGGCTGACCGATCCCACTTAGCTTACCGGCGAGCCCGCCTAACTTACCGCAACTTGTAACCATATTCCCATATCGGTATCGGCTATTGTGTGAGATCGTTCAGCCGGAGAGGTAATCCTGTGGTGTTACACTGCTGGCATCCAGATAACGAATAGCAACATTTATCTTCTTTTTCTCTAAACCATAGGTCCAGATTCTACGACTTCCCCACGCCAACTCGTATGGCTCTCCTTCCAGCTCCAATGCAATGGATTTCTACCATACTCCCAATGAATATGTCACCGATTCTAAGAATTACGCGTCTACAATCTTCTGAGCCGTCCACGGTACAAAATCTTCAGGAAATGATTAATACTTACAAGGTAATTCAAATTCAAATACGTACTTGTAAGAATAATTTACTTACAGCACCAGAGATGGTCAAAAATCTTCACCGAAACTACCCAAAAACATCATCAAAGGCAATATCTAACCTTTCACAATTTGATATTATTTAGTTTGCCAGGCGTGAAAGGTTTTATCATCAGGCCCGACCATGATGTGATTTTAGGTACCTACATAAATTTGTATTTCTATTTTGCAGCCAACATTTACAGCTACGAGTACCACGATGATAGGCAACCTTGCCCAGTCAGCAGCCAAGGGCCAGTGCGACTTATCCTGCTTCGAAACGATCATCACAGGAGGCGGACCCGTTTCCAAAGAGCTGTTGGAAGAAGTCAGGGTAATTATAACCATTTCCAAGTTAATTTGAGCTGACCGAATTAGAGTCCACTCTGAAGTCTCTGAACTGAGAAACGATTAAAGCTCATACTTGAGCTCATACAAAGATAGAGCCATATCAGCTATTAGTTCGAAAAGACATTAGCATTTACCATATTAACGCATTTATAGTGTCTGCAAACAAGGTGGCTTTTAATTCCACCGCTGCCCCGCTGTATCAACAGGGAGTAAACGAAGATTTGCTTTTTTCTTTCAGAAAGTCGCCCCGAAAGCTGAAGTACTTCCGGCATATGGCTTTACCGAAGCGTGTTCTTACTTTGTTTTGGATGTAGGTCCTGACGACTCCTGTGGAAAACTAGCTAAATATTTAGAGTACCGAGTAAGTAATGTACCTAACATACCTACTACGTCTTTACTTTAGAATTTTCATCGACATAATATCAATCAATGTTATCTAGTCAGTAAGTTTAGTATTTTGTTGTTATTGTATTTAATTTAGTTTTACAGTGCGTAGGCTTAGGCTGTAATGCTGTGAAATTTATGTTCAAATAATAATAATAATAATCAAAAGCTACTACTTAGTAATTGCTAGGCCACTTTATTATTATTAAGAGCCTGTCGTGTCCTACTGCAGGGCAAAGGCAGAGAGGGAGACATGGAAGTAGGAGGAGGAGGGACTTACACGTAATGAACATATTTTCCTTTTCTTTATTTCAGCTCGTAGATATAGACACACAAGAAGATATCATCGAAAGTAATAAAGTAGGAGAGTTATGGGTAAAAAGCCCAGGAGTTTTTAAGGTAAGGAGGTAAAACCGATTGGATTGAGGAATTGTTTTTATTTACTAGGTACGTCATTATTTTCGACAAAGATTCTCCCTGAGAATCCAGGGGGATCTGTGAACACTTTTTGAGGCACCGAATTTGCAGGCACATCCGGCAGGTTCCTTTCATTTTGTTATCTTTCAGGGTTACTACAAGAACCCAGAGGCAACAAAAGAAGCCCTCACTGAAGACGGCTGGTACAAGAGCGGAGATTTGTTCTACCGTGACGACCAGTGGAATTTCTACTTCGTCGACAGAATCAAGTCACTCATAAGATACAAGCAGTACATGGTAAGTTTGCGTTCTACTAGCGATTTTGCACGTAAAGAAATGAAAAGTTACTTGTTAACCTTCGCTCTAACTTGTTACTATTGGGAAGGTCATGATGATAACCATCAGGCAACCAAATCATCACAATTAATCCTTTTTAGCAGCAAGCAAACCCGAATCCCAAAAAAATACCCGATAACACGGCACAAAGTAGACGCCTTCCGTCTATCTCCGAGGGTGGGCTGAAGCCTTGATCAAAATTAGAAATCCACCCCAGCAGGTCCGTTTTTGAGCTGAGCCACTACACAGACATCGCTGAATTTAGCACCTAGAAAGCTCATCTTTCCAGCACAGTTTCATCTCCACAGATTTCGCCTGCAGAACTGGAAAGCGTCATCCGCAGGCACCCTGGCGTATCAGACGTGGTTGTGTCTTATGTGCTAGACGTCACCTCATACTGCCTGAGCTTGCCTGTCGCCTGTGTCGTCAGACGGCCTGGGTACAATGTCACTGCCCAAGAAATCAAAGACATTGTCAGAGGTGAGCCATAATGAATCTAAGGCAAGGTTGACACATATGATCGATGTGATAGATGCCCGCAAAAGGATCGACTTGGTTCGAGTCAGCTCGTAACATGTCATCCAAGCCTTATGCGTCATTTGTCAAATTTTCACTTTAATCCTTATTATAACTTCCTTCCTGGATCAAAACGTAGGTATCTGCGAAAACTACCTTCGCGGGATTTTCGATCTGTTCAAAATAAACGCTCTTGTTTTTGTTTCAGAGAATTTGGAAGACTGGAAGCAACTCAGAGGTGGAGTAGTTTTCATGGAAGAGCTTCCAGTAACGCCCACGACCAAGGTTGATAGAAAGAAGTTGGTAGCAATGATTCCTAAACTAACTAGGGAGTGACTGATACTTAGACTTTTTAGGTCATATTCGAATCAGACCGATACACCGGTATGTATGCCGGGCCTACCAAACTAAATAAAAAAGCTTTTAAAATGACGTCCTTCCTTATTGAAAACAAACGCAAACTTTTTTCATAGCACATCCCTTTTGTATTTTTACGTATTTTTCAAACGTAAGTATATCCTGCGTAGCCTGTAGGTAGGTAAATATAGAGTGAAATTTTACTATCTAATGACTGATAGCGAAAGCTCTGAATCGGTTGTTGATAAGTAACAACTTCCTCCAACGATCTCAAAATTGGGAATTTTGTATGGGAGCACCTTCGACCGATGTTCCTCGGGGCAAGTTGTGCCTTATCACCAGCCCATCCTGTATTTTCGGTATCGGTCACTAATAAAATTACACCCAATATATGAATTTTCTTTTGTAGTAGGTACCTATAGAATAGGCGACAAGGTGAAAGAAAGGATAATCGATAAGTCAACCTTCAAGTTTTCCTTTAATGCTTTTGGCTATTTTGATTCCATTAACAGTCCATTAGTTACCTTTTACGAAGGAGCTTAGAAAACAAAACAACAGCTTTTTTTATATCTACAAATCTACACAGTTAATTATGAAGGTAGGTACTTGTTCCATTCTCCTGTAAACAATTTTTATTTATTGTACTTAGGCGCTTTACACACGTAACGTCCGTTTCAACGTTATTTTTATGCGCTGCGTAACGCATGCGTTGGGAAAATACGAATTTAGACCTTAATATTTTCCTAACTTATTTTCATACAAGTATCGTTTATAAATGTCAAATTGTTTGACAAAAGCTTCCATCAACGCAGTGTTGTGCGATATTTTGGCGTCTGTCAAACCGTTTCACTTAAACCGTAATTGTATTTAAAAAAAGTGCAATATCAAAGTTTTTCAAAACGCAATAATAACGCACCAACGGCCGTTGCGTGTGTTTCTCACCTAATTCTAAGAACTGTATTTTTACTGTCGAAAATAAGATAAATTCAATTACATTTTACCAGATAATAATAAAATGAATAAGTCAAACAAATATTCTTTATAATGTTATAGTTTGCTGTGTGGTGCCGGCTTAGAATAGCATCACCCCATATCTTTCCCGTGGGTGTCGTAAGAGGCGAATAAGGGATTTGGGAGTTGAATGTGTATTGCAATTTTAGGCAACAGGCTGACAACCTGTCACCATAGCCAGACAAACTATTGTCAGACGTGGTGTAAATGACCATGGTTATGGTAATGGTTATATTGGGCTATTTTTCGCAACTCGACGTCTACATGCGCCTAGGTAATTGACCATTATATTGCTGCCTATCCCGCAAAGGATATTGGATAAAGGATATCCCATAGTAAATGGAATCAGTTGATCGTGATTTTGTATGGGTAGTCGAAAATTTTTTTTCGTTCCCTGAAATTTATTTCTATGGCAAGTTGCTCAATTTCATGGTCTGAATGCACCCTATCAGTATTCGGAGACCTGTCCCTTACACCCCGTATGTATGTAAGTATGTAAGTATGCAAAGTTATAGTTGGTGAACTGTTGTATGGCCTGTCAGATGCAGGACTTTTAAAATGAAAAGAAAACAAGAGGGGTGAGGTGAATATGGCGGTTTCCACGCGTGCTCAACTATGTTGCGTTATTTTGTCGATCCGGTGTTAAGAGCCGGTTAGTCCACAGTGCACCGTCTCTGTCATTTTAGATACGTGTGAATAGATACGCTAATAACCTCACTTTTGGCCATTTTTCTCCTTTTTCCTTCATCTTGTCAATATAGCACATTATTTCAAAAAACTATCCATTAAATTATTTAGATCATGTGATTTTCTATTTTTTGATATATACTTTTATTAAACATAGCATTAATAATTCTTTATATAAAACTGAAAAAATGTCATAAAATAAGCTAAAATTACCTATCTTTGGAATTTTTTATGATCGAGCAAAGTAATGAATATCGTGTTTTGAACCATTAATTAATCTAGAATAGTTCATGAACAACAACATATATTTTTTCTGGATCAGAAAAATGATCATTTCATGCCATATTACTCAACTGAAAATAGATCGATTGGACTAACCTGCCCGTAAATTGTAATAACTAGCACGTACCTACGTAGCTTCTACGTAGAAGCAGATACGACGCCGGACCGCCGCGCCGTACGGTGACCGATAAAAGAAAATAAATTAATTTCACGGTACAGAAATCTATAAAAGTCGGGACTAGGGTTTGCATTATCCGTTAATTTTTACTATCCGGATAATTCGGATAATTTATTTTCAAGTATCCGGATATCCGAATATCCGGATAATTGAAACATTTTTATAAAAAAAAAAATTAAATCCTTAGATTCATTTAATTTTTAGTAAAAATATGGTCTTAATTAAAAACTAATTAAAAAATCCTTAATTTAATATTCTAAACGCAGAAGGAACTCTTTAACAGCCAATCCGCTAAAACGAACTTTATCAAATTTTGCACAGAGATTGCGACTATTTCGGAGAAGGACAAGTTCTGTATTTTTCAGAACTTGAGCGTTTTTAGTTTTTGATATAGACCACCAGGAACTTAGGTCTATAAATGTGCGAAAATAGCTACATAGCACAAGTTGTTTAACATCATGATCCGTTTCTGCTGGCTTATGGAATAAGACATCCAGATTCTGAAGTACTCGTTGTGGAACAACAGGAGCCCAGCTTAGCTACAAGAGATGAGGAAATAGCCACATTGCAATTTTTTTCATAATAACCGGCATGTATTGGCACATAAATGTTGAGGGTCTGGAGTACCTGATGAGGAACACTAGGCGCCCAGCTTAAAAACACGAGAAACGGAAATAGCTCCATAGAAAAGGTGGTTAGGTTAGCATGATGTGCAGCTTCTGCTAGCATGTAGGTAGACATTGACGAGCTGGGTTACGTCAAACTAATTGGCATATAAAAAAAGCTTAACAGCAATAGTAATTCAGTGTGATGGACTGCGTCTGCGGGCACATAAACGTCAAGGGTCTAGAGTACTAGGTGTGTGTGGCACTCCAGTAGCCCAGCTAAACTACACGAAATACGGTAATCGAGCCATATTAAACATTGTTCAGTTTGATGTGATGACCCAATTTTGCTGGTACATAGGAATCAGTATCATGAATCATGATTGCGTCTCTAATGAGACCATCTGCATCACAGAATCCCTTTTACCTTTACAAAGGCTTGAATTAAATGCTTATATTTCTATATGGAATTAATTAGTGCCATCCTCACAAAATATATACTTAGTTATTTTCTTAGTTTTATTAGGTCATTTACAATATTTTCAATGCAGGCAAATATGCTTTGAATAATGTGATGAGATAGTATGTACTTTCTGTCATTATTTGGTTAAAATAACTCCTCCAAAGTTATAACTGAATTATCCGGATATCCGAATATTTAGGTAAGAACTATCCGGATTTGAAAAGTGGCGGATATCCGGATAAAACGGATATCCGGATATCCGGATTGCAAACCCTAGTCGGGACACATTATTAAACCCAACGTTACGAAAGTAAAAGCATTTAAAAACATTATACATAAATAGATTAACTTAGATACCTGTAGGTCGTGTTGACAAAATAAATATTGGTTTAGGCAGGTTTTGTACATCACCAGCACATCTACTGACCCTTTTAAGGTATCAACTTATACTGGTTAATGTTTGTTTTTTTACGAAAACCAGTATAAGTAAATCCTTTAATCGGGTAGATTGGTGCGCTGGCGATGTACCTACACTACGTGCGTAATAGATTCAAGTTCATGTCCTTGAAAGGTTGATGTATGGATTAAATTAACAGTTCGTTGTATTATTGTCTTTTGTATCAGGTAGGCACTTATTAGTATACCTACCTCAACAAAGTCTATAAATTATTCTATCGAAATAATTTAGTAGTACTAGAATCATAAACTATAGTCCGGCAAGTTCGTGCGCGACCCTCCCTAGGGGTGACAGACGTTGGGGAGGGAGATGTCAGCGGGTAGCGGGAGGTGTAGCGGGGAAGGGTGACGCGCGCATCCGTGCCGCACGTCATATTAAAATGACGTGCTTCCTCGCCCCCCGACCGTCTGTACCCCGCAGGAAGGTCGCGCACGAACTTGCCGGACTATAGGGATACGGCGCGCGTAACGCCTTTACAGGTGACTCACTCAGTACTATATATATTTTGACGCTTACTGGAACGAACTGGAACCTCAGAGGAACTCAAGGTACTAAGAAAATGGTTGCTTTCATTGCTAGGAACGTCATATTTCTTGCATTCAAATCGGCTCAGAACCATACTACGTTCTTGTATCATATTTAGAGTGGTATTTCGTCCTCGTATTGAATCTAGCAACCCTGGCTAAGTAAGTGGTGACAATCACGAAAATCCTATAGGTCGAGTGATCCTTCTGTATTTGTGGCAGAAAAGTGACAATCCACCGTTTTTTTTTATCACTGCCTATCTGAAGCCTACTAAAATCAGTTACCTACGTCAGTAAGTGATGGCAAAGACAAATTAGGCTCTATACTTTACCTGTACTATGTTTTGAAATTTACGAGCGGTGAGAAGTAGGTATGTCTAGTTTGCCATGTGGTGCCGGCTCAGATAGCATCACTCCATTCCAGTGTTGGGCGTAATTAATTACTTTTGTAATTTAATTAATAATTGAACTACTTTTAATTCAATTACATGTAATTGAAATTACATGTAATTGAAATTACATGAAATTGAAATTACATGTAATTGAAATTAACAGTAATTGCAATTACTTTTCCAATTAAGTAATTATAATTCGTAATTCAATTACTCAATTACATTTTGTAGTATGATACATTGAAGTATTGGCATAATCACAAATTTTGACGATTAAAACTTATAATTTTGTCACTAAATTAGTGATGATTGAAAATCTAGTTTTTGTGGTGATTATTAAGTATTCAATCGCTATTTTTTGAGTCAAAACTTAAACTAATTTGTAGGTATAAGATAGGTATAAGTACATAATGACTCGGCCGGCTCGGCCCTTCGAATTGTTTGTCAATGGGTCTTTAGAGGTCAGCCATCGGGTCGTAAGGGTTGTTAGGTTTGTAATGGTTCAACGGGTTCAGCTGGTCGCAAGGATTCTTCGGGTCGTAAGGGTTCATCGGGTCGTAAGGATTCAACGGGTCGTAAGTGTTCAACGGGTCCTAAGAGTTCACGAAGAACCCTTACGACCAGAAGAACACTTACGACACGAAGAACCGTTACGACCCGATGAACTCTTACGACCCGATGAACTCTTACGACCCGACGAACCGTGACAACCCGAAGAACCATTACGACCATAAGAACCCTTTCGAACAGAACAATGAAACCTTACGACCCGATAAACTTTAACAACCCGATGAACTCTTACGACCCGATGAACCCGTAGGACCTGATGAACTCTTACAACGCGATGATCCCTTACAACCCGATATACTTACACTAAAAAAACGAAAGGTTCAAGGAGTGCAAAAGGCCAAGCAATTCTAAGTATTGATTCATGTACTATCAGCAGCACATCAACCTATCCTTGATACATTACTGTTTTTGTTTTTGAATAGAGATGATAAAAACACCTTTTTATTTCATCATATTGTTTTGTATGGGTCATTATTTAGAAATAAACACATAGTTAAAAATCCTTATAGCTGTTATTTATATATGGCCCTTGTTTATATGTAATTGAGTAATTTAGTAATTCTAATTACAATTACATCAAAGTAATTGGTAATTGAAATTACTTTTTAAAATTATTAATTCGTAATTGGTAATTGCAATTACATACAGTAAATGTAATTTTGTAATTAGTAGTTAATTAATGCCCAACACTGCTCCATTCCTACCGAGAGTGGTTGCAAAGAGCAACAATATTTATCCAGGGATGGGCAAGCAGCATTCCCTGTGAATATATCAGCTTCTATTTCATATATAGGGTGAAATTTTACTAGTGACCGATAGCGAAAACCCAGAACCGGCTGGTGATAAGGAACAACTTTCCCCAAGGAACATAGGTCGAAACACGAAAAAAAATTTTGACCTCCCATAGTAACTTTAATCAGCTGATCGGCAATTTTGTATGGGAGGTCCAAATTATTTTTTCGTATTTCGACCTATGTTCCTTGGGGAAAGTTGTTCCTTATCACCAGCCGATCCTGAGTTTTCACTATCGGTCACTAGTAAAAATTCACCCGATATATAAATGAAACTTTTTGTAATTAAGTTTATTAAATAATTTAATGAATTATCTTATCTATACTACGCCGCTCGCTTATCCGCTTTCAAATGCTTGTAGAATATGGGAATAGGGAAAACCCTCCAACAAGGAAGGGATAATGTCCAGCTGTGCTAGCTAAGTCAACGACAGGTATAGTAGGTATGTAAGACGCACTGCGCTCGCCAATCGCCTGCCAAGCGTGGTGAGTATGGTCACCCCCACAGCAGGGGAGGCCCATGTCCATCAGTGGACTTATACAAGCGCTGTCAACGTCGCTAAGTTCTGGGCCAGGATCATACTGGGTGAAATTTTACTAGTGACCGATAGCAAAAAGTCGAAAAGTCGCTGTCGGTCACTAGTAAAATTTCACCCCATATAAGTAAGACTGTTGTGGCTGTAAAGGTAAAGGCCAGGATAGTATAGTATTTATAACAACACGTTTCATGACCCCGACTGCAGCGAATCTTCCAGACTATAATGTTAAATCTACCACATTTATCCGCAAACTCAACACGCGCGGAGAATAAAAAGCGCCTATCAAGTTAGATCGCAAATAAAATCCCGTAGATTGGTTCCGATCCGGCCGATCGATACCTATCTGTTTGAGAGCTTAACCGATAGCACTTGATTAATGTGAAGTACGTACTTTTACCCAGCTTTGTAGTAGGTAGGTATTATGTAAAGTAGGTAGCTACGGTACAGTACTTTATAGCAGCTTAACATCATTAGGCAGGTGGTAGAGCCTGCTACCGACGGTTGTGCAGCGAATACTCGTGTAAAGAGTGCCTCCTTGTTCCTGAATAGCATTTACCATTATTTTCATCAAGGGTTTTTGTATGAGTTGGTAGCAGCCCTTCTGTACCCACTTCTGAAATAGGCAGCAAATCAACCTATCTTTTTAAGGGATCCATATATATTTTCTTAGTAATTGTATGAAAAACCTGTACTAGTAGGTCCCTTTAATGGTAGGTTGATGTGCTCGGTAGAACGGTCTCTTACGCTAACTCGTGAAAAAAACCATTTTCGATATTTGATAGCGACAAGCCGGACAAAAACTAAGTTGTACGATTCAATACATGTTACTGCATCTAGAAAAGTAACAATTATTGCTGTAAAATATTACAGCCTGAAAAAAACGATACCTTATATTTTGGATTGTTCGTTAGTGAACGGGACGGGAGAGACTGTTAAAGTATGCAGCGTCACGGAACGAAATCTACTGATTTTAACCCTGTACCGACTACTCATATCGTATATTGACATGAACGAACGCTAAAAAAATACTTAAGTACAGTAGGTACCTAGTAACATATAATTGCGAATTCGCTTCACATCGCAAGCATCTTCAGAAAATTTTATACAATTAGGCATTGATGCCAGGCAGAGACTAAAGCAAAGATTTGATGTCGCATTTATATGACATTTTATTTTTATTAGCTCTTTGTTGTTTCATTCAAAAAAGTTATCTGCTTTAAAATATATAATTGACTCCCTTCATCATTGTAACGCCGAAATAGAATAGCCATCATTCATTTCCGAATTTTCTCTATAATAAGCTTTCTCTTTCTGCTCTTACTACTCATTTGCAGTCCAGACGACTTTGGAAACAGCTGTAGGTACCTACTTATAGGTACAGCTCAGCAATAATGGCGGAAAATTTTCCACAAAGGTTTTCAGCTGTTGGTTCCTAACTGCTGAAACCCCTCTGAGCGTGGATGTATTTAAATTCTGGTCAGGACAAGATGGATGGCATACGATGGCGCAGAATAAGTAATAGTGCTACAATATTAAATGACTAGTGAGCCGCTTTATCGGAGAATCTATACAATATGTTCAAAAGCTGCTGAAAGGGTAAGGAATAACCAATTCCTCATAAACCATACGCAACCCCTAGAAAGTAGATTCTAGCTTCCTACGCATTTACGCATATCTTAATAATAGTGAAATTATTACAAATCTAAAATTGTTAGACACTTTTTTACAACTCATGGATTCATTCATAATTTTTATTCGTAAATTTGTTTTCTTCGAACAGCGATCAGACCTTAAGCGACTCAACTTTTAAACACATAACAGCAGATTATAAGTAATCCTTTGTGTACTTAAAATCCGCTCTGATCCTTTGAATGGGAAGTTTCCATAAAAACATTTTATTTTCAGCCTTGGTGGTACTGAAAACAGATTTCCGTTAATAGCTTTCAGTTGGGATTTTAATGGGTTAGATATCGCTTTCAGTGTGTTATGGCAATAATATTTTGTCTGGTGCTGTTTTAGAATGGCATCACATCTGACATCATCTTTGTGTATCTTTATCGAAAAGAACAGATGCCTCAAAGCGTCAAAATTCAGGAACAGATATGTATTTTAACATTTAAAAAACTCTTTTTTTGACATTATTTTCCCATATTACAAATCCATAGCATTAGTCCGTCGTACCCTCTGATACTTCTTTTACTTCGAGTGGGACACTAAGTCATCCAACTAACCGATGAACCCTGGTGTCAGAGTTTTTCAACCGCCTCTGACATGATTGTGTAACCGCCGTCTAAGTGATCATAGACAACAATCGGGACTGACGGCTTTACGTGCCCTCCGAAGCACGGAACCATCTACCTTTTCTAGCAATCAGGTGGTCCACCCTGCAATGTCCTAACCAGACTAAGAACAAATTTACAAAGTGATATCAACTTTGTGAGTGACCCCACCGGAATTTAACCCAGAACCTTCTGCGTCGCAGGCAGTCGTACTAACCACTGCGCCACATCAGTTGTCTTACTAATTATAATTGATTTAATTACTAATAATCTCACTAAAGTGCCCTTAGATGCTAATGGTAATGACTAATTAGCTCACCAGAGCTTGTAGAGGTGTTCCCGCAGGAACATAAGGTAATGATGAAAACTAGATTTGAGTTTAACAAAAACTGAGGTTTATTTGCAGAGAAATGAATAATTTTACAAATATAGGCGTCTGAAGCCCGCCATGTTAGAATCGAAGCTCGATGACGTTTTATACAATGCTTTATTGAAAAGCGCCTGCGAAAAGATGCAGAGCAAACTGTATTAAAGATTTGAAAGGTATTAAGAAAGTTAAAGGAACTTAACGAACTATTTCACTGAAAGTCACTGAAATCTATGAAAAACACTAAACACTATCATGTGCCGCAACAAGAGGTACTATTGTAACTATGTAATGTGAGGGAAAAGTCATCAGGCCAGCACATATCGATATTCCTAGATCAGATTTCGATGAATACTATCCATAGTTGATCTCCGAAATCAGAATTGGTATGCATGAAGGGACCCACTTGCCATTTGAATTTCATAGTAGCTAGATGATTACATTTACAATCCAGCGAAGTAACAAGTAACTATGTCTGAAATGAGATGGCTAATTGAAATAAATGAACAGTAGTTAAGCGGATTCGAGCTCTGTTTTCATCAAAGGGACTTTACAGCTGTAGTAGTAAAATCAGGAAAAATTCTACTCTCTCACTGAATATTTTAATTATACATAATTATAGGGTGAAATACTAGTGACCGATAGCAAAAACTCAGAACCGGCTGGTGATAAGATAAAGAACCACTTTCCCCAAGGAACAGATCGAAATATGTAAAAAAAATGTATCTCCCATGGTAACTCAAATCAGCTCATCGGCAACTTGTACGGAAGGTTTTTTTTTACATATTTCGACCTAGGTCACTAGTAAAATTTCATCCAGTTTAGCACGGTCACGCCTATATCCCTTGCGAGGTAGGCAAAGCTTCTGACAAAAGTTTGAGAGTAATTCAGAAGACTGTGTAATGTGTATCACCAAAGTGACATATTGTCAGCCTGTCGTCTAAGATTGCAATACGTTAACTCTCAAATCCCTATGTCGATTCTTACGACACCTACGGGAAAGATATGGGGTGATGCTATTCTAAGCCGGCACCACACGGCAGCTATTTTAATTATAGCTATCTCTATTAATGTTTGCAGTCTGTTATCGGTTAGACATTAGTAACAAGTAGTTTTAACGTGTAACAATCCAAACATGTGTTTTGAGTTACCTAACTAGGCAAATTAGATAAGTTCCTATCTACCCATTTTCTTTCATTGTAGGAAAATAAATGATTCCGTGATATTTTCTTAGGTGGATGGCTTAACAAGCAGATGTATTATAAAACAAAAATCCGACAGCAGTAATTTCAAAGTTATATTTTCCGTTTAAAACCCGCCATGTTTAATTTATCAAATTTTAATATAGCCAGTATCGTCTGCGCTGGACGAATCTAACGACACCTATTTAATATGTGATGGTCAACATCCATCAAGCCGTCTAGGCTGTAGCCCGTGAAAAAGAATTTACTTGACCACATACAGGCACAGGATCGAGATCAGTGGAAGAAAGGGAGGGAGGCCTTTGCCCAGCAGTGGGATCCAGATGGCTAAATAAGATAAGATAAGAAGACATAGTCATACATCTATACTCTCGAAAAACATAACCCTCCAGAGGCAGTCGGCTGAAAAGTGTCACAACCACTTTTTATCTTAAAAGTATATCTTGTGTCCACAGGAAAATACGATACGTCGCGTAATATTAGGGCCTCTTTCGTATAGAAGTACCAGCTTAAGGGAAGAGTGGAGATTCTGTCGAATCAGGAAAAGATCTTCAGACTGATAATAGCTTGCCTGGAGCCCACTCAAGTGAGACTGGAAAAGCCTTCGACGGCATTAAGGTTTCATATTTTACCCGACTGCCTCAGAAGGCGGGTTATGTTTTCGAGAGTAACTATGTTTGTGGGTATGTGTGAAGAAATTCGTTTTCACGGGCTACAGCCCAAACCGCTGAGCGGTTTTGACATAAATGAGTTGTCCAGGGATTGAAATCCAGATTGATACTCAATCCAGCCAGACTTTACCGGATTTACATTATTCCAGCCATATCTTTGATTTTCATGCCATTTTCATGACATTATTAACTTTGCGAGAACTAATTAGAAGTTAATAAAAACCTATTTTGGTGAATTTACCTGTTATTGTTGTATTAACTGTCAATTCGTAACATTACGATAAGACTTGCCAAATTAGGCTCATTTTGTTAGGCGCGAGGAGATAGTGGGTAGTTATAGTACTAAACCATCACACATCAAGCTAGCGCGTATGTTTTCAGGCGTTGCTACATCGTTCTCATTACAAACTTTCCGGATCATCCGGAATTTTCACGTTTTCCGGATCCGGCAGGGTGCAAAAAGCCACCGGACCCGCCGGACCGGATTGCAATCCCTAGAGTTGTCGTTAGGTTCGTCTCAGCAACGCGAGTGATACTGGCTGTGGTAAAATTCATAAATTCAAGATTGCGGATTTTTGTCGCAAAATACAATTTTGAAATTACCGCAGTGGGGTCTTGTTTTTTTTTTAATACATCTGCTTGTTAACAGTGAATGTAGTATAAAAAAGTCTACCCTCGTTTCATACTTTTGTTCTCTAAATAATTTATTTTCTGATGAAAAAAACAACATTAGGTTAGGGCTCCTAGGTACTAATGTAAAGGCCTGACGGTGAATCTCATACAGGCATCCTGGAAACCTAGAGCTAGCAGTTTCCTGGCTCCACACATAAGCCTAACCGTGCTGCTAGCGTGCTGGGCACCGTGCCTCTCTCAGACATTTTCTATAAAGTGAAATTTTACTAGTGACCGATAGCTGAAATCTAGAACACGCTGGTGATAAGGAACAACTTTCCCAAGGAACATAGAACAAAATATGAAAAAAATTGGACCTCTCATAGTAACTTGAACCAGCTAGGTGATCAGCAACTTTGTATGGTAGATCCAATTTTCTTTTTTGCATTTCGACCTATGGGGAAATTCTTCAGGGAAAGTTGTGGCTTATCACGAGTCCGTTCTGCATTTTCACTAAGTATCGGTCACTAGTTAAATTTCACCAGATATTTATAGTGTGAGGTTGCCTAGGTATTCTTTATGTAAATAAGTACCCAATTGTCATTAATTATTAATAAATTATTTTCAACAAAGGTACGAGTTCAATTTGATAAAGGTCAGCCACACAATTATCAAAACAACTTGTGCGGAAGACCACATATCTGAATTTCGCCAATTAACTGTACGCGGTGACGTAGTTCTTTTGAAATCAATATTGCAAAATGAAAAAGCATTTTATTTTTAGCATGTGTAGAGTCGGTCAACCTGGTATGACCTAATTATAGCTGTACCTGTTATGACCTAAATTTATCTGTCCTGACCTGATAATTTGTATTTTCCGAGTATTTTACTGTGTGCAGCTTTTCTAGAAATGGAATGGTTCGTTTCCGATCAATATAAGCTCTATGATTTCTATACAGGACCATACTGGGAATCTGGGATAATTGGGCGTCAACAATATGTGACGAGCAGCGATGCGAGTTTCGCTTAACAAGTTATCACGTAAAACACAAATTTTCAACTCAAAAGATGATGGACTTTTGACAAGGGCTTCTAGATGGTTTTATTCTTGTGAATTAGCTTTTTTTACCCGCGACACGGTATATATACGTTTGGGAGTGAGAGAATGTTTATGTGTTTGAGCAAACCAATGTTACCAATTATCTCCAAAACTATCAGCTCGATTTTGATGCCGTTTTCAGTGATAGATTTAGATTAGAATTTGTTCTTAGATGGGTGTTACCCGAACTTTTTAGCAGGGGGCGGTGCAGTTAGCCCTCGTGGTTTACTTTTTATTTAAATTACGTTTCTACTTGTTAAGTGTCAAACGTCCATTGTACACAAGAAGTTTATAGGTTGTAGATTTGCTTCACTAGTCGCCTAGGGCAAAGAGGATCTTCTAATCTTCTGTCTCGAAGATGGTAGGCCGTCATCGCTCGAAGCTTGTCGCTATAGCGACTAGTTGTCAAAACAGCGGTATTTCATACAATATCTGCCCTGCTAGCATGCGACCCGTGACAAAGACTTTTTCTACAATCTTATTTCGAAAGTCTTCACTTGTTTGAAACTCCTTGAGACATTGATTCTCGCGCGCGAGATAGGGCTCTTTAAAGTGCATACGATAGCCTGGCTGGGTGGGAAATGCTATTCTAACCCAGCATCATAAGGGATTGGTAAAAAGATGTGTAAAATAATGAGTTTGTCCTCCGTTGTCTTAATGGTCATTATATTTGTGCATGTTAGAATGTTTGCAGATGGCCGATAGTGTATCGCCAGTAGTCCGAAAAGTGCAAATAATAGATAAGTCTTTTTATCAGCAAGCTCAAGGTTAATAATAGCCTCATGAAGTACCTAAACCATGACGTGTTCAGTAACAATAGAATAACAAACAATGATAAGGGGAGTAGCTTAATTTAATATTGGTTACAAGGTAGAAATTATCAAATAAACACCTCTGACGACAAACAAATCTATTGGGATTTTAATACACTCACAGTCACAGTGCTAATTATTACTCTCATGAAAATAAGAAATTGAAAAGACAAAATGTTAGCGTTGTCCGGGGTTTGAACCCGGGATCGTTGGCTACCGTCTGCTCATTCATGAATATGATGACAAACAAGTTGATTATTTTCAAAAGCGACCAGAATATATTTGCTTTTGATATTAGTCGACTGAACACAAGCTCACGCGCTCTCAACGGGGTAGGCGAGCTTTAGCAGCTTTGCATCTGAAGGAATTAATATTTTGACAGAATGATAGCAAATTGTAGAGTTACCGTCGCTATCATCGTTGCTAGCTATTACATCTTTATCTATGATTTGGTCACCGTTGAATTTACAGCAATCGGCAAAACCAACAACGCTAGCAAGGATCACGCAAAAAGTTCGAGATACCTAAATTGACTAAAATAAGTAGTTACATTATAGTTCGCTGGAGCTATATTGGTGTACCTATAAATCAAGCAATAATTAACAGCTACCTACAAGCTAGGTACGTACCTAATAAAGTAGCCAAAAATTTAGCGCAGGTAGCACGAAAACCTGAAAGCAAAAAGCGGCTGTTTTATGAAAATGTGTGAATATCAACAAAAAATTAAAAGAAAAATAAATAAAGCATGCATTACAACAAATAAAAGTTCAGAAATTTTTCAAAAATTTAGGAATCGTTGAACAGTTCCATCCGCCGCCGCTACCGGATTTCCCGTGGTAAAAACTGTAAAAGCTACTTGCCAACCTTTTTGAAATTGGGCCAGTAATTACGATGCGATGATTAATTGACTATTGATTAGATTACCTAGGAACATACAAACAAAACAAAAACAAAGAAAAGAAATACAAAACAATCCCTTAAAATTAAAGTAGAGCAATGCCAGCTGCCAATAATGTTTTCACGACATTTAGTAGATCGTAAATAATCCCATGAAAGCACGGGTGACAAATTATGTAGATGGGTAGGTAGATAGATGTTCCGAGCGTACGTAAATCGCGATCGGCGACATTTTCATTTTCTCTCTGAATGAAGTGGAAAAACTACGTCATGAAAATATTCAAGGCTGATCCCAAAGTCGTGCGCTCGTCTTTTCTATCCGGCAAGTCAAATAGTAGGTGCTTAACGCAAAATTAGGTAGGTATATTGTTCGGCGACATGCAAGTAGAAAACATTTCACTCACCGTTAATCCTGGTTTCAGATGTAATGTGGGCATCGATGTTTGCAAAACAAAGTTCTCCACACAAAACCAAACTTCACATTGTACTCCTGACAGTTTATTGAATTAAAATGTTCGTGTTTTATTCAACGCGGCGGAGGGAGCGGGCGCGAAAAGTCGGAACCACCCTCAACGCATGGTGCGCTCGATGAAAATGTTTTGCTTGGGCACGGTAGCGGGGTTGCCAGATGACAGAGAGCTGCGGTCGCCCGGCTTATAAAATCCGAAGTGGTGCCAAATCACACATTAATTTTTGGCGCATTTGTCACTGTTTCTACTTATTTTTTGTGACGCAAATCATTCTTCTTCTTCTTCTTGGAGTCGTAGTCGCTAGTCGAAACTAAAATCGGTGAATACACTTTGTACAACAACGTCCTGCTCGGGAACGCTCTTCAACAATATCAAGAATGAAGTCGCCTTTTGTTTTTTTTATTAGTATTTTGTCGCTTTCTTCGTTTAGAGAGTGCATACAATAAGCCCTATCGTGTAATTAACTTTGAGTTTATTAAGATACGTTATCTTGGCTGAAAAATAATAGATAATTAAATAAAATTTAACCTACATAAAAAAACGAATATGTATTTCAACGCTTTTACGGCATCCTTTATCGATACTAAACTTACCCTGAAGTTATGGCACGCATTTAAAATTAACACCTTGTATGTATAACACATGGTGGAAAAATACCTTTATTCAGTGGGTAAATGAGTTGCAGCGGGTGAAACCGCTGACGGGCCGCTAGTATTAGGTAATTAGGTAACTAAGTAATAGGTACCTATACAATTCACAATTAACAAAACTAGCGTTCTAGGAATAGTGAGGTCTATGATTTTTTTAATGCAATTTCTAACTACCAAACTCTTTCTTTTTATTTCCCGTAAAACTCATTTACCCATTTGATTAACATGCATGAACTAAGTAAGTAATCGTTGTCAAAAATGCCAGTGCAAGTCATTCAGCGCCATCTATTGATCTATTTTACTCCATACTTGTTTTTACTTTTTAATAGCTGTCAGAAAAGGCCTCACTGCGACAGATCGTATAATCTGGCAACCCTGCTTGGTAGAGCTTTCTTCAAGTCGCGATAATGATCGAGTCCCGTCGAACGTAGAGTTCGTAGTGCCGCACATAGCGCCATCTGTTAGAAACGCTATGAACTTTTCAGAGAGAAAACTAACACTACAAACCAAGCGTGAAACCTTTAGGGTATTACGTACGTGGTTATCAATAATATCATTTTCTGAAAAATCTAAACTATGTGCCTTTTCTAAAATTACTGAAATAATATTACGGGCTTTTTAACACTTACATCTGTTTAAAAGTCTATAAACGACCATGCTGTCACTCCCGCCATCTATCACAAGATTTGTGAACTACTAGCAACGCCACTGAATGAGTGGACATGTTGCTTCTTTTTCGTAGCCCCCAATCAGGGCAAGGGAACGAATTTACGCATGCGCTATGGAGGGGAGCGCGTAGTAAACTCAATGAGATGAAAGAAACATAATCAGTAGGCGTTTGCCGATACCGTGGTTTATTGTGACGTGCGTTTCATTCGCGAAATACCGGCGGCCTACGCGTTTTCTAAAATAAAAATTGTGTTTTAGTGAATCCAGTCTTTGGGATATCTGCAAATAATGACGACCACCGCACCAGTGAAGAAAGTACCGATACACCTTCAGGTAAGATTCTAGTTGCACCTGTTGTTACGAACCGTGCCGCTTCGTTGTTTTCGCAATAAAAAAATGTGCCTTTGAATTTCGAACGGCCCTTTTTGTAAACTGCCAGTTGGTGTTTGTGGCAGATTTTGACGCCAGATTTGTCGACGTTCTTGTCCGGCAATTTTTGTACATGTCTCGTTGAATGTGCGACCTAAATTTTTTTTTGGATTTGGGTTGCGCACCGGTTGCGAAAAATGTGCGGACACGGTACAAATAGATTGAATGCTCGCTGGAGTGTATGAGAAATTATCTTACAAAATAGTTTCTTACCTATTTCAGTTCAAAACATGCCGAATTTACTGATAACCATACTAGTTTATGGTTAGTTTTATCAGCCCGCGATAATACATTGTAAACTTACGGTACTACACCTTAGGTACTATCCCAGCTTGGATTGTTTTATCATATTGTTATTATTTTATTCCTCGAATCAAGTAGATAATTATTGTACCTACCTAACCATAAATTATCAAAATTATACCTACCTGTCTACTCGCGAAATACCTAAATGCATGGTCCCCATTCCTTTCTAGGTCAAAGATCTTTGTCCCCTCACATCCCGGAATTCCCGGATAGGTGAATGACCCCAAGACCTAACCTATATCTAGGTATGCGTGTATAGTATAGGAGCGTAGCAACGAAATGCGGAGCCCTACGTGACATGCGCAATGGGACCCGGGATCATCTCGGGATGGACTGGAAATGGGATCCTAGGCTGATAGCCTTTACCATACAGCTTGGTCGTAAAATTGAGATCTAGCTTATGGAAGGGCTTTTGCTCAGATATTGAGTCGGGTTCGAAGGCTGGACCAAATTAACCATAAATCTTAATCCAATCACCTCAGGGCTCAGGGTACTAAGTGCGTACCTACCTCCTATCATCATTCGACAAATAAAACTGCCTAGCTTATTTGGATTACGTACTAGGTAGGTACCTATCTAGTACGCTAAAAGCTGGGTCATCCATCATCATCATATTGTATTGACGGATAAAACAGATGATTCAATAAGTACCTATGACATCAAAGATTTCGGTGCGGGTTGTCATAATTGTACCTACAAATCTACGGCCCAAGCTTCATACATAAGACGTGAGACATGAGACGCAAGACGTGAGACATCGCGTCGCTTGTATAATTAATACCTAGCCCAGTCATACGGCAGCTACTAGTTTTAGTTTTCCAATTGCCGTTGAACATTAACTAACATACCTACATATATCACGCCCAATCATTTCTTACGGGGTAGGCAAAGCGTAAAAAACAGCCATTTTCAAAACATCTGACAAAAGCATAAGAGCCATTCAGAAATCTGTATCACCATAGTAGTCAGCCTGTCACCGAAAATTGCAATACACATCAACTCTCAAATCCCATAGTCGCTTTATGATACCAACGGGAAAGATGTGGGGTGATGCTTTTTTAAGCCGGTATCTCACGGCGATGCTACTTTTAATTTACCTCGTACCTAGTTTTAATTTGTGCCATTGCAAACATTACTAAAGTGGGGTTAATTGGATAACAGCTTTTTTCAGACGGACCACATAAACTGAGCTGAAATTGGCGGATATCTTTCAATAAGGAACCGGCCTTGGATTTGCGATAGCGATAACTGCTTTTATGGGGTTTTTATCGCACCAAGTGATGCATTTGTGCGTTTATTCCTAGCATTCACTTTAGATAAGCACTAGGATAACAAGCAGATGTATTAAAAAACAAAAACCCGACAGCAGAAAACTCAAAGTTGTATTTGGCGATAAAAATCCGCCATCAAAAATTTATGAATTTTTAATATCGCCAGTGTCACTCGCGCTGCTAAGGCGAATCGAACGACACCTCACATGTCAAGATCCGCCCAGCCGTTTCGGCTGTAGCCTGTGAAAACGACTATAGTTTTGATAATCGAGATGACTCAATGTTTCGTATGGTGGCCACAGACAAGTCAAATTATTCTTGCTAGAACTACAAGTACCCACACATAATACACGGAGTACATAGGTACGTACTCCATAAAAAACTCATTAATGCCGCTATTTTAATTCAAGGTCTGTTCAGTAATATAATCGCTAATTTGTCTTGTGCACATGTGCAGAAATATACGGCTAGACTTGAATTTCCTATTCCTAATCTGGACTAGACTAGAATATTAGATATATGCAGACAGACTATAAAACATAGTCTATGGAACTTTTTAAATCATTTGGAACATGAACATGAAAATGACCTAAAAGACTTGTGGCTAGGAATACTGCCACCCCTAGTCCACTCAGGGTGTTTCGTAAGCGACGTAGGAGTTTTTGAACTCGGCTGAATATCTCTCGACTATGGTCAACCGCATGGTGGTGGTGATACCATCTAAAATAGTATTCCCAAAGAGGGTTGACGTCAGGCAGGCGGCCGGCATAAAACATAGCCAAATCCTTTGCTACTTGATTTTGTGTTATAAAATAAAACATGTTGCGCCGACCGCAGCTGATTTGGGCGAAGGCAATAAAGATTATAAAATAAAAGACTTCACTTAATATCATCTATCTAAAACTCCGTGCAGTACCTAGTACTAATTATATTCGTGGCAGAACTAGGAATAATGCATATAGTAGACACATGCATAGAGTCAGAGATATTACTTGTTGTGATCATATTTTCTCTTTTTAACGCTTGAATATAAATGTAGTTCTTTTGCGCTAAAAACGACAAGACAATTATTAAAAGTGATTCAAACATACGCCTCATTCTCATCAATGCGAAACGAAAATGCCGTTTAAATTAAAACTTCTTTATTCTTCTCGCTACATAAAATGTAATTTAGAAAAAACACCGAAGAAACCAAGTCCAGAGACATTAATTTTGATAATTTGTTGCGTCTCTTAAATCCAATCAAAAAGTCGAGTAGCTTTTAATATTTGTGGAAATCATGTGACGAAAAAGGTAATGAATATGAATGTGGATGGACGCAGAAGGAGAGGAAGGTTAAAAAAGTTTGGATGGATTGTGTAAAACATGATCTGAAATGAACAAAAAGGTGTAAACGAAGATTTGACGGCTGATAGAGAAGAATGGAAGAGAAAGACATGTTGCGCCGACCTAAAATAAATTGGGATAAGGGCAGGCAGATGATGATGATTTCATTGCGTATGAGATGATCACATGACGACAATACATTGTATATGATTTATTCAAGAACCAATCCAAGTGGAGTAATATTACGTGAATAAAATCACCATGATCATATTATCGATCATACTTCAGGACAAGGCAAAACGCATAAATGATCGTTTAGAATGTCATCGTAGGTATGTAATGTCCATCTTTATTAAACAAGGCCTCGAATCGAGCAAACTACTTATTAATCTTTTAAACCATTAGATGTCATCTCATCATAAGCTATTACTTCAGTTCACTGCTAGGCTTAACCATAAGAATAAATAATAACATACTCTTATGGCACAGAATACATAATAGTACAGCTTATGGCTTAACTTCAATCTTAAAAATGTATTCCAGCGCTTTGAAGCCAAAAATATTCTCTAATGTATTTTATCGTCGTTTACGTCGTGTACCCAATCGTTGCTTATGTAATGTACAGGAAATTCGCAATACGTTTATTTTCAGAAAAAGAAAGTTTAGCGAGGTGACGATTATAACAAAGATAAATGAGAACCATTATTTTGTTCCAGAAATATCATACGCATAGTTGCTTGAAGTAACCATATAATTAAAAAATCTATTCTGGCTTCCATCTCGGACATAAGGGCCCGTCCCCTCCACATATTCATACTCCATACAAAGGGTCGTAAACCTTATGATTTATGCATACGTTAAACTTAACCGACACTTATAACTGCTCGGTTAAAAAGCGTTGTGATAGAACCGGGTATTTATAGTCATACGCACCTGCGTATGGTTCAGTTGCGGAAATTTTTAATTGCGTGGATATGTCGCAGGTTTTGATGAAATCAGGTTTTTGATCTCTCTCTCTCTCTCTCTCTTCGTATGAGACACCGAGTCGTTCAACGACCCGATGAACCATGATGTCAGAGTTTTTCAACCGCCCACTGCAAGTAGCAGGCCAAATCATATAACGGTTTTTGATCAAAATTCGAAACTTATTCATCATGAACCCTGCCTGCTTCCAGACGAACTGGAATCTGGGATCTCAGATGAATTCAAGGTACCTAAGTAAGAAGATGGTTGCTACGAACGTCATATTTCTTGGATTAAAATTGGCTCAGAATGATTATGACGACGCTCTTGTGTCAGATTTTGCTGTTTTAATATTCTTGTACTTTGAGATTTTTGACAGTAGCAACCCTGGCTGTGTGACTTACGAGCTATGAGTGGGCCTTCTGTAAACCCTCTATTTCGTGACTGTGTAAATAGAGATGGCGAGGCGACTGGCGATTTTTTAACTCTCGTCATAAAAAGAGCTTTTTTTAGTTTCAAGTCCATAGGTATGCCAGTAGGCTCCATACCAAAATGTTGGATACTCTTTAATGGTAATGGACAACAAGTCATTATTTTGTGGCTGGTACCTCTTGATTTTTTTTGCATCCTGCATAATTGTAGGAAGGTTACCCTTTTATCTACCTTTAAAGTTTATGACAGTGTGCGTGCTCCTGCATTTTGAACGAAACTTAGGCGTTTCTCACCCGTTTCGCGCTTGAGCTTCGCGTGATTTTCGACGAAAAGATTTCACGTAATCCCATTATGAAACTCAGATTACTCAAATTGCATGGTGTTTGGTTAAGAATCTTAATATCATCCGAATCAAATTAGGTACCATTCTGTCAAAACTAAAAGTTAGGAATATAGTCAAAGCAAAATGAATATCAGCACAATCACTATGAAATTCATGAAAGCCGAGAAAATGATTCGCTGAGAAAAATATTCGATGAACCTACAATTTCATTTTCTTGACATCATTTTGTTCCACTTTTAAACAGTTTACCCACTAAAGGTCTCTTCAGAATTTCGTAAGGAAGTATAGGTATTTCACGCACAAAGCATGGCATTCAGAAAGTTGCTTAGCCTAGCCTTATGTCGTCGACTTCCCTAAAGTACATCCATTCGAGTATGTCATATATGACGGCTGTCAAACTCATACCGGAAGACATGTCAACACAGAAAATAGACCTTATGTCCATAGCATTAACATGATTTTTGACAATTTTGAAATATGGCCTATTGGAACGACGCGACCGTACTGAAAGTTCAAAGTACTGCCGTGTTTATTTACAGGTTATTTATTTCACTAATGAATATTTATTAATATGCTGCAATCAAGCCATGTTATGTTAAATAGCGCACATTAGCACGAATACAACTGCATAGCCGGCAAAGTAGTCTAGATAAAAGTCCTAAGTTCGATTCCAAACCAGTAAATAAGTAGTCTTTATAGCTTTGCGAATCACTTAACCTCCTGTAGTAAAGTGCTTTCAGCAGCACTTAAAGTTATCCGTCTCATGGTTCTGCATTAACTGGTTTTACCATACACGTATTAAGAGCTACCAGTATAGGTTGATCTACATACCTACTCGCATCGACGGAAATTAAAACAAGCAGTTACGATGACCACGCGGCATTCTGCAATAAAATTTAAGTGCGGTTTCTCGAAAACGTTCCTATTTCGATTTAAGAAACCAGTAAATACATATGTTACAGTCAAAACCCTTAACCAGTCAATAACGTTAATGACTGGCAAAACCAGTCAATAACGTTATTGCCTAAGGTACTCAGTCAAAACCCTTATTGACTGATTTTGTCTAATAAAATCAGTCAATAACGATATTGACTGACGGGCCCAGTCAAAACCCTTAATAAGTACTTCTGCCCCGTGAAGTCTATGACATCTAGGAGGTGAAGCCACGTATACGCTAATGTCAGCATTAGATAGTGAAGAGCCGTCTGCGACTTGGGCATGTCCTCAGGAATAACAACCGGCGATCGAGACAGTAGACTTCCATTCTGGCTGCGACCATCTAACGGTCCTGATGGTGATCTCAGACCAGCCAGGCAGTCTAGGTTGCTACCACCGGGTCGGACGTACCTATTAAGGGTTTTGAAAAAAAATCTAACGGTCCTGATGGTTGCTATGCAGTAACCATTGCGTTGCGGTGAGTTTATGTGCAGTGCGGCGGAAATCAGTGCGGTGCGGAGAGTTTCGGTGTGCGATGCGGCGGGTAGCACTGAATTGCGGTGAGTTTATGTGCTATGCGGAGGAAAGCAGTGCGGTGCGGGAAGTTTTGGTGTGTGATGCGGCGGGTAGCACTGAATTGCGGTGAGTTTATGTGCTATGCGGCGGAAAGCAGTGCAGCAGTGCGGTGCGGGATGTTTTGGCGTGTGATGCGGTGGGTAGCACTGAATTGCGGTGAGTTTATGTGCTATGCGGCGGAAAGCAGTGCGGTGCGGGAAGTTTTGGCGTGTGATGCGGCGGGTAGCACTGAATTGCGGTGAGTTTATGTGCTATGCGGCGGAAAGCAGTGCGGTGCGGGAAGTTTTGGTGTGTGATGCGGCGGGTAGCACTGAATTGCGGTGAGTTTATGTGCTTTGCGGCGAAAAACAGTGCGGTGCGGGAAGTTTTGGTGTGTGATGAGGCGGGTAGCACTGAATTGCGGTGAGTTTATGTGTTATGCGGAGGAAAACAGTGCGGTGCGGGAAGTTTTGGTGTGTGATGCGGCGGGTAGCACTGAATTGCGGTGAGTTTATGTGCATTGCGGCGAAAAACAGTGCGGTGCAGAGAGTTTCGGTGTGTGATGCGGCGAGTAGCACTGATTTGCTGTGAGATTATGAGCTATGCGGCGGGTAGCAATGCGTTGCGGCGAGATTATTAGCGATGCGGCGGGTAGCACTGCGTTGCGGTGAGATTATGAGCGATACGGTGGGTAGCACTGCGTTGCGGTGAGTTTATGTGCTATGCGGCGGAAAGCAGTGTGGTGCGGGGAGTTTCGATGTGCGATGCGGCGAGTAGCACTGATTTGCGGTGAGATTATGAGCGATGCGGTGGGTAGCAGTGCGGTGCGGTTAGTTTAGATGCGATGCGGCGGGTAGCAGTAGGTACGGTGCGGTGAGCTACGGTGCGATGCGGCGGGTAGGAGTGGTTACTGCATAGTAACCGTCAGAATCGATATATATTTTTTTAAATAAGATAGCCTCGCATTTGTCTGCTATCTCACCAGCTGATAAAAGGTGTAATCCTAGTCAGCTACGCGATCCCCGGAGGTGGAATGGGGATAATCAGGTCGTGGGGCGATTGTGCACGCTCATTGAAATGCATCTTATAGAAGATAGAAGATGGAGGCAGTCAGAGTGAAAGTCTACTGTTTCGCTCGCCGGTGGCACTGAGCCCGAGTCCTCGAGTAACGACCGGGTGGTCTATGACTTCTGGGAGGGGAGGCCACGTATTTGCTGCCGTCAACATAAGTGAAGAGCCGTCAGCGACTTGGGCATGTCCTTATGGAATAACAACCGGCGAGCGAGACAGGAGACTTCCACTCTGGCAGCGACCATCTAACGGTCCTGATGGTGATCTAAGACCAACCAGGACATACCTATTAAGGGTTTTGACTAGGCACGTCAGTCAATATCGTTATTGACTGATTTTATTAGACAAAATCAGTCAATAAGGGTTTTGACTGAGTACCTTAGGCAATAACGTTATTGACTGGTTTTGCCAGTCATTAACGTTATTGACTGGTTAAGGGTTTTGACTGTAACACATACATATATCACGCCTATATCCCTTGCGGGGTAGGCAGAGCGTGAACGGTTGTAAATAACACTTTTAAATGGCATTAACATTATAGCTATACTCTTTTCGACTGGCTAGTAGAAAGCTGCAAGCTTAATGCTTAAGGGAATGTGAAGTAGGTAGAGTTCCCTTCCCAGTGAATAAAACAGCTTGCACTGCGCTCGCAAAAACGCCAGCTAATTGTGGTAAAGCATTGCCAAAAATAAGCTGTCTATTTCATTTTACGTTTCTCTGTATGTCTATCTGTCGTAACGTTTTTATATTACCTACTTGTGTATTGATTGTGTCGATATCATTTTATGATATCTCGTCCAAATTTATTTTCGGCATTTTGCATGCCGCATAAGGGGCCGACTCGATTACTTTCAGGAAAACGATCCTAACGTTTTTGGGGTTACAAACCCCATGAAATGAGTCACCTTTTCGCCTTGGAAACTAAATTCGTATGCAGTTGTAAACACTGTATAAATTCAAAAAAAAATCACCAGTCGCAGCGCAGCAGCCGTCCCGCACGGTCGTTTCGCTCCGGCTACCTGCTCGACCACTCCCGTGGCCGCGCCCCCCGTTGAGTCACCGCGCTCACCGTTACCTGCGTCGGGCTAGCCTCACTAGTCCCACGCAGTCTCCCGCCACCGTTTGTGCCTTTTTCAAGGCGCACTCCGTGTGCTTTGTCAAGTACGTCTTTTTTCTCCGAAAACCGCCGGTTTACGCGGTCCTTGCTCAGTGGATACCCACGGTGCCTACCTGGCACTCGCTACCGTCGCATAGTGAGTGCCGGCTTAACGAAGCTGAGCAGGGGGTGTTGACCCGATACATCAGCTTTGCCCCTTCAGGGCAACGCTCAAATCGGATGGGACCAGAACCACCGGCCCTGGGGGTGAACCCAAGTCGACCCTGGTACCATCCTTTCCCCTGTCCGAGCAGAGTCTGTCTGGGAGAAGGGTTTCGGCCCCAACTTCCTCTTTGCTCGGGCCTGTTAGGAACCTCCCACCCAATAAGATTGGTGGAGAGACTCTCTTAGGGCTACATTAATTAAGTACACCCTCTCTGCCTATACCCGGCAGGAGGATCACCGACGTTTCACCCGAGGGCTGTCCCCGCCCGAGGGCCGCGATTCTTTTCACCTTAGCTAGGCCCGATTGCCGTGGGTTTCTTGCCGTTTCTTTACCACGGAACGGTTTCCGAAACGGCGGTAGTTCTTAGCTAGGAAATGGCAGCTGAAACTGCAAACGCGCTCCTCACGGAGCTTCTTCGCGTCCTCGGTGAGGACGAAGTTATCCGCTCTCGCCTAACGAAAGCTTCCCCCGTCTTCAGCGAATTGCTGTCCAGCGATCCGCTACCGCGCCAGCGGTCCCCAACTCCGAGTCTACCGATGACTCATCCGACTCGCCCGTGCTAACTCGGCACCACTGACTCACGATGAGTCACCCCAGTCCCCCGACCTCCCCTTCCCCGCCGACGGAAATGGCCTCAACAGCGATGTTGAAGACATGGACGTCGCCGCCACCTCATCCGAAAGCGAGGTTGACCCCGAAATGGTCGCCGAGGGCTTCACCCCCGTGACCAAAAAGCGCAAGAAGCGCACTCTAAAATCGCCCCTCCCTGACCAATCGGCCAAGGCCGCCCGAGTGGGTGGTGCCGACTCCAGCCGTCGCAAGCCGGCTGCTCCGCCCGCCCCTAAAGCCGCTTCCGCTAAGGAACGCACCCCGCCCCCCATTATTCTCCGGGACAACGCCAAATGGTCGTCCCTCTCGAGTCAGATGACTCTAAAATCCATACCTTTCTAAGGGCTACCCAGTCCAAAGATGGTATCCGTATACAAGTCCCGACGTCCACTGCCCACAGGCAGACCAAGTTGATGGACTTCCTCCAATTCCCATATCATACATATGCTCTGGAAGAGGAGAAACTTCACCGCGTCGTCATACGCGGTATCCCCAGGAACTATCCGAGCAGGAAGTTCATGATGACCTCGTCAGTCAGGGCATTGCCGTGACCAACGTTCATCGCATAAAGTCCCACAAAACAAGCGGATTTTCGACATGGTTCATGTCACGCTCGAGAGGAGCGAGGCCGGCAAGGCCATATACGGTGTAAAAACCGTATGCAACCTCTCGGGCATTCGCTTGAAGCCCACGAAAGACCGGTATCCCTGGCCAGTGTCACAACTGCCAGGTTTACGGTCATTCCTCTCGCACTTGTCATGCCATCCCACGGTGTGTCAAGTGCGCAGATAACCACAGCACTGCCCAGTGCACCCGTCCTAAAAGACGGACCCGCCCGCGGCAGACAGCTCCACCCCGCTTTACCACCAGTCTGCGTCCTCTGTGGCGAGACTGGCCACAACCAACTACCGTGGCTGTCCCCGTGCCCCTAAGGCCAACCCCAAAGTTCTGGCGCGACTTCTCGCGAAGGCCGCCCAAGCCAACAAATCGGCGGGTGCTCAGAAGCAACCTTCTGACACCACCGAAAACTGCAACTTCCCGCCCCCCAGGCCCGCCTGGGCCCTGGGTCCGACGCCCTCAGCCCCGTCCGCCAAAACCCTTGGCGCCCCAAAACCGCCCTGCGAAGCAGGCGCCTCCGCCGCCTGCTCCGCCCAGGCCAACCCCTCCTCCTAAAGCGAACGCCCAAGGCGATCTTGCCGACGCGCTTTCTGTTGTCTCCTCCTTCACGAGTCTCTTCGACGTTGAAGAGATTATCGCGTACTCTGAGGAGATAAAAGCAAATGCCGGCAATGCTGCCGCACTTATGCAAGTCGCCGTCCGCTATAGCGGTCTGGTTCTCGCTTTTAAAAACTTCAAACCCCAATGATGGATAGGTCAATTAACTTAGGGAACCCCAGTAGTGGTAGGACCAAGCCTCGGTCGCTCAAAATAGGCTATTTTAATGCCGACGGCATTAGCCAAAGAAGATGGAAGTTAGCCTCTTCCTGAAAGAGCACAATGTGGACGTCCTTCTTGTACAAGAAACGTTCCTCAAACCCCATATGCGACCTCCACGCATAGCGCACTATAACTTGGTACGCAATGACCGCGTAACGGGCGATAAGGGTGGCACCCTCATACAGGCGAGCACTCCACTGCTCGCCCCTGGAGACCCCGCCCTCTCCTACATCGAGGCTTCCGCATGCCGCATAGGCATGACGGGGCACCAATCCATCACGTTGGTGTCGGTATACTTGTCTCCAAGCATGAAAGCCACTTCTTCAAAGTGAGCTCGTGTCGTTATTCAATCTCGGCGACTCAGTTATCATAGCAGGTGACTTGAATGCCAAGCACCAGTCATGGAACTGTGTCGCCAACAACACTAAAGAAACCTCCTCTTCTCCTGGCAGGATGACATGACTTTCGACTTGGTCGCCCCGACCGTACCGACCCACTTCCCCGCAAGGCAGGTCACCGTCCCGACGTCCTGACATAGCACTTCTACAGAACATAAGGCTACGCCTGACTTCTATAGAAGTGATTCAAGAACTGACGAACTCTGACCACCGTCCTGTACTACTCCAACTAGACCCGCGAAACGACCTCCCGGCCCTCTGGCCTGTGTGGTCCGACCAAAACTATAATAGACTGGGCGAAACTAGGCGAAGCCTTAAAGTTCCCAGCTCTATTCACCTCGACCAAATACCGACTAGTCTCACCACCGAGACCGACATAGAACTAGCCGTCTCCTCTGTTACGAATCACGTTAAAAGCGTCGTGGACAGCTGTTCAAGGACGGTTAAAATTACAGACGACAGTAAGTTTAACCCTCCGAGCGACCTTCGTGCTATGATAACAGAGAAGAACGCCGCGAGACGAGCGTACGAATCCTTCCCAACGCCTGAGAACAAACGGTTCTGGCGCGCTTTGGACAGGGACGTAAAGCGTCGCGCAACCGAATGGCGTAACAACGGGTGGGATCAGACCCTGGAGGAGCTGAAACCATCCCACCACGCGTTTTGGAAGCTTCAACGCACTCTAAAACAAGAGACCGTAACCGTACTACCTGTACTTAACCGCCCCGACCAGACTAAAGCCTTTGACGACGACGAAAAGTCCGAATGTCTGGCTGACAGTCTCGAAAACCAGTGCACCCCCAGCACGCTCCCATGCGACCAGACTTTTGTTTCGACCGTCGACTCCGAAGTCGCGCGTCTCACTTCCCTTCCCCCGACTAGCCCCCCACTCAGAGCTATCTCTGATATGGAGGTGCGAAACGCCCTTAAGGCACTCAAACCGAGAAAGGCCCCAGGCCCGGATGGCATCACCAACCGGGTCCTTAAAATTCTCCCCGACCACCTGATCAACCTTATCACCATGATACTGAATGCCGCCATGGCAAATTGCACCTTCCCAGCTAGCTGGAAAGAGGCAACGGTCATCGGCATTCACAAACAGGGAAAGCCGGCCAACGAGCCCACTTCCTACCGCCCGATCAGCCTTCTCAACCCCATTGCCAAACTTTACGAACGCATGATCTTCGCCCGACTGCAAGATCATGCGGAGATAACAGACTCATCCCCGACGAGCAATTTGGCTTTCGGCACCGGCACTCTTGTGTCAACAAGTGCACCGCATAGTCGAACACATATCTTCAAAGCTAAATGACTCGACTAAACCGACCCCACCGGAGCAATCTTCCTCGATGTAGCGAAAGCCTTCGACAAGGTCTGGCACAACGGACTGATATACAAGCTGTATCAGCTCGGTGTGCCAGATCGTCTCGTGCTTATAGTACGAAACTTTCTGTCGGATCGCAGTTTTCGCTACAGAGTAGAAGGCACTCTGTCGTCCCCACTCCATACGGGCAGGAGTCCCCCAGGGCTCCGTCCTATCCCCGCTACTTTTCACGCTATACACTAGCGACATCCCCAAACCAACCTCCTCGCTCTGTCATCTTGCCATGTTCGCCGATGATACAGCTATCTATGCTTCTCACAAGAACGACGGCAAACTAGTCAAGATTCTCCAAAGCGCAATGGACTCCTCGGGAGTTGGTTCCGCAAATGGAGAATCGAGGTCAACCCGAAAAAGTGCAGCAGTGCACTTTCATAGGGACAAACCGGTCACTCCCAGCTGTAAAGCTTTTCGGCCAACCCGTCCCGTGGGTAAATGAGACCAAATACCTGGGAGTCACACTCGACTCCAGACTAAGTTTCCGTAGCCACATTATGAAAGTACGCAACCGCGCGGCGTTCGTTTTGGGCAGATTACATTCGATGCTGAATCACAAGAGCAAACTCTCCCTTAGAAATAAGGTGAGAATCTACACCACCTGCGTCAGGCCAATCATGACCTACGCTAGCGTAGCATTTGCTCACACCTTCCATTCGCATCTGAATATGCTGCAGGTCATCAAAACCGGTTCATGCGCAGGGCTACTGGAGCTCCCTGTACATGCGCAACGCCAACCTCCATATCGACTTAGGTCTCCCCACCATAAAGACTTTATGAAAGAAGCGTCCCGTCGATTTTCGACAACGCTGCCCATCATAAGAATCCCCTCATAGTTAAAGCATCCAATTACTTCCCCCATCCAACTTCGAGATTCAAACGCCGCCCCAGGCATGTCCTTTCTGATGATGACGATCCCATCACACTAGCAGCCGCTGCAGCCAACGCGAGTAGACTCATACACTCCACAAGCTCTTCAAGCAACCGCCGTCCCCGCCGGCGGGGACGCGGAGGTCCTCATTTGTGCCCTTCTTTGGCAACTACCGGCATATACCCGGTAGACATAGTCCGATTCGTTCTTCCCAGAACAACTCGTAAGCCCAGTCTCGCCCCAAGGGCGTGATTGGGCTGGTTGTTTGAACAACCACCCAAACACATCCGGGTGAGCCCTCGCTCCCCACCAAATAGTCAGGTGTAGTTTTAACGGACCCGGGTCCGGAAAACATAGAGTCCATTACAAAAAAAAAAAAAAAAAAAAACTGTATAAATTCTCGGTAATTCAAAACAGTCCTGCGAGTCAGAAGCGTATCTGTATACCCTGCTACTATCACCGACACATCAAAAGACCAGCTTATACTGGTTTTTTATACAAATATTGAGAAATACAGTGTATATGGATCTTTAAGAGGGTAGGTTGATGTGTTGGCGATCATAGGTCTTATATTTAGATATTCTTACACAGTCCAGAGCTGTTTAGCGTATTCTTGTGTTAGAGCTACTAATTCTGAACATAATGCTCCAAACATAATCTTGTAGTGAAAATCACATTAGTAGGTAAATGAGTAAGTAAGTAGAGTAGATAGTCATCTAGGTATACGTATGATTTGTATAAGTCGCAAGAAAACCCCGTAACCCGAAAAATTATGTAGATATTTCCTAGGTCTTATGCGAACTCCCAGATAACGGCAAAATGTATTGATTCATTCGTCGTCTTCCTAAAAAAATCTAGTGAAACGACGTATATTTTCTGCAAATCATTTAAAAAGTGCGTATAACACATAATATAATACCATGAAACCAGTGGACCATCGAGTTTCCATGTCACAGTTATCTTCATGCATCAGGGGAAATGGCTGCTCTGATGCATCAAGCTAAAAACACTACAAATATAATGGAAGCGAATGTTATCATATCAGTCAGTCACGGATTGGTGGAAATGACAGCAGTCCAGCTGATAAACTTGTGCTGGACAGGGCTAATTATAGATTTGAGTTCTTCCATAACATTCACAATTGAAGTTCAATTTACGTAAATACAAATATTACGCCTATCCCTGTGTGGTGGCAAAGCGTAATAAACGGCCATTTACACCACGTGTGATAAAAGTTTGAAAGTCATTCAGAAGACTGCGTATCACCATAGCGACAGGTTATCAGGCTGTCACCTAAAATTACCATACACATGAGCTCTCAAACCCTTTTGTCGCATATTACGACACCCACGGGAAAGATATCTTGTTATTCTAAGCCGGCACTACACGGCCAAGTTCAATTTCGTGTCGTTATTTACGGGTTTTTCGCCCCAACCTAACCTTTAACCTAGGCTTAAAACCGGTATTCAGTCTGCAACAAATTTCTGAAACAATTTTGTATGCCAAAGTCTGCCACGGGCCACGGATCGTTAAGTATCCGCTGCTCGTAGGCGTAGGTAACACCGGTAGGTAACACACGTTATTTCTACTACACAAATCCATTCAAACATTATACTTATTCTACAGTATTGCTTTGCTCCATTTATGTTTCTAGATCAGTGTTTTTTAAACTTTTTGAATACGCGACCCCTTTCCAGGCAAAAAATCAATGGCGACCCCTCTGTTGGGTCATCATAGAAACATAAAATTTGTAATTTCATTTAGTCAATGGTGGACATAGAAAACCTACAAGCGTTGTGCGCATTCTTACGATATTTTTCTGGGTAGGCTGAAATTTCCAGACAAAAATAAGCTATAGCGAGCCGTAAATATCGCGAGCGAAGCGAGCGAGAATTTTTACGCTAAAAACGAGCGTAAAAGCTTGAAAGTTAGTGAAAAACAGGCAGAAAAATACGCGTTTTTCGAGCGAAGCGAGCTCGACTTTTCACGTAACAATCAAGTCAGGAGCATCGACACTAGCCGTGAGTGTAAAATAGACAGAAAGGTGCACGTATCGCGAGCGAAGCGAGCTCGACTTTTCACGTTACAAACAGGTAAAAAACGTATACAACACTGCATTCTGCATAAAATAGCAGTACGTTTTGAAAGTTTTGAAAAATAAACATGCCCATTCTTTGTCACTAAAATTGTGTTTTACTGAATTTTATCCTACCACCCACCTTTAGTTCTGCCTTGACTTTTAGTTTTTGCCGGCGACCCCCCTAGGAAGGCTCCGCGACCCCCCTGGGGGTCGCGACCCACAGTTTGAAAAACACTGTTCTAGATGATGAAGACAATCTTATTTTGCTAAATTTAAGGGATTATTCGATAGTAGAAAGTACATGGAATCTTACTCGTTATAGACTTAAGTTCGAAAGAAAATGGTTAAACGGATTAATGCTGAAGTCACTGTTCACTAACATTAACATGTCTCTAGTGTCCATTGCCGTTTGCCTCGGCGTGTCCACATACCTCCGGCACGGCGCCGTGCCGGACCACGACGCCGTGCCGTGATAATCCACGGCGTGACACAATTCTCAGTCACCAAAGAGATTGGGTCTCTCAAAAAGAGAAATAATTATTGGTATGCCATAAATTTCGATTGGCGACAAAAAGCGACTTACAAACTTTGGGCAACAATGAAATAATTTAGTCCGAAAAATAACATTAGGGCTGCAAATAATATTAAGTGATTATCGGGGCAGCAAAATAATAATTTGAGAAGCAAGTTTTTACAAGCAGCTTAAGTGTCATGCGGGCAATCTCTCATTTCTTCTATCCTACCTAAGGTACATTAGGTCAACGAACGACTTGACGAACCAGGAGACCTCTGTCAAGGTTATCTCAACGTTGACTAGGCCTCTAATATGGTAAAGTAGGCCTCTGACATGAAGTACATGACAGAGGCCTGACTTCTGACATATTTACAGTCCAGCAAAAAAGAGTAGAAATTAAATAAAATGGAACTAAAATTTTTCATACTAAATTGTTGCCATTCATAGTTAATATTGCAATATAATTTTGAAAGTTCTTACTCAGTGGCGCCCTCATTTTCGTCTACTCTTTTTTGCTGGACTGTAAGTATAGTTGAGCATGCCCATCGACATGATTGACATGGCCTCTGACACGGATAATATTGTGCTTAGCAAGTACTTTGACTTTCGTTTTATTTGGACGGAAGAGGAAGACTGCCGTAAGCAATTAATAACACTACCATTGTGTATTTTTTGAGGCTCGACCTCGACATATTTGATTGATTATTAAGTTGCTATTTAAATTTAAAAAATATATATATTTACGTGCTGTGTAATCACATAACAAAAATTTTATACGTATGATACGCGCATTGAAGTTTTCTTATTACCTATGTTCACATGTCTGATAAAATATATTGTTGTTCAGAAATATTTACTGTCCAAGAGTTGCTTAACGATTGGCAATTTCTGCTTAACAAAGTTAATTTTAGCATTACAATTAGCATTTTTGCTTACTGCTTAAATAACACCCGAAATATCTTGCTTTTCATGGATGGAAAGAATGATGGTCAAAATGTGCCCCAAAGCTAACAAATGGTAAAATATTGACCAACAGGTTTGTGATGTATGTCAATAAAGAGAACATAGTAAGGAGTTCATTTATTACTATACTGACATTTCTCTAATGTGTAGCATAATTCCTAGAAAAATCAAATTTTGTTACTACGTATTCATATTACGACACAGAATACTACAAACAGCTGTATTTAAGCACTTGTTGATTATGCTAAAGCCTTCCACATATGTAACTATGACCACGAATGAAACATATGGAACTATTTTTGAATAAGTTTTAAATTACAGTCTGTTAAGCAAGCTTCCTCCATTAAACGTGGTGCAAGCAAGGAAATCCGCTTTTACCTAGACATTAGAGACAGAAATTGACATCTACACGGTAGCTTAAATAGTAGGTTATAAACTCTATAACTAAGCGCGTTAAGCGTAAAATAGAACTAGAACAGTTAGATACATAGTCTCTATCCAAAACCACTCTTTTAGTTCTTTTTTACGCTTAACGCCAAGCGCGAATAGAAAATGCATGGAAAAGCTTGAAAACTTAATTAAGGGAGACTCATTTGCGTAAAAGGCAAACTTATCCACTTGCGCATCCTTCCCAGCTAAAACAATGTCTTACAATATAAAAAAAACTAAACGGGTAACTAGTTTTACCGTAGGTCAATCAAGGATGTTTAATGCAATTTGTTTCAAACTTTGTGATTAGATTAAGCAGCTAAAACCGCAAGTGAAACCGCAGGCAAAGTGTTTGACAGATGATATTATTATTATGCATGATGAACCTCCATGTGAGTAGATTTAAATAGAAAATAATGAAATATTAAAATACAAAACACTGTCTTCAGGTCTATGATGCAGATAAATCGTCTGTTGGATGTTCATAGCTAGAACCTACTGGTAGCTGACTGATGAAAATAAAAGGAATGACTTCACGACAGGGACGACATGAAGTCAAATAAAAAAATGTGGTGGATGAAATGATGATGATGTCTGTCGGAAAAACTGCCGTGACTGCAGATCAGTATTGCTGCAGCGGCCGTGCGATTCGCACGTATCTATTTTGCTATTGTGCTATAAAACGTAAAATGTGTGGTTCAGAAATAACTAAGCAGTAAATAACTATCAAAATTATTAAAAAACGAAACCCGACAGCGGTAATTTCAAAGGTACCTATTATACCTCGGTTCGAGTTACGGTACCTACACTGAATTAAACCAAGTAAGTACATACTTACAGTTCGTGCGTGAGTTATCTGTAGGTACCTATGTACCTACCTGCTACTCTGCCGTGTGATGCCGGCCTAGAATAGCATCACTGCATATTTGCCTGTGAGTGTCGTAAGCAGCGACTTGAAAGTAACATGTGTGTTGCAATTTTTGGCGACAGGCTGACAACCTGTCACTATAGTGATACACGACAATAACTCAAATGGCCCTCAATATTGATAAAGCTGGCGATAACGACCGTATTTTTACGGCCGTTGAAGCTCTGCTTACCCCGCAAGGGTTTAAGGCGTGATTTATGTATGTACGTAAATCATGCCTTAAACCCTTGGTACCTACTAACTACCTGTAGGTACCTATCATATCTACCTAAGTGTACATTGGACTTAAGAATAAAGGCACGACTAATAACATAATTGGATTTAAGAATAAAGGCACGACGGGCGAAGAGTAGAGACGACTTTGCGATGGTGGTTGCCGACGCCCATTAGTGTATGACACTAAGTTAAGACCAGAAGATTTAAGAATATCCTGCATGCTAGAGAAATGTCGCGATAGTAAAATATAAACACTTGAATGACTATGTTCTATGTTCATACAATTTAATTCTGCTGATCAATATTTTTTTAGATTTTTTATATTTAGTTAGAGGAAGAGCACAGTTCTCATACAAAAATGTTCCAAGTCCTTTAAAGAACAATATCTTAACTATGACTGACGTAGCTTGTCATGTGGCCTGACATGCGCTGTAACAATTATGCCAAAATAAGAAAAATTTAAATGTGATGTACCCTCGCCCTCGATAACAGATTTGTTGATATCGATAATATCGATTGGTGAGGACTGTTCTTCCTCTGAAGAAGAGTATGCTTTTCGGGAGTTATTATGTATGTATGGGTTGCATAAGTAAATACATTCGTTAGATTTGTCTAAGCAGCGCATATGACATTGATTATATGGGGTGAAATTTTACTAGTAACCGATAGCGAAAATTCAGAACCGGCTGGTGATAAGGAACAACTTTCCCCAAGGAACATAGGTCGAAATACGAAAAAAATTTTGGACCCCTCATACAAAATTGCCGATCAGCTTATTTCAGTAACTTTTTTTTTCGTATCTCGACCTTTGTTCCTTGGGGAAAGTTGTTCCTTATCACCAGTTAGTTCTGAGTTTTCGCTATCGGTCACTAGTAAAATTTCACCGTAAACATATAACTATTTCTTAAGGCGAGGATCCACGCCAAAAAATACGATTTCAAGATTAGGGTTAAGGGTGAGATGCGGGGCGGGAGGTCAGCGGGAGGCTGGTTTCACCGCGAGGACCGTCCGAATTTTTGAATAAAAATGGGTTTGTTGAATTAAAATTAGTTAATCTGCTAAAACCTTACTGTATTAGCGCTCGGGAATTAAATGAGGAATCTTTTGCTATAAAGAACGTAAGGAAAATAGTTAGTTAATGTTACATAAATATTGAATCAAAGTTTTTTATTTTTGCTGTTTTGTGATTTTTTTATTCCAAAACATTATGCAATCCAAGAAAAAAATAGTATTTGCTCCAGAGCATTTCTTACGTCGTACATTTTATGAGGTCACAGTTACCACAGTAAAGAGGGTAACTTAGACGGCGGTCGTTATCGTTACACAACCATGTCAGAGGCCTGCTACTTGCAGTAGGCAGTTGAAAAACTCTGACATCAGGGTCCATCGGGTCGTTGGGCGACTTGGTGTACCCTCGAAGAAGAAGAAGTTTCCCGAAATGCAAAAAAAGCCATAAAACTAAACAAATCTAGAATTTCGGCCAAAATCCTAAGTTTTCGGCCAAAATCCTAGGTTTTGGCAAAAATGGATCAGCTTAGGACGATGGCCGAAGGAAGTCTACGATCTTGCCATATGCCGGCCTTTGGCCAAAACCTAATTCTGCCATCGTACTGCGACATATCGATAAATTAAAGGCAACCCTATCGTTCCATTTTCAAAATGAAAACATGGATTCCTTTTAAACACTTTTATGTAAAATGTTGCCGGGCAAGAGCATACAGTCAATTCGCAATCTTTTGGGTCATTTATTGAAGAAATGACATCATGATCAGCCTATGCGGGAGGCCAAGTTACGGTGGTCGCGATACTTAGATACTACGCGTCCAACGTAACTTGGCCTTCCGCTTAGGCTAGTCATGCATGACACATAACATGACTATCATTTTGAATGGAGTATACTCTGTAAAAAATATATAAATCATAAACAGAGTCAAGCATCTCAATTTATACGCCCTATTACACTATTACATGTGTCTGCATAGCTATTATCTGAACCCTAGTTGAACTCTAGCATAAAAGTGAAACCTTCATAACAACCGGGTGGTGAAGAGGAGATGAGAAATTAATACAAGTTGTTTTTTTTGCCACTCGCATAGTGATAATGATAAATTTTAGTCTACACACAAAATTTCAGCTTCTTATTACTTTAGAAAGTATCCTAACAATTTGATGATCCTCAGTGTCTCAGTGAGTTAGTGGTGAGTAACAAAATCTGCGTAAGACATAAAAAGTATTAGATTTATAAAATGTATGCATTGTACACGGTGATAAAAAAGGTGAACCCCATTTTTATATAAAATTGCAAGAAATGCACTTATGATAATTATATTAATTAATAATATTGGATACGGCATACTTACAAAAATGGCAGGGCCTATACTATATATATATATTTTGCCTGTCAGTATCGCTAGAATTTTATAAAATTCTCGATAATCCGCTAAATTTAGATATATGTTGTCGACTCAAAAACAATAATTTTTTATGTGTGATTATTTAGAAAACAGAAAACAGGGGGTAACCGTTACCCCTGCACGAAATTATTAATATAGATGCGCATGCATATTATTTGCAACCGATGTGCAGCCCCACAATATTACCCCATAACTTAACCACGCGAAGGCATAAGCGTAATAGGCCGAAAGGGCACATTCAATGTTTTAGGGCACATTTAATTTTAGTACACTTAGGGCGTAAATAAATTGGGATAGTTTTGATTTCCAGCAAACGTAGGTATCAATGGTAACACCCAACAACGTGCACGAATGTACCTCTTCGATTTTTAATCTTGCCGTGGTGGCTTCCAAGCTAATAGGTTGTCTCTGATAGTGCCGAAACTGTATTATCTTAGTTTTATCGCTGTTAATTTCCAAATTGTTGTCCTGTAGTCATTGTAATTTTGTGACATTGGAATAGAAGGAAATATCATCAGCAAAGAGGGTGCAGTGACAGTCAACTACTTTAGGCAGGCCGTTAATGTATACTAGAAATAAGGTACATTCTAGCACACTTCCTACAGCGTAATCTTTATTTCTAATGTAGTTCATTGCCTCTTGAATATAAGTGTAGACAGCCAGAGTTGTGGTGCATTTTTTTCCGAAAGCCGTACTGATCATTATCCAATAATTTATATATTTCTAGGAAATCGTTGATTCGATTTGCCATTGCCCGTTCGAATATTTTTGATACTGATGGTAAAATCGCAATTGACCTGTATTGACTAATATTATTTGCAGCAGCGCCGCCTTTTTTTGAGGATAGTTTTAATTACAGCTATTTTTAACGCGTCGGGAGAAATGCCTGATTCAAATGACTGGTCGATTAGAAAGGTTAGCGGAGGTGTGAGTACGTTTGCACATTTCTTTATCAGCATAGGTGGAATATCATCCACACCATTGCAATACTTGTTTGGCAATTTTTTTATTATATTTGATACTTCCCGCTCAGAAACCAATCGCAAGTAAGTATAGGGAGTTGATAACTGGCGAGCAGGCCGCTATCCCTGCCACAACTCAGCGTAGCATCTGTTGTCGGAGTCGGTGACTCACCCACAGTCGAGAAGTACTCATTAAAGCAGTTAGCAACAGCTTTGGGACATACAATGGATTTGTTATTATAATTTAGTTTTATGTTCTTTATGTCGTTTTTTTATAGTTTTTCTGTTTATGATTGACCACATAGTCTTTGTTTTAATTTCAGAATGTGACATTATTTTGTTATAATTTAATTAAGATGATAGTCTAATACTTTTGATGATAGTCTCGTACTCATACTCTCATGCTTTTGCCCTCGCGATATCTATTTTATATTTTTGCATGGCTTGTCTTGGCCGGAGCGCGACCGTGCCCCCAGATAATACTTGCCCGTCTTAGTGGCCAGTGTCAGTAGCAACAACCAAAGAATATATAATACCCGCATCAGCTTTGTCGCCGTGACGCTAACGTGACGCACGCCGTGACGCCGACGTGATGCACGCCGTGCCATAGCACGGTGTACACCGTGGCACGGCACGGTGCCCGCCGTCGCCGTGACTATCCACGGCGCCGGCGCCGTGCCGTAGGTCTGGGGACACGCCGTCCCTCTTTCACTCAAACATTTGCAGATTTTCTCCTTTACAATAGCTGCTCATCATATTCAATCTGCATACTTGATCTACCCTTCAGTCTGATTCAATATACCCGAAATGCTTAGACGATGACAGCACCCCAGTCTCCCCTTCCGCTGACGTCAGCTGGCACCCCACAAGACGTTCTTAGACGTTCAGCTGGGGTGTGGAGGTACTTATCTTTTTATGACGGAGTTCAACAAACACTCTTCAGTTCCTAGTTAGATGAGAGCTTGCTAAGGCGGATATCACACGTGACGTCCGCATGCTTAAGGATAATACTAATTTTATCCTTATTCCAATAAAAATACAGTTTATGTAAAAGGGTTTGACAGACGTTTTTTAGTGGATGCGTTTCTAAGAAAATGGATTATAAGGTAGAAATTCGCATTTGTCTAACGCATGCACCTCTTCTCTTTTCGTGTGGGACACAGAGTCGTTCAACGACCCGATGAACCCTGGTGTCAGAGCTTTTCAACCGCCTACTGCAAGTAGCAGGCCTCTGACATGGTTGTGTAACGACCGCCATCATAGACAGCAACCGGGACCGACGGCTTAACGCGCCCATCCGAAGCACGGAGCCATCTTACTTGCGGACAATCAGGTGGTTCAGCCTGCAATGTCCTAACCAGACTGGGAATAAATTCACAAAGTGATAAATATCAACTTTGTGATAGGCCCCACCGGGAATTGAACCCGGAACCTTTGCGTAGCAGGCAGGCATACTAACCACTGCGCCACATCGGCTGTCAAATAACGGCATAGATGCACCGGCAATAACGCATATAACATGTGCAACGGCAACGGAACGTTACGTGTGATTCCCGTCTAAGATTGAACCCAAATTCAAATCTGTAGGAATAGGTTACGAGAAGTAAGTACGTGTATTATTTATGTCGCAATCGTAATACACGTGCGAAAAATTCAGTGCTAGAATAAGTACTTCAATGGTTTTCAGTACAGGTAAATAAACATATCTCAAAGAAACAAAAACATATTTAACTGAACTATTGGAAAATGAGTACGTTAAGGGCTCAACTTTTAACGGTTCATCTTAGTATTTGTATATGAATAACCAGTATAAGTTGGTCCCTTAAATGGATGGATAGGAGAATTTGCTGGCGATAGTATCATTTGATCCCAAACGAAACCTGTCTGTTGCAGAAAGTTGGTATGCTTAGCTCAAAACATGGAAGCTTTTGCAAAACTAATTATAGTAGGACTGCCCGACTCTTCCGACCCTAATTAGTTTTACAAGAGTTCCTTTTTGTTTCGCAATCCACTAAAAACAACTGAATTATTTTTGTTTCAAACTATCCAGTCGTTGGCACGAAGTCTACTCTACTTAATTTGTTGGTCCCCCTCTGATGTCAGCAGTGTCTGGCCCTAGGATAGGAACACAAATTAGGGAGATGGCGCGCGTGTGATGGGAATTAGGAAAGTTACTGACTTTGTCTCCTAGTTAACAAAAAAGAACTAAACGTGGTCCCAGAATATCAGGTATCACAAACTGAAGGTTTCGTCTTCAAAACGCAGTTATTTTGTTTTCGTGGGATCTCAATAATTCGTTTCTCGAAAGAATATTACTTGCACGAAAACGTACAGATTTGTCTTGTCATATATTTTTGACGTTGATATAAGCTAGGTTCTTCAGTGTGATCCTCCCAGTGAGAGTATAGTATTCTTTGGTGTGATCCACCGAGAATGAAAAATATACCAGTTCGTAATATTTCAGTGTCTAGCTCCAGCGAAGTACGTCGTTCGTCGTTCCCCCTTCTCGTGACGTCATCATCATAGTAGTCTGGCCCGCAATGTCATTAGGTAGGGGGCGCAGTAATAGCAGGAACAGATTGCAATCTCTTGTTGTCTGGGCTTTTCACGCGTTCTGGGTTTTTCATGAAAAGGCTGATTCCAAATGAAGTTAGGGTCGCAACCACAAACTAAGTATTGGCGGCCGCCCAATTTGTGTCGCAACATATGTGCACCATAGGCACGGATTAAACGCTAACGCTATCTAATAATACCTTTAAACGAGGATTTTGGAAACGGCATCAATGATTTTCTCAAAGTGTCGTATCTAGGGGTTTTCAGGAGCGATAAATCTATCTAGATAGATATCCCTTTTCAAGAAGCGTTCCTTCACCACTCTTTTGTAAGTTGTTTTAAAACTTCGCCATCTATTGAGGAGAGTCTAAAATCGAACGAGCTCGGTACATCAACTAATAAGCATAATACCTGAACCTACCAAAGGTAATAAACTTAAGCTAAGTGTAATTCAATTGAGTTACCCTATTACTAGAATTTCCTGAACACGGGTACCATAAAACAGAGAAACACCACAAACAAAACGTGGACCCGAGAATGAATGTTAAAACCAAGCCATAATATATTATAATATATTATATTATAATATATATATAATTTGTTTTGTTTCACAGTCATTTGGAAATGGTCATAAAGCTGAGAAACAGGGGCGAATTAAAACTGCTTAGTGCCCTAAACAATACAGCTTGTACATAGGCCCCCCTATCCGTATGTAAACGAAAAGTCAAGTGACACGGGCGAAATTTAGTCTTAAAAAGAACGTGAGCACAGAGTGCGAAATTATTAGTTTAAAAATGGCGCAGTTATACTAAAACACACTGACAGAAAAGAGAGCTCGACATGTCATACTGACAACGAGCAACAAACACAGAGGTGAAACAGCTAGTTAGTAACAGCTAGGTCGCGGGGCTCTGGTGACCCTTAATACGTGACGCCTTAAGGAACTGCTTAGTTTGATTTATGGTTAATCCGCTGCTGAAAAAACCTCTCACATGGGCATTGACGCGCTGCCTTACCTTACCTACAATCTTGACCGTGACTAACGTATACGCGTAGTATGTTGGTATTTCGTCTATACTATGATATTCTTTTGTTTTAATCAACAATGCCCCGAAATTGCCGGTGTATCGGTAAATAATCCACTTAACTTCTGTCAACATCGTTAGCACACATTCTTAGGCAACAGTTTACATAATCTGTATGACACAAACCTGCTAAACGTTCAAATAAACAGATGTGGCCATTACAACATACTAGAGGCCAGTCCAGCGGTTTAACCCAGCGGTTTCCCGTGGGAATGAGATATTTTCACGTAGTAAAATGTAAGGCTATGTTTGTATGAAATTGCTAAATTGACTAAAAATGGCAACAGCTCTGTATGATTCTTTTAGTTCCGTTTTACTTAAAGTCACGACTTTCAGACAGACTGTATCTCTCTTATCAAAGTCGACTCCCGAAGCGTGCAGTCTGCAGTGCAGTCGCCTTCGGACTAATCTCTATTGCAAATGTCACAATCAGAGCTGCTGTATTACTGAAGCACATACTCGAATGTACACACAGCAAAGGAATAAACTGCACAGGGATAGTCGAATCGAACGAATGGAAATATTATTGTCACAAATGAAAATATTACAATCATGGTAATAGAAGGAGTAATTTTGTACTTGAATTACATATATCACGCCTAGGTATATCCCTTGCGAGGCAGGCAGAGGCCATTTACACCACGTCTGACAATAGTTTGAGTCATTAAGTAGGTATCACATAGTCACAGGTTGTCAGCTTGTCGCCTAAAATTGCAATACACATCAACTCTCCAATCCCTTGGTCGCTTCTTATGACGCCCGCGGGAAATATATAGGGTGAAACTATTTTAAGCCGGCACCATATGTACTAGAATTAATTTTAAGATTTTTATTATCTTTAAGTAATTGAAATTAAATTATTTTAACTCTTGTGGTATATCTACCTCTGTGTATCTTATTCATAGTCTGACTGTACTACCTACGTATAACAGTTTGTTTATTCGCCTAGCATTGTTGACAAACTAGTCAGTCACAATTGGACGGTGGTAGTGGAGTGGACACTGGATTGGCGAGTGCATATCTGAATATGGTCAGTTACAATTTTCACTTATCGATCATTAACAGTATTTTAATATCGCATTGGTATTCGTACACGTCTTATATGCACAAGTTAGTTGGTTATTTGCCGGCATAGAATGATGATCTTTCCGGCCATAACATTACCTTATATTATCTTTCCCATGAGTGTCATAAGAAGCGACACAGAGTTGATGTATGGCAATATCAGGCGACAGGCTGACAACCTTTCACTATGGTGATACCAGTCTTCTGAGTGACTCTCAAGCTTCTGTCAGACGTGGTGGCCGTTTTTACAGCCATGTGTGCTCTGCCTACAACGAAAGGGATATTGGCGTGATATTATGTATGTGCGTGGTTGACTGTGAAGTAAGTTGCATGAATTAACGTTATTTTTATCACAATAATAATGCCATTCGAAAAGGTACTATATCGAGTTTTATTGCCAAAGATAAAATATCGCAATCAAAAATTATCTGCAATGCGGCTCATTTCCTTGAAAATGTTCGATCTACGAAAGTTCTGAACAATACTTTCGCAGTGTTGCTGTTTTAGCTGACTGCATCAAAAGTTATGCTAAAGACGAGATGGAGACTACGGTTGACCGTATTGTGTAGATATCCACAATCTATATGCAGTTTTCTATTCTAATTCCACTTCTCCTTCTGTCCTGTGGAACACTGAATCGTCATTCGACCTAACGACTCTGTGTCAGAGGTTTTTCAACCGTCTACTATGACACTATGAGTCCGTCTTTATGCGAGATTGTTGCAATTCAAACATAGATATTTTATCAAGATGTATTGTTTTAGTTTAGTTTTAGTAACAGTTTTATATTATCTTATCTGTTCTTTATTATCATACGTAGGTAGTATAAACCTATGAAACTGGACACTTTCCCTAAGGACGCAGAGAGAGAGTATGAAGGATAATTATCGTGATTCGTCCTCCTCAAATACTTTCTTATAAGCCCAAATACCATGCCATGTTACATACTAACATATCTACCTACTTTTCGTATGGTAATCTTTTTCAGAGTCAGTTGAAGATGTACCTACCTATACTATAGGGTAAAGTACGGATAGATGCGCACCTTTTGGAAAATGCGCTATAACTCAATAATTAAAAACTTATTTACAAAATTATCTTTACAGATTAAAGGATTGATCTTTAATCTTTCATTAAAGCCCTAATTCATGAATTTAATTTTTATTGTTTTGTTGTAAATCCAGTTTTATTTGACCTCTTGAAAAAGGGATAGTCGCGCACCCGCACGGATACCCGCAGCTCTAAAAAATCGTGGGGGGATAAATGCGCTTTGAAGATTACCTAGGTGACTTACTATTAAATTTGTACTTTATTTAAATCAAACCAATTTGAAATTAATTTGATTAAATACTTATTTTAAAAATCGAATAGGCCTCCGAACCTTAATATTATTATTATTTCTAAAGTTATTGAGTGCTAAATCATTATTCCAGTAAAAAAATTGTATCAACGCGTAGGTAGCATAAAACTGTATGTTAAACAACGTCCATATCTAGACTGTAATTTAGAAGCATTTATCCATCTGCAACATACTAAAATAAACAAAAATATCAATCTGCGCAACTATCCCCCAAAGCGCCATATCCGTCCAAAAAACCTGCGCAAATATCCTTTTTGGTACGGATAGTTGCGCATTTAATTAAAAAGATAATGATTTGATATTTTGGAATAATTAATAAATGGGCACATACTTTATAAAGTAGTGCATATGAGGAAATAAAAATGTGAGCGATTCCACAATCGTGAGAAAAGATACCCGAAAAACAAAATGTGCTAAAATAATTTCGACGCCCGGTTTGACCACACTACCGAAGATTTTTGCTTAAACTGGCGTAAATTGTGCAATTACTCCAATAATTAGCGTGGTACTTGGGCTTTCAGGAGGAAGACTACTATGTTTTAATAAGCAATAGTTCTGAAATTCACTAGAACATAGTGTTTTCGAAACCTGCGCAACTATCCCAACGGCGCATCTATCCGTACTTTACCCTACCTAATAAGGTAAGTATGTACAAAGGTAATCCCTACATGTAGGCTATTGTACGGAATTGTATAGCACGGTTTCAATGGCTAGTTCTGGTACCTACTTAGGTAGGTATACCTACTAGGTATTGTGTGTTTGAACCTTGACGAATGCCCTTGGAAGGATAATCCTTAGGCGTCGTTATAGGCAAATCTCATTAAAAATCGCGGTGAAATAATCTCGTTATTTTCATACCACTTAGCTTATAAGAAGCTATTGGTGTAAGTAAGTCTTGTTATTTAATTCTGTGGAGTACCTACTTCCTAGATCCTGCAGATTTGTTGTATATTTTTGACGTATTGACGGTTCATATCGTGGAAACACTATAGTTTAGACGGCTATTATTTCGTGATATTGTTATATCGTAAAAATACCACCTAACATTCTGCGTTTGAACTTTACGTACACAGGCAGGTAAACCTGATTTGAGATCAGCCGCGCCGCGATGCGATTGCTGACTACTTTGTCACTGATCTATCTTCCTGACTTGGTTGTATGGATTACGTACCTAAGTACCAGCAGAGGCAAAGGGTGACGTTTTAGCGAAGGTAGGACGGAGCAGAAAAATGTACAAAATTGAAGTAGATTGATGTGAGACTGTGGATTAGTAAATCTGAAAGTGAAGCCGGTTGGAATTGTCATGTATAAAGCCTTCGCCACTGGTAGGTACGCCGACTACCTACTCAGAATTTGAATGTCACAAACGGACCCTTCGAAGTACAGAAGTTATTTTCCAAAAGGAAACGTGATATCCAGTAGGGCGCTGCTTTTAGCTACACAAACATTAGTTACTTACATTACTAAGAACATAAAAGCATAGTCTTTGGAAAATGGGGACATCTGACATTGTAATCTGCACTGTCTACAAGTGCGGCCGTTATCTTAAGTGTTTTAGCGAATGTTGAGTTTGTTTATGACTATGTTGGTAGGTTGGACTGTATGTGAGAAGATCTGCCATGTCTGTTATAGTAAGAAAAGTGCATTTAGAGTAACCTGAAAATTTTATAGGTGATAAAACTTGATATGAGTCAATTTTGAACGAGAACAATCTCATCATACATTTGGGCCTATGTTCCTATTTAGAGAGTACTAAACTCATTAAAAAAAACAAGCGATAACTTTATCGTATTTGTCTATTTGTAGACAAGGCAGTGTAAAATTGATCAGTTTCATGGGCTGCTGCCACCTTAGAAATATTTTCATATTTTTTCGTTTGTAGTGCAATCGGTGCAAGTTCATTGGCTACTAATTAAAAACTACCGTATGTGCTGTTACTAGTTTTATATTGGAAATTGCTAGAAAGTTGCACACACTAAGATATGGCCATATATGTTGGCGATAACCACCTACCTGTTGGTCTGGCTTTCAGAAGCTTAAAGTTTATTAACAGCTCGTACAGCTGGTAACTATTGTTCGATTCATGTTTCACTAGTCAAATTAGCAAAGAAATCTAGTAATAATCTATGTATCTGCCACATGTAACCACATGCACTATTATTTTGCAAAATGTATACTTAATTAGTAACTTTGTTCAAAGAATTTTATAATGTTAAATGATTATTATCTTATATTTAGATTTATTACGCAGCCTTAATATTTATGTTATTTACTATGTATTTTCTCAATTATACCTAGCGTACCGAAGTCAAAACGTGTCGGCGAAACGTGTGTCGGCATATAGTGAAATCGTTGAAACGGGTGTCGGAGGCCCTGCCGTACCTGTTTATAACCGTCATTAAAAGATTAGTTTATGACTGTTCATATGAATGATAGGCTAGTCCCTACATATAAAGTTTGATTGATTTGTTATTTGATTGGTGGTGACATGAGATTATGTATTCATCTTCTCGAAAGTTGGAATGAAAAGGAATTGTTCGCAGTGGACTGGGTACAATGTTCGTGACACTACGATACCTCTACGGTGAGGTCGGAAGGATCAAGTGTGGCTACCGCGTTTTACTTGAAATTACCTTCTACCTTGTGATGCTGCCTTAGGATAGCATCACCCCAATTATACCCGTGAGTGTAGTAAAAAGAGACTGAGGAATAGGCGACAGCGTTCCATCTTGCACTGCGCTCGCCCATACGCCTGCGAAGATCGGTGAGTATGGCAATACCAAAAAGTAAAGGTAAAGGTACCGTCCACCAGGTGGACAGACCTTGTTAGGGTGTCTGGTAGCCGTTGGATGCGGTTTGCCAAAAGTCTAGTCAAGAAATCATTTCGGGAATTCATAAAAATGAAAAAAAAATTCGAATACCTACACGCCGTGTCCTATGACACCGACTGACAAACCAATCTTGTTTCTATAAAAGTGCGGTCAGAATTTACTAAGACTGTCAACAGTTTGGTAAACAAATCACTTGACCTATCACACGGTTGTTACATTGCAATGATGAATGACATGCCTAAGCAGTTCTTAAATATTACATAGTCACAAAATAAACACTCTTATGAGGTCATTAAACTGTAAAATACTACTGACCTACTTCCTTCTAATAAAACTCCTGAATAGTTGATGTCGAAATAAGACATCAAATCAAGACATAATGATATGTTTGAACAGTCGCGAAAGAATAAAGATGCGTTTACGAATGCAGCTTTAAGAATGTTGAATACCTATTAGTTGTTTTATAGTTGAGAGGCACTCGTTGCATTCGCTGCCGTTTAACAGTTGTATGGCGGTCCCTATCTCACTAGCTTACTATCAAATGGGAAAAGTAGCGCAAAACTGCCGTGAATGCAGCGAGTGTTCTTTTCGTCTATAAATTGTTAAGATTCTTTCAGTTTGCTTCATGAAGTCAAATCAATGTGTCGTCCTTTAGATGGTTCTGTAATGCATCGCAAGATTTTCCGGTGTTTTGCCGGTTCCGGTACTCTTTTGACGTAATTTTACGAAAACTGGATCCAAATATTGACGTCACTACATCAAATTGCAACTATCACAGGCTGTCATTTGTACGGTGACTTTCACGAATCTCAGTATCGTCCGATGCGATTTACCTACCTTACGTTGCTCCCTGCTTACATGATAGGTAATAGCCTAGTTATTATCAAGGGCGTATAGGTAGGTACCATACCTATGAGATGTCGTGCGTTCATGTCTTATGAAAAGGCCCTTACCCTTATACAATTTTGATAAGACGGCCGTCACGCGATTTTACTAAAGGCGTACTTGTCCCTTACTATCGGTCTGCATTTATTCTAATGAAGAAATATTTCTTAACCTGAAAATCTAATAAGTTTATTTTCCACAAAAATTGGCGAATTTCGTAGCCTGTGTTGTGTACTTAGTGAAAATACTTACCATAATAACTGTATCAGTAAGTGAAGATTTTTCACATAGCGAACAAATAGGTACGTTTCTTCGCATTTCTTGTTGTGTTGTAGGTAGTAATTAACAACAAAAGAAAGAGATTACGTTCGTCTCATCGCTATGCATGACAGTTCAATGTCACCAATTGAACTGTTTTACCGACCGTGAAAGTCGTTTGAAATCGTTCGCGCGCTTTTCCCTTGTTCCAGTTTTTACTGTAAATGGCGATGAGAAAACTTTTTCTGCCAGCGCCCGTTTGTTTTCGGTTTTTGCCAGCCAGTGGCTTCACTTACTACTACGACAGGTTCGTTTACAAAGTAGGTATGATGAAGATGAAGTGGTTGAGACTGTTTTCTTGGAATGTCTAGTGAAGGTAGAATGTTTTGTAGTCCTGTCTCTATGTCTGTAAGTTCTATTAACAAACATGTATAAATTGGGAATTCAATAAAAAATATGATTGCAATGTCTGTCAGCACCAATTCAGTCTCCAAATCAATCACATTAAATATTTCAATGCTGTAAATTTTCTATAGCAGCAAATTGTTATCGAAAGTCGATCTTTTATCGCTTTCTACAAGGCGTGAAAACACATAGTGTTGTAAAAGCGAGGGGGACGTAAATACGTTCTATTTTCAGCCAAACATTTTCAGTTTCAGCCGGTGAACCGCGCGCGCGGTCGCTATCGTCGCCATCGATTATTTGAATTTGGAACGCGAATTAATTCGTTGCCTATTAATTTTTTCCTTTTTATTGTTCGAAAATGACGGTCGATCCGACAGCAACGAATGTAACCGGGGTTGTCATAAAAGTAAGTCAAATTCGATTTTTGAATTTGTATTTTGTTTTATATTTTTTCGCAATTTTTCGGCAACCATTTCTTTTTCTTTTTACCGGCCTGTATCCCAATTTCCGTGTATCGCACGATTTCTTGTGGAGGTATTTATTTTAATGAAAATTGTCGTCTAAATGCTTGCCGGGCGCGAGATATTCTTGGATTGCATTCGTCCTCCTATACGCTAAATCTGTTGTGGAGATTGTGAACTTGCACTAGGCACAGATGCAAGCAGACACATTTATATAGGTACCTATCTAGTACACCTAAAGATTCTGTGGTGAGACTTGGTTTATCTTCTGCAAAAATATTAAATTCGTATCAGTGCTAAGTAGTTTCACTTTTCGGCTTCATTCACACGTTCTGGTTGAGATAAGTTAAAGATAAGAATTTTTACATTCCTTTTATCAGCCGCTCCCAACTTTGTCATACTCGCTTCACTCGGCAGACGAGCAGGCGAGCGCAGTGCAAGACGTTCCACGGGAAACGTCGCTTCCTTGAACTATTTACTTGCCGACCGGAAGTTATCGGGTGATGATAATATGATTTCCGTTCGATACACTTTTACTTGCTTCAAGTTGTTCTACAGTAACTGTGAATTCATAATAAGAATATTCAGTCATGAATTACAAATGAATAGGATTGAATAATCGTTCGATTTGTTTTGCTATTCAGTCGTGTCGTGTTAGCTTTGTTTACACTAGTTTTTTCGTAGATAAGTGTGATAGTTATATTTACTCGCATTTGTCTAATTTCGTCATTCTACTTATTAAGTAACTGGCATGTAAAATGATTCAGTATTTCGATAATTGGTATATCGTCTTCTTTTCGGGTTTCCATCTTTCGTTAGCGATATCTGCATTAACCAGCGATATATCCATCCATCTACTGCTGGATTTAGGCCCTGCATTTTGACGTTGATCTCTAAAGTCTCCAGGCTTCAAGCAACGCGATCTTTCGTCCCGTCAATACTGAAAGCAATACTGAAATTCACAAAATCACCCAAACCATTAACGTTTTTAGTAGAGGAGGAACTTATTTACCATATTTCTTCGAATGAGCCTTAGGACAAGTTGCTACCCTTTCATATATTCTCACCTATTTTCCGTATTTCGACCAAGAATATGTTTATTTGTTGCAGAGCTCCCAGAACCGGCTGCTGATCAAGAATGGCAAGGTTGTCAACGACGATGGCATGGAGGAGGCTGATGTCTACATCGAGGACGGCATCATCAAGTAAGTTTAGTAAAAAACCATTTTGCATGCTCTTGACTAGACCAGTAATATACCCTTACTGTTGCTAAAATTGTTTATGCTAAATTTTGTGAAATATTTATGTTGCAAAAGCGAAATTAAAGTACCTAACTGGAACAACGGACAACACGACGTTGCAGCAGTCATGTATTTCAAAAATCGATACAGACCCGTGTATGGAACCTGAAACATAAAATATCACTCTACCTCACCAATAGATATGACCAAGACGTCGTCTTAGTGTATCTTACACGCAGTCATCAAGATTGACAAATTAAGTCTGCTGCACCGACGTGTTTCCTTAAATACGGAAGGGAGAGCTCTCCGAATACTAGTAGGCTGCATTCAGACTATGAACGACTCGGTGTCCCACACGAAAAGAAGAAGAAGTGAACAATGAAGTGAAAACATTTCACAAAAGTTTCACATCCCGTAGAAAATCTCGATCAGCTGGTTGCCTTTACTACGCGAAGAAAAAAAAAACGCCTCTACTGAAATATTTCCTTGATGTTCAGTTTCGTAGTCTTAATGCACCTTATCAGTTTTCGCAGAGATATACCTTACACCCTGTATATCGCAACACCCTATCAGGAAGCAAGATTGCGACTCTGATAAGACAACATACTAGTTGTCAGTTCAATAAAGCAGTCACTGCATACTTTCCTCGTGTACCGTCATCTGTAGCCAACCGGCACAAGTTTTTACGCCAGATTAGCATTAGGCATGCAAATGCATAGGAGCTTCCTACATTTTTACAACTCGCTGTAAAAGTGAAGACGGTACAGTCGAGCGTAGAAATATGATAGGTATATCTATGATTTTCCTTGCCATCTTTATTCTATCTCTGTGGGCTAGAGGACTGAGACTTGGTTTTGACATGAGCTTGCAGGATCAATTCTTCCAACGGAAAATATGAGTCAAAAATGACCAATGATTTGAGTTTGAGATTACTTTTACACATTTTGATTACTTATTAATCCAGGTCAGTAGTAACTAAGTTGGCAAAGCTTCATATCTCACTATCGCCTTGACGCATACGCATGCTAAAAGACGAATACATGTTTGTGACATCGGCTACTCTAGAGAGAATCTCTGATGAGACAAAGTCCCATATAATTTGCCTATCAGTGGTAGAATTTGTAGGTACAAAATTACTACTGTCTTCTAAGATAACAAGTTGTGTCAAAGCCGGTAAGTCGCTGAGTGTACCGAGTTTACTTTCGTTGTGCTAATTCAGCAGGCTGGCACGCGACGGAGCGTTGGACGCCGGTCGCCGGTTAGGGCAGGACTGCACTGGCAAAAAGACAAAATTACCTAAATACCTTCCTAGTGCCTTACCACAAAAAGTTAGACCAGAGTTGAACACCAAAACTTCATACAAAGAAACGCTAGATACGCGTTCAACGCTCGTCTAACATTTTTTGGTAAGGCCCCTAATGTTTTCCTAGATTCTAGTGGCAGTAGTCTTAATTTTAGCCCAAGTGTACGTCATACAGGACTGCACTTGCAATAAACGCGAAATTGCCCACTTATCTAATGTTTTTCTAGCTTCTAGTAGTAGAAGTCTAATTATAGCCCAAGTGCACGTCACACTGTTTTCGGTGGCCTATGGGCTCTGATGCCATGGTGGTGGTTTCGCAATGCCGTCGAGTTCTTCTTTTCTTCTTCACGTTTGTGCAGTACCGGCATAACATGTACCGGGTAGATTCAGTCCCAAAGCCCAGCCTTGCCCCGAGTGAATTCGAATGACCATCTAAAGAACCCACACTAACAACATTAATGTGACTGTCCCCAGACCCAGACTCCAACCAGTTCTCTGTTTCCACTCTTATTTAGGTAATTTTCCATCTCATAACCCTCAACCTAGAAGTCCTGTCTACCGCCCCTGCAAGGAATACCCTAGCAGTGATTCTAATCGCGTATATTTTGAATGAAGTCACTCCCTCTTATAAAAATGACGCATTAATTCAATTACTTTACATTTATATTCCGCTTTCTATTGTCATTCTAATTTCACTTCACAAATGCTCAACCTTGAATTAGTTTAAGTAGTTTTTGCGGTTTCTACATTTCTATTTAAATAACAATGACCCTTTTTCAATTACATTTCAGCGTATATTTCGTCTAGACGTTTTATAAGCCATTTTATTTGTTCATGTTTGTATTCATGTGTGACACCGGCCTTACTTTCCAATATAGGAAGACGATTGGGTTACATTGACTTTGTTTATACACAGTCGAAAATTTTACAAAAAAGTTACCAAAAATGAAACGTTTAGGCATACTAATGTATTTCCTCCATGGTTTAGGTAATATCGAATCAATATCCACAATAGTCAACTGATCGACAAAATGACCTTCCCCTATTGATGCCTAGAGAGTGCTTGACATACTTGACACGCTGTCAGGCGGCTGAGAGAGGCGAGCGCAGTCCAAGATGTTGTTCACAAAGAAAGCTACTCTGCTCAGCTCAATTCTGGCTTAATTCCCTTTAATACTATTAAGCTATTCAAAGTCGGCACTAAATGCAGTCATGTTCCTGCCCTTATCCCAAATCAGTTGAGGTCGGCAAAGCATGTTTTGTTAAAACACAAAATCATGTAGCAAAACGATTTGGCAATGTTTTATGACTGGCCGCCTGTTGCAGGACGTCAACCCTCATTCATTTTGACGTAAATCCTCATTGGGAATGCTATTGTAGGTGGTATCGCTGTCACCAGGCGGTTGACCATAGTCAAAAACTCTACGTCGGCTTTTACGAAACACCCTGAGTGGATTAGGGGTGGTAGTGTTACCACACGGAAATAAAGGCAAGTAAGTAGGTAGGTACCTAACTTATTTCCTGTTGTTACTTGAACTGCAGTAAGCAAGCAAGCATAATATTTCAAATCTACAAAGTTAATCGGAAGTTCTTTGGCACAGGCAAGAATCTGTGTAAGCCAAATCAGTTTTTATCGGGGGTTGGTTTGCCTTGCCAGCTGTAGTGCCAGGCACCATGCAGCCCTGGATAACGGAGCACGCAACGACGTATTGAAACCTATACAGGGTGATATGGAAATAGAGCAATACATTTTGTGAGTACACTTTTGTGATAGTACCAAATTTATAAAAAAAACGGAAAAAGATTTGGGCATTAATTTTTGTACAAATTGGTCCGAGAACTTTGAGTCCTCAGAGCATTAACAAACCGAGAAGGATTTCATGGTTAACTGATTCCCGTAGAATCATATTGAATCCACGGCGAAAGAATTAGAAATACAGATAAAATCTCAATAAATCAGAAATACTTACCTACGTCCGGTTTCCAGTAGGCGTAATTTTTGAGACGAACGCGCATTCGAAACTCTGCCGCTACTCTTATTATCACACGTTCAACTCCACTATTCCATTCGCACGTAGGTACCTGCACAAATTCGAATACCTAGTAGAGTGCTTAGACCACTCGTTGCAGACTCGCATGCGACATGCCTCCAGCATGCATTTTAATTTCTACGCCCGCATTGAAAACTTTAAGTGTAATGTCAAGTATTTAACTACCTAGTTTACTTGCCGTGCCGTACAAACACTTCTTGTCATACAAATATGAACTCGGGCACTTCGTAATAAAGTCTTAAGCCGACTATTCAACAAAGTATAAGAGAAACTGCTATAAAACACGTGGGAACGTATTCCCATTGTTTAACACAAGAATATGATGATGATGATCACAAGTGCGACTTTTTTTCATTTTTATCGTTGGGTTTTAGAACGCAACTAAGTTGAAAACAACTTTCACTGTATTAATGTGTTTTATATTATCATCAAGAATTTAAGACATTAAGATTAGATCGTTGCTTTTTGCATCCATTATTCTCATACTATACCTACTTAAAGAACAAAATACGCTAGGTAAACGTATTAGGGTACAGTACCCAAAGGGTGAAAACGAAACCCTAATACTGAGACTTCGCTGTCTGTCCGTCTGTCACCAGGCTATATCTCATGAACCGTAATAGTTAGAAAGTTGAAATTTTCACAGAACTTGTATTACTATTGCCGCTATGACAACTGTACAAAAAAAATAGGGGCTCTCATACGACAAACGTGATTTTTATGCGATTTACACAAAGGTACGGCACCCTTCGTGCGCGAGTCCGACATATACATTTTATATTTTTTATTTATAAGTATAGTTAAGTTTCTTACTTTACTGTTGCGATAGCGAATGAGAAGAACTCTAAAACTAAAGGAGGTCCAGCGTGTCCAGGTTCCCATGAAAAGTACCTAATGTCAGGCCACTCCAATAAGTCCTTTATTCATGTTTATGCTTTGACATTTAAGATCTATTTTCCTTTGTTGACACTTACTTTAGTATGGAACTGACAGCTGTCAAAAAAGGGCTTATTAGAGTGGCCCGAGATTTACTACTTTGTTTTACATAGTATGAACAAAAAAATTGGACCTCCTGTACTATTCCAGCTTTTGATTCGCTTTGTTTGTTTAGTGCCTTGTATTTTTTATATTTTTTATTTGCCTTCTCTGCTATTTGAGTCCACGCTGATGCGAATTCTGTGTTAAATCTGAAATCCGTCACTTGTCAATCTTGATTTTAGTATAACCACTCTCTTGGCCACTTGTATGCGGTTTTACCATCCAATTTCACCATTTCAACATGCTACTTAAACAACTGTAGCCGACTAGTGGAATCAATCACAGAAGCAAACAGTTATAATTTCCCGTATTGTGGCTTTTCCCGTGCATTCTCAGAGCAAGGAAACTCAGAGAGAACCATACGAACACCAGAATGACGGCAGCAAAAGCTCGCTGCAATTTGGACTGGAGGGTGCTAAAATACAACCTTATAATCAACCATAAACTTGCTAAATTCTGGAGGATAAAAATTGAACTATACCCACATACCTACTAGATTTCAGTAGTAGTAGCAAATCTGTCAGTAGGCATATAAGCAAAATAACTTAATTACGCTAAGAAGCAGAACAGGTCTTCCAGTGAGACATAGTGCAGTGCCCATACTACCTACTATGGCATGGCACAGTTCCTTAACCGACGATTTTTTCATAACTTGGTTTCCTCTGTAATGTTCACTTGTTTTTAGTGCACAGTACGTTTGAACTGCATATAACTGTTGCACTTGGTTCGGTTAGCTAGATCTAGTTGTCTATAGATCACACGTACCTACTTGTTAATTACTATTTTATATCGGCAGATCATGTTTGCATTGAATACTAAATGCGCTTTTACTCCTGTAAAAAAAAGTTATCTGATAAAAATGTACCTATAAGGGCTCCCAAAGACTAGAGACACTTAACCCAAAGATGAGCCACATTTCGCTGGCAACAATCCTATTTTAACAACTATTCATACTTTAGCTTTATTTTTTCATATATTAACCTATGTTTACTACATGCGCTGCTGGTTCACCCTTTGAAATATTTGCAGTATAGAGGTATTTTTTTAGAGCTTCGTTCTGCTTATGTTCCCTCTGTAATATTCTCTACTCTAAGTGCACAGTACTTTTAAACTGCATATAACTGTTGCACTTGGTTCGGTTAGCTAGATCTAGTTGTCTATCACAATACAACAATATCTATGTTTTTTCTCCTCTTTCATTTCTATTGGGTTGCTCTGGAAATAAGCTCGCCCTTGTAACAATTTCTAAGTTGTTATTATGTTAACAATAAAGAATTCATATATGTTTACTTTCATGCGCTGGTTCACTCTTTGAAAATTTGCAGTATTATTTTTCATAAAGCATCATTCTGCTTATTTTCCGTCTGTAATGTTCCCTTGCTCTAAGTGCACAGTACGTTTAAACTGCATATAACTGTTGTACTTGGTTCGGTAAGCTAGATCTAGTTGTCTATCACACGTGCTTGTTTATTGCTATGCTATTCAGATAGATGTTTGCATTGAATGCAAAATACGTTTATACTTTTGCGACGTACCTACTTACTTACTTAGTTAAACATTTTCCTGTATGTGCGTTCGAAAAAGAATATTAAAACATACGAGCGAAACCAACTTTCCCTTAGGGACAAAGGTTAAATTAGGTAAAAAATAGTCTTATAGGAAATGTTTCACCCGGCTAAAGCCCTATTCAAACCTAAGCGGAAGCGGCGTGGTACGTAGATACAAATTGTGAATCGTTACCCACAAACCCATCCGGAATATTTACCATTGGACGCATCGTCACGTACCCGTCTCTGATGCAATCTTTTAACATATTTTTGGCATACGACCTAATATTGGGAAAGTAGTTCAGTTCCATGAGAATTTTATTCTCGAAATGTTTGCATTTCTTTTTCTTCTTTAGTATACATGTTACCTACTTACACAAAGTAGAATAACTGTATGTTGTGTTGTGTTATAGTTGTAATGCATTTTCCCCCTCGTACGTTACACAATACGGGCGGGTCAAGCACCTGCCCGCTCTAATTAGTGACGTCTTCTTTGTTCCTGATACCCTGGTAGGGCTGCTAGTGTGATGCTAGTTGCTAGTTATACCTACGGCTTAAAATCGGTTGTTCATAGACTCAGTATCGCACCACTACTATTAATGTACGTACAGTTTTTCTTGTGTCTAGTATACATTTATGAAAAACCAGTATAAGTTGGTCACTTAAAAGGTACGCTTTATGCATTCAGGCGGGTCAAGCACCTGCCTGCTCTAATTAGTACGTCTTCTTTGTTCCTGCAAGCCTGGTACTCCTGGTAGGGCTGCTATAGTACGTTCATTCGAATGGGCCATATTTGACAGCTGTCAAACCCATACTAGGAAAAATGACAACAAAGAAAAATAGACCTTATGTCATAGCATGAACATGAACATGATTTTAACAGCTATCAAATATGGCCTATGCAAAAGACAGTATTATAGTTATAGCTACGAGATACGGTTGTTCATAGTCTTGTAATGGCACTAACACAATACATGAAAAAGTTTTCTTTGTTTCTGCCTCCCTTGTAGGGCTACCGGCCGAACGCCTACAGTATCACGTAGCTTCGAGTAATTCGTCTACTTGATGTCCCAAAATACAAGTATAATAAGACAATTACTGTGGAGTGTGGTATCAGTTGTAATGCAGTTTTCTTTCTCGTACTATCAGAACCAGATTAACTAACCTGTAAAAGATTAACCTATTCTAGTGTCTCTTGCAAATGTATGAAAAACCAATGTGAGTGTTAAAAGAATACCTAGGTTTATGCATACGGGCGGGTCAAGCACCTGTCCGCTCTAATTAGTGACGTCTTCTTTGTTCCTGCCAACCTGGTATATGCTGCCTTTGTTTATTTTCAACATACACGTACTCGTACTACAGAGGGGATTACTTACCTATGTGGTCATATGCTAAATCCCCTTAGCTGGCACATATCAAGTACTAGGTACCTAAATAACTAAGATGTAAAAGTATCTATACGGTTTAACCTAGAAGAGTTCACTTGACGCTATTTAAGATTATCGCGATTGTCACTTGTTACATAGCCAGGGTTGCTACTGTCAAAGATCTTAAAGTATACGTAAGAGTATCGAAACTGAATCTGTAAAGAATGTCACATGATTCGCAGCCAACTTTAAATCCAATAAACATGACGTTGGTGTCAACCATCTCTTAGATTATTTCCAGTTAAAGTCAGTGAGCGTCAAAATCGCTGCTAGTACTGAGTGAGCCATCTGTAAAGGCGCTCCGCGAAGCGTTTCCTTAATTTCTGGTTTAACGATCTTTCTGTAGCACGGAAAAAGCTAAGCCCACACAGCCAGTAAGCCTGATTGATGAATATCGTTTCACAATCGTTCTTAATTTGAAAACTTCAAACCGACCGCCGCTGAAATAAAAACACCATACTATTGATATCTTCGTCCCTTCGTTTCCGGCTTGTCGCGCGCGTGATGTATTTCACACTTTCATGTTGACTTTAGAGTGGTTCACACATGCACTGCGAGGTTTCGCAGTATTTTGTCGGTCTTTGTTTTATCTTCGAAGTGAGTTGTATGAAATCGCATAAGTATCACTCTACCCTATTTAGGATTTTCGAGATTGTCACTTTTTACATTGCCAGTGTCGCTACTGTCAAAAATATCAAAGTACCTATAGGAGTATCAAAACAGTAAAATCTGTACAAGAATGTCATATGAGTTTGAACCAATTTTAATCCAAGAAATATGATGTTCGTGACAACGAAGATTCGTTACCTTGATATCTGAGATTTCAGTTATTTCAAGTTAAAGTCAGTAAGCGTTACAATCATCGCTAGTACTGAGTGAACCATCTGTAAAAGCGTCCCGCCATAATTTGACCCGCGGCGCCGCCGGCGAGTGCCTGTCAAAATCCGCAGTATAATGCGGTATGTTTGTGACCTATTTAACAGCCAAATTAGTCCAGCTCTCGCTCGGAACATACACGACAGCCCTACTACTGCCTGTGTGCGGTCATTGTGTAAAGTGTAATCCTTCCGGTGTGAATTTAAATTTATTATTTTGCCGGCAACGACATAGAAAGGTTTTGGCCAAAAAAATACCCAGATTCGCCAGCAACGAAATGTATATAAATGAGTTCACTAGAGTATTGCTATTTAATTAAAAAAATATATAGGGTCCTACCTCATCTAGTATAGAAAATATTGATAAAATAGATAAACCTTAATATACGAGAGGCCCGTCTAGCGGTTACTCTTACCCCCGAGTAGATATATCTTGTACTCAGTTGTAGGTAGGATGTCAAATAAGTACATAAAATATAAACACGTATATTTTATGTACTTATTTTTTATGGACTAGGAAAATAATGTTTGATTCAAAAATTAAATATATTATAAAGTATCTTGGATGACTTTGCTTAATGTTTAAACAAGGAGAACCCAGATTTGTCTGGAACGAAATGTATGTATACAGAATGTAAAAAAATCAACTGCAAATATTTTAGGGGTGAACCAGCCCATGAAACTGAACAACTTTCCCCAAGGGACATAGGTCGAATGATGAAAAAAAATTTTGGTTCTCCCATATAAACTTACTCGGTCGGCTGGTACATTTTGTATGGGAGATCCAAATTTTTTTTTCATAATTTGGCCTATGTTCCTTGGGGAAAGTTGTTCAGTTTCATGGGCTGGTTCATCCCTTGCCTCGAATTGAGTGATTAGCAATTATGTATCATATTTTCCGAAATTCCGACCAAAGCTTTTTTAACTTTAGTTGTTGCCAACCTCCAGCTCGTCCTAAATCCAATAAAAGACTATTTGTTACATTTCGGTCTATCTATAGTATCGAACACAGTTAAAGAAACTATCGTAATTTTTGCATTCGCATTAGACTTAATTTTGTATATTTAATAATAATAACGTCCAAAGTCCGGGTAGTGCTTGCTCTACAAAGTAGACATGAGACGTCGCGACGCTTGAAACAGAAGAGACAAAGCTAAATCTACACTCGTGAGGCGCACGTTCCATCGATTTCTTGTCTGACAGATGTCATGTTGCGCTTCCCGTCGCTCGTCTATTCTGTGGAGCTTGCCCTTTTATAGAATTCCGGAATTCAAGAGACGTTTCCTACAGTAACGGGAATATTATGTTCAAATCTTAACTTTCCCTGCAAAGCACTGGATGTCGTGACTTTGTCGCGTGATATACCATAATAGACCTTAGGATTACGTCAGGGTGTAAAATACAGGGTGTTAGTAGGTTAATGACCCCAAGGTACTCTACTAGGAACTTAGGCACGCTCAATACCTAAGTTGTAAAAAGAGAAAACATATTTTCATGCGTGTTCTTTTTCAAAAGTTTATTTTTAATGTGTTTATTATTCTCAATTGCTGTTAAACCCTAGCTCATCATAACTCTTGAAATCCCCTGTATGTTTGGAGCTGATAATTTTTTTAACCCCCTGTATGTTTGAAGCTTGCCGTACTCGGAAAGTTGAGGTTATCGGTTACTAAAGAACAGCATGTTTGGCGGGTATTGACTTATTTCTTCAACACGCAATTTTTCGCTTTTCAGTTATAGTTATTATTTTTACTGGTCTGATCGTTTCCTTCCTCCTCAATTCATGTCGATACTATTCACCGTTCCATCAGAACAAAATACATTAGCGAAATTTTTGACTTTCCCCAAGGAACATAGGTCGAGATATGAAATAAAAATTAGCACCTCCCATAGTAACTCAAATCAGCTGAGAAACTCAAGTAATAAAGTTTAGAAAGAACTAGCGGCCTGTCAGCGGTGTTCCCGCTGCAACTCAATTTCCCGAGAGAAAAGGACGTTTCCCGGGATATGTATCCGTTGTGTGGTTTGGGAGGAGTTACCGAATACATCGACAGACAGAGAAACGCAATAAGCGACTTCATTTTAAACTATATATTGATAAAAACTGTAGATAAGATTGGCCTTCAATTGCAAGTTGAGGTGCTCTATTGAAAATATTGTTTTATGCTTTCTGTTATTACAAGAAAGATAGTTACGTGGACGCAACTTTGTATTGTCCTCCTAGTAAACTGCCAAAGACATTGACACAGAAACCTTCTAGTGAAACCCACGATTTCCCTACAACTTCCATCGCACAAACTATGCAAATGGCATCAGAATGTCACTGCTATCGGCCCGGGCAGGCGCAATGCATAATGATCACTGTAAATACAAACAAACAGTTTCTTTTCGCTGTGTGCGTAATCGGAAGTCCATTAGTAAACTTCAGCCGTGAAATGTCCACTGACGGACTTAAGCCTCCTCCAGACGCTTCCATAGGAAGACTGCGATTTCAGACCTACTGTCAACAGACCTTAAAATTACTGCGGTACATTAAATTTTTTAACGGATGCGTTCCGTGAAATTCCATGAGATGTCCACTAATGGACATAAGCCTCCTCCAGGTGCAACCATAAACTGCGATGTCGGACCGACTGGAACCATCGGCTGTCAACAGACCTTAAAATTTCTTCGGGAGACTAAAATTTCTCACGAAAATGTTCCGTGAAATTCCATAAGATGTCCCCTAATGGACGAAAGCCTCCTCTAGGCGTTTCCATGGAACGCGAATTCGGACCCGCTGCTTCCAACTGCTGTCAAAAATCTTTATTACACTGTCGAGGGCCTGAAATTTCCCACATTGGGATAGAGTCAGTATTTTCCAATAGTGCCCAACCCATTAGAAGAAGTAGTCATACCATAGTCATACATAGCATAAAGTGGTACCTAAACGTAAGCATATTTTCGGTATCTTTTTTAGTATTCCGTATTTTAGTTTTACGACTAGCAAGAACCGAAATCTGAGCTACTTTCATTTATCCAATGTAGGATAAAATATTTTATCACATGATCCGTAATCCGTATTATCCTGATGGAAAACCGACTCAGTCGGGATAAATAAATAAAAATAACCAACGCGATGAAGAAACTTAACCAACTTAAGCTGATCTTTTAATTCTCTAATAAAATAAACCGCACAGCTCATCCACGTATTTTCCCCGGCACGTGCTTGCTGCTTCTCGAAGCAAAGTTTATATTCTGACCGCATGCAGCCGCACGCGCCGCATTGCGGATTCTCAAACTATCTTTATAAACGAATACCGGGTTCTACTATGCTGTGGAATCAATAGGTACATAGTATAAAATGAAGTCGTATTTTGCGTTGACTGTCTGTCTGCCGTGGAGTTCGCTAACTCCACCTAAACCACGCAACGGATTATGATGAGATTTTTTGTAATAGATAGAGTAATTCAAGAGGAAGGTTTATATGTACGTACAACACATGCTGGCATAACGCATTTCCCGCGGGAAAATGACACCAATTACGGCCCGCTGTTTGGATTTGACTTCTATCTACAGCATCATCACTTGAGTACCTATAGGACCGCATCGAGACCCTGGGACCCTTACAAGTTAAAAAAGTTCATCTAGGCGTGTTGTGTAAATGCACAAAAATTGTCCCCGTTGAAGACCTCTCCTTTTTGTTGATGTAGATTGAGGAGTATTCGCGTGCTTGAGCCGTGTTTCTGGCCATGAAACAAATATAGCGTCTATGAAAATCAGTCGTCCGTGAAATCATTTCATATTAGCCATTACTCCAGTTTAAGATAATACGAGTAATTAGTCGTTAGTCCAGTTTTGCGCATATCTGAATCCGTAGGAAACAATATGTATCAGTATCTTCACTTCAAAATGAAAAACATATTAACCTTCCTTTGGAGGCAGTCGGGGAAACACCGTAAAATAGGATTGGTCTCTAAAATGCTGATAGAGCGTATTGCGCATACCCTAAACAAAAACTGAGATAGGGGTAGGTAAAGATGAATATAACAACTTAAGATAGTTTTTCATAAATATTTTAAGAAATACCAGTGTAAGTTGATCCCTTAAATGGTAAGGTTGATATGCTGCCGATGATACACATAATATAGCAATTTTGTACAGTTCCGCCCTTTGCCACGCCTGCCCAGTCCTCATTTCCTTAATTAATTAACTCGCCTAGTTAGCTTGGTTGACACCGAAAGGCGTGAACTAGCGTGTTAGTTTGTCCAGTATTTCTATTTCAAGTGGTGTACCTATTCGTTTACTGTCACATTATCAATACATAGTTTGAAATGAAGTCGCTTTTGGCTCTGTATGTCTGACGTGGAATTCGCGTACTCCTAATCTAACTTACGATATTTTTTTATTACTAGAGTGATTCAAACGGAAGGTTATAACACATGCCGGGAAAATGATATTTTCGAGGCATGTGTTAGAACTTATAATAGTACATTACGTCACAGGCCGAGTATATAGCAATTTCTGGTCGAGTGGCATTGGAAGGCCGAGACGAAGTCGAGGCCTTCTAAAGTAAACGAGACCAGAAATTGTTATTTCGGCCGCGGATTGTATAGTGCTTTTCTCCAATTTGCAAGGAAACATAAATAATAAACATTTAAATCGTGACAAAATTGACACTTCACAACTTCTAAAGTTCGCAAAGCGCATGCGCTGGTTTTGCTTACGTTCCGTTTCATAAAGAATGCGCGGGAAATTCACATTCAGCCTTCAAACTTCAAACAAATTGTGACCTATAAAACACCTAATCACGAAAGTTTGAAGTTAAAGAACCTTTTCTTTACCGGCCTAGTCCGGCAATTTCTATTACAGTCCTCTGCGCCTTGACAACATAAATGAGCCCATTGACGTATTCTTTTTTTAAAGTAATGAAGCCGTTTCCGAGCAAATTGGAGAAAATTATATTTTCCCGTGTGTGAATAAGTTGCAACCTTGTTGCAACGGGTGAAACCGCTACAGGACCGCTATATTTTATTATACCTGAGATGCAGACGATGCAGTAGGGCTATTCCGACATAAGGCATTGCTGTCAGAGGCCAATAGCTCCCAATCTATAAGATTGTAGCAGTTGTGGCATCTATTGCAAATAGTTCGGTAAATGCGAAACTGTTAAAAGCTTCCTAGAAACAACGCGAGTACTTTACTTACAAAAGAAATAGTATCATCTAGGGCCTGGGCCTTGCTTGCTTGGCTACTTACAATTACAACCCATGTCACACACATACAATTTTGGCAGCCTGTCATTGTGATACACAATTTTCAGTAATAGTGATAATGATAAAATTGTTAATAAAATATAATGACTTTCGAATATTTATCAGTCAGATATTGTAACGATAACGAACGTTTTTGCGGATATTTGCGCTCTGCCTACCCCGCAGAAGAGATTATAAGTGACGTTTGTGTCTAGTGCATTATGCCGCGCCTAGCTTGATCCAGGAACAAATTTTCTGTAAAGCTGTGATATGATTACGAGTTGACGTGTATTGCAATTTTAGGCGACAAGCTGAAAACCTGTCACTATGGCGATAAACAGTCTTTTGGATGACTCTCAAACTTATGAGATATTATGTTCTATGTAGAAAAAAGTGTGATACCTACAAGCAAATTTGTAGCGGACTTTCGTATGCGAAAAATAGGGCGCTAACTCCACATTCGAGACGGAGACGTGAGACGCGCGACATTGCGACACGCTTAAAACTGTTTCCATAAAATGTACGAAACAGAAAAGACGTCTACACACGTGAGTCACTTGTCTTACAGATGCCAACTTACGCTCTCATCTGTGAATATAGCTCTTAATAGGGCTCCAGTGCTTCGTTCATACATTGGTGCGATATTTAGCAATATTGCGTGAAGTGTTCATGTTAGAATGGAAAGCGCTTTAGTTTATCTGTTGTATAACGTGTTCACGCTAGTTCCGCTAATTTGCTCGTACGCAGATTTCGTGTCATCTCGCAAATGCTCGCAATGTAGACTACCTACCACCTTTTATATATTATTCTATATTTTGATTTTCCCATAGGTAGGTATACAAGGTGTTCCAATGTAAATACATTAAATTGGAGACGTTGTGTATGCCATCGTACCGAACAATTTTCACTATGGGGCCAAGTTATGAAAACCGCTCGTTTAGAAGTAATTAGCAACTTAAATTTGTTAAATTTAATTGAGTCCCACATTATGAAAGGAGCTTTATTTATTAGGACCTTTATTTATGTCATGTTGCCGTCTTGGAAAAACTTTTGAAATTACCGCCACAACTGTTGCCAAGGCAACGGTTTTGGCGGTAATTTAGTTACCAAGGCAACAGTTGTGGCGTAGACTAAGGTCAAATGTCATGTTCGTCATAAACTGACACAACTGACACTACGGACTCTACTGGGTTCTCTGATTGGCCCTTTGTCTTTGCGTCTCTATGGGTGCTCTAAGTCAAAAGAAGTTTTTAGTTTGAGGCGGTAATAAAATAAAGTTGACACCAAGAAAGAGATCTTTTATCTTAAGTTTTAGTTAAATTTAAAACATAGACAACTATGTTCCAAACGTTTTCGAAGATTCAAATCCAACAAGTTAAAAATGCAAGGTTGCAATCTTGGATAAGGGGTAATACATAATGGTTGTAGTAAATGTTGGCATTTAGTTTGTATGAAAATTTCAACTTTTTAATTGTTAAGAATTCAAACTTGGTGCCATAATGAAAATTGTTTAGTACAATGGTCTACACCAGTGTTTTTCAAACTGTGGGTCGCGACCCCCAGGGGGGTCGCGGAGCCTTTCTAGGGGGGTCGCCGGCAAAATCCAAAAGTCAAGGCAGGTCGGGTAAAATTCAGTAAAACACAATTTTAGTGACAAAGAATGGGCATGTTTATTTTTCAAAACTTTGTTCGCGTTACGTGCACCTTTTTGCCTGTTTTACACTCACGCTAGTGTTAATGCTCCTCACTTGATTGTAACGTGAAAAGTCGAGCTCGCTTCGCTCGCGATACGTGCACCTTTTTGCCTGTTTTGCACTCACGGCTAGTGTTAATGCTCCTCACTTGATTGTAGCGTGAAAAGTCGAGCTCGCTTCGCTCGCGATACGTGCACCTTTATGCCTGTTTTACACTCACGGCTAGTGTTAATGCTCCTCACTTGATTGTAACGTGAAAAGTCGAGCTCGCTTCGCTCGCGATACGTGTGTTTTTCGGGCTGTTTTTCACTAAAGTTTAAGCTTTTACGCTCGATTTTAGCGTAAAAATTCTCGCTCGCTTCGCTCGCTTCACATGCGGGCTTGTTTCCGCCTAAAAATTTCAGCCTGCCTAGAAAAATATCCTAAAAATGCGGACAACGCTTGCCGTTTTTCTGTATCCGCCATTGAATAAATGATATTACTAATTTATGTTTCTATGATGACCCAACAGGGGGGTCGCCATTGATTTTGTGCCTGGAGGGGGGTCGCGTATTCAAAAAGTTTGAAAAACACTGGTCTACACAACGTCTCCAATTTAATGTATTTCCTTTGGAACACCTTGTATATATTTTTTGTGAAGTCGGTGTATTGTTAGGCGAAAATTAAAGAGACAAGACAGGAAAGTGTCATGTCATGGCTGAGAAAATGAGGCACTCGTCCTGACGCACAAAGTACCTACTGATGGCACAGGTCAATACTTGTTAGAAATTGTTTTATTTTTCTTATATGCGAAGTGATGTAGGTAAAGAAATTCTTACGGTGATGATGTCACAGCCTTCTAATTTTTGTAATTTGAAAAAATATAAAAGTGCGGACGAATTGAGAACCACCTCCTCCTCCTCCTCTTTTGTTTTTTCGTAGGTTAATTACATACATTTGCAAAACAAATCATGATAAAAAAAATAACCTGCTTAGTTCAAGAAACTTTACTAGATGTCGCTGTAGGTTTCTGAAACGCGGTAACGTTGTGTCTTCCTCGATCTACTTAGGCCCAAGTTGAACGAAATCCGTCGCTCGCTCGATTAATATCGTGCAAAACGCTTCGCTCGCGTTAAATTTTAACTTTTTGAGGAGTTCAGTGTGGGATTACTTCCCATAGCTGAACCCTAGCTAATGAAAAAATAGTAGTAAGACTTTTGTATAGTGGGTATGTGACCATCTTCAAAATCGTATGCGAAAATTATGTTCATAAATCTGATAGTCGATATACTTAGTAGCGAAATTTAAAGATAAATAAGGTACTTTCTTATATTTATTCTGGATAATATCATTATCTAGATAGAAAAGATAATATTATTATCTTTTTTTAAAGGATCTTGATTTTTTGCCATACAAACCAGTATCATGTTTAACGCATCCAAACGTTAGCGTACCATGAAGAAACAATACTTTAACAATAACTTAACTAATTATCTAACTGCACTGTTTAAAATAAAAGATCTAGGCTGAAGCAGATCTTGGATAATTTAGTTTAAAAGTTATGCTAAAAGTACAGAAATAAGTTTTGTATGTCAAAGATGGCGGAATAATTTTAGTTACGTGAAGAACCCATAGATGGCGCTATGCGAAGAAAAAGGTGCTCTAATCTAGTCTCTATTACATCTTATATTTTACTATGTAAACCATAAGATGGCGCTTTCTGTTTTTCTTTATTTGAAACTTCTTATAAAAACCTTGTTGGCCTACTTATCGGGTACTTTGCTGACTCGCACATTGGTAATAGAAATAAAACATGTCTTTTTCTAGTTTTTTAATTATAATAATAACAAGCAAGTATATACAAATACAATAAGGATTGTTGTAATGTATGTAACACATTTAGATGTTATGTTCGTCCTTACAAATTAACTTCATATATTTTTTCGAGGATATACCTCTGCTACGGTCTTGCTGCAGTGCCCTTCTTTGCACCTTCCTGCTGGCCAGCAACCAACAAAACCAGCTCACTCGCTCCAATCAGGATACCTTAAAAGACAAGCAATAATTAATTAATTGAAAGGGGAAAAGTTCGTGTGGTAGCGTTTAATAATACTGCCACCCCTAGTCCACCTCAGGGTGATTTGTAAAACGCAACGCAGAGTTATGGACCTCGATTGAATATCTATCGACTATGGTCAACCCTTGGTCAACCGCATGCCCGCGATGATACCACCTACAGTAGTATTCCCAAAGAGGGTTGACGTCAGACAGGCGGCCGGCCATAAAACATAGCCAAATCCTTTTGCTATATGATTTTGTTTTTACAAGCAGATTTAGTTCAGTATACTCCAGCTTGGAAACCCCATCTTCTTCTTCTTCTTTTCGAGTGGGACACCGAGTCAACGAAGGACCCAATTAACCCTGGTGTCAGAGTTTTTAAGCCGCCTACTACCTACTGCTAGCAGGCCTCAGAATTCAACATCAAAAGTGCACTTACAGTTAGTCCGTTCCAAAAGACTTTAACCATGTTCATGCAGGAGAAATTATGATGGATCTGGTCGATCAATTGCGCCAACCAACCAATAATATTATTTTCCAATATACAGACAGTTTACTTACTATTGTATTTTTCTGAAAAATAATTTGGCTTTAGATTGTCAATATAAAAATAACATGTCAGTCACGAACTGACGTGACATCTTTCATAGACTTATTTTGACGCTGATATTTCATACCACCTTCAGAAAAGATTATTTTGAAGAGTCCTTAATATTATGACATTTAAAATCTTATTCATAAATTCTTCTCGCGAGAAAAATGGTAATGATTTGACATCAGACCTCCATATGATGACGTTACTCAGACTTTGACTGAGAAAGAAGTCAAATCGAGCGGATGTTTTTATGACACGGGAAACGAAGAAGATCTTGGGAGAATAATATTACTTTTATTTTCTACTAATTTCTCCTTCAGGATCGCCCGTTGTTGTTGAGAGCAAAGGACCGCACAAATCATATTAACTTTTCATAAAATGCGTATTTATGGTACGGTGCGTATTTCAAGATTTTAAAGTAAGGGTTCCTAAATGACTGAAATGGGGGCGGCGGGGGTAGTGGGCCCAACCCACGGCATGATCCTTTATTCTGGATCCCATTGGAATGGAATTCTTTTTAGGTATGTACCTACCGGTAAATCTGCTTAATATATATTTTCTACTTTCATGTAATTTTTCCTTCAATCGGTTTGTAGTATTTCACGTCATTTCCATAGCGGGATGCTGTACTACTTGCGTTATTGTGTGTCCAGATAACGTAACTTAGTCTTGCATGTTTGTAAACATTATCACACAACACAGTTGTTGCGTAAGAAATGTGTGGAACTTTAGTAATCTGTAGTACCTACGCCTACGCAGATTATGGGCGGAATGTGGAGGTGCTGACGATTTTTCGAAATGATTTTGAGGTTATTGCAATTTTTACAACATAAAGCGATAGGCTGTTTCACCATACACCTATAGGTTTGTCTGACCTGCGTAAACGCCGTAAAGTATTGAATTATTCTAACGGTTCTCACCTCATGATTTTGCCGTGTTATACCGGGTCCGTTTTTTTGAAAGGATGTTTACAACGGTCGTCACTTCTTATCATATCATTAGCACAAAAGAGAGTTTACCTAAGGAGTTTACCGACGGTTCACTCTATTTTTTCACTCTATTCAGGATTTTTGTGATGTTACATAACCATTAGCAAGAGTTGATACTGATAAAAGAACTAGAACGTCATATGATTATGAGCAAATTTTAGTCCAAGAAATATGACGTTCGTGCTAACCATCTTCTTAGTTACCTTGACTTCCCCTGAGATTCCAGTTAAAGTCAGTAAGCGTCGAAATCGACGCTAGTACTGAGTGAGCCATCTGTATAGGCGCTCCGCGCGCCTTTTCCCTCATTTGTGTCATTAGCATGGTGGCTGGCTGTCAAGAACCGCATTAGGTATAGATAATTAAATTAGGTATGAGTATAACAGACCCATATGATAGGTAAGGTTATGCATGTGCGATTTATTTAGTTTTTGTTCTAAACTAAAACAAAAATGGCGAGAGGATAGCATAGCTAGCACCCATCCCTAACAAAAAAAGTTATTACCTACATGTGATTGTAATATTAATGATCAAATTTTAATGGATCTACCGGAAACCATAGAAAATAGCATCTATTAACAACCGTAGCCAAGAAAAAAACCACTTTTAACAACTGTAGCCAATAAAACTTGTAAAGGTGTGAAATTCGATTCTCCATGGAATGCGCAACTCATTCTAAACAGGCACAATTCTATTCTGTTTTTGGCGCCCAAAAGGTTTTTTTATCGAAGAAATTTTACAAAAGATTTGGCTACAATAGACGGTAAAAAGTTGGACTTCTTTTCCATTCATGATTGATTTTGTTAAGATATTATGATGGAATATTATCACGAGCTAATTAAAAATATTGCGGTACAAAAAAGGGTCTTGACATACAGTAGAAGGACAATAAAGTGATAGACGGACAGAAACATAAAAACAAACGTAGGAAGTGTGTTTAAATGTTCCTAATGCATCATGCTTGTTTTATTATCATCTTCGGATATCTATGGTTATACATTACATACTAGACTATACTATTGCCAATATTCTATTATGATGAAGATAATTTTGCTAACATACACGGTTCTTAAAGAACTGATAAAACATTGATAAAATCCATTCTTCCCTGCCATCTTCTCTTAGATGTCAACTATTATGTATCCTGTGGTATGGATTGTATCTGATAGTTGTCAACTCAGCCCTGCTAGGATGACGTAACTGTAGCCAAACTAAAACATGGCGGAAACAAAACCAGATTCAAAGTTAGAATATCGGGCTCACGTCCGGCGGCGTTCGCGTTAGAATTCGAATTTCGAACGCGGCGCACGCACCGGAAGTCGCTAATGCGGCGACGCGCAATGATCTCTGCGCGTGCGACTACCAAACTCGGGTACGTGACGTCACTGGTTAAGCTCATTGTGTTCATGGTGTTACGATAACAAACATCCATCTGCCTTCTTGGTATCGCGTCCATATGAGCTTCTGATCTCTCTCTCTTCGTGTGGGACACCGCGTCGTTCAACGACCCGACGAACCCTGGTGTCAGAGTTTTTCAACCGCCTACTGCAAGTAGCAGGCCTCTGACATGGTTGTGAAACGACCGCCATCATAGACAGCAACCGGGACCGACGGCTTAACGTGCCCATCCGAAGCACGGAACCATTGTGTAAATGGTGTTACAATAACAAACATCCATCTGCCTTCTTGGTATTGCGTCCATAAGAGCTGCTGATGCTAATCTACGAGGCATAGGTAGGTATCTGTCACTATCGGTGTCTTATGGTGATTTCGTGCTCTTACATTCAGCTACTAATACCTAGTAGGGCAATCGCTATGGTTTAAACATAACATTATTTTACAAATCTTGTTGATGCCTGAAGAAATGACTACTCGAATTCTCGCATTTAGATATGCGTAAAGAATCCAACTACTTGCTTTTCTTACTATCTGTGAGCAAGTAAAGCATTGGATTCTGATAAGAAGTATAGGATTATGTAGGGTGCCGGCATATTTCAGATATGCTGCTGTTTAGCATCACCATGTAGAGACAACTGAACTAAACAATAATGTAGCAGAGTGTGTCATCGATCAAACCTCGGGTTGTTTGTTACCGGATGACTGGATTATACTTAAGTATTATATTTTATGGAGAGTTCTTCTTTGTAAAGCTTGTCATGAGGATAATCTAACATAATTGGTGCGATCCATTTTCAGAAGTGAAAAGAATTTTTGTATGACAGTTCATCAGAGTTTCAATTTTAAGAATAAACAAGTAGATGTGTTAAAAAACAAAAACCCGACTGCGGTAATTTTAAAGTAGTATTTCGCTGTAAAAATCCGCCATCTTGAATCTTTCGTTTTTAGGGTTTCGTAGTCTACTAGAAACCCTTATAGTTTCGTCATGTCTGTCTGTCTGTCTGTCTGTCTGTCTGTCTGTCTGTCTGTCTGTCTGTCTGTATGCCGCGCCCTCATAACTCCGTCAGTTTTGGAGCTATCGACATCAAATTTGGTATGAAGATAGATCGTGTTGACCCAAACTTAGAAATGTTGAGAAAAAAATATTTTAATTGTTTTTTGGACCCCCTTCCCATACATGTGAAAGGGGGGCAAAAAATTTTTTTTTCTCCTGTAATATTGAAAAGGGTATCGTTGAATAGGTCTTTAAAAACGAAGGGGAGGTTTCTTTAAAACAAAGTCTCTAAAATGTTTCTGTCTCGAGATATTTGCTTTTAAAAGTGGCGTTTTTGTGTCATAATTTGTTCCAGCTGTAAATTCTAAAGTACGCATGCTAAAAATTTGAAAAAAATATGGAATATAGTTCTTACTATAAAGTTACCATGAAAACTATAACGAATACTGTACCACTTAAAATTAAGAAAATATTAAAGTTTTTCAATTTGCGGTTGGTCACCATACAGCTGCAAACAAACCAGCAACAAAATTAACTTTGTAACGCCGAAAGACCTGATATTTAAACGTTGACTACGAAACCCTATTTGTGAGCGTGTCTGACACGCTCTTGGCCGCTTTTTTTTTAATATACCCAGTGTCACCTGCACTGCTGAGACGAATCTAACGACACCTTATATGTCAAAATCAAACTATACGTTTGGGCTGTAGCCCGTGAAAAAGAATTTTCTTGTCCACATACATACGTACATACATACATACTCTCGAAAAACATAACCCTCCTTCTGAGGCAGTCGGGTAAAAACTGCACACTTTGCTACCCCAATCCTGTAACGTGAATTAGTTGACAGACAATGACGGACTGCAGTGAGGAAAGTGCCTGTTATTTCCGCACCGGATATTCAATAAACCGTATGCGTTCTAGTACCGTTGCATTTTGCATGACGGTCGTTTCGTTTAATATGTTTGTTTGATAACTTTGACAAGCACGTTAACCGATTAGGTCTTCATATGAAACTATGTAGGTACTTGCTAAGGACTATATACCTACATTAGTTACCTACCTACTGTTTAATATGTCACAATAAGATGTATTCCCACGGCATAAAGTTGCCTACGTCACTCTCCAGTCTCTTAAATAAAGTAACTAGCAACAAAAATCTCTGTGGCGGAAGACAAACAAACAAATAGACAACAACACTTTCCCATTGATCATGAGAATGGTTGTAGTACATAAGCCTTCCACTGGTTTCCTATTAAATAGCCCCCCTCCCGAACAAATCAGCCCGCTTCCCGCATGTGTTAAACTGTCAAATCGGTTGAGGTCAACAGATTCTTAACCCTAATATAATGCCTTTTGATTGGCTTAATCGAATTGCTTTCTTCTATTACTGGCATAAAACTATCATTGGAGTATCTGGTTTAAAAATTGACTGATGATGATGATGAAATGTTTTGTGTGAAAAACTGAGACACAGCAGTTTGTAAGCTTTGCCCTTGCTGTACCCTAAGGCAGTACCTACCGTTCTTCCTTACCAGCATATAGGTAGTTCAGTCGCGAAATTCTGTCTAGACGAACCTAATCTTTGACGTCATATTCAAACACTGAAATTCCTCAACAAATCTTATAGGTGTGTCTGCCGCCTCGAAGAATACAGGTTTGCGACAGTCAGAATCTGCGCTTAGTGCTTACTATCACTTATTTCTAGGATCAAATGCTTATTATAAAAGAAAACAACCGATAGACACTAAAAAGTATACCAGGAGTAATTTATTTAGTTGAATCGCACGATTGGGTTCTTTAATGCTCTTTATTAGAGATGACTCGGCGAATCCAAACTGTACCCTACCTGCCTGCCTACACGTAGAAAGTCGAAATAGGTAGTTGACTTTCTTTCGACCATGAATCAAGTTGATTAATATCGAGTGGGTGGCCGAACGGTGCCCAAAACAAATACTCATTGTTCAATCAATTACCTGCTTTATTTGTAAACCCACTCATCCTTAAGGCTAGTGCACATCTAGCAGTGTTCGACACATGTTTTTTTTTTTGTCAGAATTAACCGCATCGTATCGTAAGGTAATCGAATTCTTAGTTCAGTTTTTACGTTGAACTAGTAAAAGAGAACGAAAGACGAAAAGTATATGTATTTGCAAAATAAGTAGGTACCTAACTACTATTTCGTTTCCAGTTCATCTCTTCAGGTAAGGAAGTGACCTTACGACAGTTGGAATTTGAAACTGCGTCCATACAGACTAGTGATAAAGTTTAGCGATTGCCCCGTTTGGGTACAAGAAGCTTATCGTAGAGGACGAAACCCATACCGAGTTGCCGTAAGACACTATGAGATCGATGCCTCGCAGATTTGCACCAGTAGCTAAGTCCGTATGGACGCAATTTCGGAATAAAATCTATTTGAATCTGGATCTTGTCAAGGAACGGCTCGCACGTACGCTGGAAACATTTTGAGCCATCTATTATCTTATTTTATTCAATGAAAATTCAGTCCAATATGCATTGCTTTACTTTTACCATTATCAGGGAACTTTTATAATATAAGTGTTGTGGCCTGTATAATGATCATGTGTTTAGCCTATTAACCCATAATTTCACCATGGTTCATGGATAAGTTAATACCTGTCATGACACTATGTCGTCGAGTGGCCGATAAAATAACTAGAGCGGCCCTAAGGGGCAAGCTCCACAGACTAAACGCGCAAAGCGACGTGCACATGACATCAGACAAGCGATCTTCCACCGTTATCGATGGGACGCGCGTCTCACGTGTGAAGCTTTGTTATTTCTGTTTTATAATTTTTTATGGAAACGGTTTCAAGCGCTTTGCCATTTCGCACGTCTCACGTATCACGTCTCCGACGATTACTTTTTTGACAGATGCCACCTTACGTCACAAGTCTCACGTTTACTCTGTCGATCTTGCGCCCAATGGAGTTGACACAGCTGCGCTGTAACAATCATGATGACAATAAATCCATCAATTTCTTTCTTTCCAGACAAGTGGGCCGCAACCTCATCATCCCAGGAGGAACGCGTGTGATTGATGCCTCCGGCAAGCTGGTGATGCCTGGTGGTATCGACCCCCACACCCATTTCGAGCTGGAGTTCGGCGGGGCGAAAGCTGCCGATGACTTCTACAAAGGCACTAGAGCAGCTGTGGCTGGCGGAACCACCACTGTCAGTGAGTGTCGTTCCTGGTCCAGTACAAGCTAAACTACTTCTTCACTAAGAATACTGCCACCAGTCCGCTCATGGTGTTTCGTAAAAGGCGACGTAGAGTTTTTGACCTCGGCTGAATATCTGTCGACTATAGTCAACCGCATGGTGACGGTAATACCACCTACAATAGCATTCCCAACTAGGGTTGACGTCAGGCAGGCGGCTGGTCATGAAACGTTGCCAAACCTTTGCTACCATGATTTTGTTCTCTAACGAAACATGTTGCGCTGACAGGCAGATGATGATGATGCAAAATTTTCACCGCAAGCAGGATTTGAACCTGTGACTTTCGGCACCTACTGCTGACGCCTCTCTCTACCGACTCTCGTTATACCCAGATTAACACTTGCACTATTTGGCATGCAACGATTGAGCCGTGTTAGCCCAGTTGGTGAAGTCTTCAGCAGTGCAGATGCCGAATGTCGCACTTTCAAATTCTGTTTGCTATACTTTTAGTAATGTAGCTGCTGTAGCGGTTATGCAGCAGAAGCACAGAATAACCAATAGTATGTAGTATACCAATTACCTACTACATACAGAACGGGCACTCCCCTCCCCGCGCGTCCGCCTCTGCCTCACCCTCTACCAGGAAATATAAAAAAAATGTGGAGCCGTAAGTAGAGCCAAGTGCTGGTGTCCGAGGTGTCAGATGGAACGTGGGGAGATTATGATTCACTACAAACTAAATATTTGTCTTAGGTATTTAAAAGTTACTTTTCTTTGATTGCAGTCGACTTCGTTATGCCGCAGAAGGGACAGTCCCTGATTGAAGCTTACAACAACTGGAGACAGAAAGCTGATGGAAAAGTAAGTTCCTTATGATCAAGCGTATGATGTAGAAAAACTTTATCAAATTAAACTACTACTTTCCTACGCTCCGGAAAGAGACATCGGTATAAACTTGTAGGTATACAAACTCATTAACTCATACTTTTTATTTGATTTGACATTCGTTATTTTTTTTTGTACCTGCCATTCATAATCAAAATGATTGCCAAAAACGCCAAAAAATAAGGCTTCGGCGCCACGCCAGTGAGAGTATAGTATTCTTTGCTTCGGCGAATTTCAGTGGATTTGGATATTTTGGATGGAGAAATGCTGGTAAAGTAAATTGATACGATGTGAAAGACATTCTAAAAATATTCCTTTGACGGTTGGGTCCGTCCCGTCGAGAACTTTTCAACACAGTTTCCAAATAAATCAAAAATGGCAGCACGATCAGTTGGCACTCTCACCTTCGAACGTACAGGATCTGCAGCCGAGAAGTACGCAAAATGCGAAATACAGAAAATGATACAACACATTGATATCTACGGGAGAATCAATTCCATGTATGCAGTAAATAATAATGTTTCAAGCAATAAGAGATTTCGAGGTACCAGCTTTAGTCCGTACAGTTCGATGTCTTCAAGTACGAGGAAGTTCAACGATTGCTGCAGGTCGGCCAATAGTGCTCCAGAGATCACGAACTCGGAAAAGGCGTTACGACTAAAGAGCTTCTCGACGACTACGAAGGCAACTGGACTTTGGCCAGGAAACGACATTCTATCAAAGAAGAAACGGCGCGTCGGCCTCTATAATAATGTAGTTCCCATATAATTTACAAGTAATTGTAACTTTTGTGTACGTTTCATATGTTTATTTCGATGCTTCTCTTATTTTGTAACCTTCAATGTTCAATCTCTCTTTTATTAAAATCGTTTTCATTACCAATTTAAAGTGTTTGCTTTCTTAATTTGAGCTAGTCACCCGCCCTGCGGTATCACAAGTTGGTAGCAGTTATCCCGTGGAAACTTCTAAATTAAACAAAGGGCCAAATAGCGATATGCAGACACACTGATTAACAAACGATATGTTATAAGTTTAACTTTTATTAACCTAGCCATATTGATAATGGCACGGTCAGGCCAATTTTTGGTAAACTACACATTCCCTGCCTTATTTTATCTTGGTAGAAAACACAGCCTACGTCACCAATGTATGGTAGTAAGTAAACCCATCTTTATTGTTACCGTCTTGTTCCCAAAACCAGCTTTCTATGAGAAATCCTAAAATATACTTCATATAGGTACCACTGACTACTAAATGGTCCGCAGTCTTAACTTCACACCGTAGCTGCGTTGCGTTTTGTTATTGCAGACTGCAGTGCTTTTCTGTAAAATAGGCAACGGCTTCAGATTATACTGCCCAGCTAGTAGTTTATTTTTTAGATTTGTGTTTTTGTTGTAAAAATTGTGCATTGTTTTTGGTGATTGTTGCTGTTGTATTTTTAATGATCATCTTATTCAAAGATTGATATTTGTTTTCGCTTATACACTGCTGGTGAGTAGTGAATTGTTAGTTAATTTTTTTTTTTTTTTTATTATTATTATTTTTACTTTTTATTTCAAATTATTTATTTATATAATTTATATATTTTTATTACGTATTTATGCCATCAACTGATAATTTTAGTAATAGCTTTAGCAGTGACGATACGAACTTTTTATCTTTTACTTCTATTTCACAGTCTTCGGAAGACAGTTTTCATAGCGTGTCCCAGAGCCTTGACACATCGCTGGAATCAACTTTTGCTGCATTTCCTAAAAACTTCAATGCTGTGCATTTAAATGCACAAAGCATTCCGGCACACTACCCTGATCTTCTGTCCACGTTTTCCAACAATTCTAATATCCATGCCATCCTTGTATCAGAATCCTTTCTCAAGCCCTGTTTACCTTCCATTTCTTACTCTCTTCCTGGTTTCCACCTAATCCGCAATGACAGATCTGGCATGGGTGGTGGTGGTGTTGCCATTTACCTCCGAAGTCATCTCCCTTTTAACATCCTAGACAAATCTCTTACTGTTTATTCTAAGTCTTCTGAACAAAATAAGTCTAGTATGCCTGAACATATCTTTATTGAAGTTATTTTTGGGCATTCTAAATTACTTCTGGTGTATTTTATAACCCCAACCTTAATATTGATTACTTTGCCAAGTTTAATTCACTTTTGGAAAGCTTTGTTCCTACTGTCGACCATACCATTATAATGGGCGATTTCAATACCTGCCTCATCAATAATGAAGCTCAATATCTCAGTCGTTCTACTAAACTCCGCTCCATTGTAGACTCCGCTAACCTTAATATCCTCCCTCTTGATACCACTCATCATTTCCCGAACTGTGTCCCTTCTCTGCTAGATCTTATTATTGTATCCTCCACTGATCATGTAAGCTCCCATGGCCAATTCAACGCTGAAGCCTTCTCATACCATGATCTTGTCTTCCTTTCTTACAAAATCCGCTGTCCTAAGCCTAAACCTCGTGTCGTGATGCAAAGGAGCTTTGCCTCGATCGATACCTCTAAGTTCATGACTGATCTTAGCGGTATTGATTGGGACTCTGTTTTCCAAGCGCATAGTATTGATGACAAGCTTGAAGTTTTTAACTCCCTACTGATTCAGGTGTTTGATGTCCACGCTCCTCTTAGACCTGTCAAGCTTAAACACTTGCCTGCACCATGGCTCACCGACGACATAAAAAGTGTTATGGCTAGGAGGAATGCTGCAAAGGTTAAATTTCGAAATAACCCTACAGAGGCAAATCATGAGCGCTACAAAGTACTACGTAATCGCTGTAGTCGCTTATGTAGAGACGCCCAGAGGAAACATATCCACGCTTCCGTTGAAAACGGTGATCCTGCGAAGGTATGGACCTTTCTCAACTCCTTGGGCATAGGTAAAATCAATAGTTCTCTTTCTCCGAGTTTTGACCTTAACACCCTAAATCTTCACTTCACCTCTTGTTGTCCAATCCCTCCTTCTATTAAACAGGCCTCAATTAACTCTCTTACTTCTCTTTCACGTCCTTCTTACTCTCCGTTTTCCTTTAAACCTGTAACTGAGCGTGAAATTGAAAAAAATATCTCCGCCATTAAATCCAACGCTGAGGGACTGGACGGTATTAGTCGTAGAATGGTCTTGCTTAGTCTCAGTGTTGTTCTACCTATTATTTCTCATATTTTCAATTTCTCGCTTAGTACTGGCACGTTCCCTAACTGTTGGCGTCGAGCAGCGGTTATTCCTGTTCCCAAGGTCGGCAATCCTACCAGCATGTCACATTACCGTCCTATTTCTATCTTACCCTTCCTCTCAAAAGTTCTTGAGCGCCTTGTTAACTTTCAGCTCAGTCACTTTATCAATTCTCACAATCTACTCAGTCCTTTCAATCCGGTTTCCGCCCTGGGCACGGAACAGTGACTGCTTTAACCAAGGTATCTGATGATGTGCGGCTGGGTATGTCTAATCAACAGCTCACGGTTTTAGCCTTACTTGATTTTAGTAATGCTTTTAATACGGTGGATTTTGACATACTCCTAGCAATGTTACGCTCGCTGCACATCTCAGATGGGGTGGTTAATTGGTTTAGCGGTTATCTGATTGGACGGCAGCAATGTATTCGTGTTGACAGTAAAATCTCTGATCTCACTAATATAACTGCGGGTGTGCCTCAGGGTGGAGTACTCTCTCCTCCTTTCTCTATTTTCATCAACTTCCTTACACCACTTCTCTCTTGTTCTTTTCATCTATATGCGGATGATCTTCAAATTTACTGCCAGGCACCTCCTGACGAATTTCACTCAGCCATTGCTATTCTCAACAATGATCTTGCGACTGTCCTTCAGTGGAGTCAAACGCATGGCCTTGCAGTCAATCCAAACAAGTCGCAAGTCATTGTCATTGGTGGTTTGAAACAAGTGCATCGAGTGGACTATGGCAATGCTCCTCCCTTAACTTTTAATGGTGTCGCTTTACCCTTCAGCAAAGTGGTAAAAAATTTGGGTGTGTTTTTCGACACAACCTTATCTTGGTCTCACCAGGTATCTCAGGTTAGCCGTAAGATTTTCGCATCTTTGGGTTCACTTAAAAGATGGAAGAATCTGCTCCCTATAAAGACCAAGATCGAACTTGCGCAATCTCTCCTCGTTCCTATTCTAGACTATGCAGATGTCTGCTATCTTGACCTCAATGAGGATCTCCTTGATAAGCTCCAAAGGTTACAGAACATCTGCATAAGATTCATCTACGGATTGCGCAAGTTTGATCACGTGTCAGAGTACAGGAACCGCTTAAAGTGGCTCCTATCAGGTTGCGTCGGAATGAGCATATACTTCTTCTCCTGCACAAGGTACTATACGATCCTCGTTCCCCTCCCTACTTGAAGGAGTGTTTCCATTACCTGGGTGATGACCATGGCCGAAATGTTCGCTCCAAGAGCGATAATTTGCTACGCGTTCCACGAGCCCTCTCTCAGTCGGGGTACTCTAGGGAATCGTTCGTCTCTAGGGCTTCTCATCTGTGGAATGAGTTACCGTATGACGTCCGTCACGCTAAATCGTTCACTATTTTTAAATCTAAATTGCACAATCATTTCCTAGTAAAATCAGTTGGTACTTAAGTTTTCCTATTTATGACTATAAATATTTAATATATATATATATATTTAAGTAGGTATGTATGTATATAGTATTTATATATTTTTATAAATGTATGTATAATTATTATAAGTATATATATTAGTATTATTTTTTTTTTTGATTTTGATTGCTTCTGCAACTACTTACAAACCTGTGTTAACTATCTCTTTCAAGGTAAAGGTTGCCTGGAAGAGATCGCTGCAAGCGATAAGGCCGCCTTTGCTTACTTCTAGCTCTAAGTTTTCTTCTTTATTGTTATTTTACATGTTGTATTGTTTGTAAGCAATAAAGTGTTAATCTATCTATCTAATCTATCTATCTATCTGCTTTAGCTACTTCGACTACGAGCAACAGATTAAAGGTGACATGAAAACATTTTTTTCTTTTTAGCTTCACCTGTGTCCCGATTAAGAGACTCCCATTTTTAGGAATCTTGCAAAATTTTCCATCCCAGACAGGATTTGAACCTGTAATCTTCAGCCACCTCCCGGGACACCCATGTTCAGCAGTGGACTGTTGTGGCTGCTAATGCACGTGTCTCCGTTCCAGGTGTGCTGCGACTACGCCCTCCACGTGGCCGTGACGTGGTGGTCCCCAGCCGTCAAGAAGGAGATGGAGCAGCTGACCACGGAGCAATACGGCGTCAACTCCTTCAAGATGTTCATGGCGTACAAGGACCTGTACATGCTGGATGACTATGACATGTACTGCGCGTTTGAGACCTGTGCGCACCTGAGGGCTTTGCCTCAGGTAAAGTATCCTCAATCAATGAGGAAATTTCCTGGGCTACGTTATTGAAAAAAAAAATAGATGGCGCGCTCCATCCCCACGTAGATGACGATAGAGAACGCCATCTATATTTTTCTTTTTAATATTGTGACCCTAGTCAGTCCCTCATTTTGTTCAATTCAATCCTCGATGAATTTTGGAGTCGTTCTATTGCTTGGCTTTCTTGATTCATATTAACTTGCATAGATTAAAGCGTAGAATCCTTTAAGAAGTCATGCGAGGAACAGGTACCTATAAACTTGCTTAAAAATATTGATGATACAGATACAAAAAAAATTAACCAGATCTTCTATACTAGAATACCACGGAACAGCTAACAAGCTAACCCAAGAGCTGACCCCAACAAAAACAAAAATTTTGTAGTATCTAACAGAATGTTTTAATACTCCTTTCAGGTCCACGCCGAAAACGGCAGCATCATCGCGCGCAACACCGAGAAGCTCCTGGCTTCAGGAGTGACAGGTCCCGAAGGTCACCAGCTCTCGCGAGACGAGGAAGTCGAGGCGGAGGCTGTCAACAGGGCCTGCGTCATCGCTAACCAGGTCAGTTTTACCACACTTCAATCAAACACTGAGAAGCTCCTGGCTTCAGGAGTGACAGGTCCAGAAGGTCACCAGCTCTCGCGGGACGAGGAAGTCGAGGCAGAAGCTGTCAACAGGGCCTGCGTCATCGCTAACCAGGTCAGTATTACTTGTTTACTTCTGGCTTCAGGGGTGACGGGTCCTGAAGGTCACCAGCTCTCGCGGGACGAGGAGGTCGAGGCGGAGGCTGTCAACAGTGCCTGCGTCATCGCTAACCAGGTCAGTATTACCACACTTCAATCAAACACTGAGAAGCTCCTGGCTTCAGGGGTGACTGGTCCCGAAGGTCACCAGCTCTCACGAGACCAGGAGGTCGAGGCGGAGGCTGTTAACAGGGCCTGCGTCATCGCTAACCAGGTCAGTATTACCACACTTCAATCAAACACTGAGAACCTCCTGGCTTCAGGAGTGACGGGTCCTGAGGGTCACCAGCTCTCGCGGGACGAGGAAGTCGAAGCAGAGGCTGTCAACAGGGCCTGCGTCATCGCTAACTAGGTCAGTTTTACTTGTTTACTCCTGGCTTCAGGAGTGACAGGTCCTGAGGGTCACCAGCTATCGCGAGACGAGGAAGTCGAGGCGGAGGCTGTCAACAGGGCCTGCGTCATCGCTAACCAGGTCAGTTTTACCACACTTCAATCAAACACCGAGAAGCTCCTGGGTTCAGGAGTGACGGGTCCCGAAGGTCACCAGCTCCCGCGCGACGAGGAGGTCGAGGCGGAGGCTGTCAACAGGGCCTGCGTCATCGCTAACCAGGTCAGTTTTACCCGATTTTAATCACGTTGTCATACGTAGGTAATGTGTCAGCGTAACTAGAGTACCAACTTCGTAAGTTGGAACTTTAAAGTCAAGCGGCTCACCTTTTTATCAAATTCCGATCAAAAGGTGAGAACAGGACTTCCAACTACGCGTCCCAGACATGTCCTTTTGGATGATGACGACGAAACCATAGTAGCACCTGTTGCAGCCATTGCATATAGCTAGATCATACTCCACATGCTCTCCAAGCAACTGACATGCCCGCCGGCGGCAATCTGTGTCCTTTTTTGAGATTTACTGGTATATACCGGGTAGATTCAGTCCGATCGGATCCGTTCTTTCCAGAACAACTTCTAAGCCCAGTGTCGCTCCAAGGGCGTGATTGGGCTCGTTGTTTGAACCACCATACAAATATTTCCGGGTGAGCCCTCGCTCCTCACCTAGCCGACCGGCATAATTTTGAGGGCCCCGAGGCCGAAAACATTTAGACCATCACCCAAAATACAAATACCTTTAGGACTTATTGTGTCCCACTACCCAAGAATCTCATACATAACAATGGAATACCCTAAAGACACTATTTATTTTCTTTCAGGCGGATACCCCTCTCTACATCGTCCACATGATGTCCAAGTCTGCGGTGCAGGCTCTGAAGATCGCTCGTCAGAGGCAGAGGCCGCCGGTGTACGGGGAGACCCTGGCTGCTACCGTCGGCACTGACGGTAAAAATGCTTTATAATTTTAGCTACCATCATGAGGAGATACATTCATTTGATTCCAGATATGCGGTTTTGAAACTTTTTAGTCAATATTCAGTATTTGAATTTTGGGGTAGTCCAGTGTGGATCCCAAATATGTGGTTTTGGAACTTTTTAGGCAATATTCTGTATTTGAAAGAAGTAGCCCAGTGGCTTCGATTAATCTAAGCATCTGCTAGTAAATTGGATGTCTAAAGAATTCTATTTCATGCATTTGCACACAAGATTAGATCGTGGTGATACACACTACACAGTCTTCTGATCTGAATGACTCTCAAACTTTTGTCTATTGCCGTTTATACTCTGCCTACCCCGCAAGGGATATAGGCGTGATATATGTATGTATGTAAGTTTAGATTGCTATTGATCTTTGTTTCATCTAGACACAAAACCTAGAATGGTAAAGTAGGCAGGCTTCAGGTAGTGAAGGCAGATATCTAGACACACGGCAGTGTGTCCGCCAAGTTCGAGCAAAAAAAGCGACACACCGGCCGTGGGTTATATTACACGAACCATTTCGGGCCAAGTTCGACCCACCTATAACTCAAAATCTATTTTATCTACGCATATGAAATTTCTAGTATCTGTCGAGATCTACTTACTTATCTAAAATACAAAATTTCATTAATGTACCTATTGTAGGTCTTGAGATATTGACGTCAGAAAATCGCTATTTTTACTATACACTCACTGAGTCACTCACTCACTCACTCACTCATCAAAAACCTAGACCACTTCCAATGGTCGTATTGGCTTGAAATTTGGCATGGAGGTAGGTCTTTAGGTCAAGGTAAAGGAAAAAATCTGAAAATGGCCAAGTGTGAGTCGGTTTTAAAAATAATGAAGGTGTAAATTCATACCCCTAAGGAACTAAAACAAAAAATTTATCTATATCTTCCAATCGTCGTACCGACCTAAAATTCGTTACGAAGGTTTGTATTTAGTCAAAGTAAAGTATAAATGAGATATTTCCTTACCTAACTTAATCATAAGAAAAATAAACCTTACAAAAATAAATGAAATCCCACCAAAAACATAAATGTGAAAGGTGCCAAGTTCGATAATATTGGAATGCTTCGCCTATAAAAGAAGTGAGATCTAAATAAGTACCAAGTTCCATACACAGACCTCAGTTAAAAATAGTTACAGGAATGCACACTTGATTTTTCGCAGTTTGGAAATAAGAATCTACTTTCCATTTCACATTTATGTTTTGGGTGGGATCAAATTCACAGAGTTAGAGCCCTTGCACACAAGCTATTTTTCTCCGGCGATTTCTCAGCGGAGCGTAGTGTCGCGGCAATTTTTAATCCGCCTAGAAATCGCCGTAGAAAAACGTTTCTGTGCAAGTGCTCATACCCGATTTACCTGAAAAGGTTTATAGTTTTCAGTTTGACATACATAGTTTGTTTCAAACCGCAATTGTTATTTCAGGCACCCACTACAGGAACTCGTGTTTCCGTCACGCCGCCGCGCACGTGATGTCGCCGCCCCTGCGCCCCGACCCCAACACGCCCCAGGCCATCGTCGAGGCGCTGGCCGAGTAAGTTTATGTCTATATGTTCATTCAAATGCCATAGCTTAAGGGCAGGTTAAGTACAGGAACTCGTGTTTCCGGCACGCCCCGCGCACGTGATGTCGCCGCCCCTGCGCCCCGACCCCAACACGCCCCAGGCCATCGTCGAGGCGCTGGCCGAGTAAGTTTGTTTCTATATGTTCATTCAAATGCCATAGCTTAAGGGTAGGTTAAGTACAGGAACTCGTGTTCCGACACGCCGCCGCGCACGTGATGTCGCCGCCCCTGCGCCCCGACCCCAACACGCCCCAGGCCATCGTCGAGGCGTTGGCCGAGTAAGTTTATTCCTCCTGTAGAAAAGTAGTGCATTCCTTTAAACGAAGCGGCCTTTAGGTATTATAATGTATGGTAAACATGTTCAAAGTTTTTGTAAAAAATATAAAAAGATTTCATAATCAATATCTTTATTAAAATGAGAAAAAACTTGAACAAACTTATGATACTTCATTATACATTCTATAAGCGTGTTTTGAAAGAACACACTACGTTTCCAAACACCCTTTGGCATAGTTAACCTCTAAGACCCATGACGTAACTCATATTCATCAAACTTTTCTCTATACACTTATTATATTACACATCCCTGAGCTAACGGATAGAAAACTTTCGGTAACTGTAATGTCGACGCTTGAAAGGAAAAATAGTTAGCTGAAGTAATCGTATGTTTTTCTCTTCTATTTTGTTTTATTTACTTATCTATTTATTTCGCCTGCTTTTTCTGTGTCGTTAATCTGTAAAACTTATGCGAGTCACATTGCTGAGCGAGCTGCTGACATCATTTTATTTTGTGTAGGTACAGTTTTGACCCTTGAATATAAGAAATATACCTGCGAAATTTTGCCCACATTAAGTTATGCATGTGCATTGTTATTCTACACACTTTAACAAACCAGCAAGCGCTGAATGAACAGCTGGCATATTTCCAAAACAGTAATTGGCATATAAAACTTACTCCATCAAAAATAGCCAAGCTTTTACGTATAGAAGAAGTAGAACATTTGTAAAAAATTATCGCTTCTGCTTTTTTTATACCTGCGTTGTTTAATTTGCTGTATTTTATGCGTCATGAATTACAAATATGGAAAGCCTAAGCGAATTTTTTCCCATAGTGAAGACTTTCAACAAGATACATCGCTGAGCGAGCAAATATCCACCATATTTTGTTTACAATGATAAAACGCCTTTGTGAAATTATTAGAATGGTCATGCACTTGGCCGTTTTTGTAAACTTGTACTTTTGCTCTTTCTGTTGTTAGATTAGTTTATTTTATGTTATCGCATTTTTACAGTAGTACTTTATTGGCTGTTGTCGGTTTGTTTTTAGGGTTTCGTAGTCTACTAGAAACCCTTATCATTTCGTCAAGTCTGTCTGTCTGTATGCCGCGCCCTCATAACTATAACTAACTATAACTCCAAAACTAACTATGTATATTATAGTCAGTTTTGGAGCTATCGACATCAAATTTGGTGTAATGATAGATCGTGTTGACCAAAATTTAGAAATGCTGAGAAAATAATTTTTTTTTATCCCCTTCCCATACATGTGAAAGGGAAGCAATTTTTTTTTCTCCTGTAATATTGAATAGGGTATCGTTGAAAAGGTCTTTTAAAACTAAAGGGTGGAGGTTCCTTTGAAACAAAGTCTCTAAAATGTTTTGGTCTCGAGATATCTGCTTTTAAAAGGGGCGTTTTGAGCCATAATTTGTACTAGCTGTAACTTCTAAATATGGAATATAGTTCTTAATATGAAGTTAACACGAAAACTAATACTGTGCCACTTAAGGAAATATTAAAGTTTTTAAATTTGCGGTTGGTAACCATACAGCTGCAAACAAACCAGCAACAATATTAACTTTGTAACGCTATCGTTGAATAGGTCATTTTAAAACTAAGGGGCCGAGGTTCCTTTGAAACTAAAACGTACGATTTACTGACGCAATAATGACATGGCTTAAAAATTAACAAGTTTTGATCAAGTTGTGAGACAAAAGATTCGCCCGGACAGGGACTTGAACCCTGGACCCTTGGATTAAAAGTCCAATGCTCTACCGACTGAGCTATCCGGGCTGTATTACAAATCTCGAAAACAGCTAATTAATTATCGGTTTCTTAATTAACACTTGATTAAACAAAGTCAAAATGTAGGTACTTCACTTGCAAGATACTTATTATTTTGCGGTAGGAAAATGAAATAGGCATTTCGATTGTGGCTTGTAATATTATGATGGTTTTCTCAACATTTCTTAATTTGGGTCAATACGATCTATCTTCACATCAAATTTGATGTCGATAGCTTCAAAACTTACGAAGTTATAAGGGCATACAGACAGACAGACAGACAGACCGACAAACATACAGACAGACAGACTTGACGAAACGATAAGGGTTTCTAGTAGACTACGAAACCCTAAAAAGGTGAACGCGCGTTTTTGCCTTTTTTGCACTGGTAGAGTTGGAAAGTTGTGTGTACTACACCAAAGAAAATTTATTTACAACACATGCGTGCTTTTAAATTCCTTACTGAGCTCGGGATACTACTTATAATTTTAGTATCCTTCGGTACCTCGGGATTCAAATTAGCACTTGTATCAAAAATTTACTTTGCTCTCTTGTGAAGTTGTGTGAATATACAAATACAAAAAAACTATTGTCTGCAAAAAAGAGGGTCCTATGCACCAGAAGGCGGTTTCAGTTGCTGTCTCCTATTTCATTACACAATCACCTCAATTTACCTACCTAGTAAGAAGCTTCAAAACTGTAAAAACTGGGTTAATAAAAAAAACTACTTTTTTCTTCGTTCCAGTGACGACCTGCAGTTGATCGGAAGTGACAACTGCACCTTCCACGAGAAAGACAAGGAGTTGGGCAAAGGGAACTTCTCCAAGATCCCCAATGGAGTCAACGGCGTGGAAGACCGCATGGCCATACTGTGGCAGAAGGGAGTCAACTCGGGTAAGATACAGTCAACTTTGGTCAGATAGAGTCAACTCTGGTAAGAGATAGAGTTAACTGAGGTATGATAGAGGTGATCGGTAGCGACAACTGCACCTTCCACGAGAAGGACAAGGAGTTGGGCAAAGGGAACTTCTCCAAGATCCCCAACGGCGTGAACGGCGTGGAAGACCGCATGGCCATACTGTGGCAGAAGGGAGTCAACTCGGGTAAGATAGAGTCCTGCTATTTGAAGTAGGAGGTTGAAAAACTGTGACACCAGGATTCGTCGGGTCGTTGGACCAATCGCTGTCCCACTCGAAAAGAAGAAAGAAGAAGAGTCAATTCGGGTAAGATACAGTCAATCCGGGTAAGATAGAGTCAACTTTCTTCTACATAACGAACGGGGTGAACGGGGTCGAGGACTGCATTGCTATACTGTGGCAGAAGGGAGTCAACTCGGGTAAGATAGAGTTAACTTTGGCCAGATAGAGTCAACTTCTCCAAGATCCCCAACGGAGTGAACGGCGTGGAAGACCGCATGGCCATACTGTGGCAGAAGCGAGTCAACTCGGGTAAGATAGAGTCAACTTGGGTCAGATAGAGTCAACTCGGGTAAGATATAGAGTCAACTTTGGTAAGATAGAGATGATGATCGGCAGTGACAATTGCACCTTCCACGAGAAGGACAAGGAGTTGGGCAAAGGGAACTTCTCCAAGATCCCCAACGGAGTGAACGGCGTGGAGGACCGCATGGCCATACTGTGGCAGAAGGGAGTCAACTCGGGTAAGAACAGTCAACTTTTGTCAGATGAAGTCAACTCTGTTATGATAAAGCTGATCAATAGCGACAACTGCACCTTCCACGAGAAGGACAAGGAGTTGGGCAAAGGGAACTTCTCCAAGATCCCCAACGGAGTGAACGGAGTCGAAGACCGCATGGCCATACTGTGGCAGAAGGGAGTTAACTCGGGTATGAACTCAAAGTCTATGTAATAATATTATACCATGTAATGTCGGCCTAACATTACCCTATTTCTTTTCCGCGGTTCGGTATGAATCAGGTGATACTTGATAAGTACAGAACACAACTTCTGGTGGTCACGACCCTAAGTCATGAGGTTTTGACGAAAAAGAAGTGTGTGGCGGGACTCATGTGTACTATATTTTTAGACGATGGGCTGTCATCCGGTTATGCGAGTATGTCCTAAAATTTACTCTCAAATATTTGCCTCACTTGGCGAATATAACCAATGTTACCACAAATTAGGAAAACGGCGCGCAGTTGTTATGGCCGTTCACGCTCTGCCTACTTCGCAATGGCGAAAAGATTGATAGTTATTATGCATAGTTATGAATGTAATTTAGGAATAACATACTTATAAAGGAATAATTCCAAAGTTTATTTACTATTTTCAAGCTTTGCTTAAGTCTTCGTCTTTCATGCAAAATAGGCGCATGTAAAAACGTCGAGTTGCGGGAAACAGCCCGTATTACCAAGTCTTGGTCACGTTTTCTCAGAATGGGCGTACATTTTTTAATAAAAATAATGTCATTTATTTCGGAAGAAATCCATAGGTAAAAAATAATTCAGTAACAATGCTGCTTACATAACATTTTTCCATGACATTTTTTAAAACCCTTTTGCATAATTCCAGGCATAATGGACCCGTGCCGCTTCGTCGCGGTGACCAGTTCGACAGCCGCAAAGATCTTCAACATCTGGCCGCAGAAGGGACGCATCGCCGTCAACAGCGACGCAGACGTCGTGGTGTGGGATCCGCGCCTGGAGAGGACCATCACTGCTGCCGAGCATAAGCAGGCCGTCAACTTCAACATCTTTGAGGCAAGTGACGGTCAACAAAGAGTCACGTTGCGTCAACAGCGACGCAGACGTCGTGGTGTGGGATCCGCGCCTGGAGAGGACCATCACTGCTGCCGAGCATAAGCAGGCCGTCAACTTCAACATCTTTGAGGCAAGTGACGGTCAACAAAGAGTCACGTTGCGTCAACAGCGACGCAGACGTCGTGGTGTGGGATCCGCGCCTGGAGAGGACCATCACTGCTGCCGAGCATAAGCAGGCTGTTAACTTCAACATCTTTGAGGCAAGTGACGACCTGTCAATAATGTGTGGCATTGCGTCAACAGCGACGCAATGCCACACATTATTATATAGTATAGTGTTTTTCATCAAATAGTTCCTCTGGCGTCATGTTGGTAGCATTGTAAATGAGCGCCTTCTTAATTCGGACGGGTTATACGGCGACCATGTTGAGCCGCACGTAATATTATGGCCGCCTATAATCAGTCCGAATTAAGAAGGCGCCCATTTCCAATGCTACCAACATGATGCCAGAGGAACTATTTGATGAAACGCACTATACTGCTGCCGAGCATAAGCAGGCCGTCAACTTTAACATCTTTGAGGCAAGTGACAACCTTTCAATAATAGATCGCATTGCGTCAACAGCGACGCAGACGTCGTGGTGTGGGATCCGCGCCTGGAGCGGACCATTACTGCTGCCGAGCATAAGCAGGCTGTCAACTTTAACATCTTTGAGGCAAGTGACAACGGGTCGCATTGCGTCAACAGCTACGCAGACGTCGTAGTGTGGGATCCGCGCCTGGAGCGGACCATTACTGCTGCCGAGCATAAGCAGGCTGTCAACTTTAACATCTTTGAGGCAAGTGACAACGGGTCGCATTGCGTCAACAGCTACGCAGACGTCGTAGTGTGGGATCCGCGCCTGGAGCGGACCATCACTGCTGCCGAGCATAAGCAGGCTGTTAACTTCAACATCTTTGAGGCAAGTGACAAAGGGTCGCATTGCGTCAACAGCGACGCAGACGTCGTGGTGTGGGATCCGCGTTTGGAACGCACGATTACTGCTGCCGAGCATAAGCAGGCTGTCAACTTCAACATCTTTGAGGCAAGTGACAAAGGGTCGCATTGCGTCAACAGTGTAGTGTGGGAGCCGCGCCTGGAACGCACGCTGGCTGTCAACTTAAGGCAAGTGACGACCTGTCATCAAAGGGTCGTGTGATATAGATGTGGTAGTGTAGGACTCACACCTGAAGTGGACGATTACTGCTGCCGAGCATAAGCAGGCCGTCAACTTCAACATCTTTGAGGCAAGTGACAAAGGGTCGCATTGCGTCAACAGCGACGCAGATGTGGTAGTGTGGGACCCGCGCCTGGAGCGGACCATCACTGCTGCCGAGCATAAGCAGGCTGTCAACTTTAACATCTTTGAGGCAAGTGACAACGGGTCGCATTGCGTCAACAGCTACGCAGACGTCGTAGTGTGGGATCCGCGCCTGGAGCGGACCATCACTGCTGCCGAGCATAAGCAGGCTGTTAACTTCAACATCTTTGAGGCAAGTGACAAAGGGTCGCATTGCGTCAACAGGCAAGTGACGACCTGTCATCAAAGGGTCGTGTGATATAGATGTGGTAGTGTAGGACTCACACCTGAAGTGGACGATTACTGCTGCCGAGCATAAGCAGGCCGTCAACTTCAACATCTTTGAGGCAAGTGACAAAGGGTCGCATTGCGTCAACAGCGACGCAGACGTCGTGGTGTGGGACCCGCGCCTGGAGCGGACCATCACTGCTGCCGAGCATAAGCAGGCCGTCAACTTCAACATCTTTGAGGCAAGTGACGACCTGTCAATATAGATTGCTTATTGCATTGCGTCAACAGCGACGCAGACGTGGTAGTGTGGGACAAATATCTTTGAGGTAACTTGGTATCATTCAAGTATAGCCTGTCCCATTGCCCAGGGTCATACATATTAGCCCCAGTTTACAAATTACTGTATAGTTGACAATCGACTTGACGAAGTAGAAACACATGTATGTGCTGCATGTTTTGATAGCATTGCCCAAAGAAAGAATAAGCATCATCGTCCATACAAAATTACCCCACGTAGGGCATCGACTGAACTTGAACGTCGGGCACTGTTGAGCCTACGTCTTTGCTACAACTTTGCTTAGTTACTTATGAAGTGCATGCCTGTTTGCAATACTTATTCGAAATGTTGTTTTCAGGGTCAGAAGGTGGTGGGCAGCCCTCTATACGTCATCGTCAACGGGCGTGTGTGCTTGGATGACGGAAACCTTAGGGTTGCCGAAGGTAATTGTTTATTAAAATACTATTCAGATATTTTTGCAACGTAGAGTTTTTGACCTTGGCTGAATATCAGTCGACTGTGGTCGCATAGTGGCGGTGATACCACCTACAATAGCATTCCCAAAGAGAGTTGACATCAGGCAGGCGGCCGGTCATAAAACATAAGCAAATCCATTTATCCTACATGTTTTTTTTTTCTAACAAACATGTTGCGCCGACCCCCAAATGATTTGGGATAAGGACAAGAAGATGATATTCAGGTATTTTAGCAGGTGCCAGACATAAAAGTTTTTGCAAATATTTAAGCAGTCGTTAGAATCATCTCAGCAGCACGAGCACGAGTGACACTGGCTATATTAAAGTGTCTTAAAATGAAAATGGCTTATTTTAAACGAAAAACTTTGAAAATTACTTCATTCCGGTTTTTATTTTTTATTCATCTGCTTGTGTGTTGTAATCTGTCAGGTATCGGTCGGTTCGTGAAGACTCTGCCCAACTCCCCGTACATCTTCGGCGGTGATGGCGAGGAGAAGCCTGACGCTCCATCATCAGCGTTCGCTACTCCACAACAGGTGGACACGCCCACCAAGCGGTACACCAATGGAAATACCCCACACGGTAAGTCATTATTAACTACAGTCTTCTCGTAGTAAAATACCCCACATGGTACGCCATTACATTAGCTACAGTCTATGAGGGCGAAGAGAAGCCTGATGCTCCATCATCAGCGTTCGCTACTTCGAAACAGATGGACACTTCTACCAAGCGGTACACCAATGGAAATACTCCACACGGTAAGGCATTATTTGCTACAGTCTATGAGGGCGAGGAGAAGCCTGATGCTCCATCATCAGCGTTTGCTACTCCGCAACAGGTGGACACGCCTACCAAGCGGTACACCAATGGAAATACCCCACATGGTAAGTCATTCTTAACTACAGTCTACTCGTAGCAACTCTAAAATACCCCACATGGTAAGACATTATTAGCTACAGACTACTCGTAGCAACTCTTAAATACCCTATATGGTAAGTAATGGCTACAGTCTACTCGTAGCCAAATACCCCACATAGTAAATAGGTCATGATAAGCTACAGTCTATGAGGGCGAAGAGAAGCCTGACGCTCCATCATCAGCGTTCGCTACTCCACAATAGATGGACACTCCTACCAAGCGGTACACCAATGGAAACACCCCACATGGTAAGTCATTATTGGCTACAGTCTACTCGTAGCAACTCTAAAATACCCCACATGGTAAGTAATGGCTACAGTCTACTCGTATCCAAATACCCCACATAGTAAGTCATGATTGGCTACAGTCTATGAGGGCGAAGAGAAGCCTGATGCTCCATCATCAGCGTTCGCTACTCCGCAACAGATGGGCACGCCTACCAAGCGGTACACCAACGGAACGCCCCACATGGTAAGTCATTATGAGCTACAGTCTACTCGTAGCAAAATACCCCACAGGTACCTAAGTCATTAGCGAGGAAAAGCCTGACGACGTACAGTGCACAAGCTGTAAGCATCGCACAAACTTTTTCTTCGACTTAGCGTAGGACAAACCCTCGTATTTCTGTTTTATTGTAATGGTACAGAAAAGTTGGACGTCATGTGGGAGCATTATTTTCTTGGCTAGTACAATAGCAATTTGGTGCAGACGATGTTGGAGCATGCTTGCCTAGGTAGTGCCTATTCACTCTTGCCTTGGAAGGGTCCAAGTTATAATGTTCCGAAAACAGATCCGGCAGCAGGTAATTACACTCCTTAGCCGTTAGCATGATTAGAGTTTGAAGCAAATCGTATGTTAAATTTAAGTTATGTATGTGTACTATTTTCCAGATCTGCACCTAGTGAACAAGCAGCTGCAAGACATGGTCCTCCCATCGGGCTGCTCGACCCCCACCGGTCGCAAGATGCGTGAGTCGGGCCAGAGGGATCTGCAGCAATCCAACTTCTCACTTACCAGTACGTATTCTATCACTTATCTATGTACATCACAAACCAGCCTTTACGGATGGCTCACTCAGTACTTACGACGATTTTTACGCTTACTGACGTTTACTGGAATGAACTGTAATCTCAGAGGAACTCAAAATAACTAAGAAGACTTCTACGAATATCATATTTCTTTTATTGAAATCGGCTCAGAATTTTTTATTACGTTCTTGTATCAGATTGAACTGTATTTCGTCCTCGTATTAAATCTAGCAACCCTGGCTATGTAATTAATAAGTGAAAATCGCGTAAATCCTAAATAGGGTCGAGTGATCTTTCTGTAAACTCTCCGTTTTGTATCTATACTGAGATCTATACCTACTCGTTGTTTCGTAATCTTTGCAGACCTATGCCACTGAATACATCCTATGCTAACATATGCTCCACAGAAAACGTTGTTCAATTTCATAGTCAGATCTTGCCTGCAAAGTACACCCTGTAGAGCTCAGACCTACTTTACGTGCGTTTTACTTACATTTTCTTTTATCATGTTACAGAGGAAGTGGAAGGTCTCGACCAGAAGACATCAGTGCGCGTCCGGAACCCCCCTGGCGGCAAATCCTCCGGCCTGTGGTAAGACAAGAACCGGACACACCCGGACATTACCGGTTATAACCGGAACCGCTTCGTAGTCACGGGAGGAGTGCTTGTGGAACACACATTTGACGGTAATCGGCATTTTATAGTAAAGCATTTTAACCTAGGTGCAAATACGCTATTTAATATTTATTAATGTGTGAATGACCGGTTTTAAGAATGCCAGAATTGTTGTACTTTTAATTTTTATAGGTTTATTAATGCAATATGATAGATGGACTTGATTTTACTTACGTTTTATTGTTGCATAATAAAATAAATAAATGAAATAAAAAAATAAAATTTTATAATTCCACGAGCACGTAAAATAAAAGAAACAATATGGGCAAAGAACCAATTATTAGGTTATTTTAATTGGAACCCAAAGCTTAGAAGTGACAGGTTTGAAATGAGTATTGAGTATGTTTGAAAGTGTATAAATGTGGATCTAGTAATTTTTATGCTAGTTTTATTTTGTACAATGAATAGGCAGCTATTAACTCTATTATGCTTTGGTGAACCAAATAGGAATTTATTTTTATTGCCTACGTTTTGATTTATTTGAAATTAAACCAGGACAAAGAATAATGGATTAAAACTAGCATACGTATTACTGTTTATAAGAAATAATATGTGTTAGATTGTTTCACGTTAGCATGACATATAACAGGTGTATTGATGTGTAATTGTTATTTATTCAGTTGTCTACCATAACATAACTATGTAGCGGGTACTATCTTCTTAGTATCTGTATGTAAAACCATTATAAGTTGATCCCTCAAATGGGTAGTATGAAGTAGTTGTAGTACCTAAGGTATTATGTAAAACACATTTTATAATCATTCTCTCGTATATGACATGTCATTAGACAGACTGGTGTTATTGACGAATATAATTTGACAGATATACATGTATTTGCAACTTGACATGAATGAAATAATTTTGCATGACATATTAATAGGATTCAAAATAATAAGTTATTTGGTGTAAGCAGAGTGTTGGAGAAATAGTGAAAACTTCCTGTGGATGTACGTACACAAGCGTTATCATACAAAAGTAGACAACTTTTGCTATTACATAATATCGTAATAAATATTCTTTGTTTTCGATAGAAATAGACCTGATTCGATGATAACTTTGCACGTTAAAACTAAAAACATAACATTTAAGATTAATGCATATAACTTTGTTTAGTTTTATTAGCTGTATTTGTACACCCACATGAGATTATTCGAATTACTCCGATTGTCTTTAATACACTTTGAGGAAAGAAATAGATGTCATACATAACTAGATAACATGTATATGTATTTTTAATAATTGTATGTAGTGTTTGCTGACTATCAATATGTATCCAATCCGAAGTTTTCCAAAGTAGGTAAATAGTGTCAAGAAATAACTGCCAAACCTCTTCTGCAATATTTATAGTATTTCAGCGTTTATTACTTTGTTACTCATTATGAAAACAGCTACTGTAATAGTGTTTGTTCTTATTACGAAAATTAATACCTTATTTAATGAAATTCTTTTGACATTGTGATCCGAAGTTGATTCGAAATATCTAACTTAATACTGAATGTTTGTGCTTAAAGTGAAATGATAGCTGTATGTAAGACTAGGTGTAAGACTTTTATTGTTTTTTATATTTTAAGCACGCAAGAATTATTATAATCTTACCACCTTACTTATTTTTCAAGTACTTTACTAATCGGGAATACTTCGATCTAGAACTAATATGAGGCAAAATGAGAGTGTTTTAAAATTGTAATAAGATTGACAGTTGAAAATCGAAAAGTCGACACTAAATTGGGCAGAGACAAATGAGACCTAACCTATCTACCAGATTATCTAGGTACTGAATGTTTACCAATTTAGATACCTAGTTTTGATGGTGGCAATACGACGCAGCAAAAAGCAGTGTGCATCTGTTTGTATGTAATACAATGAGGGACTGTCCGTCCAAGGCCAAATTATTGAAAAGAAAAATATAGATGACGTTCTCTATATCGTCATATATCTACATGGTGATAGAGTGCGCCATCTATATTTTTCTTTTTATTTGTCTGGCAGTTTCTTATTAGGAATTGTTCGCACCAGCAGACCACAATGACGGTTGCAACGCCCAAGTCTTATTTTCCCAGAACAGTAATACGAAATTGCACCTTATCTCGGCATAAAACGTGCGCTACGATCTGTTGTAGTGGTCTGCTGCACGGAGTCGTCTGGACCTACTATAACCTGATTCATAAAAGAAAGGGACCCGAAATGACAACAATATTATTAGCGTTTTTTTCATATTACATGACATTTGAGCATGATGTTGCCATTTCGGGACCCCTTCTATAAATCAGGTAATAAGGTGATAACACATACATTACTATGCGTTAGCTACTGCGTCGTATCATTTACTGTTAATTTGGGTTTTATTCTGCGGTCTTCGCTAATTTAGCTCAAAGATTTTAATACCTTCCCATTTTACTGTCTGCTTGATAATAAAAATCAACTATTTTCTATGTCGACTGCTTCTAAGACTGCAAACGAATGTTTTAAATCGACTTTATTCTTCTTTATAGTCAAGAAGACCTCTCGCTGTATTCGAGGCCGTATGGCGGTCATATGGCGCTTCCATTCTCCCTTGAGTTTACCACCAAGAGGGAAAGAAAGCGCCATACGGCCGCGAATACAGCAAGTGGTTTTCTCGACTATAACTAACGTTATCCATGCAGTACAAACTCTCATATACATTGATGAAAGCTTACCTAGACTCCGCTAGTCTAACATCACCTTTTTATAGTGTTTTACATTTTTTTTCTAAATGTATATTCTCTATTATGCATTGTCACAAATAAACAATGTAATCTCAAAATGATTTTTTATTTATGTAATTTAAAGATACCTACTTAAAAATAAAACATGGAGTTACAATTTTAAAGTTGTTTATTAAAATAATATTCGTTCAACTGAACACAAGACATGGGGCCAGACCTAATAATTGAGTTTTTTTTTTCTAATTTGACAAATTCTCTACAAAAGATACCGGACTCAGTAAGAGCCGCTTGTCTTTACCCTCTTAACAATAAAAACAACCTATAAAATCTATCAACATAAAATGACCTTCAGAGGTATTTGTTACGAAATACCAACAACTGTATTAGTTACAATTTGGCACAGTTATTTATAATAGTTACATACTTGTCCGTTTCACTTGTTGGCAATCTGTTATGTGTTCTAGATGGTTTTGGCACTAGGCTAAATAATTTTCAAAAATTTAGAAATAACTAAAATCGTTACTAATAATAATAAGCAACTTTAATTTAAATACCATCTTTCGAACTCAAAAAATGGTCCTTAAAGAAAATTTATGAAATATCTAATTTATATTTAGAAAACTATACAGTACCCATATTTGTTTAATCAATATTGCACATCATCGGATTTCATCATGCAAAATCGTACCGTAATCATAGTTTTAAAATGTTTCTGTAATGTCAAAATGTATAAAAAAATCTGATACTCTTCATTAATCGGTAATACATGATGGTCTGCTGTAAAAAAACTAATAGAAAATAATTTTGAAATCAACGAGCGCACAATTTTTAAAGTCATGGGTTTTTCATTGGAATTAACAACTTTTAAAATTCTTAATAATAACAATAAAAAAATTATTTAACAAAAAGATTGCGTTGGACAAAACAAACCATCCGAACTTTCCGAGGGTAATCATTTCTTTAATAATAATTATAAATGCAATTGTTTATACCAAAATGTTCTAAATATCGACTTTTTAAGAATTACAAATTTATTTACAATCAAGTTTATATGTCGCCATTTTGTATACATTTTATAACCGTAAAACAAATTCCAGGATATGTTATGTTCCTTTTTTCGATATAGTCAGTATTTAACTAATATTTTTCTTTTAAAACTCCTTTTTTATAGTAATAATATGTAAGTAGCATAGTACACTTATTCTCTAATATGACACAGTTAGATTAAACCTATATTTTTTACATTTACATCATGTATGTACTTACACATATACAAAGTTGGTTTTGTACCCAAATAACCTTTTGGATGAAAAAGTCGTACATTTGAAATAGGCGCTATAAAACGAAATATGGATAAAAGAGAACTACATCTTAGAACATTAAGTTCATAACTTGATCAACAGATGGCGCTATTACGCAAAAAAGGCAGTAAAAATTTAAAACAAGGCTTTCGATACAATACCAACGGTAATAATTTCACTCATACAATGATACAACATGCCTATTCTAACCTACGACAGTCTAACGAGTTCCGCACAACGGAAAAACAAATTTCCCTCCGCTTACGACTTAAATATTACTTTATACATAATTTCACCGAGGGGGAAACACTTATATACTTACTAAAATTACTAACGCTACATGGAACCTTACGGTGCAGGCCGTTCGATTAGGAAATTAAATGTCGTCAGTTTGTGAAATGACCGTAAGAGAGCGTTTTCTGATGACACTCGAAGTAAGAAGAATACATCAGAAAAGATAAAGTACTTACTCTTTTGTCGCTTTATTAAAATCATTATCAAATTCTTCAGAGTATAAAATTTAGGGCATAATAAAGTGCATTAGAAAAAATGGAAATAAATACTATATCGAATATCATTTCAAATTCAATCCGTATTACATAACTTGGTTGCTCAGTAAAATATATCGAAGTTCAGTTAAAATATTTCAATAATTTGGTAGAATAGGTTCTTATCTTTAAAATAGAAGGGACATGAATTCCTATTTTTGGTCAAGTAACATAATGAATGACTCAATCCATAATTTCATCATCTAAATATTCCTGAAATTCAGTAAATTTCGTTACAGACAAAATCAATGTTCGTGAAAACGTGCAATTTTTTTTAATATGTTTAATGGCACATGGAAAGGAGACTAGTGAGTGACACAGGAAATTATTTAGATGTTAAGAGTATGGAAGTATGAAATGCAATTATAAATGACTCGACTTGGGGTCGCAATTTTGAGATCATTTTATTAATGTGACTGGTTTGCGTTAATTCTCGTTTCCATGTTCTGATCCCTAGAACTACCGTGCATTTGGTGAAAAAGGTGGTTATATGTTTATTTTTAGGCCATAAAAACGTAATTTACAAAAGTTCTTACTTATCAAAAGACAATTTTCATGTAACAAAGTTTCAATGGTCCAGTCAATATTAAAATCTAAATTTAATAAGTGCAAGAAATTGTACATTTAAAACCGAACTTTTTATTGAATTCAGTCCAATATTGACGAAACCTCTGAAAATACATTAAACATTTATATGACAGTAGATAAAAGAAGAATTATTTGAAATATGTACACACGAAAATGCCGGTACTCCTAGATATCATACAATAATAATGTCGTACTTCATATTTCTTTGATAAAAGTCCTTGAAGTTCTGAATTTAGTACCTATTTTTATCACACACAACCAACACGACTTTGTACGGCATGTTAGCACAAGAGGGCGCTAGTTGCATTTTAGTACACCACTTCACTAACAGATGGCGATACTCGCCTTTGAAATAGGAATTTATTCTGTTGATATTTTTACTTTATTTCTGTGACATAGTAAAAAGCATAACAGAATAAACTTCTAATAGAAAAGCAATCTAACGTACGTTATGTCGTTCTGTTGGAGCTTTACCAAGGTTGTTAGTCACCATAGAGAGTTAATTTACAGAAAAAATATATAGGTATTTCAAAGGATAATTCGCTTGTAACTAACCATGAAACTGGACAAGCTATCAGAAGGAACATTGGCAAAATATAAAATGATTTCGGCTGTAACTGTTGGTATTGAATATCCAAATATTTTGTGTATATTTTGACCTGTGTTCCTTGAGGAAGGTTGTTCAATTTCAAGCATACGTTTATCCTGTAAAATATATCCCTCATGTTTAAAGTTTCACTATGCTAAAACCCCGACACGCGACATTACCCTATAACCAGCGCCGCAAGTCCGTCAGCCGTGTCTGCGACGGCGTTGTACCGCTATGACACGGAGATCACTTCGTGGCCCGGTCTGGCCTGCGCCGCTCGCGGCCACGTCTGCGACGTCAACTGGCCCACTGACAACGGATTGTTCGCATCTCTGGGATTGGTGCCTACTGGGTTCCGCGGCGGGTTGTGATTGGGCGGCGGGTCGGACGCGGGCGATGCTAGCGACGAAAGCGCGCTGAGACCGCCCGGACTCGACGCCGAGTTCAGGGGCGTGTCCGCATCGCCATCGCTCGAGGCGTCCGACAGTTCCTCCAGCTTGACATCCTCTTCAGAGCAGGGTGACTGGGGGGTTGCCATGGGCATCGGCACGGTCCCCGACGCTGCAGCTAGGGCTTCCATGTAGCGAACGCACTTCTTCTTCCGCCTAAAAGGAGAACGAGTTTTAATAGGTAGTCACTCAAGGTTGTGTGTTGGGACCGCTATGTCTCCTTTTATTCAGAATCGTTTTAAAAGCCTATTTTAGCACAGTTCTGTCAAAAAAGATATTAAGTCGTCTCATGTAATAAAAGCTTAACATAGCGGTCGAAAAACACTAAAAAACTACCTACAACATCGAAAACATAAAAATCAAAATCATAAAATATATTCGGCTGAAAACAAATGAAAATGTTAACGAAAACCCATGCTCAGAAAAGGTTAAAATCGAAAATAAAGGACACACGGAAAAAACTAACACTTGAAACACTCATGCCGTATTAGAAGTAAAAGAAACGAAAATCGAACCTAAACAGAAGCGATTATGAAATAAAACGCAAAGAAAAACCTACGAAACTAAAAAAAATACACATCTAAAACTCAGGCTTACACGACAACGAACTATTGAGATGTTGGCATTTTATCACATTCGAAACTAGATACAGTATTCAATATCGATCTCAAATACACAAATCTTTATGAAAAACATTGCAAACTGATTGAAAAATTGGTATATTTTTAGATATGTTGAATGTTTTATGATCAGACGGAGCAAAATTTTCGCAAAAGGAACAGCTGCTATTTTTATTGAATACAATGTTTTACATGAAATTGACGTTGAAATCAAAACTAAAACAGTCAACACTAGTCTCGCAAGCGTCACTAGGAATGCCAACACCAGATCGCGGACTGACCGTACGTTGTGCGGCGGCGCGCCGGCACTAGAGGTTGACGTAAGTGGGCTCGGCCGGCGGGCTGCCGACCAGGCTCGCCGGCGGCAGAGGGGTGGCCGGCTCCGGGCGCAGGAGCCCGAGACCGGACACCATCACGCTACTTGACTCCGGGCTGGGTTAGCCCACGGTTTACAAGACGATGAGAGAGAAGAGGATAGAGCGAAAGATGATAATGAAGAAGATAAAATAGACGATAAGTTAATCGTAAACGAAGACGGGAAAATATTGAGAACGGGAACAAATATTAATGAGTGTGCAAAGTGTTAGAATATAGAGATTATCAAAATACAAGAAATTGTGCATCAGATACATGAGATAATTGATAAAGAAGTTTTAAGTTGTAAATATCGAAAAGAAAACAATTAAAAAAAGATGATGGAAGAACGAAAATAATAGCAAAGTACAGCGTAGAGTCAAGTAGCGTTTGGAATTTACAAAATAATTAATTCAAGAAAACGTTACGAAAAATAATGTCACCAATAGTGCCAGCGGAATTCAGCATCGATCCGTGAGAAGCGGCAATCATGAGTGGAAAAAACATTTCGATCAGTAAATTGTATCTTAGGTGACGATAATTAAGACATTTTTAACAAATTCAAAACATCAGCAAACGAAATTCAGAAAATGTGTCAGATTTTTTTGAAAGCTTCTTCGACAAATGATTGCCCTTCTGCTAAATTGCTATTTCCTAAGTTTTCTACTTCACGCTTGTTGTCTACTTTCAAAAAAATCTATTTTTAAAACAGTTATTTCTTTGTGAAAAGACACATTTTCTGAATTTGCCGCGCTGTTACCTCTATTTAAACAGTAATGATCACAATGATATTTTTATAATCATTGCACACATTAAAGAGCGCTGCGTAACAGAGTATTTGGATAATTACATTGATAGAGTAAACAGATTTTGAACAAACATCAAAACACAACAACTACTAGTAACAAATGTACAAAAACCAAATGAAACAATGTTACGACCAGGCTCCTCGTACCTTCGGAAACTAGAAAGCCAAGTCTTTCCACATAGAAACAATGACAATAATACAGTTGAGAAAAATAATCCACTATCAGATACTAAGCCCAATAGCAAAGGAGCTATTGTTGAGAATGAAGTTCATGAACTTGTAGAAGCAAAATAAATCCAAAAACACATAGGAAAGGGATACTAACCTGCAAGGTTTACACCACTGGTTTTGTTGATCGAGACCATATCTCGCTCTACATTTCTTCAAATTATTTCCTGTAAATATCAAGCAATACGTCAGAGACTATCCTTCATAGATGTTTTACATCAAATAAAAGCTCAAAATTAAATTCCAATTGTAAAATTTAATTTACTGTGTCTAAGTAGGTAATCAAAATAATTACAAAAGTTAATTAATGTAAATCAAATTGACTGGACTGAATGTAAAATTGTAGGTAATCAATATTTCAATATCAAAAAATAAAATATGATGTCGAGTAAATATATTTAACTTGCCGATAATAAAATTTAATAAATAAGGATTATGGCATTCAGCAGCAGAAATAAATTTACCGGAAATCATATTTTAAGCGCCTTAAAATAATGCAGCTACTACTACTCTACAAAGAAGCGCATGCACAAACCCCTCATAATGTTAGTAACATGCAGGTAGGACAAGGGAAAAGGACAAATGAATGGGGAAACGGATAAAACATTGGTTGTAAAATAAATCATACTACACGCTTCCAAAATAATGCTAACTACGGATTGCGTCGAAAGAACAAAACCAAAAATATGACGCATTATAAGCAAAATTTAAGCAGAATAGGTTCTTCGGAATCAAAATAAATAAGTTCACTTGGCCAGTATCATTAAATAAACACCGCAGACAAAATAAGCCGGCAGCTGGGCTATCAACCTCCTTGGACAGAGTAAGGCATCCTCGGATCTGTAATGTTTACGTCCTGACGTTGTTGACAGATCAGCATGCATACAGTACCTCACGCTACCTCAGCATACTTTATCTGAAGGCTGTCCCAGCCTTTACTGCATTTACTATTCCCTGTAAAGCTATTGGTCAAATATATCATGCACGCTCCCCGTTTGAGTTTTGCGGAGCAGACGGAAAGACAAAAACCGGGACAACCTTCGAAGGAGTGCCACTTACATCAGGGTATAGCATAAAAAATAAATAAATGCGATAAATATTTAAATAAAAAAATACTTTAAAACTACAACCTTGTACCCCTTTAACCATAGACATTCGGAAATTGCCAGAGTAGGCGTGAGTTCATAGCAATTGAACTTGAGGGGGGAAAGGAGGGGAAGGGAGCAATGAGCGTCTCCGAGCGAACGTCTTAATCCTTCATTAATTGACCTCATTTTTTTAATGAAAGATGGCATTCAAACGAGTCACCCATTGCTTGGAGCGCTTGGGAACCGTGACCGTGATTATTTATTTTTTGTGACCACTGGTCAGGCGATGTAAGAGTCACAGTTTTTAAAGTTCCGAGAAAGTAAGACTTTTCTGCATGCCAAGCTTACATTTTTGGGACAGGAGAGGTTCAACATAAGCTTGCCACACAAGCAGCGTTACTTCCCCGGCACTGGTTAGGATGTTAGGATGGGCGTATCGACGGGAGGCGTCAAGGCAGTACCTCCATCGGTTGTCTCCTGTTTTCGTTTCCTCTTCTTGCCCCTTTGCGTATTAGCCCTAGACGACCAATCGGGATATAGCTGCATATGGAGTTGGCGCTCTCGCCTGGCCAGCTCGTAATATTTGGCTTGCTCCTCGCGACCGAGCGCATGCCACTGCACGCAATATGGAAAGAAAAGAGAAATGCTTCTGAAACGACGGCGTTCCCTGCTTGGCGCTGGTCGGGGGACCCTTGAGCGAGTAGTGTCGGTTGACGACAAAACCCATTCTATTATAAGACACGAGGCATCGGACCTTGTAACGTCTCGATTCACGCTCACAACTCGGTTGTTAATGGCATTTCTAAAATTTTAACAATGAGTCCTGAACAGTATATTTTGTGCGAAGTAATAAACGTACATTTTGTCGACCACCAACACTCTCGACCGTTCAACTGACTGACTGGTAGCGATCGATTCAGATTCGAAACGCAACTAGCCCCTAACGGTGCTAGAAAAACAGCCCCAAGTGAGAAATTTTGACACCTACTGGTAAATGAGAATGGCCAATTAGTACGTTCCTCACAGAACCTATTCTGCGGTCTTTTCGTCGCGCGTCCTCTAGACATATAACAAACCAATATAGTTTCCGGGGGTGTAGGGTGTACAGTACAATGTCACTCGACGACTACGTACACAGAACACGCAACAACTAGTGCCGCTAAAGCCTCATCCTCGGTAAGGAAACCAGTTATCCCAAAGAAGACTTAGCGATTTATACCAAAATTTCAAGAAAGCACTTTCAGTGTTACATCTAAGGATTCAAGCTGCAATGCATCTTTTGCGTACCAAGGAAACATAAGTTTTCACGATTTGAAGAATCCTAGTCATTAAAGCTTTAATCCTGAGTTGTTCTACTGCACAAATTGACTAATGCCTCGAAATATGGTATAGCGATCTGAAAAATCTTCAGTGGCATAACAAGTTCCACATATAAAAACTTTACGTCGAGGAGTAAGCTTTGCTGGCATTTTGATTCGTGAGCAACGGTCCCAGCCGCTTTTCTAGCACAGACTTCGGCCGCCGAAACACATTTGATTACACTCACACACACACTCATTCGGGACGGATTAGGGCGGTTACAAGCCATGTTAATGTGGACCTGGACCAAGCTCCTGTTAGTGGGTGCTGAGGCTTGCTCGGTGCCAGGGACGGACTGGATGGGACGTGAGGCTGGTGGTGCTACCAACGGACTAAGAATTTCATGCGTTCACTTATGCCGATGACTTGGTTTATCGTTTGCCCGCTATTTCCCGTACTCCTGACGCTGATGTCCAGAGGTGATGTGGATGTCCCAGATGATGATGAATTCATGATTTAAAAGCTTCTTTGCCCTTATTTTTGACAGCAAAAACAACTTTACCTCGAAATGAACAAACAACATTGACAAAAAAATTACCCTGATAATTTTTTCCCAAAGCATTGAAATTTGACAATAGGACATAAAGATACGAAATCTTTTAATGAAGGCATAGATGATTTCGACTATACAAGTGGTGTAGCACCGGAAATGGCGGGCAAAACTTGGACAACAGTTGGCAGCACTACACAACCAGAAGCGTGAGGAAAGCGTCGAGTCGACCATCCCCGTCTTCTATACCTCCCAACTCTGCAGGACTGCGGTCCTTTTTCCGCTTTTTCTTTTTGGAACCGTAACCGTAGTTGTCTCTCGCACTCCAACCCGGGTATAACTGCATATGTAGCTGTCTCTCCTGTCTCGCTTTCTCATAGTACTTCGCTTGCTCTTCCCGACTCAACGAATGCCACTGTGTTATCATCATTTTTGTTATGATCGACGTTCGTATCGAGATCGTCAGTCTTAAGTTCTATTTTGTTGGTTTTTGATACGGGTATGTTGGTAGTGGTTGGATTTGATGCCAGAGAAATATTTCGTTCAAAAACATTGATTTTTAAAGTTGATATTTGATCTTTGTTAAGGAGTTCGTTCTAGCGTATATCTTTACATTTCTCGGACACGAAATCACAACTCCTTTTAGAATGAATAATTTTGCAGTGAATAGACCGCAACTATGACGCGTTGTTACTCTTGTTAGGACCGAGATACATTCTTGGAACGTAACGGGTTTGGTTCTCGGTACCGACAGTTGTTTATTATTCAATACATCTGGTTATAGATTCCTGATATGAATTGTCGACGGGAGCTAGGAAAATTTGGAGCGCGTGTTTAGACGGCGACAAAAATTATACCGGTTTCCTTTACAAGTACCTACCTATAATATTTTACACGATAGATATTTGATTCGGTAAATAAGTTGTCGGATAAATCAATAAAAATATTGATCAAATAGAATTTTGTGGTAACCTGAAACATCATGCGACAGATTAATGCATCAATTAATTATGATCAATCAAGTCTATCTTGATAACAATTTGGAATATTTTATTTGAACCTTACTAATCCTTAGTATTTTTAAAGTTAATCCTTTTAATCTCTTTTTAATACAATAACGCAAACAACATAATCCATTAAAGTGTGTTAATACCGAGACACAGGGCGTAAACATGAAGGATTTCATATCTATCGACGGCAATCAATCTTTCATTTTTGTGACATTTTTATGAATCCGTCAATTTTTGATTGAGTGATTGATTAATTTACTGATTACCTACTTAATTATCTTTATTTTGAACGTGTTTTCCGCTGTTTTCAGAAAAGCGGGCGTGTCTGATAGTCCATATTTTAAAAAGTGATATAAAGTGCCCGAATCTTGCAGCTCTAGTTTTGACTTTTTTGCGATAGTATTTTTTAATGGCATACCGCATGTTTCATCTTTGAATGTCTTATTTGCACTGATCCTTAAAATGTCTTTTACAAGTACTTTAGTTTAAATTGTTTTCGTCTAAAACGCGCTCCCAATATTCCCACCTCTTTTATCTATGACAAATGCGTTGCATTGTCTCGAGTTGAGCTTAGCTTTCCGTGATTGTAAGGCCGTCTTAACAAGATTAACAGACACACAATCAGCATATTGGATTCATATTATTATTTTCACTGTCGATGGTTGATTTGTTAAGTTCATAAACAAGTTCTATAAGACCAGGGATAATCATTAAATTAACGTAGACTGTAAAGGTTGTTTTTTAAAATTTCATTGTAAATTAGGGTAAAATGAGTTCAAAGTATTTTTACGACAATACATCGGTTTAGGTTCTGGTTATGATTGGGATTTGTAAAGTATTGTGTGAATTTATAAAACAGTTTTTCTTTGCAAGAAGGTGAATCTACCCGTTGAAATTGGTCAATAAGTAATACTATTGAATATTTCGAATCTCTAATCAAATGATCGTACATCTTGAAACAGGTGGAGGTAGTTTGACCTGCCTACTGTCAGCATAACCAAAACCTAACCCTGGACACGAACACGAAAAACCCCATGTAATTCCAACTTACCCGTCTGCCCAATATTTGGTTGATAGCAGCTGATTCCTTCAAGGTACACTCGGCGACGACTTTCGCCCTCATTTCCTTCATGTACAGCATGAAGGCGTTCAGAGGTTTCTTGATGTGGGGCTTCTTGTTGGCGTCTTTTGAGTTGCTGCTGCCTGTACCTTCCGATGGCTTGTCTATGGGCGTGTTGGCTTTTTCTAGGGACCTGGAAGTGGGAGAAATACGGTTTAATTTTTTTTGCTTTGAGGAGAAAACTGACGGCTGATCAAAATATTATTCATTAAGTCTTATAATCTTTATGGCTGTAGTATAGTCAATTATTTTGCAATCATAGAGTCATGAAATGACATGACCAGCCTAACCGGGAGGCCAAGTAACGCTGGTCGCAATACTTAGGTGCAACCTCCCGCTAAGGCTGGTCATTCATAACAGTATGATTTTGAATGGACTACGCCTACCTTAAACCCTTAACTTAGGAGACTTTTTTGAGAAATGTGTATCGCACTCAGGTTTATCAGACCATTACCGCCATTACAGCGAGTAGCTTTTTATTGCCAAACCTTCTAACTACTCACTTCAGATTGTTTGAATACGACAGCACGGGTCTGTCATTATTGCGTAAGGATCAAAAATTAGATGTAAGAAATATGACAGCTGGAACTTTAGTTATCTTTTAAGACACCCGAGGTTACAAATGTGATGATGCTATTCTAAGCCGGCATCGCACTGCAGCCGGTAACAATACGCGCGTTTAACGACGCGCGTGCGGACAGACGGGCGGCGGAGAACCGCGCGTCCGGTCCGGGATAGACGCGCGTTTCCGCCTACCGATGCGCGCCCAGACGCGTTACACGGCTGTTAACTGTGACTGGTAGTGCTGTGCTGTGGCTATTATCGATATCGATATTCTGAATCGGGGTATGTATTACACAAACGATAATTTTTGAATACTTTGAACCAAAACCTCAAAGGCCTGTATATGCCCTGTGATCAAAAATATTTTTATGTGCATTGCCGATATTAAGTCAATAATAAATACCTAATTATACCTGTAGAGAGAGGTGGAAAGAAACTCAAACATTTAAATCGGATTCATTTTTTTACCCCTAAGAGCAACATGGTAGGTTATTTTGACCGATGATCGTATTTTTCTTTTCGTTTTTGTATCATATAACTTTCGCGAGCAGTTAAGTTACGGACGTGTGCTGTCAAATTAATATGACTGTCAGGCAGGACCAATCGCGCTGTCATGTTTATACCAATTTGACAACCGCAGCGATCGCTATGCACCAAAAAGTCAAGCTTAACGTATTATGTTTTTTTTTGTTGAATATATCCTTGCACTGAGTGAGCATGTATGTATGTATGAACCTAAATACTGACAGTTGGATCAAATGGTTTTATATGGGTAGTTATAAATGGTTCTATCGATACTTACTTGAAAGGGCATTGCCAACACTAGCAGAAGTGTGACTATAATAAGTAACGGACAGTTTTAAACCCTATTGACTGGTTGAAAACGTGTTGACTATTTTAAACAACGATGGTTAGGGCTATCGTGTTAGCTATTACGAACCTGATGGGGTTATAAACGTGTGTTCTGTTGACAGAGTTTAGTACAATGGTGTGTTTGTCTGACTTTAAGCATAGGTAGATACTTAGGTAGGTAGAATTGTAGTCATGTGACATTAATTAGTAATTCTGATTTCCTTAGACCTGGTAAGCTTGCCAGGGTTCATCGGGTCGTTGGAAAACACGAAAAGAAGAAGTTTGCCCTGTGGAGTCCGAATCGTGTAGAATTAGAGGCAGTGAACTAATGTTGCCTTTAATGATAATGATAAAGGCATGCTTATGAATCACGCGTGACGCTGGATTTAACTACGTAGTTTAATATCCAAAACAGGCTTAGTACTTATCTATGTAACTACTTAAGCCAATCAATCGTTAGCCCAAATCTATCTTGTCAGTTTAGTTATTCCAATAACATCTCATAAATATCCCCAAAGCTTCAACCAAAATTTACGATGACAGCAACGGTTACAGACATCATTCTGTTCAGATTTTCAGAATACCTCCCAAACACGACCACTTAAGAGCGCATTCAATTTTTTCTAGCAAATTTGCAAATATTGGCTTTATAAACATGCGAGTTTCTCGAAAACCGTTATGTAAAAATAATATGTTACTTGAACATTTAATCAAGCATATCTTCATCTAAAAAATGTACAATGTAAATATTAACATTTTAGTTTTAAACCTGTTACAAACAGCGATATCTAAAGCGACAAAACCAAAATTCAGGAAAAGACCTCAAATCAAGCGTGAGTTTTAGAGTTTTGGATCACTGTAAAAAAATATCAATTATACAAAAAAATAGAGTATATATTTGAGAACAAAGTCTACAGTGAACATTTTACAATTTTATTCAGAAATATAGAATAATACCACGTTTTTATATACGATTTTTTGCAAAATAATGCGCCATTATAACGGCTTCTGTATGAAAAAATAACAGTAGTAAAGATTAAAAAAAAATATATGTTATTTAAGAAGATGTACTTAATCTAATTGCAGAAAAATATATTTATTTTTATTCATAATATCACTGTAAAAAATATTCAAACATCCCCATGTTTTTCGCAAAATGACGCTCCGAGAGGTCTGGCAGGGAAAATTGTATGGGCTTCGTGAAAAGCTCTATAGCGGCCTTAATTTATCCTCCCACAAAAAAAAACATAACAAAAGCAATGAAATACAACTTCCTGAACGAGAATTTTTAAGTTCAAAAATAGAATCTATAAAATTGAATTAAAAATAACGTTTTCTACAACGTTCTTGTAAATTACTAAGGAGAAAATACTAAATGGGGATATATGACTTCCTTTAGGCGTGGCTTGGAAATGAGCGGATAAAAATAAGAAAAAGATAGTAGCCAACACAGTCCAGAGAAAAGTTTCATTCTGGTTACTACTCGTACTGTTTCATTGTAGTAATTTGAAGTTCTCAAGAAATGAAAATAATTTAAAATATCAGTTGCATGTATCTCCTGGGAACAGAAGAGTCGTGAAACCTTAGTTTGTATGGTACTATATTTTTTTGTTGTATTATTTGATTATTGTATGTTCTTAATAAATGGATTTGAGGTACTATATGACAATTAGCTCGGAAATTGTTATTAATTCAAACAATCCGAATTTCCGCGACTGAAAACGTCTCGAAGCGAGTCTCGACGATTTCCAACAAGGTGTTTTTTTTTTATAGAATGGTCGACGGAAAAGGTCTTCCAAAAGCAAATACCTCAAGCTTATTTTTGTATTTGAATATGAAACGAAAAAAGTGAGAAACGATGGAAATCGTTCACAATGCGTATACGCATCCAAACGAGGTATTCACGGCAGCGGCAAGAACGTAATTATGTGTAAGTATGGTCAGCAGTACAAACAACTTTTAATATACTTTATTATCAAAAAAGTATTGTAATGTCTGTAAACATTGATGAATGAATAGAAAGCGACGACAGAAGAATTGAAAAATCGTAACAAGGTCTGAAGGATGTAGGAAATATCTGCCTCCGGAAAATAGGCAAGATTACGTATCTATGTGTATGTTTTTATGTGAAACGGTACAACAATGCACGTATTCTGCCTGTATTTAAATGCTAGTTAGAGAGCCTTTGAGGCGTGCTACGGTCAAACACAGGAACACTCACAAAGAACACCCTAACCCGAGACCAGATATTTGAATGGTGAATCCAGGCGGCATCAAAGCCAGCGGACCACCACAGCGGCACGTCGCTCGTCAAATAACATGAAATTTCCTCGCCTATCCCAAAAAATAATAAAAAAACTATTCTGCTATTTTGCGGCCAAAATAAAAACCGCATGTTAGCGATGTTTCGACTCACCCGTAATAGAGGTGAAAAAAGTAATAAACTATTCGTCAAATGCAAAACGAGAAAAGCAAATTTAAATATCTAGATCCATAACAATTAATTCAAAATGTTTGTAGAGACACATTAAGTTTACAAACTGATAAATTGTTATTGAATTTAATATAAATTTGCATTAATTTTGTGTGTGTACTGTGAATAAATAAAATGGGTTTTTATCTTTCGCAATCATTTAGATTTTATCAGAATTAGAATTTGGGGACTGGAAGCTTTCGGTTATTTATCAAATTTTACACGGATGACGTTTTCCGGGGCAGGTAACTCATATAAAATCGTAGGTATGTGGATGTGTAGGGAAATCAAATATTTGCATGTAAGCAAAGGCAAAGCACAACCGTACTTGGTTGTAGTTTCTTTCTACCTTGACGTGGAGACTGTCCTAAGCATGTTTTGAATAAGACATTATTAGACATCTTACGCGCAAATTGTCATATTTCATAGAAAGTAAAACCTTGGCCGTACTTTTGCTTGTAGGTAAGCACGACTATTCTCTCATGTCATATTTCTATACGGTAGGTATTTGATCAATCAATATCTTAAAGAGTCACGGACATGGTCACAAAACTTGGTATCTCACTTCACACTGGCACGAATAAAAGTGTTTATCTCATAATAAAAATCTCCGCGGGGATCCTTTAAAAAGGTAAACGATTAAAATCTCTAAATCGATTCTCAGACACTCGTAAAACGACTCGCGGATCGATGTAAAAAGCTATTTTTGGTATCGATTATTTGTACCAACGTTTTCTGGTCTTGACTGGCATAAAATGTATAAGTTATTTAGCTCGTGTATGTCTTTGTACAAAACTGCTAGCACTCAAGTAACTTCTAATGACTTCTAAGATATCAGGTTAATATTGAACTAGGTGGTATAGATCGTGTAATCTTCCTATAGCTTTTATATAGTGGTTGTGTCAGGCCATTTTTCAACGAAAACTGTCGCAAATGTAGCAAGCGTAACTTTTACTTCAAAATAAAGAAAATTGTCAGAGGCCTGCTACTTGTAGTAGGCTGTTGAAAAACTCTTACACCAGGGTTCATCGGGCCGTTTGACGACTAGGTGTCCCACGCGTAAGAGAGAGAACGTTGTATTCTGAAAACATGTTTTTATGGTGATATTCTAATGTAAGTTTCACCTGTGCTGCGGACGGTACCGGCCCGTTAACCCGAGGCGTCTCATATATCATCTTAATTAAATCTCTCGACGCCATCATTGTACCTGCGCAGTGCGTGTGCGCAGCCGTGTGGTGCGTTTCGTAGCGGTTCTAGACTTAGTTATAATTAACTTGCGCGGATAAAGAAGTGACCCGAAATGACAACATTTTAGTTGACATCCCAACATATAATAGGATGAAGAGGCAAACAATAATATCGCCAATTCGCGCCAATTCTTTATCCGCACAATTTAAAAGTAAATAAAAATTAAATATCCAGATAAAGTCGATTACGCCAGGGATTGGAATCCGAGACTGTTACTATAATGAGATTTTACTTATCCAAATTTTACAAGACTAGCAGTCTCGTTTGAAAATAATGTCTATCTTGCCGTCGATTTCGGTTGCTGCCTTCTGTCTGGCAATTGTTACACTGCCTCGTCAAACGTCTTCAATTTTGCTTTAGGCGCTTTAAAAACTCGGACAACCTTGCGACTTATTCTGCACGAAAACAAAAGCAAAGAAAGATACAATCACCGAGTGCACTCTAAGCAATCTTGACTTGACGGTTCATAGCAATCGCTACACGGTTACACACTCGCTGCAACTGAGGCCCCACCCACTCACATGATTATGAGTAACTGACGGATGCAGGAATAATTTTGTAAAACTGCAGCGGCGACGAAACGTGTCGTTTCGTATTACAAATTTCTTTCACTCATGCAACAAGATATCGAGTTCCCAGACGTTGTTGCTATGTAGGTACCTACTACCACAAATTAGAGAGACGGCGCGCGGGGCGTCTTTACAGATGGCTCACTCAGTACTGGCGACGATTTTATGCTTGCTGACTAACTGGAAATAAGTGGAACTTCAGTGGAACTCAAGGTAACTAAGAAGATGGTTGCCACGAACGTCATATTTCTTGGATAAAATCAGCTCAGAATCATATGATGTCCTTGTATCAGATTTTGCTGTTTCTAATATTCTTGTAATTTGAGATTTTTGATAGTAGCATCAATGGCTATGTAACAAGTGACAATCGCGAAAACCCTTAATAGGGTTGAGTGATCCTTCTGTATACTCTCTATTTTGTGCTATAGCTACTGTCCTAGCTAAATACCTACCTACTTATGTGTGTAAAAACAACTTGGTAAGCGTTTATTTGATGGATTGGCGTAATTCGATTTCATTAACAGGTTTTCTGTTTTATTCACTTGATGATGTATGTCTATATTTTTATTAAAACATTGCCTTAGTATACTTTTGTTTTATTAATTAGTAAAGACTCAAAAAGAAGACAATTGGATTCTGCAACAGAATATGCGATCCAAACTTTTACGAAACATAAAATATTACCGTAATTTTACGTAAAATTTTATGATTTAAAATTACAGACGTTTTTACAATTATATACCTAGGTATAATGTATACGTAGTATAGTATGTCCACTCAAATATGACGCCAAAACTAATTTAACTTTGAACGTCCATATCGTTAAAGTTATACCTAACGCATAGGTAAGAGAAACAGTCGACACCTACCTACATTTTGTGTTCCTAGGTGCCAAATTAGACTTGATATTAAATTTTCAACCCTACCTACATAAACAATGAACAATGTCGAAATTGGCACTTAAATCAATTATAGTGGTAATGCGATTTTTTTAAGCCCCCTCGCTACAGCTTATCGCAAATATCGGACGATGTGGTGCAGTGGTAGTGCAACTGCCTGCGACGCAGAAAGTTTCGGGTTCGAATCTCAGTGGGTCACTCAAAAAAGTTGATATTTATCACTTTGTGAATTTGTTCCCAGTTTGGTTAGGACATTGCAGACTGAACCATCTGATTGTCCGAAAAGAAAGTTGGTTCCGTGCTTCGGAAGACAAGACGGCGGTCTTTATACAACCATCAGAAGCCTGCTACTTGTAGAAGGCGGTTGAAAAACTCCGACGCCAGAGTTCATCGGGTCGTAGGACACCTCAGTGATCCACTCGAAAAGAAGATTGCAAAAATATCGTCATCTATAGGGTTGACCGTTGATCTAATAATTTTTAAATAGATTTTCAATCAATGTACGCATTTAACTTCTCTTTAATTAATGTAATGTAAAAGTTAAACTAAATGCTGAATTTAAATGTTATTGCATGTAACAGCAAAGTAATCGTTAACCACAAATTGCTTTAATTAACCCTAGATTGGTCGCGTGGGGTCTTTAAAAGCCCTTCGAATAGATGAATGCGTTTTTTTCTTATTACGGATTATGTGAGTAGCTTGAAACTTTGTGTACCTTCCTGAAAAGCATGTAGATAGGTATAAAATTATATTTCATCAATATCCATTCACGCATTTACTAAATATGGGCGTCATTTTAGTAAAAAGGCTTTTAAAGACCCCACGCGACTGGAAGTTATATTAAACTTTTCATACATGTTTTTACAAAATATTATTTTTCGTTAGTTTTATTCGTGAAAAGCAGAAAACAAAAACAGAAACATTTTTATAGTTAGTAAATAAAAATATTCAGGGTATTTTTCAATTTGTGCTTCAAATCACGTTAATTATCTACTCTCTGCCAAATTTGTAATAATTTCTTAAAAAATATGTTATCTTTTTAACGTTAATTATTGGTTATTCTGTTCAGAATATATTGAGTATTAGTAAATAACAAATAATTTATCAAATTTTGTCATTTAATGACATCCAAACTTTGGGGTTCACAAAGACCCCACGCGACCGATCGCGTAGTTTTTTTGGCGCGACTAACCTAGGGTTAAGCGACATAACATAGCTAAAATAACGGGCGTCCATAACGATTTCAGGTATTTTAACTGATAAATATATTATTACCTTCCTAATATTACCTACATTTAAAATTCCATACCGTCCTAATGTCCTATGCAATATCATGTCAAAATTAACCAAAACACTTCCGTTCCGTAATAGGGCCCACGTGCCCTAAACGGCCGTAAAATAAAACTGTCAAATGCAAAACATCACAGTAAACTATGGACCCTCCACGGCCGGTACAAATCACACTGGTGACGTATTTTTGAATCAGTATAAACTCGAATGCGCTGCGACTGTCAGGGGTTTAATTATTTGTATCACACGTTCCACCAGTTGGGTCGGTGTCCCACACGATTAGATTAACACAGAAGTCTCGTCAGAGGCCTGTATAGCTAGATTTGACACATCTTTTTCTTCTCGCGCGCGAAGTCAGTCTTTCTACCCTTTCGAGTCTCCCTGAGCCAGAGGAACTAGTGATAGTAGTAAGACTAGACAGTTCGACAGATTAGCGCATGCGAAAACAAAATCCCGATTTGAAAATACGCCTCCTGAAATCTGAAATTATAATAACAGTATTTTAAACGGCATGCGATCAAACGCTTTTGTCCCGTCACACCCTTCGACTGATAGTATCGCGATTGAACCCCTGAACTAATATAGATCAAAGATAGTGTCGGTCACAATGCATTTGATACGCCCTTTTTAGCGATTTAGGGTATGATATGAAGTGGTACCCAGACTGGTCAATATGTCAAAGTTATCCGTGTTTTCAGAGCTCTTCTGGCTAATCTGTTAAGTTTTGAGGTGGTATGCGAGCTACCTCCTAGAGGTCTACTCCAGATAAGGGCTAATTTTTTTATTTAGTCTGTTTCAAATGTTTCAGTAAGTTCCATCTGAACGAAGCAAGTAATAGGCTTCATAAGAGACCGGCCATCTCATTTTTGACTAAATACTAAACCATTACACTACAAATTAAGGACACGGCGCGCGGGTCGCATTTACAGATTGCTCACTCAGTACTAGCGACGATTTTGACGCTTACTGAAGCTTGCTGGAATGAACTGGAATCTCATAGGAACTAAAGGTAACTAAGAAGATGGTTGCCACCAACGTCATATTTCTTGATTCAAAATTTGCTCAGAAATCATAATTATTACGTTCTTGTACCAATTTTTTTTAAAAGATATCTTTCAGCAACAAGAGGTAGACTCACCTCGCATAACGCTGGTGATGCGACTCGAGGTCCGCTTTAGAGGGGGGAGGGGGGCCGACCAACGCGGGGCCCAAACCTAGGCCCAGCCCCCCTCCTAACGTAGGCGAAAACCGGTACAATTCACTGTAAAGAAAGGAACAGATTAGATTGGGAAAAGAGGCAAGGTGTTGCTTCTATTCAGCGCTTTTTCGTCGTGCAGTCTAAAGAGCTCAGGACGGAAATTTCTTAAATCGAGCAAGATCGAGTTGATCTTCCAATACACATGTCGAAAGGGGCGTTGAACGGGCTCCCACCAGATAAGATGGACCGACGACCTTTTAAGGGTTGCAGGAAAGTTTAGGCAACTGCAGGATACTGTCGACTCAAGGCCAACATCAAGATGTCTGACAGTTGCAAATGCTGATGACAAAGATGAAGTAGACTCACCTTGATAGACTAGAACTAGTGATGGGCAGCGTAGTGGGGTAGGGACTCCGGAACCCGCTAGCGGCCGACGTGATCGGGTACATGCTGGGCGTATGCCTGCACAGGAACGAACTATTAGCAGAGCACAGAACAGTTGTAGTTACAGTTTTATTGAGAATAAATTATAGGTAAGTTCTTCCATACAGGGTGTTTGAGAGGGAGTGAGGTTCATTTGGCTGATCTCGTCGTAAAATTGGGCAACAATAGTTCTTAACCCCAAGTCGGAAAAATATACACATACTGATCGTTTTGATGAGCGTATTGTACGCGTCCCAAAACGATTGGCATTGAACATGTTGAAAGCTTTATTATCATTTTATTATTATTTGCCGTCAAGTTTTCAGTCCGGCCTGAAGATGCACTCACCATGAAGCCGCAACTTGTGACATTTCCGGACTAAGCATCGGGTAAGGGTACGCCCCACCCGGGAAGGGATACATCGGCGTCCGCGCCAGGCCCGCTGCTGAAACAAACATCAGGGGTATTTATCATGAGCCTATCATGACTTTTCGATATCAAGGCTACACAAGCAGGGAGGCAATCCAACATTCCAATAAAAATAATCTACAAGACCATACAAGGTCCAAGAGTTCCGTATTGTAAGCAAGTCTTCGTCATTCAAGAACTCTGAGAACGTTGCGTACAGGATGCATTGAAAGTCAAGTTTCCTATTTCAAATCGGTAAAAAAAAACAGGAGACTTACCCAATTTAGAATCTAACTGGTAAGGAGGAGGGATACCCATATGGGCCGGTGGTGGTTGGCCTAGGTCACCCCCTGGACAGAAGAGCGAGAGACCACCGCCCGCTGGTAGACCCATCTTGCTTGCCTGCAACAAGGAGAAAAAGGTTAATCGTATACTCTTAAAGCAATAATTTACAAATCATATCGTTCTGTCATTCTACGTGGTTATTCATAAAAATATGATATCCGTTTTTACGCATCGGAGACGAATATCAACCCGCTTAACGCATTGTCAAAGCTTGTCAACCGTTACTAGGTAAAAGGTCGCTGAAGTCTAAGAGTCATATGACAACCGGGATAGACAGTAACGTGCCTTCCGTAGCAATTAAATGAAAGCAAGGTTTATTGTTTGGTCTTCGTCAATACATCAATAGCCACTCAAATTCGCAATCTCATAACGAAACCTTACAATTTTCAACGCCAATTAACTCTTTCATCATCACCGCTGATTGAAAACGATACAACTTGTGAAAATCCCCGACAAATTACCCTTTCAGCTATTCGAATGCACCCTCAAAATAAAGATAGTACAAAACCCCACTAGTCTCAGCCAAGACGCGTCATTAGCAAGTAAATTGGCGCCGGCACCGTATAAATTTCGTTCTACCCTCGCCCGCGCGCCCAATTATGCAAAATGGCGCCCAACAAGGGCCATTCACCGCGTCGCACTTCCCGAGTGTCTCACCTCTAATTAAATGGGGACTTCTTTTCAGCACTTTATTATGCGAAATAAACGACACAGGCTGACACGTAGACGGTTTTTTCCTTAATTATAATAATGCGCTTAGCGCAGGCAGTTTGTAAATGAGCGCCTTTTCGGTGAGGGTGTGCTCGTGTTGATACTGTGGAGATAATTTGAAGGAGGTTTCCTTGATTATCTTTGGCTTTTCATGCGTAAATTTTAACATCATTTTCTTAAGAAAATACGTTTTTCCATGCGTACAATATCCAGAAGCACCGCATATATTGTGGCGTACGCGTTTAGAATATTTTAAACACTACTTCCATTACGCTGACAAAAGTGAGCAGCATTGACCGAAAACCTGTTCAAAAACCCACACTCATACCGAGCCATTTAAAAACGAAAAGGGCTGACAATCCAGTGCACCATCCATATTTGAAGAACAGGAACTGCTTATTAAGACAATAATTACCACGAACAAAAGAAGCTCCACTAATTAATAATAAAACACGCACAAACAAAGCCCCCATTCACGCTCGGGACAGTTGGGAAAAAATGAACAAAAAAAGAATAACCGAAACCGTGGTCGAAAGGGCCGACATGCGAGCTCGCCGCACAAAAACGGGCATAGACAATACGACAGTCGAGACGCTCAATGCGGGAGCGCGTAATTCGAAAATATTTCCATAATAAGATTTGTCTATGGCGAGAAACAAAAGCCTTTCTTTGTTCAAAACTGCGCGTCATCATAAAAAATAATTACTCCAAAGTTTGCTAGTTATTAGCTTTTCTTTCTAAATTAGTGGCATCTTTTCAGCGACTAATGAAGGCCAGTCTTCACCTGGCAGAGTGGCGGCCATTGACGGTGAGAGGGTAGTTATTGAGAGCATGAAAGGTGACGTCAGAGGCACTTGAGAGAGTTAGCGTAGCGTCAGTCGCTAATTGGATCTCGCGGCGAGAGGACGCGGGAAACGCTGCCTCAATCGACTGATACTTGAAAATTGAATGGGTTTGTTAACGAGCGGCCGGCTTGTATGTAGCAAGCTGCTATATATACCTAGATTACCCATTAAAGTTACACCGCTTACATCTTATGATATGTATACAGATTTTTATTTACGTTACGAAAACATCTTAAATTAATAAGTTAGCGAACAATACATAAGTATGACAATTCTTTTCAATTTCATACCTATTATTTTAAATGAGAGAAGTATTCGAGCAGAAAGAAAATCCAGACATTCTCGTCCACCGCATCCAATATAAACTCCGATAGTTCGATACTAACAAGATAGAAATCGAAAATCTAGTTTCTAACAGAATGACGCCAAGATTTTCCCATATGCATTTTTGCTCCAATCAAATCTTGCAGCAGTTATAGAAGCACTCACACTTAGGCAAGCAGCCCCTGCCTACCCCTTCGCCCGTATTGGTTCGGGGGTAGAGCGGGGTACATCGGGGTATATCTTGAGAGTTGTGGGCGTGGATGCTGCGTTGCCATGGCGACCATGTGTAGGGTGGGCCGGGGCACGTGGTATAGAACCCCCCTAGGGTGGGTGAGTGGGCGACCTTGGAACTTTAGCTCCAGTTTTCGGTGCAACGACTAAATTGAGACTTGAAGTTTGCCTTTTTGATTCATTGTGTTTATGCAAGATCTAGATTACAAAAAAAAAACTTTAGTATAACGACATATTTCTAAAATCTTAAGGCAAAACTAGCTTTTGTATGCCATTTCAAAGTCATTAGTCATTACAATAAATTCCAACAGACTCAAGTTACTAATGTTTTAATGATGTTTTCACAAGTTAAGAATGATGTTTTATTGTTAAAGCCGATTCTGCTTCGGATCTACGCTATGCACATTAAAATAAAGAACAATAATACAATAATCCGCTTCCGACTGGCAACACTGATTGTGACGTCACTATATACCAGCATTAACGGGGCTTACCCTCGTTATGAGGTTCCGGCGCCGTATCCGGCTCGAAGGACCAGCGGCGGAAATGGGTAAGAAATGACGTAGATCATGCCCAGGGGGAGAGGGGGTCTGATAGTTGAAAATTGCGGAAGGTAGGGAGACACTTTTTGCGCGAGATGCCTTTTAAGAAGTTTCTATTGAAAACGAGAGAAACTTTTTGCTTTTGAAATAATCTTTGAACCTACGCCCCAGACAAAATACCTTCTAATAATACCTATTGAAGGCAGATCAGTATTTTCTTCTCAAACAAAGTCCCACGCCGGGCGCCAAGTTTAGTCAGGACAATGAATGATTGTCGCGTTGTATAGAAAGGGGGCGACTTAAGAAAACAAATAGTTCTCGAACTTTCCAGACGTTTACAAGTATCCTAATCGTCTACGTTCCACATAAGGAAACAAATAGTACTATGTATTATTAAGAAAACAGGTTCTTCGTTGAGTGGGACACCAAGTCGTCCAACGAAACAAGAAAACAGGTAATAATAAGATACAAGGAAAATCTCTTCTTAAAAATGTAGGCAGTTGCCAGTCAGCCTCCAGCCATGAGATGCTCATGGGAAATCATCCTTTGTGTAAAGCTGTCGGCGAAAAAACAACGTTAATCCGCGCTAAGCGGTCTCAAGACGGCAAAATTTTCCGGAATTTTCTCCAAATATCTTTCACAAAAAAAGGCTTCAAATCTGAATCGATTCCAAGAAAATCTAATCCCGGTTTCGAGGAGGGTAGGAATATTCAAATCGACAAATATCGGGGGCGCCTCCCGTGGGTGGAGGTGGAGGGGGGAGGTCAACGAACCCGGGAGGCTGCTATGCAGATGTATGGGCGCCATGGAATTAGAGAAATCACAATGTGTAGAATTTGTCTCGTGCTGATATTTTTTTAACTGATGCGATGTATCTTGAAAAGTTTCTTCGTACTCTCCTTCGAAGGAGAAATAGGGTGATTTAATAATTTAGATAAATACCATTACACTGAGTTGTTTTCTACAGTATATTATGAGACAATATTCCATCCTCATCCTACTTACGTCCACTGATTGCAATACATTTCAGTAAAACTTTTATATAATGCCAGCGCTCGCCCACTTGCCATCAATCAGGCGTGCGGGCTATACTCCATTTTGCTCGTGAAAAACGTCAAACTTTTTAAAGCCTGTACGCTAGGTAATTTCCCGTTTACCAGTTACCGAGATGTCACATCCAGCCCAACCCGGGACCGCGGCCTGAAGGGTCCGCCAATTATGTTTTTGACATGCCACAGGGCCGGCGTAGGAAATTGGCATGGCTCTCATGCCAGGGCCGGCGCACGGTGTTTACAACCGCACCCTATGTAAGGTATTATGTAAAAATAACTCCTTTTGAGGTCGGTGGGAAGTGCGCGATTCTAGCTGCGTCGCATTGATTTTCATGCGGACGTTAGAAGTTTTTGATTTAGACATTTTTGTTTTAGATTTTGTGTTCAAAGGTCATTACGCGTAATTAATGTGAAATCTTTACTTCGTGAAATGGCGGATAAAGCTAGATAGATCTAGGTAACTGAAACCATTATACCTAACTATCGTAAGTGGGATCGGAGAAGTGGGAGCCGCACGTCAAATATTAATGACAAATCTTAGATTTCAGCTTCAAAAGTTCAGTCAGTCGTTTCGTTCTCGGCTGTCGCGTGCTGGCAGGTGGATTCCTAAGTATGGTTAACATTAACACTGATTCGACAACTGTCATAACACACGAGGATAGGGTGTCCCTTGTGAGTCGTGATATTAAATCAATGATGGATGAGGTACGAAAAAGTAAAATTTCAAGAACCAAACTGAAGTAAGTAATATGCGGATTCACAAGCCACATATCGGAACGAAATCTAAAAATAGCGCCTAAATTATGACCGCAGCTCGTATGTAATGTTTCGCCACCTATCTTTTTATGTTCAACATCTGACTCCCATTAATGCTGTGCAATTTTTGTATTTATTTGTCATACCCAACTCAAGCGAAGTGAGAACGCATCAATCTCAATCAGTGAGTCGACTCAGTGACTCAGTTAGTGTGACTCAGTGGTATGGTAGATGTGCTAATAAGAAATGATATAGCTCTTTCCTGGGGCGCCGACGAGCTAGATTGAAAAACAGGTTTCAACCAAATCGATTAGGGGTTCTAGGTAGGTCTTGATCATCAAACTAGTTTAAACTAGATAATAACAACTTTAAAAAGTATATTTTTTGTAGTCACCCTATAGTTTGTTTTAGCGTTAGACCGAGCACTATTTTTCAGAGGGCCCATGAAAAGTACACGAAATACGAAAAAGAACTTACCTTAATAAATATGAATTTCATCTTAGTATCAATATTGCTCGATAGACTATATTTCGACTCACAGATCTCTACCAGTGACGAAGGGTCTATACATGGCGATTCTCATCGGCTTTCCTCTCAGAAATTACAAATCTTCTTTCATTTAGTACCTATTTTATTATTATTTTGATCCAGCCTATCTTCGTTAAAATGTCGCCCTTCGCCACTGCCACCAAAGCGTGCATTCACATGCCGCGTTCAACACTTAATTTTTACGTTTTGTTTTATGATCTCATCATAACAGTTTTAAAATTCACAGGTAACTGTGTCAACCGAAGCACCTTAAAAATTATCGAAAATTGAAGAGCTGTACAGTCGAGAGAACATGTGTTAAGAAAGTGTCGTTCGCTCCCTATAAGGAATGACGTACGCGTTTCAGATTTAGGACACATTCCTCTGGCGCGCAAGTGCCCAGCTTTTTGCCATTTCACATTTTATTACTGGCTCATTGTACGAGTATGTCAATATTGTCCTTGATACAGGATTCCAAAATATAGGGTGTTGAAATTTCGAGACGCGAACCAGTCAATGAAACAGAACACAAATGCCCATGGTACATAGGTAGGTACGGAAAATCACTTTGGCTTCGACGCGTTTGATCTTATTCCAAAAACCTAGTATTGAATCCCAACACTCCAAACCATAACACCACTGAGGAGAATGAGGAATATTTTTATTAAATTCTTTATTTCTTAAATCTGTAAAAAAATGCATGAAATGATTTTACATACCGGAACACAAACGTATCACTTTCTCGTATTTCATTATTATGACACCTCGTATCGCAACTCGGTAGGAACAGCACTGTCACAGCACTTTGTGTATTTACACTGGAGGATTTATCCGCGGAAGGACAATGTGGTTGTTTTGAAGAAAGTTCATAATGATAAACTAACTGATAGATAATTTCCTGTTTATCGGAAATTACTAGGGCTGAGCAGCTGGCCCTGTAAAAGCTTAGCTTGTGATATGATAAAACATGACAAAGAATTAGATCACCTGTCTGTTTATTATATATTTGTTAAATATATTTCTGGCTAACCTGACCCGCGCTCTATTGTACCCTTACAGCCAATAATCCTATTCAGCCTATTTTTCAGTAGGAACAAGAAATTGAAAGGCTGGAAATCTGTGTACGAGTACAGTTTAGTTTACGAGTACATTCGAGTGACGATAATATTTCCAATCGATTTCGGCCATGGCGACCACTTCTACTTTTAATCAAATTGGCGCTATTGTAGCCGATTTTGGCAAACAATTCTGGCTAGCAGTTTTGACAGCCAGTGTCAATACCCACATCACCGCTACCACCCGGACCCAACAACTTTATCATAAAAATGCACTTTAGTTGTCTCAACAACTTTTGGATTTTCACCTTGTTAATTTTATCAAATTGATAGGTCGTAACGTGAACATATATGGCGTTCGAGTAAATTACTGAATGCATTAACTTGGCGGGGTATCTGGTTATTTACTGGTAGGTGCCTCGCGTTTCGTCATAAAAATATTATTATCTTGTACGGAAATTCGGTAAGTGTTTATTTTGGTGTTTTACTCGCGATGCCCCGCGGCTACGGCTGTGAAGTGACACTTGTCGCAAGGCAAGATTTTTGATGATATCCTCTTAAATATTCTACCTCGTGCCATCATTATCATTTTAATGAATATTTTTTTCTAGGTTTCAACGTTGTCAGTCAGTTATTCTTCAACCAGTCCGTTAGGAAAATTTTGTGTTATAGTCTCAGTAAAAAGCCTAAATCCAATTTCATTTGTCCCGCTGAAGCGCTACTACACTTTTCAAAGCTCATACGCCATTAGGAATTCTAAATTGGTTTTATTTAGACGATCTAAAGATCTCATTTTGTTTGCCAAAAGGGCGCAAAAAGACAAAGCATCCCACCAGTGGGTCAAATCCACATTCCCATCTTAAACATATCTCTCATTGCGAGCTTTCGCCGTGTCAACCATCTCAGTTGCGCATGATTCGAATATTATGCACTTCTTGTTGCACACACTAAAATGTGCTGTATCGTGGTGAATACTGCGTAGGGTTTTCAATGGCTCAGAATGCGAATGTAAATCCGTGTTGGGAGTTGTCTCGGAGCCTAATCGTAAAAATTCTTCATGGCTTCAGCGCGAGCGCGACGCGAGCACGCAGCGCTTTGTGTGTCAGTGTGGCCAGCTCTTACGTCGCAATAAGACAAATTGGGATAATATGTCATTCTATACCACTATTAAGGCTATATTGGCACGGGGTTTTGGCATTACCAATACCTTTTCACATTAAGTTTATATTAGTGGGTCATTTAATTTGTTTTGTGAGATAATTAAGTACCTACTATTAACATTCTTTTATCCAGTAGAGACTTAGATATCTAGTTGTGTAAAATGCAATGTTTTCCTCCAACACAGCTTTCAGTAAATCTACCAAAACAGTAGGATTCTGTCTCCAACGGTCACACTGGTCGCATCTCCTAGCACATAAAACTGGCAGGATCATGCATTATAGCGGTCTGTGTCGCACTTAGGGGAAACAAAGTATTTCTGTCTCTGTTAGTTATTTGTGGGACTTGGATACGTGGAGCATTTCCGTTTAAGGTGTCAGAGCTATTTGCGAATTTAATTTTAAGGGCTCGATTCCACTGATTCGTAAAACCGCGTTTTTCAGCCGAAAAGAAAGATAGTTCCGTGCTTCGGTTCGGAGGGATTCAGTTGCTGTCTATGAAGTTACTTAGACGGCAGTCGTTATACTGCCATGTCAGAGGCGTGCTACTACTATAGCAGGCGGTTGAAAAACTCTGACATCGGTTCAACTGGTCGTTGGACGACTAGTTGTCCCACACGTACAAAACGACTCGAAAACTCCCGATTTGGAATATAATTTCGACCTACTATAACCGAGGTTCCTCACTAATTGAGATCCGGTTTAAGTGACAAACGATATGCAATTTTTCGAATATCTTTTTAAGAGGGAACAGATTAAAAACATATTTGTGTTGAGATGTGTGAATAATGATGATCATAATGTTGTTGTTTTATTACACGAGGACTTTTAAGACAAAACGAGTATCATAATATCCAGTTCTGAAAAAGAACTTGGAGTCTCTACTTAAAGAACTGACTCATTTTAATTTCAAAGCAAATGTATGTTTATTGTACAGTAGCCTATTTTTAACCCGACCGTCCCCATCCAGTCTATTCTCACAATTTCCTGTCACTTAATCTATTTCTTGTAAGGAATGACATATGGAAGACATAATCAAAGACAATGACATCGTTTAACCAATCAGCCAATCGAACAACAAAGGAAATGTATCCATTAACCTGGATAATGCCGTGTATTGAAGTCCGTCCCTGGATTACCCGGTGCGGCCCTGCATTATGACCCGCTACCAGCCCTTTAATATTTAAGGGAGTTCGGTGGATGAATTATATTTTCCTTTTGATGTTTATGCCGGTTACGCGCGCCATTTTTATTATTTCTGTATTTTTATTTCTCTCGATTTTCTGCGATTTTAATCCAGTTTGGCGACGTTAAATGGGAATGAATAAAATTTTATGCATTTCTAGGAAGCCGTTAAAAGTTGTTACAAATAAATCTGTTCTTCATTCGCGACACTGTAAAACGAGTTGAGAGTTTAAAGCGTTAGTTTTCACGCGATTTCCATGTGATTTAGTAGACTTGGTAAACCCGCTCCTTATGAACAAATGAATGCGATTAAACAGTAGACCACCAGGCAAAGCAAAGTTTAATTCTGTCTGTACTTAATAAATGGCATGCTCCAATGTATCTTACGCGTTTATTCTTACTACAGCCAACTGTGAACGTGGGCTTTCACCATCTAATATTCACCTCCTTAGGTGATACAACGTCCGAAACACCCACAACGAAAACAAGCCTTATTGAAATACTAATATTATAGTAACGGATTCTATTAACCCCTCGCGCGCCGGGTCGCGGATTCGCGGGCCTTTGAAGTGGCGCCCGGGGGCTTGTCAGCGCCAGGAGAAGGGTTAAACAGGTGGGATGGTGGAAATTGGTACAGCCGTTTTAGACACGGAATAGATTTTTTGTTTTCGTTTTATTTCTTTAAATTGACTTAGTTTCGTTAAGTAAAAAAAGAGACTTATTGTGTTTTGGTTGTTAAATCGTCACTGGTTACCAGAAACCTACAACATAAATTGTTGATTTTGGCCTGAAAACTTCTTTTACTTAATTAAGAAATAAGAAAGAAAAATTCGGGAATTCACTTGCAAATATTTCTGTCGTAGAATTTTAGATTGTTCGAGATATGACTGACGACCTGCGTCAAAAATCTCTGATGTCGTTTTACGATTTTCTACACTTACTTTTTTCAATATCGGGACAGGAAACATGCTATCCAACTACTTTGACAAGCACTAAAGTGTCGCTCAAAAAAAACAATCAATCGCTAAACGGAGTTTAAAAATTCACCCTTTCTACTGCAGTCGACTACAGCTAAACTGTCACGGTGTGACATTTTGATCAGCGCGTTTTCCATAGGCAAAGTGACAGGTAACCGTGTGACAGACTGTACTTAAATGGACACGATTCTATTTAACCCTTTGACGTGTCGCGTGTAATTGCGAATGACCCCTTTTGTTTATTAAATACGACTGTCATGTTATGGAGTTCCCATAGGTGTATTCTGTGCTTCTTTTTTTATTGGTAAGCATTGTATAAAACGGAATTTTTGATGGATCTTAAAAGGGCTTGGCTAGATGTTCATACAACAAAAACCCAGAATCGCCAGCAACGAAATGCATATAAATGGGTTCACTAGGGTATTGCTATTTTATTAAAAAATATACAGGGTCCTACCTCATCTAGTATAGAAAATATTAGATGAAATAGATAAAACTTATACGAGAGGCCGGTCCAGTGGTTACTAACCACCGAGTATATCTTGTACTTAGTTGTAGGTAGTATGTCAAACAAATACATAAAATATAATCATGTATCTAGTTAAATGACAACTAGGAAAAATATGTTTGATTCAAAGATAAAATATATTGGGATCACTTTGCTAAATATTTTTACACCAAGAACCATGACTTATCTGGAACGAAATGTATGCACACATGATGTAAAAAAAACAACTGCAAATATTTTAAGGGGTGAACCAGCCCATGAAACTGAACAACTTTCCCCAAGAAACATAGGTCGAAATATGAAAAAAAAATTTGGGACTCCCATACAAAATGTACCAGCCGACCGAGTCAATTTGTATGGGAGAGCCAAATTTTTTTTTCATTATTCGACCTTTGTCCATTGGGGAAAGTTGTTCAGTTTCATGGGCTGGTTCTTCCCTTAAAATATTTGAAGTTTACATTCTGTAGGTATACATACATTTCGTTCCAGACAAATCTGGGTTCTTTTTGTATAAACATTAAACAAAGTCATCCAAGATATTTTATAATACCTATATTTAATCTTTGAATCAAACATAATTTCCCCAGACGTCATTTAACTAGATACGCGATTATATTTTAAGTACTTATTTGAGATCCTACCTACAACTGAGTACAAGATATATTCGGGTGTAAGAGTAACCGGGACTAGACGGGCGTCTCTTATAAGGTTTATCTATTTCATCTAATATTTTCTATACTAGATGAGGTAGGACCCTGTATATTATTTTA